>OX596047.1:12446726-13661060 GCA_951394065.1 Venusia cambrica | reverse complement strand
CGGCGGATCGGGTCAGAGCGGGCATCGTCCTCTCTGACCCTCTCCGCGGCCTCCTTCTGCGACATCACCTGTTCGCAGAAGGAGACCATCGCCTGCCACTCCCTGTCGCCGTCGAGCATGGCGTTGACCACGCTCGGCAGCGAGAGGTCCCCTCCCAGGGTGGCTGAAAGTGTGTGTCGCATGGGACCCCACGCGGCACACACCTCCAGCGTGTGGTGCGCCGTATCCTCCGGCGCACCACATTCGTGGCAGGCCGGGGTCGCCTCCCGTCTCGCGATCTGGTGCAGGTACTTTCCGAAACATCCATGTCCGGAAAGCACCTGCACCAGTCGGAACGTCAGCGACCCGAATCGCCGCCGCACCCAGTCACGGAGGACCGGGCGAATGGCCTCCACCGTCCACTGACCAAACCTAACCTAACCTAACCTAACCTAACCTAACCTAACCTAACCTAACCTAACCTAACCTAACCTAACCTAACCTAACCTAACCTAACCTAACCTAACCTAACCTAACCTAACCTAACCTAACCTAACCTAACCTAACCTAACCTAACCTAACCTAACCTAACCTAACCTAACCTAACCTAACCTAACCTCTGCACTAGTGCTGAGCGGCATACTACCTCTCGACCTCAGAATACAGGAGGCAGCCGCCCTGTATGAGGCACGGAGAGGTGTCGCCCGACCAGCACTAGCAGACAGAGAAGTGGAGAAGATGACGGCATACGCAGCACAACTTCACCCTGCGAAACATAAGGCCATGCAATTCATATGCCTGGAAAACCAAGAGCAAGTGGACATCCACAGCGATTACGCAGTCCGGATGTTCACAGACGGCAGTAAGCTTGAGGGAAAAGTCGGAGCCGCATTGTCCATATGGACAAATGGGGCCGAGACAAAAACCCTCAAGCTGAAGCTCTCGTCATACTGCTCGGTCTACCAGGCGGAATTGCTGGCCATATGTAAGGCAACGGAGGAAATCCTGAAGAGCTCGGAAACCAGTTTCGGGATCTACAGTGACTCCAGATCCTCACTCCAGGCCATAGCAAATAAGACATCCACCCATCCCCTCGCAGTTAAAATTCGAAAGAATTTAACAGCCAGCACCGATAGAAACAAGAATGTGGATCTCTTCTGGATTAGAGCTCATGCAGGCCTGGAGGGAAACGAGAGAGCCGACGCACTAGCCAAAACTGCAGCCCAAAACCTAAAAACAAAACCGAATTACGACGC
Source organism: Venusia cambrica (assembly GCA_951394065.1). NCBI lineage: Eukaryota > Metazoa > Arthropoda > Insecta > Lepidoptera > Geometridae > Venusia > Venusia cambrica. The sequence continues at coordinate 13,659,825 of OX596047.1, read as the reverse complement.
CTGCCCTGTTTCACACGTCAAGCGACAAATCCGACAAGGAACTCTTGACGAGTGGAACAGGAGGTACACCACGGGTTCAACAGCCGGAGTCACCAAACTGTTTCTCCCGGATGCTAGGGGGGCGTTCAAAATTATAAAAAGCATAAAACCGACAGGCGTGACCACACAGGTAATGACCGGACACGGTGGGTTCTCCGAGTACTTGTTCCGCTTCAAGTGCAAAGAGAGCCCAGCGTGCATCTGCGAACCAACAAAACAAGAGTCGATAGAGCACATAATTTTTGAATGTCCGGTCTTTGGTAGGGAGAGATATGAGGCCGAACAGGAGATAGACATGGTGATCAAACCTGAGAATGCTTATAAATGTATAGTAAATAATCATGTTAGAGATAAGTTTATTAAATTCTGTGTAAAAATAGCAAATAAGGTAATTATAAGAAACAAAGATAAATAAAATTGTTGTTCATGTATATTATAGGAATATACATGTAAATCAGCCGTAAAAATATAGATGTAAATAAAACTGTAAGCCATAGAATAAACTAAACCCAATAGATAAAGTAGCTATGATGAATGTGTATCTGAGCATATACATAACATACATAGGAAATATAAGATAGAATATAAGAATATAAAATAGATACTGTATAACATTTTTAGGAGATAGTAACATATGTGCATAAGTTAAAATAGGCTAAATATCGGATAAAAGTTAGAAAGGAACATTTTGTATATGTAAGATTGTAAGACAAAGTAGAGTTGCAGCTTGAAAAAGTCGAAGAGTTTTCAGGCTGCATCTCTACTAAGTCAAATATATGCTTATTGATATGTAAAGAACAAAACAAAAAGGATTGTTCTTCCTCCAGTAGAATGTAAGACACTAAGCTGTAAGACTAATTTTTAAGGGTTGCTTAGCAACATGCTTCCAATTAATAAAGAAAAAACAAAAGGGTAAAAAATAGAACCCGACGAAATAAAAAGAAAAATGAATGGAAAATGACTCTGGCATCTGAGCCAGAGGGTCGCCTACGCCCGGATTATTGATGCCGGGAAAAAAAAAAAAAAAAAAAAAAAAAAAAAAAAAAAAAAAAAAAAAAAAAAACCTAACCTAACCTAACCTAACCTAACCTAACCTAACCTAACCTAACCTAACCTAACCTAACCTAACCACAAAGACTCTGACCAAGTCAGAGGGATTCGCCGACGGCCAGATGATCGATGCTGGCAATAAAAAAAAAAAAAAAAAAAAAAAAAAAAAAAAACCTAACCTAACCTAACCTAACCTAACCTAACCTAACCTAACCTAACCTAACCTAACCTAACCTAACCTAACCTAACCTAACCTAACCTAACCTAACCTAACCTAACCTAACCTAACCTAACCTAACCTAACCTAACCTAACCTAACCTAACCTAACCTAACCTAACCTAACCTAACCTAACCTAACCTAACCTAACCTAACCTAACCTAACCTAACCTAACCTAACCTAACCTAACCTAACCTAACCTAACCTAACCTAACCTAACCTAACCTAACCTAACCTAACCTAACCTAACCTAACCTAACCTAACCTAACCTAACCTAACCTAACCTAACCTAACCTAACCTAACCTAACCTAACCTAACCTAACCTAACCTAACCTAACCTAACCTAACCTAACCTAACCTAACCTAACCTAACCTAACCTAACCTAACCTAACCTAACCTAACCTAACCTAACCTAACCTAACCTAACCTAACCTAACCTAACCTAACCTAACCTAACCTAACCTAACCTAACCTAACCTAACCTAACCTAACCTAACCTAACCTAACCTAACCTAACCTAACCTAACCTAACCTAACCTAACCTAACCTAACCTAACCTAACCTAACCTAACCTAACCTAACCTAACCTAACCTAACCTAACCTAACCTAACCTAACCTAACCTAACCTAACCTAACCTAACCTAACCTAACCTAACCTAACCTAACCTAACCTAACCTAACCTAACCTAACCTAACCTAACCTAACCTAACCTAACCTAACCTAACCTAACCTAACCTAACCTAACCTAACCTAACCTAACCTAACCTAACCTAACCTAACCTAACCTAACCTAACCTAACCTAACCTAACCTAACCTAACCTAACCTAACCTAACCTAACCTAACCTAACCTAACCTAACCTAACCTAACCTAACCTAACCTAACCTAACCTAACCTAACCTAACCTAACCTAACCTAACCTAACCTAACCTAACCTAACCTAACCTAACCTAACCTAACCTAACCTTTTTTTTTTTTTTTACATAGGAAATGCCTAACCGCATACCCCCTCGTCCTTAAAGGGGGTGGACGAGGTGGTTATGTCGGGCCCACACCGACTAAAACCTATGGTGTTCCAACTTAGCGCATAATTGCCGGGGGCGCGGGAAACGTGATGACACCACCGCAGCCCCGACAGCGCAGGTCCGATAAAGGGCTTCGGACCACTTCAGTTCAATGAGATCTTCACTCTTTCCACCGAAGGATGACGCGCCAGAACACATGGCTCGTCAACCAACCCCGGGACTTAGACCTATTGGGCATCGGACACCCCATATCCAACACCCAGGATGCCTTGATTATAGCGATAACTCGCTCTCTTCCTCATGGCAGGACTTTGAGGTATTATTTTTGCACCTCCATCTGCACCTCCTCGTCCCGTGCTTGTGGCTGAGGTGGTTGCGACTGGGTCTTGGCCGTAGCGGCAAATGTTCTCCCCTTCTTGATTTTCGGTGGCGGGGCGCAAGCCTTGCTGCCAATCCGGTGCGTAGCTGGTCTGTTTGCTGCTGCACAAAGCGTGCAGTGGGCATTCAAAGTGCACACGCCCGCCTTGTGTCCATCCTGGCCGCATCTGTAGCATTGGTTGCTACGGTCTTCTGCATTTTGGCACTGCTCTTTCACATGACCCAGTCCGTGGCAGCGGAAGCACTGGGTCGGCTTTTGGGGCAGCAGTTTCACCTGTGCTGCAACCCATCCGACCAGTATTCGACCACTGCTGGCCACTTTCTTCGCTGTAGCTACTGGGCAGCGCACCAACGTTGAGCCTAAGCCAGCGTAGTTTCGCCGTATATCACTGGCCTTGACAGAGTCAACTGTACATTCTCCGACTCCGGCAACGGCAACAATCACCTCTTCCGTTGTGACCGAGTCGTCAAGACCAGTTATGCGCAACTCTGCGCTCTTGATTGGCCTCGACACTCTGATATCCTCAGGGTCAAAAATCTCCTTCAGTTTTTCGGCTAGCTTATCAGCCATTCCACCACTGGTGGTGCCCGGGATCTCCAAAATCCGGGCTCCAGTTGCCGCACTACGAAAACGGAGTGCCGTTATTCCAAGGCTACTAAGGCTGACCTTTGACTTAGCCTCCGCCAGTATTTTGGCGTATGATACTCCTTTATCGGCAGCTTTTGGCTGCAGTGCCAAAACAATCGCTGATGACTGCGGGACGCGTAGCTTCGATGCCGTCTTCGACTTTCGCCGCTGCTGTGGTGCCGGCTGCAACTGTGGCTGTGGCTGCGGCTGCTGCTGCTTTAGCTTTTGCTGCGACGCTGTCTGCGGCATTCGTTGGTCAGTAGGCGTTTTCTTCTTCTTAGGTTTCTTGGCCACCGTAACCCACTCCTCGTTCGTGGATGTGCGTGCATTCAAACCCTTTTTCTCTGCTGGCTGACTGCTTGGCTGGCTTGGTTCTGCCACTTCATCCATCGCCACATGGTGGCCAGGTGCTGTTCTTGGCTCTGCCATGGAAGCCGCAGCCTTTTTTCGGTCCGCAGCAAGCGGAGGACGTACGCGCTTCTCTGGGAGAAGTCTTTCTTGAAGCGCCTCCAACCTTGCGTTCATCATGCCGCCCACCTGTAGCATGATGGCCTGCACCATATCCTCTTGCGAGAAATTTGCCGCCTCTTTCCTTTCAAAAGGAGTGTCAGAACTCTTCTGCGCCATCTGCGCCCGGAATTCTGCCATTTCTTTTCTCATTTCCGCCATTTCTTTTCGTAGGCGGGTGTTGTCTGCCTGTAGCTTGCGGGTCTCATCCGTTACGGTCCTGCTTTGCAAGACTTCCACTGCAGCTTTTATGCTGTTTGCCGCATCTTTGAGAGCACGTTGGAATGTACCCTTCAAGTTTTTGGATTTTGTGGCAACCAGTTCTATTGTCGCCACGCTTTCCGCCACCTGTTTGACGATGTCAACGGCCGTCGCATCATCCAGCTGGCCGTCTCCACCTTCGCTCGCCGATGTCTCAGACAGGCGCTGTATCGGAGTGCGTAGGAACTGTACCCTGTGGGCCACCTCCCGCTCGGCCTCCAGCTCCATCTCCGCGCGCTGAGCGGCGACCAACTCTTGCTTGGCACGGGCGAGTCCAACGTACTGCCCCGTAGTGGGCGGTCGTCCTCTTCCGCGTTTTGCCGTCGGTGTTGAAACCTTGGCCACCGGCTCATCTTCCTCGCTTGAGTTTTGTTGGCTCAGCACTTTCTTCTTTTTGGGATCTCGCTTACGCTTGGCCCACAATCTACTTTGGTCGTCGCCCGACCCAACCGTTACCATGCTGACTGCGCTAGAGTCCGAGTCAACACTTAAGCTATGGCTGCCCACTGGGACCGGGCTGGCCATTCTCCTCTCACACCTTTTTTCGGCTTCACAGCCGCTTCCTACAACTGGAGGACTGTTCTCCAACACCACTACGGCCTTGCGGCCCTCTACCTCCTCTACTACTTCGTTTTTTGTGATTTCCATTTCTGTTCCCACGAGTAGGGCCGATCTAAATACCACCGCCGGGTGACGCCCATTCCGACGATGGTGAGTATATACTGACGGTTGTCCTCTGGTATCCGCAGGTTTAAACATGTTCTCTCATGGGTTTTTTATTTCACCTATCCTGGCTTGAGCCGGCCAATTAAGGCAACCTCACTACGGCACACACAACAACGACATACCCCCTTGCACCAATAAAGGAGGTCGTTGAAGCTGTTATGCAAGCCCGCAGGGAGATGGTGAGCCTCCCCTGACGTCGCAAGGCGCTGGCTCTCGCCACGCACCAAGCACGTCACATCCTGTACACACTTACGATAACTATTTACAGCACGCATAACACATGCATTATTTACAATTAGACAGGGCTGAAAACAACCCCGTCTCCAACTCGTAGTTCCCTATAACTTACATGAAGCAAGGAAGAAGAAACAAACTATATTTACAGTACGAGACAACGCACATACATTGTCAATAATTTACAACAAAATTTACAAATAGACAGGGCTGAAAATACCCATCCCGTCTCCAACTCGCAGTTCCCTAACTCTTTGCAAGAGGCAAGAAAGAGGAAACAATAATATCAATCTACAAAATAATATTTACAACACAGGAGAATGCACACTTCTTACAAAGGTGTATATAAAACCCATAATATTTACATAATTCCTGTTAATTCCATCCGCAGTGCCCTTGACCAACTAAAAAGGGACACGCGGAGGAAAAGGTGTCGGATTATTCGCTGCCGTCGATAAGTCCCCACAAGTGGGAAGTGATCGACGGCACCCAGGGTACACCACGAGGAGGTTATCCGACCCAGTACCCCAACCTAACCTAACCTTTTTTTTTTTTTTTTTTTTTTACATAGGAAATGCCTAACCGCATACCCCCTCGTCCGTTAAGGGGTGGACGAAGAGGTTATGTCGGGCCCACACCGACTAAAACCTATGGTGTTCCTCACTCAGCGCTTTAACGCCGGGGGCGCGGGAACCGTGTTGACACCACCGCAGCCCCGACAGCGCAGGTCCGTTAAAAGGTTTCGGACCCCTTCCATTCGTCGAGCTCGCTGCTCTTTCCACCGAAGGATGACATGCCGGAACACATGGGATGTCAACCAACCCCGGGACTTACACCAATTGGGCATTGGACACCCCATATCCAACACCCAGGATGCCCCACTTATGGCGGCAATCTGCGCTCATGCGCCTGACGCCTGCGTCCTACTCTATTTCTCCGCATGGGATCGGAAGTGGTGGCCTCCCTCTCCCTCTCGGCCGCTTCCTTTTTGCCCATAACTATTTCGCTGAATATGCGAAACGCGTCCCACGATTTTTCGCTGCCTACCATGGCCGCTACTACAGTCGGTAGCGAGAGATCGGCTCCCGCATCCGCCATGAGCACAGCTCTCTCGTTGGCCCATTCTGGGCATACTGCCAGAGTGTGTTGCGCTGTATCCTCGGCTGCACCACACTCATGGCACTTCGCCGTTGGTTCTCTCCTCGCGATCTTGTGCAGATACCTGCCGAAACAACCATGCCCCGACAGGATCTGTACAGATCGATAGGAGAGATATCCGTGCTCTCTCCTTACCCATTCTTCCAGAACAGGGCGTATAGCCTCAATTGTTCTATGGCCAGCGCTTGGTGATTCCAGTCTTTCTACCCACAAGACAAGCGCTTCTTCACGTCCTTCTTTCCTCCACCTCTTGATCACCTCGGGCGGAGGGAAGTTACCCTCGTTCCGGCACTCGGTCAGGCGGCGGTAGAAATCGGACAAAACCCTTGCGTCTAGGTCCCACGGGAGGGTACCTGCAAGAGTGCACGCTGCCTCAAACGAGACAGTGCGGTAACCCCTGATCACTCTAACCGCCATAGCTCTCTGCGACCTCCGCAGAAGCATTTGGTTGTGGGCGGCTAGAGAATCAATCCATATGGGAGCTCCGTATAGGGCCATGGATCGCACAACGTTTGTGTACAGACGGCGGCAACCAACGTTCGGCCCCCCTAAGTTGGGGAGCAATCTTCCCAATGCCAGGGCCGCCTTTATGAGCTTTGGGGCCATCATTTTGAAGTGCTCCCTAAAGTTCCACCGGCTATCGAGGACGAGTCCTAGGTACTTCATCGTCGACCCAACGCCGATGGAAACACCACCCACTACCAGCTCAGCCCCGATGGGGGGCGCATTTCTCGGTCCATGAAAGACCAGCGCTTCCGATTTGTTCAGGGCCACTGTCAGCCCCAGACGCCGTATTCGGTCCATGACCTGGGCTACCCCTGCTATCGCAAGGATTGACGCTTCTCTGTAGTTTCTGCCTCGTGCAGTGACGAGTGTGTCGTCGGCATAACAAACCACATCGATACCCCAAAGATTTGCACCTCTAAGGGCCCAGTCAAATCCAATATTCCACAGGAGCGGTCCTAAGACTGACCCCTGCGGAACTCCACGTACCGTTGCTTTGCGTCCACATCCACTGCGCATTGGGTACGCCACATACCGATCGGAAAGGTAGCCGTCCATAACTTTGCGTAGGTAGCGTGGCACTCGGTGAAAACGGAGCGCCTCCCTAATACAAGCCCAGGGGAGGGTGTTAAAGGCGTTGGAGATGTCAAGAGACACCGCTAGCACGACTTCTCCCCGGACCACGGCCATTTCCGCTAGGGCCCTCACGCGTGAGATTGCATCTACGGTGGATCTGCCCCTGCGGAATCCGTACTGGCAGTCAGCCAAATTAGGCCCAACCTGCTCTAGGTGGCTGTTGAGACGGAAAGCGATAATACGCTCGAAGAGCTTGCCCATCTCATCTAACAGCACAATTGGCCGATAGCCACTCGGTGAGTTATCTGGTCGCCCCTCTTTTCTAAGTAAGACTAGTTTTCCAGTTTTCCACTTTTTCGGGTAGCGCCCTTGTTGTAAGCAGGCATCCAGCAGACCCTTAAATCGAGGTGCAAGCTCCTTCATCGCTAATACCAGGGCGCGACCTGGGACACCGTCGGGTCCAGGAGCCGTATTTTTGGCACTGAGCCGCAGTATGGCCCCAACCTAACCTAACCTTTTTTTTTTTTTTTTTTTTTTTTTTTTTTTTTTTTTTTTTTTTTTTTTTTTTTTTTTTTTTTTTTTTTTTTTTTTTTTTTTTTTTTTTTTTTTTTTTTTTTTTTTTTTTTTTTTTTTTTTTTTTTTTGACGCTGGGAAAAATGCATTACGCATACCCTCCCATCGGGGGTGGGAGGGTTATGTGGGACTCCCCGGTGGCCCGGTATACCCACTAAACAACCCAGCGGCACTCCCGCATCGTCTGTGTGGAGGGAGGACTGGGAAACCGGCAGAGCCTTTACATCCAGTCCCCCCTGACGACCGCCCGCCTTTACAGCGGGGCCTTCACGCCACTCCCCCCGGAGGAGGGGGGCCCGAGAATGACTGCGAGTGCTCAGCCATTCTCGCCCGACGTGGGTGGTGAATTGTGCAATACGGGCGAAGACGCCCCCGCGCCTTTCGCCCGCTATTCACCACCAGGTGAGAGAAAACGACGATTGTTCAATCGCCTTCTCCCACCCCTTCTACGCCTACGGAGCGGTGCCGCGAGGGGATCTTCCTCCCGCGCACGCTCCGCCACCTCCTTCTGGGACATGACGTCCTCGCAGAAGGAGGCGACTGCTGCCCAGGCCCCCTCACTTCCCAGCATAGAATTGACCACGCCGGGAAGCGAAAGGTCCTGCCCAACCACCGCGATCAAACTGCGGCGCGGCTGGGACCATGACGGACACACCTCGAGGGTGTGCTGCGCCGTGTCTTCTGCCGCGCCACAGTGATGGCACCTCGGGGTCTCCTCTCTTCCGATCCGGTGCAGGCAAGATCCAAAGCACCCATGCCCGGATAATACCTGCACCAGACGGAACGAGAGGAAACCATGGGACCGCTCGAGCCAGTCTCGCAGGACCGGCCCGAGCGCGTCCAACGTTCGGCGGCCGAACGGAGCGATGGCGAGGTCCTCCACCCAATGGTGGATGACTGCGTCCCTCGACTCTCGCCGGACCGCTTCCCGCTCTTCCGGGGTGGGGTGCTCACCGAGCGCCTTACGCCCCGCTGCCCACTCGTACACTCTAGCGAGCACCCACGCCTCGAGCTCCCAAGGAGGGGTGCTAGCCAGAGCGCACGCCGCCGCAAAGCCCACCGAGCGGTAGGCCCTTGCAACCCGCAGTGCAATGGCCCTTTGGGGCCTGCGGATTGCAGTGGCATTCTCCCTCCTGTTGAGGGAGTCCGCCCAGATGGGGGCCCCATACAGGGCCATGCTCTTCAAGATGCCGGCATACAGTCGCCGGCATCGCGCCTTGGGCCCCCCCAAGTTTGGGAGGAGCCAAGAGAGGGCGTCCGCGGCCTTCAGCAGGCGTGCTGACAGCCCGCTGAAGTGTGGGCCGAAGCGCCACCTGCTGTCGATTATAAGGCCCAGATATTTCATCTGGGCCTTCACTTCAATCCTGACGCCCTCCACGACAATGTGGGCGTCAGGCGGGGTGCGCTGCCTTGGCCCGTGGAAGAACACGGCCTCGGTTTTATGCAGCGCCACCCTCAATCCTAGGCGGCGGATCCTTCCCGCAACCAAGGATCCGCCAGCCGAGGCCAGACTTGCCGCCTCTCTAAAGTCCCTCCCCCGGGCAGTGAGGAGAGTGTCATCCGCGTAGCAGATGACACTCGTGCCTCGGAGAAGGGTTCCCCGCAGGAGCCAGTTAAAGCCTATGTTCCACAGGAGTGGTCCCAGGACCGACCCCTGTGGAACACCGGACTCTGCGCCGTACCGGCGGACTATGCCCGTTTTGTCCACGAGGAGGACAGCTCGGTCCGCCAAGTAGCTGGCCAAGAGGGCCCTCAGGTATTGTGGCACTCCATGGTACCGGAGTGCCTCCAATATTGTCGAATGGGGGACGGAGTTGAAGGCGTTGGCTATATCAAATGACACGGCCAGCACCCCTTCCCCCGTCCCGACTGCCGCCTCCACTTGGCCCTTGAGTCGGGCCAGCGCGTCCACTGTCGATCGCCCCCATCGGAATCCAAATTGGGCGTCCGACAGGTCCGGCCCAACTCCCCGCAGGTGGTTGTTCAGCCGGGTGGCGATGATCCCCTCGAACAACTTACCGACCTCATCGAGCAGTACGATGGGCCGGTATGCCGAAGGGGAGTCCGCCGGGCGACCCTCTTTACGGAGAAGGCACAGCTGCCCCTCCTTCCATGGTTTCGGGAACCTCCCAGACGTGAGACACGCGCTGAAGAGGTCCCGAAACCTCTCCTCCATTTGGAAGGCGGCTATGGCCACCACCCGTGCAGGGACGCCGTCCGGTCCGGGGGCCGTCTTCTTAGCGCGGAGGCGAAGAGCCGCCGCCCCGAATTCCGCTGACGTCACTGGAGGGACCTCCTCTTCCTCTGACGGACCCGTCCCTCGCGGGGGGTCCATCACTGGTGGGGTGAAGTTGTTGGCCCTGCATGGAAACAGGGACCGGACCACCCCATCCAGCAGTGACGGCTCAAGGGTCTCCGTCAGTGGGGGACCAAAGGGGCGCAGTTTGTTCCGCGCCGCCTTGTATGGTCTCCCAAAAGGGTCCCTGTCGAGGCCCTCCAGCATCTCGGCTCTCGCCGCGTCGTCAGCGGCGATGATGGCCGACTTGAGGACCGTTTTCGCCTCTACGTACGTCGTGTAGAGGTGGTCCTCGTTAGCCGGGTCTCGTGAGCTACGTCTTCGGCTCCGCGTGTAGGCCCTCCTAGCCACCACACAGGCGGCTCGGAGCCCCGCCAGTTCCTCCGACCACCAATAAACGGCACGACGGGGAGGTGGGCGGCGAGACCGAGGCATGCTGGAGTTGCACACCTCGGTCAGAGACTCCCTTAGCTGGCCCGCTGCGACGTCCACGTCCAGGACTTCGACAGGAGGTGCAAGCCAGTCCTGGACGAACGCTGCCTCCTTGGCCGCCTTTCGGTCAAGGCGGGTGAGAGCCCACCGTGGGAAGGGAGCTTGGCCCGAGCGGGCCGTCCCCTGGGGGCTCTGGTTGGAGATGTCGAAACGCACATATCGGTGGTCCGACCATGTCTCCAACATCTCTACCCGCCAGTTCACGACGCGGGCGGCTAGCACGGGGGTGGCGAACGAGACGTCAACCACTGACCCTCCCCGTCGCCGCACACACGTTTGAATTGTCCCTCTGTTTAGGAGGGACAGACCAGACGATGCTGCCCAACACTCGAGGGCGCGTCCCTGGACGTTGCAGCGGGTGGCCGGGTTGCCCCAGGCTGCCGACTTGGCGTTAAGGTCGCCCAATACGGCGACGTGGCGCGGCGCCGCCCTACCGACAACTCCGGTGAGGACTTCGAGGAAATCCTCGAAGTCCGAGAAAGGGCGGTTAGGGGAGAAATAGACACCCACTAGGGCTATATCTCCCCACGCGGCGGCCACGTATCCCGGTCCCCTCTCTAAGAGCGAGAGGGGAGGGGAGTCTGTGGAAGACCGCGCTACCAATGCTACCAAGCCGTCCTGATCACCCAGCCAACGGCCAGGGACCGAGAACGGCTCGGCAACCACCGCCACGTCCACCAACCACTCAGCCATGGCCTGCATAAACAGGTACTGGGCTGTTTTACAGTGGTTGGTGTTAGCCTGGAGAATGCGATGTCCGATCCTATCCATCATTCGATCATCGCACCCCCCTCGTCGTCGGCCGTCGCTGCATTTTCAGCAGTGACGGTTGCAGCAGGCTGGGCCGGCACCTGCGTTCTGCCCTTCTTGGGGGGAGGATTGCAGTTCCTCCCCTTCATCACGTGGCTCGCTGGCCGGCCGCTGGCAGCACACACCGCACAGTGCGGAGTGGCGGCCTTGCAGGAGGCGGATTTGTGTCCGGCCTTGCCGCAGCGGTAGCAGCAGTCCGTCCTGTCGACCTTGGACGGACAAAGGGCCCGGGTGTGTCCTATTCCGAAGCACTTGTAGCAGCGCAGGGGCTGATTTCCAAGTGCTCGTACTACACCCGAGCTGAAGCCGACGACTAGCCGTCCCTTGGCGAGGGCGGCATTAGCCGCGGCGACTGGGCACTCGAGGCGAATAGCGCCCATGCCACCGCGGCCGGGTCTGATGTCCCGGCCTTGTACCGCTGCGGCGTCGCAGCCCCCTGCTGCTGCGACCGCCGCCACCACCTCCTCCTTGGTGACCGAATCGTCCAGACCGGTCACCTCCAAGGCCGCAGATTTTACGGGCCTCGCGACCTTGGCCACGTCTGCGATGACCTCTTGCAACTTAGTTGCGAAGAGGTCCGCGTTGGCGCTGCCCTGAGCCCCCGGAAACTCGAAAATTCGAGCTCCGGCTTGGGTCCGGCGGCACACGACTGTGCCGATCCCCATTTGGGTGGGATCGGCGTTGGTACGAGCCCGCTTTAGGACGGACTCGTACGTCTCCCCACGCTCCGCGGCCTCCGCGCTGAGTGTCACTACGACGGCCGCGGTCTTGGGAGGAACCAACTTCCTCACTCCGGCGGGGGCCCTGTTGGCTGCGGGAGCAGCGGTGGCGGGCTTGGCCTTCTTGCCTTTCCCCTTCCCCTTTCCCTTACCCTTACCAGTTTCCTGGGACGGGCTGGGAGGGGTGGTGGCGGGGGTGGCAAGCACAGCGACCGTTCCCGCCCTTTTCTTGGCCTTGCCCTTCCCCTTCCTAACCACCTCCGTCCACGGCTGGTTGGACAGAGTGGTGGAGGGCAGAAGGGGGTCCTCCCTCTGAGGGGTGGATGGCCCCGGCTCGCACAGCCTCTTGTCGGCCGCGAGTTGTGGTCGGAGGCGTTTTTCCGGCAAGAGCCGGTCCTCTATGCCTGCGAAACAGGCTCTCGTGAAGGCCCTCTCCTCCATGATGACCTTGCGGATAGTATCCTCAAGGTTGGAGGGGCCTTCCACCGCAGGTCTCGGTACGGCTTGGGTAGGTCGGGCCGCAGCTTCCGCCAGCTTTTTGTGAAGCTCACTGACCTCCGACTGCAGGCGATCGACCGTCGCTTGCAGTTGCCGCGTTTCGTCGGTTGCCGTGCGCTGCGCCAGCTCCCGAACGATGCCGCGCATACTTGCGGCCCGGCATTTAAGGGACTTCTGAAAAGTCCCTTTTAGGTTGGTGGACTTAGAGGCGAGCTCCATAATCTCCCCTTCGTCCTCTTGAGCCATCCGCTCAAGTTCGCCCAGAGTGTAGTCCGCGTACAGGACGCTGGACGCACCGTACCCGGACTTGGCCCGAGTGACGCGTGCCTGTTGCTCCTTGGCGGCAACCTGCTCCTCCAATTCTTGCTGGACTCGCACCCGTCGAGCCAGGTTTAGCTGACGTTGGGCGTCAGCCAGACCCACGTCGTGCGTATCAGCCAAAGAAGAAGGCTTTTTGGACTTTGCCTTCTTCTTCGGCTTGGCACTCCTTGTGGAGTCCGAGGAACCTTCGGACGCACCCTTCATGAAGGCCCGCTTGCGCGTTTGTTGGCGACCTTCTTCCGTCGCCATCGAACTTGCGTCCGACACAGACGCAACGGACTCGTTGTCAGAGTCTGACAGCTCGTCCGCCCTCAACCCGCTAGCTGCAGGTGGTGCGCAGCTAGCTCCCGACGCTGAAGCGTCGTCGTCGGTAGGTTGGCCCTGAGAAGGGCCTTTAAGGAAACGCCCGGAGGCGTCCCGCAAAGCCTTCGATTTAGGCATTTCGCCGCAAAGCCGCAAGGTGATGGGAAGGCGGAACAACGCACAGGAGCCTAGCTCGACCGTGCTAATTATTCACGCCTACCAACAGACACCCCAACCTTTTTTTTTTTTTTTTTTAAAGTGGGAAAATGCCCTCGCATTTCCCTTCCACCATGGGGGTGGTGGAAGGGGGTATGTGGGACTCGAACCCACTAAAAACCCACTATGAGCAGTCGCCCGCCTTCGTGGGGCCGAGATGGGGTCGCGTTAGCATTCACCATCTGGCCCCGGCGGTTGGCCTGGAACCCGTGTCCAGGCCCCGGCCAAGGAGGGGTGGTCACTGCTCACCAGGACCACCCCTCAGACGAGTGGAGCCGTGCAAGCCGGCGGAGAGTCCCCCGACTCTCCACCAGGTGGCTCCACTACAGGGGAAGTCGAAGAAGGCGGGCAAACCGCCCCCTCCTACCCCCCCTTCGCCTCCGGCGGATCGGGTCAGAGCGGGCATCGTCCTCTCTGACCCTCTCCGCGGCCTCCTTCTGCGACATCACCTGTTCGCAGAAGGAGACCATCGCCTGCCACTCCCTGTCGCCGTCGAGCATGGCGTTGACCACGCTCGGCAGCGAGAGGTCCCCTCCCAGGGTGGCTGAAAGTGTGTGTCGCATGGGAACCTAACCTAACCTAACCTAACCTAACCTAACCTAACCTAACCTAACCTAACCTAACCTAACCTAACCTAACCTAACCTAACCTTTTTTTTTTTTTTTTGTTGACCCGGGGAATCTTTTATAGATACCATCCGACCCAGGGGGGGGGCCGGAATGGTTATGTAGGACTCCTGCCTTGAAAAAGGCAGTATACCCACTAAACCACCGGGGTGTTCCGTCTTCACCGCTACAGTGAGAAAGTCACGGTACCGATACGCTCCGCAACTTCCTCAACGGGTGCCCAGTAGGGCCCTTCTCCGTGGGGAGGGCTTACCCGCCCACCTCACTCCTTCTCTTAAGGCACCTCGGAACACAGGACGAGGTGCCTTACAGCACGAGACCATTTAAGTCAAGTAACGGATCCCCTATCCGTTACCCAACAGGTCCCCATTTATGGTGGAAGACGACTGACATAAGCCAGCCGCCTTCGACCAGGCCTCCGTTGGCGGATAGAGGCCGAGAGAGGGTCAGCCTCTCGGTCTCGCTCCGCCGTCTCTTTCTGCCGCATCACCACTTCGGCGAACTCGGCCACAGCTTTCCAGTTCCTCTCACTTTCGGTCATAGCGCCGACTATGGCCGAAAGTGACAGGTCTCCTCCGATCACCGCCACCATTTCTGCACGTGGCTCCGCCCATTCGGGGCACACGACGCGGGTGTGCTGCGCCGTGTCTTCTGGCGCCCCACAGTGGTGACACTCCATTGTGGGTTCTCGACGTGCCACCCGGCACAGATATCTCCCAAAGCAGCCGTGCCCTGAAAGAATCTGCGCCAGGCGGTGTGGTACGCTCTAGCCGCCCTAACTGCCATGACCCGCTGCGGTCGTCGCATAAGGGTCAAGTTTTGCGCGTCGAGGGCGTCCGCCCATATTGGCGCTCCGTACAGCGCCTTGGAGCGCACCACACCGGCATACAAACGGCGACATCCTACACTTGGTCCTCCTAAATTAGGGAGGAGTCTACTGAGCACTCCGGCAAAGGCAATAAGCTTTGGAGCCAGTTGTCGGAAGTGCTCCGTGAACTTCCATCTGCCATCGAGGACTAGGCCCAGATATTTCATTTTCGGCGCGACGGCGATGGAAGTTCCACCCACCACAATCTCCATCCCTCGCGGTGGGGATCTCCGAGGCCCGTGGAAGAAGAGAGCCTCGGATTTCTCCAGCGCCACCTCAAGCCCGAGGGTCCTGATTCTTCGAACCACTTGGGCTGTACCGGCCGTAGCCAATATGACCGCCTCCCTATGCGTGCTTCCGCGGGCAGTTACCAAGGTATCGTCGGCGTAGCAAACAATGCCGATACCCCTCAGATTCTGCCCGCGAAGCACATAGTCGTACCCGATGTTCCACAGAAGCGGACCGAGGACTGACCCCTGTGGAACACCGCACGACATCCTTCTCTCTTTCCATTCGCCGTCCTGGGCCGGATAGATAACAACCCGGTTTGCGAAGTAGCTCGCCACGGAGGCCCTCAGGTACCGGGGAACTCGATGGTATCTGAGAGCCTCCATCACGGTCTCGAAAGGAAGGGTGTTGAAAGCGTTAGCAATGTCTAGCGACACCGCCAACAACACCTCGCCCTCCGAGACCGCCTCCTCCGCGAGGTCACGCACCCTAGTGATGGCGTCCACCGTCGATCGCCCATGCCGAAAGCCGAACTGACCGTCGTGGATGTTCGGACCTACCTCCCTCATGTGCCGAATGAGACGAGCAGCGAGCACTCGTTCGAAGAGCTTGCTCGTCTCACTAAGCAATACAATCGGGCGATAGGCCGACGGGGAGTCGGCCTGGCGCCCGTGCTTTCTTAACAAGACCAACTTTCCGCGTTTCCAGCATTGCGGAAAGTGGCCCTGCGCCAGGCACAAAGAGAACACAGATCTCATGTGATCCCCAAGCTGCCCAGCCGCCAATGCCAGGGCTCGTCCCGGAACGCCATCAGGTCCCGGGGCCGCGTTCTTCAGCTGAAGCCTCAACACGGCCATCCTAAACTCAGTCTCCGAAAGATCCGGAACTGCAGCGTCGTCGTCGTCAGGTCCGTCCACCTCATCCGGAGCCACCATGGGCGGCGGATTCCACGCTTCTCTGTGAGGAAAAAGCGCAGTCACCACCCGCTCCATGAACTCTGGCTCTAGTGTCGTGGTGAGTGGGGGGGCCCAAGGACGAAGTTTCCCAGTGACCGACTTATATGGGCGACCCCATGGGTCACGGTTGAGGGATTCCAGCCACTCCCGCCAAGCGGATTCCTTAGCCTCCTTGATGGCCACCTGCAGTTCACTACAGGCAGCCCTATAATTCGCGTAGCGGTTCCTCTCAACTTCCTCGTCGCGCACCCTTCTTCGGCGGTAACGAGCGTAACAGCGCCGTGCCACGACACAGGCCCTTCTGAGCTCTCCGAGCTCCCGTCGCCACCAGTAAGTACGACGCGGCGGTGACGAAGTCTTGACCCGGGGCATGGCGGCGTCGCAGATTCGCGCAAGCGATTCACCCAGCGCTTCCACCGCAACGTCCACACTCCCCAGGTCCGAGGCAGTCAACCATGCCTCGACGATGGACGCTTCCTTTGCCACCTCTCTATCCAGCCCCCTCAATGACCATCGCGGGCCGTCGCTAGCTGTATGGTGCAACGGTATTTGTTCTACAGACGTAGAGACGCTAAACCGGATGTATCGGTGATCCGATAGCGTCTCCACGTCCGTCTCCACTCTCCAGCTTGAAACACGGCCCGCAAGGGCGGATGTCGCGAATGTGAGGTCTATGATTGATCCACCCTGTTGTCGTACACACGTGTGCTCGTTGCCCCTGTTGAGGATTTGGAGATCCATTGATGCCGCCCAGTCTTCCAACACTTCCCCTCTCACGTCAGTTGCTGGAGATCCCCAAACCGTAGACTTGGCGTTGAAGTCTCCAGCAACCAGAACGGGACTGGGGTGCACTGCTCCAATCAGAACCCCGACTTCTGCGAGTGTCCGCTCGAAGTCAGCTAGGCTCCGGTTTGGGGAGCAGTACACCCCTATTACCGCCACACTACTTTGTCCACCTACAACGGCCAAAACACATCCCCGACCTCTGGACACCCTCTCAAAGGACCGAAAACCATCAGTCGCCGCCGGTACAACTATGGCCACCGAGTCCTCTCGATCCCCAACCCAGTTATCGCGGGCAGGAACCAAATAGGGCTCGGTAACCACTGCTATATGTGTCAACCACTCTGCCAGACTCTGTAGCAGAAGATCCTGAGCTCTGGCAGAGTGGTTGATGTTCGCCTGGAGACATCGAAGGGCCATCTAATTGACGTCCATCTGACCCTCCTCACGAGCTGAGCCCGATGGCTGCGATGGGGGTATTCCCACGCCAGCAGTCCTCTTCCTCCCCCCTTTCCCCGGGGCCGAGCTCTTGCAGCTCCGGACCTGGTGATCGGCCTTTTGGCCCGCCGTCTCGCATATCGGGCAGTGCGGCGCGGCCTCGCATCCGACTGCCCTGTGCCCGGGTTTGCCGCATCGATAGCACAGCATGCTGCGATCGACGCTGCTCGGACAATTCGCTCCCACGTGTCCAGCCGCTAAACAACGGTAACAGTGTAGGGGTCTAGGTTCCAGTATTCTTGCGGACACCGAAACCCAACCCACCTGAATCCGACCGGCTGTGACTTTCTTGGCCGCAGCAACTGGGCACCGCACCCAAACCGATCCCTGGCGGCCAGAAGATCGGGTAATGTCCCCGACTCTAATGGCCTCTTTAGAGCAGCCCCCCGCCTCGGCAACAGCCGACGCTACATCCTCCTTCGTTGCCGAGTCATCGAGACCCGAGAGGCGCATTTCTGCGCATTTCTCAGGGCGTGACACTCGAACGAGGTCAGTGCCAAGGACCTCCACCAGTTTCTTTGCGAGGCAGTCGGCTTTCTCGGCGCCGGAGGCACCGGGTATTTCCAGCATTCGGGCTCCAGTGGCGGCCGTGCGGAACCGTAACCCCTCTATGCCCAGATCTTTCACATTGATTTGATCCCTTGCTTGCGTAAGCATCTGGGCATAGGTCGCTCCTTTTTCCACTGCTTCTGGCTGCAGCGTCAGGACGATCGCCGCAGTCTGTGGAGTTTTCAGCCTCAACCGTTGCCTCCTTTTGGGAGTCTCCTTCACTTTCTGATTCGAGCGAGCGGCAGGAACCTTATCGGTCCCTGGCTTCCTTGTATCCTTCTTCGACGCTTTTGCGGCCCTGCTGCCCTTGCGGGTCACCAAGTTCCAGCCTTCGTCCATTGTTTCCGGAGCAGGAGGCAAAGGACGAGCCTCTTTTGTCGCCCTGGCCTTATCTTTCCCTTTCCCCTTCCCGGTCTTTGCCGGAGGAGGCGGGGGAGGCGGGGGAGAAGGTACGCGAGAAATCTCCCTTGTCTTTGGCGGTGCTGCTGCTTCGACAGGACTCCTCCTCAGATCTGCGGCCAGCGGTGGCCGCAAACGCTTAGCCGGAAGCAACCGGTCCTCCAATCCCTCGATCCGCGCATTCAGCATGCTACCACATTGGGTCATTATTGCACGAGCGATCTCGTCCACATCCACGTTGGGCGGCTGAGAGAGAGCGCGAAGCTCTACCATTTCCTTACGCATGGATACAAGCTCCGCCGAGAGTTTCGCGTTAGCCGCCTCGAGGCGCAACATCTCTTCCGTGACTGTACGGCTCCTCATCTCCGTAAATGCTTTCCGAATATTTTCGGAAGCCTCCTTTAGAGCCTTCTGAAAGGTCCCTTTTAAGTGCTTGGACTTGCAAGACACGTCGTTGATCGTCGTGAGTGCATCTCCCACAAGTCCAGCAAGATCTACCATCGCCTCATCAGGGGCATCTAGCCTCGCCGTTTCCACTTTGCGGAAGGTAGCGGCAGTCGCCTCCCTCTTGCTAGCCAATTCCTTCTCAAAGGCCTGCAGACGCTGCTCGCGCTCCTCTTCCTCCTCGAGACGCCTTTGTTCGGCCTTCGCCTTAGATAGACCGACATATTTGCCGGTCGTAGGTGGACGTCCGCGCCCTCGCTTCGGGGCCCCAGTCGCGGAGGTCACTGCTCCGTCGGTTTTCTCGCCGCGCGATGGGCTGACAGCACCCCTCTTACGCCAAAAGCGATTCTCCTCCACGGTGGGCGAGCGGCTGCTGTCCCTTGCCGACTCCGTCACCATAGGCGTCGTTCTCCCTCCCGTCACAGATACGTCCGATTCTGAGTCGGAGCAAATCGCACGTCGTCGTAGTTTGCCGCCTGACACGGTGCCAGATCCCACCGTCACCATGCTCATGTCAGACTCCGAATCTGACAGACGCGTCACCACTACTCTTAAGTCCTTATGCAGGCCATGGTCAATGGTGTCAGCGCACGCCTTCGGGGCGCACGCTTCTACCTCCTTTTCAACAACATCCAAATCGTAAGCAATCTCAGTGTCCAGTTTTCCGTTAAAGCCAGGGTCGTGTTCACGAAAGCCGGCGGATGGCCGACCTACGAGGCAATTGTTGCCCTCCCCAGAATACGATTGAGGGCAGCGTGCCGTAGCACGGAGAGATTCTTCAACGGCAGAGCCGCTGATACTCCCCTGGGTAGTTTCTTCACAATTAACCTTATCCATTTTTTGTTTTTTTTTTCCTTTTTAGTGAGGTGAGGTCCTCATTGTGGCGCCCTAACGGCCGGGTTCCCCCCGACCATACCAAGTGTGTGAACCCGGACGCGCACCGCGACCCAACACGCAGCCGCTCCATGCATCCGCACTATACAAGTGCGACTGCATAGAACGGCTAAATATTGGATACAGCAGTACGAGTCCGGATTCACACACATGGTACTCCCTTCAGCAGGCGCCAGAACCTTGAGATCTGGTGTCCGAAGATCCTATTGGATCAACTCCACAGCGGAGTAAGAACTCCCAGCTCCATTCATAGCTTCCTCTGCAAGGCAGAGGAACGCGTGAAGAGCTTTCCCGACAACCGGCGGCTCTCCCTAGCCCACCACACCTCTTCAACGGAGTTGGAACTCCTTTCCTCCGAAAGTCTCCGTCCACTGCGCCCTTTGCTAGTCAGAGGGACGCCTGGAGGAGCCTCCTCACCCATTTCCCCCCCAGTGTTTGGTCCGCGCCGAAAACGGTAACTCCCATTTCTGGGAGCCATTCCCCTATCCGCCACCCGGGGACGCGCCACGTCGGAGTACACCTCTCCGCCCACTGAGACAACTCAGCAGGTCCGTGGAACCTAACCTAACCTTTTTTTTTTTTTTTTTTTTTAAGTGGGAAAATGCCCTCGCATTTCCCTTCCACCATGGGGGTGGTGGAAGGGGGTATGTGGGACTCGAACCCACTAAAAACCCACTATGAGCAGTCGCCCGCCTTCGTGGGGCCGAGATGGGGTCGCGTTAGCATTCACCATCTGGCCCCGGCGGTTGGCCTGGAACCCGTGTCCAGGCCCCGGCCAAGGAGGGGTGGTCACTGCTCACCAGGACCACCCCTCAGACGAGTGGAGCCGTGCAAGCCGGCGGAGAGTCCCCCGACTCTCCACCAGGTGGCTCCACTACAGGGGAAGTCGAAGAAGGCGGGCAAACCGCCCCCTCCTACCCCCCCTTCGCCTCCGGCGGATCGGGTCAGAGCGGGCATCGTCCTCTCTGACCCTCTCCGCGGCCTCCTTCTGCGACATCACCTGTTCGCAGAAGGAGACCATCGCCTGCCACTCCCTGTCGCCGTCGAGCATGGCGTTGACCACGCTCGGCAGCGAGAGGTCCCCTCCCAGGGTGGCTGAAAGTGTGTGTCGCATGGGACCCCACGCGGCACACACCTCCAGCGTGTGGTGCGCCGTATCCTCCGGCGCACCACATTCGTGGCAGGCCGGGGTCGCCTCCCGTCTCGCGATCTGGTACAGGTACTTTCCGAAACATCCATGTCCGGAAAGCACCTGCACCAGTCGGAACGTCAGCGACCCGAATCGCCGCCGCACCCAGTCACGGAGGACCGGGCGAATGGCCTCCACCGTCCACTGACCAGGGACCGGTGGAGCCAGGTCCTCCGCCCACCGCCTCAACATGGCGGCCCGCGCCTGTCGCCGTAGGCCCTCCACCCGATCCCACTCCAGGTGCTCCCCGTCGGATCTCCTCGCCGCCACGAAGTGGTAAACTTCGGCGAGGATCTCCGCTTGGAGAGCCCAGGGGGGATCGCCGGCCAGCACGCATGCTGCCGTCCAGGACACCGTCCGGTATCCGCGGATCACCCTCGTCGCAATGACCCGCTGCGGTTGTCGCAGCAGGGTCATGTTCGCGCGACCGAGGGCGTCCACCCAGACCGGTGCCCCGTACAGGGCCATACTCCGGATCACTCCGGAGTATAGACGGCGACATGTGGCGCTCGGGCCGCCCACGTTGGGCAGCAGCCTCCCCAGTGCGGCGGCGGCTCCCAAACCTAACCTTTTTTTTTTTTTTTTTTTTTTTTATAAGTGGGAAAATGCCCTCGCATTTCCCTTCCACCATGGGGGTGGTGGAAGGGGGTATGTGGGACTCGAACCCACTAAAAACCCACTATGAGCAGTCGCCCGCCTTCGTGGGGCCGAGATGGGGTCGCGTTAGCATTCACCATCTGGCCCCGGCGGTTGGCCTGGAACCCATGTCCAGGCCCCGGCCAAGGAGGGGTGGTCACTGCTCACCAGGACCACCCCTCAGACGAGTGGAGCCGTGCAAGCCGGCGGAGAGTCCCCCGACTCTCCACCAGGTGGCTCCACTACAGGGGAAGTCGAAGAAGGCGGGCAAACCGCCCCCTCCTACCCCCCCTTCGCCTCCGGCGGATCGGGTCAGAGCGGGCATCGTCCTCTCTGACCCTCTCCGCGGCCTCCTTCTGCGACATCACCTGTTCGCAGAAGGAGACCATCGCCTGCCACTCCCTGTCGCCGTCGAGCATGGCGTTGACCACGCTCGGCAGCGAGAGGTCCCCTCCCAGGGTGGCTGAAAGTGTGTGTCGCATGGGACCCCACGCGGCACACACCTCCAGCGTGTGGTGCGCCGTATCCTCCGGCGCACCACATTCGTGGCAGGCCGGGGTCGCCTCCCGTCTCGCGATCTGGTACAGGTACTTTCCGAAACATCCATGTCCGGAAAGCACCTGCACCAGTCGGAACGTCAGCGACCCGAATCGCCGCCGCACCCAGTCACGGAGGACCGGGCGAATGGCCTCCACCGTCCACTGACCAGGGACCGGTGGAGCCAGGTCCTCCGCCCACCGCCTCAACATGGCGGCCCGCGCCTGTCGCCGTAGGCCCTCCACCCGATCCCACTCCAGGTGCTCCCCGTCGGATCTCCTCGCCGCCACGAAGTGGTAAACTTCGGCGAGGATCTCCGCTTGGAGAGCCCAGGGGGGATCGCCGGCCAGCACGCATGCTGCCGTCCAGGACACCGTCCGGTATCCGCGGATCACCCTCGTCGCAATGACCCGCTGCGGTTGTCGCAGCAGGGTCATGTTCGCGCGACCGAGGGCGTCCACCCAGACCGGTGCCCCGTACAGGGCCATACTCCGGATCACTCCGGAGTATAGACGGCGACATGTGGCGCTCGGGCCGCCCACGTTGGGCAGCAGCCTCCCCAGTGCGGTGGCGGCTCCCAGGACTCTCGGGGCCAGCTGGGTAAAGTGGGCCCCGAAAGTCCACCGTCCGTCCAGGATGAGACCCAGATATTTCATCTGGGTCCCAACCCGGACCGGGACTCCGTCCAGGACCACTCTGGTCCCTGGCGGGGGTCCCCCCCGAGGCCCGTGGAACAACAGGGCCTCGGTCTTGGAGAGGGCCACTCCCAGCCCGAGGGAGCGGATGCGGTCGATCACGTGGGCCGTGCCCACCTCGGCCAACCGCACCGTCTCCCTCAGGTCCCTCCCCCTGACTACGACCAGGGTGTCGTCCGCGTAGCACGCAACCCGCATGTTTGCGGGCAGCGTGCCACGGAGGACCCAGTCGTAGCCGATGTTCCACAGGAGCGGTCCCAGCACCGACCCCTGCGGAACCCCGCGGACGACGCGACGGCGTCTCAGACCGTCGCGTCCCTCCACCAGGACTTCGCGGTCCTGGAGGTAGTCCGCCAACAGCCTCCGCAGATACAGGGGCACCCCGTGGTAACGGAGCGCCTCCTGTATTGTTCCGTGCGGCAGACTGTTGAAGGCGTTGGCAATGTCCAGCGAGACAGCCAACGCCTTATCCCCCTCCCGGACCGCCTCCTGCGTCCACCCCTTGAGCCAGAGCAAGGCGTCGATCGTTGACCGCCTCGCTCTGAACCCAAACTGGGCCTCCGACAACTGAGGCCCAGTGCCGCCTAGGTGCCGGACGACGCGGGAAGCCACCACTCTTTCCAGCAGCTTCCCCGCGTCGTCGAGCAGCACTATTGGCCTGTATGCGGAAGGCGAGTCTACGGCACGACCCTCCTTCCGCAACAGGCACAGCCGGCCGTCCTTCCACAGCTTCGGGAACCGTCCGGACGTGATGCACACGTCGAACAGCTCCCGAAGCCGATCGCCCATCTCCCTGAGGGCGATCCTCAGGACCCTCTTCGGGATCCCGTCCGGACCCGGCGCCGTCCGTTTGCCGCTCAGGCGGCCGACGGCCAACTCCATCTCCACCTCTGAGACAGGTGGGATGGAGTCCGGGTCCACCTCCTCGACCGGCGAGGAGGGCGCCGCCATCGCGGGCGGGGTGTGGTGGGGGTCGATGGCGGGGAAAAGCCCCTCCAACACCCCACCCAGGATCTCCGGCTCCAGGGACTCCGCAACCGGGGGCGCCTGGCCCCGGAATTTCTTCCGGGCCGCTCTATACGGGCGCCCCCACGGATCCCTATCGAGGCCCTCCAGGGCCTCGCGCCAGGACCGCTCCTTGGCCCGACCGATGGCCAGCTGCAGCTCCCGCTTCGCCTCGCGGTAGGAGCTGTACAGCTGCTCCTCGGCTGTCAGCTCCTCGGCTGACAGCTCGCCGTCGGTCCGCCCGTGACGTCGCCTCCTACGGTGAGCGTAGGAGCGGCGCGCCGCCGAGCAGGCGGCTCGGAGATCCGCTATCTCCGAGCTCCACCAATAGACCTCCCGGCGGCCCGGGAGGCGTCTGCTCCTAGGCATGGCGGCGTCGCACACCGCGGTCACCGCCTCCCGGAAGCGGCTCGCCGCCACTTCCGCCTCCGGGTGTGTGGGCGCGGCGAACCACGACTGGACGATCGCCGCCTCGGACGCCACCTCGGCGTCGAGGCGAGAGATCGCCCAGCGCGGGAAGTCCGCTCGCGCCACTTGCCCCCCTTGGATGTCGAAGGTGGAGGAGATCTCGAACCATATGTATTTATGGTCCGAGAGAGTCTCCACCTCCGACATCACCCTCCACGACTGGACACGTGCTGCGACAGCGGGGGTGGCGAACGATACGTCCACCACGGACCCCCCTCGCTGTCGCACGCACGTGTGGGCCGACCCTCTATTCAAGAGGGTCAGTCCCGTGGCAACCCCCCACTCCCTGACAATCTCCCCACGAGAGTCGGTAGAGGGGTTGCCCCAGTCCCGGGCCTTGGCGTTCAGGTCCCCCATAAAGAGGACCTGACGTGGCACCTGCCTTCTAACCGCCGCGGCTAGGAGGTCCATAAAGACCTCCAGCTCCGCAGCGGTTCTATTGGGGGAGAAGTATGCGCCAACTGCCACATACTCCCCCCACTTGGCCACCACGTACCCCGCACCTCTCTCTACTACCGAGAGGGGGGGACCGCCATGCGCCCTTCCCACGATGGCCACGGAGTCGTCCAGGTCCCCTGCCCAGCAAGCATGCTGAGAGGGGACAAAGTACGGCTCCGCAGCGACCGCCAAGTCGACGTTCCACTGCGCCAGGGACTGCATAAGCAGATCTTGAGCCCTGGCGCAGTGGTTGAGGTTCGTCTGTAGGAGGTTGAGTTGGCCGACTTGATCCATGTTAGTCAGCCATCTCAACCTCCTCGCAAGTCGCTTGGCTCGCTCCCGTCACGGGAGCGACCAGTGGAGTCACTGGGGTGGTCCGGACCCCAGCGGTTCTCCCCTTCGTCTTGGGGGGAACGCAGCTTCGCGTCCCCATTGTGTGCCCGGCCGGCCTCCCCGACTCTGCGCATATAGCGCAGTGGGGGTCGGCCCGCCCGCAGGTGGCCGCCTTGTGACCTGTGTTTCCACACCGGAAGCACAGGTCACCCCTGTCGGACGTCGAAGGGCACTGGGGGCGTGTATGCCCCAGCCCCAT
The DNA here is from genome assembly GCA_951394065.1 of Venusia cambrica. Lineage (NCBI taxonomy): Eukaryota > Metazoa > Arthropoda > Insecta > Lepidoptera > Geometridae > Venusia > Venusia cambrica. Next base: position 13,634,482 of record OX596047.1, on the reverse strand, counting down.
GCACTTGAAACAGCGCATGGGGCGATCCCCCAACGACACCAGCCGTGCCACGCTCCACCCGACCAAAAGCCTGCCCTCCTTCAGCAGCACCTTGGCTGCCGAGACAGGGCAGGACACAATGGTGGAGCCAGTGCCTCCGGGGCCGGTGCGCACCTCTCCAGCCCTCACGAGCCCGACGTCGCAGCGGCCCGCCTCGGCCACTGCAGCGGCCACCTTCTCCTTGGTGGCCGTGTCGTCCAGGCCGATGACGCGCAGGTCCGTCGTTTTGACGGGCCTGGTCACCACGGCCACCTCCGACAGGACCTCGCGGAGCTTCTCCGCGAGCCTGTCGGCTTTCTCCTCTGTTTGGGAGCCAGGAATCTCCAGCATCCTGGCTCCCGTGGCCGTCTGCCTGAATCGGACAAGATCAATTCCGATCTCGCGGAGTTTGATCCTGTCCTGGGCCAGCTGCAGGACGGCGCTGTAAGTGACCCCGGCCTCCTGGGCCGCGGGACGCAATGTCACCACGACCGCCGCGGAGTTAGGGGCCCTCGGTAGCGCCGCCATCGGCCTCGGCGCCGCCTTGACAGCGGCAGCAGCCGCAGGCGCAGAGCGGGCCGCAGCGGCGGCGGCAAAAGTCACCGGCGCTGAAGGGGGGGAGGATTTCTTCCCCCTTTTCCCGCGCTTCCTCGGCCCTGGGGCAGCCACTGGGGCAGCCACTGGAGCAGGCGCTGGGGCAGCCGCTGGGGCAGCCGCTGGAGCAGGCACTGGGGTAGCCGCTGAGGGGACGGAGGATTTCCCCCTCCCCTTCCCTTTCCTCGTCACCGTCGCCCAGCTGTCACCAGCAGGGACAACTGCCGGCATGGGCCTGGGCGGCGGTGATACGGCATCCGCTGCAGCCCTCTTTGCGTCCGCCCTCAGCGGCGGACGGACCACAGGCGCTGGCAAGAGGCGCTCCTCTATACCCGCCATTCGGGCACTCAGCATGTCCCCGAATGTCAGGGAGAAGGAGCGCTTCAACTCCTCCAGCATCTCCCCCATCCCTGAGGGAGCCTGCATCGCCACGGAGGCAGATGCAGCAGCAGCGGCGGCAGCTGAAGTGGCGACGGCGGCCTCCGTCTTGGCCTCAGAAAACCCACGACGGAGCGCCTTCACCTCTGCCTTGCAGGCCTCCACCTCCAGGCGTAGACGGCCATTGTCGGCCCTCAGCATCTGCGTCTCCCTGGCCTCGCTCCGCTCGGCGAGGGCGTCGACGACCTCTCGCAGGCACCTCGCCGAAGTTTTTAAGAGGCCAGCGAGCTCCCCCTTCAGGTTCGACGACCTCTTGACGACCCCCAAGATGTTGGAGAGGCTCTCTCCTGCCCGCGCCCTCAGCGATTGCGCGTCCAGCGCACTGGCGTCGCTTTCCGCCAGGGAAGCGACTTCATTGCCGCTGTCCGCCCTGGCTGCCTTTTCAGAGGCCCCCCTGTAGCAGCGTTTGCTGAGGGTATCCGCCATCGCAGGGCGGAGAAACTCCTCCCTCGACGGACCCCCAACTTTGGCAACTCTCCCCTTGCCCCCTCCTCTCTTCGACGTCGCGACCTTTGCCGCCGCCGCACCCTCGGTCTCCGTGTCGGAGTCTAGATACCCCTGCGCGAAGAACGAGGAATACGGCCGCTTCCTGGCCGCCTCGTCTACTGACATGTCCGAGAAGTCGGACTCCGCCCCTTCCTCCGTGCCGGAGGGGCCCTGAAGAGGGCCTTTTTTGGGCGCAGCCGACGACTCGGTATCCGACCCCGATTTAACCCCTGGTGACTGGCCCTTAGAAGGGCCTTTTACGAATCGCCCGTTCGCCTTGCGTAGGGGCTTCGCAGCCTGCGACGCATAATGCGGAGTCCGCGATACCTCCAAGCAAGCCGGACCGGCTTCAGCAGCCTCCCGACGACAGGGGGGGGGTGACCCTCCCCCGCTTACAATTGAACGTTCGTCCATCCTGATATGGGAAGGCGGAACAACGCACAGGAGCCTAGCTCGACCGTGCTAATTATTCACGCCAACCCACAACAGTTGGCAACAACTAACAACCCACAACAGTTGGCAACAACGCGAGGGAGCCTAGCTCGACCCTGCTAATTGTCACCAAAAGTTCCGAGCGTCAAGGAAAAGTTAGCGAGATTGGTGCCTCAGAGCGAAAAATTGTGGCAAGGGATCCCAAACCTAACCTAACCTTTTTTTTTTTTTTTTTTTTTTAAGTGGGAAAATGCCCTCGCATTTCCCTTCCACCATGGGGGTGGTGGAAGGGGGTATGTGGGACTCGAACCCACTAAAAACCCACTATGAGCAGTCGCCCGCCTTCGTGGGGCCGAGATGGGGTCGCGTTAGCATTCACCATCTGGCCCCGGCGGTTGGCCTGGAACCCGTGTCCAGGCCCCGGCCAAGGAGGGGTGGTCACTGCTCACCAGGACCACCCCTCAGACGAGTGGAGCCGTGCAAGCCGGCGGAGAGTCCCCCGACTCTCCACCAGGTGGCTCCACTACAGAGGAAGTCGAAGAAGGCGGGCAAACCGCCCCCTCCTACCCCCCCTTCGCCTCCGGCGGATCGGGTCAGAGCGGGCATCGTCCTCTCTGACCCTCTCCGCGGCCTCCTTCTGCGACATCACCTGTTCGCAGAAGGAGACCATCGCCTGCCACTCCCTGTCGCCGTCAAGCATGGCGTTGACCACGCTCGGCAGCGAGAGGTCCCCTCCCAGGGTGGCTGAAAGTGTGTGTCGCATGGGACCCCACGCGGCACACACCTCCAGCGTGTGGTGCGCCGTATCCTCCGGCGCACCACATTCGTGGCAGGCCGGGGTCGCCTCCCGTCTCGCGATCTGGTACAGGTACTTTCCGAAACATCCATGTCCGGAAAGCACCTGCACCAGTCGGAACGTAAGCGACCCGAATCGCCGCCGCACCCAGTCACGGAGGACCGGGCGAATGGCCTCCACCGTCCACTGACCAGGGACCGGTGGAGCCAGGTCCTCCGCCCACCGCCTCAACATGGCGGCCCGCGCCTGTCGCCGTAGGCCCTCCACCCGATCCCACTCCAGGTGCTCCCCGTTGGATCTCCTCGCCGCCACGAAGTGGTAAACTTCGGCGAGGATCTCCGCTTGGAGAGCCCAGGGGGGATCGCCGGCCAGCACGCATGCTGCCGTCCAGGACACCGTCCGGTACCCGCGGATCACCCTCGTCGCAATGACCCGCTGCGGTTGTCGCAGCAGGGTCATGTTACTGCGACCGAGGGCATCCACCCAGACCGGTGCCCCGTAGGTGGCCATACTCCGGATTACTCCGGAGTATAAACGGCGACACGTGGCGCTCGGGCCGCCCACGTTGGGCAGCAGCCTCCCCAGTGCGGCGGCGGCTCCCAGGACTCTCGGGGCCAGCTGGGTAAAGTGGGCCCCGAAAGTCCACCGTCCGTCCAGGATGAGACCCAGATATTTCATCTGGGTCCCAACCCGGACCGGGACTCCGTCCAGGACCACTCTGGTCCCTGGCGGGGGTCCCCCCCGAGGCCCGTGGAACAACAGGGCCTCGGTCTTGGAGAGGGCCACTCCCAGCCCGAGGGAGCGGATGCGGTCGATCACGTGGGCCGTGCCCACCTCGGCCAACCGCACCGTCTCCCTCAGGTCCCTCCCCCTGACTACGACCAGGGTGTCGTCCGCGTAGCACGCAACCCGCATGTTTGCGGGCAGCGTGCCACGGAGGACCCAGTCGTAGCCGATGTTCCACAGGAGCGGTCCCAGCACCGACCCCTGCGGAACCCCGCGGACGACGCGACGGCGTCTCAGACCGTCGCGTCCCTCCACCAGGACTTCGCGGTCCTGGAGGTAGTCCGCCAACAGCCTCCGCAGATACAGGGGCACCCCGTGGTAACGGAGCGCCTCCTGTATTGTTCCGTGCGGCAGACTGTTGAAGGCGTTGGCAATGTCCAGCGAGACAGCCAACGCCTTATCCCCCTCCCGGACCGCCTCCTGCGTCCACCCCTTGAGCCAGAGCAAGGCGTCGATCGTTGACCGCCTCGCTCTGAACCCAAACTGGGCCTCCGACAACTGAGGCCCAGTGCCGCCTAGGTGCCGGACGACGCGGGAAGCCACCACTCTTTCCAGCAGCTTCCCCGCGTCGTCGAGCAGCACTATTGGCCTGTATGCGGAAGGCGAGTCTACGGCACGACCCTCCTTCCGCAACAGGCACAGCCGGCCGTCCTTCCACAGCTTCGGGAACCGTCCGGACGTGATGCACACGTCGAACAGCTCCCGAAGCCGATCGCCCATCTCCCTGAGGGCGATCCTCAGGACCCTCTTCGGGATCCCGTCCGGACCCGGCGCCGTCCGTTTGCCGCTCAGGCGGCTGACGGCCAACTCCATCTCCACCTCTGAGACAGGTGGGATGGAGTCCGGGTCCACCTCCTCGACCGGCGAGGAGGGCGCCGCCATCGCGGGCGGGGTGTGGTGGGGGTCGATGGCGGGAAAAAGCCCCTCCAACACCCCGCCCAGGATCTCCGGCTCCAGGGACTCCGCAACCGGGGGTGCCTGGCCCCGGAATTTCTTCCGGGCCGCTCTATACGGGCGCCCCCACGGATCCCTATCGAGGCCCTCCAGGGCCTCGCGCCAGGACCGCTCCTTGGCCCGACCGATGGCCAGCTGCAGCTCCCGCTTCGCCTCGCGGTAGGAGCTGTACAGCTGCGCCTCAGCTGTCAGCTCCTCGGCTGACAGCTCGCCATCGGTCCGCCCGTGGCGCCGCCTCCTACGATGAGCGTAGGAGCGCCGCGCCGCCGAGCAGGCGGCTCGGAGATCCGCTATCTCCGAGCTCCACCAATAGACCTCCCGGCGGCCCGGGAGGCGTCTGCACCTCGGCATGGCGGCGTCGCACACCGCGGTCACCGCCTCCCGGAAGCGGCTCGCTGCGACTTCCGCCTCCGGGTGTGTGGGCGCGGCGAACCACGACTGGACGATCGCCGCCTCGGACGCCACCTCGGCGTCGAGGCGAGAGATCGCCCAGCGCGGGAAGTCCGCTCGCGCCACTTGCCCCCCTTGGATGTCGGTGGTGGAGGAGATCTCGAACCATATGTATTTATGGTCCGAGAGAGTCTCCACCTCCGACATCACCCTCCACGACTGGACACGTGCCGCGACAGCGGGGGTGGCGAACGATACGTCCACCACGGACCCCCCTCGCTGTCGCACGCACGTGTGGGCCGACCCTCTATTCAAGAGGGTCAGTCCCGTGGCAACCCCCCACTCCCTGACAATCTCCCCACGAGAGTCGGTAGAGGGGTTGCCCCAGTCCCGGGCCTTGGCGTTCAGGTCCCCCATAAAGAGGACCTGACGTGGCACCTGCCTTCTAACCGCCGCGGCTAGGAGGTCCATAAAGACCTCCAGCTCCGCAGCGGTTCTGTTGGGGGAGAAGTATGCGCCAACTGCCGCATACTCCCCCCACTTGGCCACCACGTACCCCGCACCTCTCTCTACTACCGAGAGGGGGGGACCGCCATGCGCCCTTCCCACGATGGCCACGGAGTCGTCCAGGTCCCCAGCCCAGCACGCATGCTGAGAGGGAACAAAGTACGGCTCCGCAGCGACCGCCAAGTCGACGTTCCACTGCGCCAGGGACTGCATAAGCAGATCTTGAGCCCTGGCGCAGTGGTTTAGGTTCGTCTGTAGGAGGTTGAGTTGGCCGACTTGATCCATATTAGTCAGCCATCTCAACCTCCTCGCAAGTCGCTTGGCTCGCTCCCGTCACGGGAGCGACCAGTGGAGTCACTGGGGTGGTCCGGACCCCAGCGGTTCTCCCCTTCGTCTTGGGGGGAGCGCAACTTCGCGTCCCCATTGTGTGCCCGGCCGGCCTCCCCGACTCTGCGCATATAGCGCAGTGGGGGTCGGCCCGCCCGCAGGTGGCCGCCTTGTGACCTGTGTTTCCACACCGGAAGCACAGGTCACCCCTGTCGGACGTGGAAGGGCACTGGGGGCGTGTATGCCCCAGCCCCATGCACTTGAAGCAGCGCATGGGGCGATCCCCCAACGCCACCAGCCGTGCCGCGCTCCACCCGACCAAAAGCCTGCCCTCTTTCAGCAGCACCTTGGCTGCCGAGACAGGGCAGGAGACAATGGTGGAGCCAGTGCCTCCGGGGCCGGTGCGCACCTCTCCAGCCCTCACGAGCCCGACGTCGCAGCGGCCCGCCTCGGCCACTGCAGCGGCCACCTTCTCCTTGGTGGCCGTGTCGTCCAGGCCGATGACGCGTAGGTCCGTCGTTTTGACGGGCCTGGTCACCACGGCCACCTCCGACAGGACCTCGCGAAGCTTCTCCGCGAGCCTGTCGGCTTTCTCCTCTGTTTGGGAGCCGGGAATCTCCAGCATCCTGGCTCCCGTGGCCGTCTGCCTGAATCGGACAAGATCAATTCCGATCTCGCGGAGTTTGATCTTGTCCTGGGCCAGCTGCAGGACGGCGCTGTAGGTGACCCCGGCCTCCTGGGCCGCGGGACGCAATGTCACCACGACCGCCGCGGAGTTAGGGGCCCTCGGTAGCGCCGCCATCGGCCTCGGCGCCGCCTTGACAGCGGCAGCAGCCGCAGGCGCAGAGCGGGCCGCAGCGGCGGCGGCAAAAGTCACCGGCGCTGAAGGGGGGGAGGATTTCTTCCCCCTTTTCCCGCGCTTCCTCGGCCCTGGGGCAGCCACTGGGGCAGCTACTTGAGCAGGCGCTGGGGCAGTAGCTGGGGCAGCCGCTGGAGCAGGCACTGGGGTAGCCGCTGAGGGGACGGAGGATTTCCCCCTCCCCTTCCCTTTCCTCGTCACCGTCGCCCAGCTGTCACCAGTAGGGACAACTGCCGGTATGGGCCTGGGCGGCGGCGGTGGTACGGCATCCCCTGCAGCCCTCTTTGCGTCCGCCCTCAGCGGCGGACGTACAACAGGCGCTGGCAAGAGGCGCTCCTCTATTCCCGCCATTCGGGCACTTAACATATCCCCGAAAGTCAGGGAGAAGGAGCGCTTCAGCTCCTCCAGCATCTCCCCCATCCCTGGGGGAGCCTGCATCGCCACGGAGGCAGATGCAGCAGCAGCGGCGGCAGCTGAAGTGGCGACGGCGGCCTCCGTCTTGGCCTCCGAAAACCCACGACGGAGCGCCTTCACTTCCGCCTTGCAGGCCTCCACCTCCAGGCGTAGACGGCCATTGTCGGCCCTCAGCATCTGCGTCTCCCTGGCCTCGCTCCGCTCGGCGAGGGCGTCGACGACCTCTCGCAAGCACCTTGCCGAAGTTTTTAAGAGGCCAGCGAGCTCCCCCTTTAGGTTCGACGACCTCTTCACTACCCCCAGGATGTTGGAGAGGCTCTCTCCTGCCCGCGCCCTCAGCGATTGCGCGTCCAGCGCACTGGCGTCGCTTTCCGCCAGGGAAGCGACTTCGTTGCCGCTGTCCGCCCTGGCTGCCTTTTCAGAGGCCCCCCTGTAGCACCGTTTGCTGAGGGTTTCCGCCATCGCAGGGCGGAGAAACTCCTCCCTCGACGGACCCCCAACTTTGGCAACTCTCCCCTTGCCCCCTCCTCTCTTCGACGTTGCGACCTTTGCAGCCGCCGCACCCTCGGTCTCCGTGTCGGAGTCTAAATACCCCGGCGCGAAGAACGAGGAATACGGCCGCTTCCTGGCCGCCTCTTCAACAGACATGTCCGAGAAGTCGGACTCCATCCCTTCCTCCGTGCCGGAGGGGCCCTGAAGAGGGCGTTTTTTGGGCGCAGCCGACGACTCGGACTCCGACCCCGATTTAATCCCCGGGGATTGGCCCTTAGAAGGGCCTTTTACAAACCGCCCGTTCGCCTTGCGTAGGGGCTTCGCAGCCTGCGACGCATAATGCGGAGTCCGCGATACCTCCAAGCAAGCCGGACCGGCTTCAGCAGCCTCCTGACGACAGGGGGGGGGTGACCCTCCCCCGCTTACAACAGACTTCTCGTCCATCCTGATATGGGAAGGCGGAACAACGCACAGGAGCCTAGCTCGACCGTGCTAATTATTCACGCCAACCCACAACAGTTGGCAACAGCTAACAACCCACAACAGTTGGCAACAACGCGAGGGAGCCTAGCTCGACCCTGCTAATTGTCACCAAAAGTTCCGAGCGTCAAGGCAAAGTTAACGAGATTGGTACCTCAGAGCGAAAATTGTGGCAGCAAACCTAACCTAACCTTTTTTTTTTTTTTTTTTTTTTTGACGCTGGGAAAAATGCATTACGCATACCCTCCCATCGGGGGTGGGAGGGTTATGTGGGACTCCCCGGTGGCCCGGTATACCCACTAAACAACCCAGCGGCACTCCCGCATCGTCTGTGTGGAGGGAGGACTGGGAAACCGGCAGAGCCTTTACATCCAGTCCCCCCTGACGACCGCCCGCCTTTACAGCGGGGCCTTCACGCCACTCCCCCCGGAGGAGGAGGGCCCGAGAATGACTGCGAGTGCTCAGCCATTCTCGCCCGACGTGGGTGGTGAATTGTGCAATACGGACGAAGACGCCCCCGCGCCTTTCGCCCGCTATTCACCACCAGGTGAGAGAAAACGACGATTGTTCAATCGCCTTCTCCCACCCCTTCTACGCCTACGGAGCGGTGCCGCGAGGGGATCTTCCTCCCGCGCACGCTCCGCCACCTCCTTCTGGGACATGACGTCCTCGCAGAAGGAGGCGACTGCTGCCCAGGCCCCCTCACTTCCCAGCATAGAATTGACCACGCCGGGAAGCGAAAGGTCCTGCCCAACCACCGCGATCAAACTGCGGCGCGGCTGGGACCATGACGGACACACCTCGAGGGTGTGCTGCGCCGTGTCTTCTGCCGCGCCACAGTGATGGCACCTCGGGGTCTCCTCTCTTCCGATCCGGTGCAGGCAAGATCCAAAGCACCCATGCCCGGATAATACCTGCACCAGACGGAACGAGAGGAAACCATGGGACCGCTCGAGCCAGTCTCGCAGGACCGGCCCGAGCGCGTCCAACGTTCGGCGGCCGAACGGAGCGATGGCGAGGTCCTCCACCCAATGGTGGATGACTGCGTCCCTCGACTCTCGCCGGACCGCTTCCCGCTCTTCCGGGGTGGGGTGCTCACCGAGCGCCTTACGCCCCGCTGCCCACTCGTACACTCTAGCGAGCACCCACGCCTCGAGCTCCCAAGGAGGGGTGCTAGCCAGAGCGCACGCCGCCGCAAAGCCCACCGAGCGGTAGGCCCTTGCAACCCGCAGTGCAATGGCCCTTTGGGGCCTGCGGATTGCAGTGGCATTCTCCCTCCTGTTGAGGGAGTCCGCCCAGATGGGGGCCCCATACATGGCCATGCTCTTCAAGATGCCGGCATACAGTCGCCGGCATCGCGCCTTGGGCCCCCCCAAGTTTGGGAGGAGCCAAGAGAGGGCGTCCGCGGCCTTCAGCAGGCGTGCTGACAGCCCGCTGAAGTGTGGGCCGAAGCGCCACCTGCTGTCGATTATAAGGCCCAGATATTTCATCTGGGCCTTCACTTCAATCCTGACGCCCTCCACGACAATGTGGGCGTCAGGCGGGGTGCGCTGCCTTGGCCCGTGGAAGAACACGGCCTCGGTTTTATGCAGCGCCACCCTCAATCCTAGGCGGCGGATCCTTCCCGCAACCAAGGATCCGCCAGCCGAGGCCAGACTTGCCGCCTCTCTAAAGTCCCTCCCCCGGGCAGTGAGGAGAGTGTCATCCGCGTAGCAGATGACACTCGTGCCTCGGAGAAGGGTTCCCCGCAGGAGCCAGTTAAAGCCTATGTTCCACAGGAGTGGTCCCAGGACCGACCCCTGTGGAACACCGGACTCTGCGCCGTACCGGCGGACTATGCCCGTTTTGTCCACGAGGAGGACAGCTCGGTCCGCCAAGTAGCTGGCCAAGAGGGCCCTCAGGTATTGTGGCACTCCATGGTACCGGAGTGCCTCCAATATTGTCGAATGGGGGACGGAGTTGAAGGCGTTGGCTATATCAAATGACACGGCCAGCACCCCTTCCCCCGTCCCGACTGCCGCCTCCACTTGGCCCTTGAGTCGGGCCAGCGCGTCCACTGTCGATCGCCCCCATCGGAATCCAAATTGGGCGTCCGACAGGTCCGGCCCAACTCCCCGCAGGTGGTTGTTCAGCCGGGTGGCGATGATCCCCTCGAACAACTTACCGACCTCATCGAGCAGTACGATGGGCCGGTATGCCGAAGGGGAGTCCGCCGGGCGACCCTCTTTACGGAGAAGGCACAGCTGCCCCTCCTTCCATGGTTTCGGGAACCTCCCAGACGTGAGACACGCGCTGAAGAGGTCCCGAAACCTCTCCTCCATTTGGAAGGCGGCTATGGCCACCACCCGTGCAGGGACGCCGTCCGGTCCGGGGGCCGTCTTCTTAGCGCGGAGGCGAAGAGCCGCCGCCCCGAATTCCGCTGACGTCACTGGAGGGACCTCCTCTTCCTCTGACGGACCCGTCCCTCGCGGGGGGTCCATCACTGGTGGGGTGAAGTTGTTGGCCCTGCATGGAAACAGGGACCGGACCACCCCATCCAGCAGTGACGGCTCAAGGGTCTCCGTCAGTGGGGGACCAAAGGGGCGCAGTTTGTTCCGCGCCGCCTTGTATGGTCTCCCAAAAGGGTCCCTGTCGAGGCCCTCCAGCATCTCAGACTAGAGAGACGGGGGGCGCGGGACCGCTTGCGCATTCGCCGTAGCACCCGTCGACAACAGCCCGCATTGCAGCAGGCCCACCTCATGGGAGGGTGTAAAAGGCCCTCCTTCACCTCGTGTGATGCCCCGGAACACTGTGGGGCATCTACACCTCACATTGGCCTATCATTGGGGGGTGCCAGGTGCCCCCGCACCCAACACCCCAGGCCTTTGGAGCGGAGACGGAGTGCGGGCTCGATTAGCCCGCCTCCGTGTCCGCGCCCTCCGAAGCGGAAGAGAAAGAGGATTTCTTTCTCTCTCCCGCTCCTCCTCCTCCCTCTGCGAGACAATAATCTCACAGAAGGAGGTCACCGCCTCCCACGACCTCTGGTCATCGACCATCTTTGGGATGATGGCCGACAAGGAGAGGTCCGTTCCCACAACCGCGACCAACGATTGCCGCGGTTCATCTCCTCCCGGGCATACCTCTAGCGCATGCTGGGCAGTGTCCTCCGCGCATCCACACTGGTGACAAGCCGAGGTGTCCTCTCTTCGGGCAACGCGACTCAGGTACCTCCCGAAACAACCATGTCCCGAGAGAACCTGCGTCAGACGGAAGGACAAACTCCCATGCCCCCTCCGGACCCACTCCTCGAGTACAGGCTGGATGGCCTCGAGAAGTCTTCGAGCGTTTTCTCCTCTCTGCACAGGTCCAGCGAGAAGTCGTTCCCCCCACGTTGCGAGAGCCGATGTTTTGGCATCATCTCGCCAGTGCGCTACCTCCTGCGGCGCCGGTCGCTCATCTCGCTCCCTTGCCTGCGCTCTGCGCCAATAGACCGAGGCGAGAACTTCGGCCTCAAGGTCCCACGGGAGCGTGCCCGCAAGCACGCATGCCACCTCGTGAGAGAGTGTGCGGTACCCCCTGCACACTCTCACCGCCATAACCCGCTGGGCTCCGATCAACAGGGCGGTGGTCTGCCGATCGAGCCGACCTGCCCATATCGGGGCGCCATACAGGGCCATCGAGCTTACCACCGCTGTATAGAGGCGGCGGCAGCTTCCCCTACCGCCCCCGATATTCGGGAGTAGACGGCTCAGTGCTCCGGCTGTCCCCAGGATTTTGGGGGACAGCCGTCGTATGTGCGCCTTGAACTGCCATCTACCATCGAGGACGACACCGAGATATTTCAGCGTCGTCCCGACGGGGATGGAAGTACCTCCCACCACAATGTTGGAATCTGTAGGTGGCGCCCGCCGGGGACCATAGAAACATATGGCCTCGGATTTGTGGAGCGCCACCTCCAGACCCAGCATACGGATCCTGGCGACGACCGTAGCAACACCGGCTGTGGCCAGGATCGCAGCCTCTCTGAAGTCCTTTCCCCGGGCGGCAACCAGCGTGTCGTCAGCGTAACAAACGACGCCGACGCCATGAAGGTTGGCACCCCGGAGGACCCAATCGTATCCAACGTTCCACAGGATTGGACCTAAGACCGATCCCTGTGGAACGCCGCGCGTCATAGCGCTACTTTGCTCGCCGTGAGTCGTTGGGTAGACTACCTCTCTATCTGAGAGATAGTCACCAACAAGTCTGCGCAAATACTGGGGCACCTTGTGGTACTCCAGACCGGCGTGTATCGTGCTCCAGGGTAGCGTGTTGAATGCGTTGGCGATGTCCAACGATACGGCCAACAACACGCCACCACTGGAGCACGCCTCCTCGGAGAGGTTGCGGACGCGGGATATGGCATCCATCGTCGAGCGTCCTCTCCGGAAACCGAACTGGTTGGGCGCCAGATCCGGTCCCGTCGTCTCGAGGTGCCTGACCAAGCGGACAGCGACTACTCTCTCCAACAGCTTGCCCGCTTCATCAAGCAGTACGATCGGACGATAGCCCGAAGGCTCATCTGCCGGACGACCCTCCTTTCTCAGGAGGACGAGTCTGCCTCTTCTCCATCGCCGGGGGAATCTGCCTTCGTTGAGGCAGCAGTCGAACAGGGCCATCAAGGCGGGCCCTAGGTGCTTCAAGGAGAGGGCCCACGCACGACCCGGTATGCCGTCAGGCCCAGGCGCCGTGTTCTTGGCTCTCATCCTGAGCACTGCTGCACCTAGCTCACCCTCGGAAACAGGGGATGCAGGCTCGTCCACTTCTGCGGCGAGATCGCCCGATGTCGAGGGCGGTGTAAAATCGGTCCCCGGAGCACCGGGGAACAAGCCTTCTACCACTCTCTGCAGAATCGCCGGTTGGAGCGAGGTCGTGATCGGGGGAGCCCAGGGGCGAAGCTTTTGTCTAGCCCACTGGTACGGGCGGCCCCATGGGTCGCGCTCCAGCCCCTCCAGCAGTTGCTCCCAAGCTTGCCTCTTGCTCTCAACGATCGCAACGCGAAGGGCCCCGGAAGCCTCTTTGTAGGCGGCATAAAGAGACTCGCTCACTTCGTTCTCACGCCGCCTTCGCCTCCGATACCGCTGGTATCGGCGGCGCCTCGTCACACAGCTTCTCCGGAGTTCAGCAATCTCCTCCGACCACCAGTAGACCTGACGTTTTAGCTGCGGGGCTCGCGCGCGCGGCATCGAAGCGTCGCAGACACGCGCCATTGCCTCGCACAGCCTGTCCGCCATCGAGTCCGAGTCTACCGGGTCCGGCTCCTGAGGAGTGCCATTCCACACTTCGACGAGGGCCGCCTCCTGCAGCACTTCGGCGTTGAGGCGCTTCAGGGCCCATCGCGGACCGATCTCGCCACCTACTTCTCTGACTTCGTCCGTCTGGGTCGAGGAAACACTGAACCGGATATGCTGGTGATCGGACAGCGTCTCCACGTCCACCAAAACCTGCCAGTCGTGAATGCGACAAGCGAGGTCTGGTGTGGCGAGCGTTAGGTCAACTATCGACCCCCCCGATTGTCGGACGCAGGTGTTCTCAGTCCCACGATTCACGACGCAGAGGCCTACCTCGGCCAACCACTCAAGCACGACGACGCCCCGCGGACTCGTTGCCGGGGATCCCCACGCAGTGGATTTAGCGTTGAGGTCCCCGAGCACGAGCACGGGGCGTGGGCGGGTCTGACCAATAAAGGTCCCCACCTCACCGAGGAGATCCTCCAACTCGTCAATCGGCCGGTTCGGGGAGTGGTATACCCCCACGACGACGACCTGGCCTAAACTAGCCGCCACAAATCCTCTTCCCCTCATCACTCCTTCGAGAGGAGGAGAGTGAGCCGGCGACTGGGTGGTGATCGCTACTAAGCCATCGAGGTCCCCCACCCAGTCAGATCTAGATGGTACCGCGTACGGCTCGGCAGCCACCGCCACTTTAATCAACCGCTCCGCCATGGACTGCAGGAGCAGGTCCTGAGCACCAGCGGAGTGGTTCAGATTCGCCTGGAGGAAAGTTAGGGCCATACTAACTAACTTTCCTCCATACGTTCAACCGGCCCTTTGATAGGGCGAGGCGGTCGTGGCTGGGTCTTAACCTCAGTCACGACGGTCTTTCTTCTGGCCCCTGACTTTGACGGGGACTTGGCGCAAGCCTTGCCCCCGGAGAGGTGGTCCGCTGGCTTTCCCGCTGCTGCACAGAGGGTGCAGTGGGGAGCGGCGGAGCAATCCTTGGCCTTGTGGGCCTTTGTACCGCAGCGGTAGCATTCGTCACTGCGGTCAACTTCGGCCTTGCACTGTGCCACAACATGGCCCATTTCAAGGCAGCGGTAACACTGGCGGGGCCTAACATCCAAGATGCTGACCCGTGCCGCTACCCATCCCACTAAGACGCGACCCCCGCTGGCCATCACCTTCTTTGCGACTACTGTGGGGCAACGCACGAATACTGTGCCCATCCCAGATTGTCCCCGTCGTATTGCGCCAACAGAGATCGCCGTCACAGGGCACTCACCTATCCCGGCTAGGGCCACCGCCAGCTCCTCCGGGACGACGGAATCGTCCAGGCCGCTGACCCGTAGGTCAGTGGTAGCAGTCGGCCTGGAGACTCGTACGCTCTCCTCGTCACCGAGCATCTCCCTGAGCTTACCGGCAAGGACGTCCGCTTTGGTAGCGTTGTCCACGCCGGCTACTTCCAGTATCCGAGCCCCGGTGGCCGCCGTTCTGATCTTCAACGGCGGTACCCCTATCTCGCCAAGCTTGATCTTTGCCTTGGCCGCCTCCAGCACCTTGGCATAGGTGACGCCTTTTTCCGCTGCCCCCGATTGCAGCGTGATCACCACCGCTGCAGTCTTTGGAGGGCGCAGTTTTGCAGCACCCGCTTTGGAGGGCTGTGGTGTTGGCTTTGGCTTCGACTTCGAGGAAGCAGAAACTCGGGCCGGAGCGGTAGACCTCTTGTCGGTGGGCCTTGCCCCTGCCGCTTTCGGCACCGTCTCTCGTCTCTCGGCTGGTCTTCGCCTCGTAACCACGGTCCAGGCTTCAGCCGGAGGAGCCGTGGGGCCTGTGGTAACAGGGGTGGGCATCGGCATTGGAGTACTTCTCACTTTAGGCGCCGCCTGCGCTGGAGGAGTACTCTGGGGGCCCCTTCGTTTTTTTTGGTCCGGGGTCGGACGCGCCTCAGCCTCCCTTTGCCGATCTGCGGCCAGTGGGGGCCTTAGGATCTGCGCGGGCAGCAGCCTCTCCTCGATCCTGGCGAAGCGGGCGTTAACCATGGTGCCGACTTGCACCATGATCTGCTGCACAACCTCCTCCGTGCAGGGTGTTTGAGCCGGGGCCCGAGCAGACGCTGATGTTGGAGCTGGGCGAGCTTGGGACGCCCTTAGCTGCTCTATCTCTCGTCGGAGTTCCTTCAGCTCTGACGAGAGCCGCTCATTCGCTTTAACGAGGAGGGCCATCTCCTCTGGCATGGATCGAGCCCGCGATTGCTGGAAGGATGCCTTAATGGTAGCCGCAGCGTCTTTCAGAGCCTTCACACTGGTGCCCTTCAAATTTTTGGACTTGGTGGCCACCGCAAGGATGGTGTCCACTGAGCCCAACAACATTGCCTCCAGCTGTGCGGCGTCACAGTCGTCCAGCTGAGTGTCACATACCGCGGGCACCGATGCTGGCGCCTTGCGGAATTGAGCCCTCCTCTCTTGAAGCTCCTGTTGGAGCTCCTTTTCGGCTGTAAGCCGCATCTCCTCTTCACGCGCCCGGTTGAGGTCAGCCTTGGCTTTCGCCAGGCCAACGTATTCCCCTGTAGTGGGCGGGCGCCCTCTACCTCGCCGAGGAGTCGACACCTTGGTTGACGGTGAGGAGTCACCCGTGTCTTCCTCCTTATCTCCATTTCTGCGCCGCTTGCGCACCCTCCTCTCGGAGCCGCCTCCTCCCGGAGACGAAACCGACTCCCAACTCATGGCGTCGGATTCCGATTCCGACAAGTTCGGAGTCGGGATCCGAAGCTCTAGGGCTTGTAGTGACCCATCTAGGGATACACCAGTAGCCTTCACCTCCACATTGTCCATTTTCTTGCCGTTTTCATCATGTTGCGCAGTATCAAATTCCGTGTCATTGCCGTGGTCGTCGTTACGTGGGCCGGAGCCCACGAGGCGGTTCTCGCCCCCCTCAGATACGTAGGGGCTGGGTGCCGTAGCACCGTGGGATTCACAGCATTCGCTGCTACCCACCTGAGGATTTGTTCCAGAAGTCGCCATATTTCCATTTTATTTTCCTTTTTTAAGGGGTGAGGTCCCCCTGTGGTGCCCTAGTGACCAGGTTCCCCCTGGCCATGCATCCCTTGTGCGAGCACCCAACAACGGGATTCGGAGACGCATGAAGCCCGACAGGGTGGCCGGGTTGACCCTCCCTGCCGCGCCGCCAGCCTTGCAGGCCGGCCATCCCACGACCCAAAGGTCCGCTGTGACCCACTGCCACCGTTTCACCTCATGCCCGACAGGGTGGCCGGGTTGACCCTCCCTGCCGCGCCACTAGCCTTGCAGGCCAGCCATCCTACGACCCGAAGGTCCGCTGCGACTCAATGCCGCCATTTAAACTTGTGCCCGACAGGGTGGCCGAGTTGACCCTCCCTGCCGCGCCACCAGCCTTGAAGGCCGATCATCCTCCGACCTGAAGGTCCGCTGCGACTCAATGCCGCCATTTCAACTTGTGCCCGACAGGGTGGCCGAGTTGACCCTCCCTGCCGCGCCACCAGCCTTGAAGGCCAGTCATCCTTCGACCCAAAGGTCCGCTGCGACATACTGTCGCCTTTCCATTTCGTGCCCGACAGGGTGGCCGGGTTGACCCTCCCCGCCGCGCCGCCGGCCTTGAAGGCCGGCCATCCCACGACCCATAGGTCCGCTGTCCATCTGCTGTGCCCTATGCTACTATCACAGGGACACGCAGAGGACACCTTCGCGTCGGATTATTAGCTGCCGTCGATAAGTCCCCACAAGTGGGAAGTGATCGACGGCACCCAGGGTACACCACGAGGAGGTTATCCGACCCAGTACCCCAACCTAACCTAACCTTTTTTTTTTTTTTTTTATCCTGGGAAAATCCATTACGGATACCACCGAACCGGGGGGTTGGGTGGTTATGTGGGGCTCTCCACACCTTACTTTGGTGCGTCATACCCACTAAAAAACCCAGGGTGCTCCACCTTCGCCGACCGAAGACGGGAGGCGCGGGACCGCTTGCGCATTCGCCGCAGCTCCCGTCGAGTCGCAGCCCACCGTTTGGCAGACCCACCTCTTGGGAGGGTGTAAAAAGCCCTCCCACACCTCGTGTGTGATGCCCCGGAGCACTTGGGGGCATCTACACCACCTCACGATGGCCTATCATTGGGAGGTGCCAGGTGCCCCCGCACCCAACACCCCAGGCCCTCGGAGCGGAGACGGAGTGCGGGCTCTGTTAGCCCGCCTCCGTGTCCGCGCCCTCCGGAGCGGCAGAGAGAGAGGATTTCTTTCTCTCTCCCGCTCCTCTACCTCCCTCTGCGAAACAATAGTCTCACAGAAGGAGGTCACCGCCTCCCACGACCTCTGATCATCGACCATCTTAGAAATGATTGTCGACAAGGAGAGGTCCGTCCCCACGACCGCGACCAGTGATCGCCGCGGTTCATCTCCCCCTGGGCATGCCTCCAGTGCGTGCTGGGCGGTGTCTACCGCGAAGCCGCACTGGTGGCAGGCCGTGGAGTCTTCCCTTCGGGCAACACGACACAGATACCTCCCGAAACAGCCATGTCCCGAGAGAACCTGCGTCAGCCGGAACGAAAGACTCCCATGCTTCCTTCGGACCCACTCTGCGAGTACGGGGCGAATGGCCTCGAGGAGTCGTCGGGCGCTTTCCCCTCTCTGCACGGGTCCCGCAAGGAGCCGTTCCTCCCACGTGGCGAGGGCCGATGTCTTGGCCTCATCACGCCAGTGCGCCACCTCTATTGGTGCCGGTCGCTCACCCCGCTCCCGCGCCTGCGCTCTGCGCCAGTAGACTGAGGCCAGGACTTCAGCCTCGAGGTCCCACGGAAGCGAGCCGGCGAGCACGCATGCCACCTCGTGAGAGAGTGTGCGATACCCCCTACACACTCTCACCGCCATAACTCTTTGGGCTCCGATCAGCACGGCGGTGGTCTGCCGATCAAGATGACCCGCCCATATCGGGGCGCCATACAGAGCCATTGAGCTCACCACCGCTGTATAGAGGCGGCGGCAGCTTCCCTCCCCGCCTCCGATGTTCGGGAGCAGGCGACTCAGTGCGCCGGCTGTTCCCAGAATTTTGGGGGACAGCCGCCGCACGTGCTCCTTGAAGTTCCATCTGCCATCGAGGACGACACCGAGATATTTCAGCGTCGTCCCGACAGAGATGGAAGTTCCACCAACCACAATGGTGGAACCTGCAGGTGGTGCCCGCCGAGGACCATGAAAACAGATGGCCTCAGATTTGTGAAGCGCCACCTCCAGACCCAGCATTCGAATTCTGGCAACAACCGTCGCGACACCGGCGGTCGCCAGAATCGCAGCATCTCTGTAGTTTTCTCCCCGGGCGGCAACCAGCGTGTCGTCAGCGTAACAAACGACGCCGACGCCACGAAGGTTTGCACCCCGGAGAGCCCAATCGTACCCGACGTTCCACAGGAGTGGACCTAAGACCGATCCCTGTGGAACGCCGCGCGTCATGGGGCTACTTCCTTCACCTAGAGTCGTCGGGAAGACTACCTCTCTATCGGAGAGATAGTCCCCGACGAGTCTGCGCAGGTACTGGGGCACCTTGTGGTACTCCAGACCGGCATGTATCGTGCTCCAAGGCAGTGTGTTGAATGCGTTGGCGATGTCCAACGAAATGGCCAACAACACACCGCCGCTGGAGCACGCCTCCTCGGAGAGGTCGCGGACGCGGGATATGGCATCGATCGTCGAGCGACCTCTCCGGAAACCGAACTGGTTGGGCGCCAGATCCGGTCCCGTCGTCTCGAGGTGCCTAACAAGGCGGGCAGCGACCACTCTCTCCAACAGTTTGCCCGCCTCATCAAGCAGCACGATCGGACGATAGCCCGAAGGCTCATCCGCTGGACGACCCTCTTTCCTTAGGAGGACGAGTCTGCCCCTTCTCCATCTCTTGGGGAATCTGCCTTCCCTGAGGCACCAGTCAAACAGGTCCTTCAGGGAAGCCCCTAGATGTTTATAGGAGAGGGCCCATGCGCGACCCGGTATGCCGTCAGGCCCAGGCGCTCTGTTTTTGGCCCTCATCCTGAGCACTGCTACACCCAGCTCAACCTCGGAGACAGGGGCAGGCTCATCCACCTCTTCGGCGAGATCAGCCGATGTCGAGGGGGGCGCAAAGTCGGACCCCGGAGCACCGGGGAATAAGCCGTCAACCACTCTCTGCAGCACTGCCGGTTGGAGCGAGGCCGTGATGGGGGGAGCCCAGGGGCGAAGCTTCTGCCTTGCCCACTGGTACGGACGGCCCCATGGGTCGCGCTCTAGCCCCTCCAGCAGTTGTTGCCAAGCCTGTCTCTTGCCCTCGACTATCGCAACGCGAAGAGCCCCGGAAGCCTCTCTGTAGGCGGCATAGAGCGACTCGCTCACCACGTTCTCCTGCCGCCTACGTCTCCGATACCGCTGGTATTGGCGGCGCCTCATCACGCACGTTTTCCGGAGTTCGGCAATCTCCTCCGACCACCAGTAGACTTGGCGTTTCGGCTGTGGGGCTCGCGCGCGCGGCATCGCAGCATCGCAGACGCGCGACATTGCCTCGCACAACTTGTTCGCCATTGCATCCACGTCTACTGGGTCCGGTTCCTGAGGAGTGCCGTTCCACGTTTCGACGAGGGCTGCCTCCTGCAGCACTTCGGCGTTGAGGCGCTTCAGGGCCCATCGCGGACCGATCTCACCTCCCGTCCTTCTCACCTCGTTCGTCTGGGACGAGAAGACGCTGAACCGTATATACCGGTGATCGGACAGCGTCTCCACGTCCACCAACACCTGCCAGTCGCGAATGCGGCAGGCGAGGTCTGGCGTGACGAGCGTCACATCGACGATCGACCCACCAGACTGACGGACGCAGGTGTTTTCCGTCCCACGGTTCACTACGCAGAGGCCCACCTCGGCCGACCACTCGAGCACGACGCCGCCCCGAGGGTTCGTCGTCGGGGATCCCCACGCCGTGGATTTGGCATTGAGGTCCCCAAGTACGAGAACGGGGCGTGGGCGGGTCTGACCAATCAAGGTTCCTACCTCACCGAGAAGAGCCTCCAGTTCGTAAACCGGCCGGTTTCGGGAGTGGTACACCCCCACGACGACGACTTGGCCCAAACAAGCCGCCACAAAACCCCTTCCTCTCACCACTCCTTCAAGAGAAGGGGAGTGAGCCGGCGACTGCGTGGTGATCGCAACCAAGCCATCGAGGTCCCCCGCCCAGTCAGATCTGGATGGGACCGCGTAAGGCTCGGCGGCCACCGCCACTTGTATCGACCGCTCCGCCATTGACTGCAGGAACAGGTCCTGAGCACCGGCGGAGTGGTTGAGATTCGCCTGGAGGAAAGTTAGGGCCATACTAACTAACTTTCCTCCATGCTTTCCACCGGCCCTTTTTCAGGACTAGGCGGTCGCAGCTGGGCCTTAGCCTCAGTCGCAACGGTCTTCCTTCTGGCCCCTGACTTTGACGGGGGCTTGGCGCAAGCCTTGCCCCCGGAGAGGTGGTCCGCCGGCTTGCCCGCGGCAGCACAGCGGGTGCAGCGTGGAGCGGCGGTGCACTCTTTGGCCTTGTGGGCCTTTTTACCGCAGCGGTAGCACTCGTCGCTGCGGTCAACCTCGGCCTTGCACTGGGCCACAACATGGCCCAATTCGAGGCAGCGATAGCAGCGGCGCGGTCTAACAGCCAAAATGCTGACCCGCGCCGCCACCCAGCCCACTAATACACGGCCACTGCCAGCCATCACCTTCTTGGCAGTTGTTGTTGGGCAGCGCACAAACACCGTGCCCATCCCCGCTTGGCCCCGGCGTATTGTGCCAACGGATATCGTTGACACAGGGCACTCGCCTACCCTGGCTAGGGCTTCCGCTAACTCCTCCGGAACGACGGAATCGTCAAGGCCGCTGACCCGAAGGTCGGTGGTTGCAGTCGGCCTGGAGACTCGCACGCTCTCATCGTCCCCGAGCACCGCTCTTAGTTTGCCAGCAAGGAGGTCCGCTTTGGCGGCATTATCCTCGCCGGAGATCTCCAGTACTCGAGCCCCGGTGGCCGCCGTCCTGATCTTCAGCGGCGGTACTCCCAGCTCGCCAAGCTTTATATTAGCCTTGGCCGCCTCCAGCACCTTGGCATATGTGACACCTTTCTCCGCCGCCCCCGGTTGCAGAGTGATCACCACCGCTGCGGTCTTCGGGGGGCGAAGTTTAGCCACACCTGGTTTAGAGGGCTGTGACTTAGCCTTCGCCTTCGCCTTCGGGGGAGGAGGGGCTCGGACCGGAGGGTCAGACCTCTTCTCCGCGAGTCTTACCTCTGCCGACACCGTCTCTCGCCTCCCAGCTTTCCTTCGCCTTGTCACCACAGTCCAGGCTTCAGCCGGAGGAGCCTTAGCACCCGTGGAAACCAGGGCGGGCATCGGCATTGGAGCACTACTCACTTTAGGCGCCACCTGCGCTGGAGGAGTACTGTGGGGGCCCCTTTGTTTTTGTTTTAGGTCCGGAGTCGGACGCACCGCAGCCTCCCTTCGCCGATCTGCGGCCAGTGGGGGCCTCAGGATCTGCGCGGGTAGCAGCCTCTCCTCAATCCCGGCAAAGCGGGCATTGACCATGGTGCCGACTTGCACCATGATCTGTTGCACAACGTCTTCCGTGCAGGGTGTTTGAGCCGGGGCCCGAGCAGATGCAGATGTCGGAGGTGGGCGAGCTTGGGACGCCCTCAGCTGCTCTATCTCTCGTCGGAGTTCCTTCAGCTCCGACGAGAGCCGCTCATTGGCCTTAACGAGGAGGGCCATTTCCTCTGGCATAGATCGAGCCCGCGATGTCTGGAAGGATGCCTTAATGGTGGCCGCAGCGTCTTTCAGAGCCTTTACACTCGTGCCCTTTAAGTTTTTGGACTTGGTGGCCACTGCAAGGATGGTGTCCACCGAGCCCAGCAACATTTCCTCCAGCTGCGCGGCGTCACAGTCGCCGATCTGAGAATCACACACCGCGGGCACCGATGCTGGCGCCTTGCGGAAATGAGCCCTCCTCTCTTGAAGCTCGTTTTGGAGCTCCTTTTCGGCTGTGAGCCGCATCTCCTCTTCTCGCGCCCGGTTGAGTTCGGCCTTGGCTTTCGCCAGGCCAACGTATTCGCCTGTTGTAGGCGGGCGCCCTCTTCCTCGCCGAGGGGTTGACACCTTGGGTGACGGTGATGAGTCACCCGTGTCCTCCTCCTTTTCACCGTTTCTGCGCCGCTTGCGCATTCTCCTCTCGGAGCCGCCTCCCGGAGACGAAACCGTCTCCCAGCTCATGGTGTCAGATTCCGATTCCGACAAGTTCGGAGTGGGGATCCGAAGCTCTAGGGCTAGCAGAGTTCCACTCGGGGGAACACCAAAAGCCTCCACCTCCACATTGTCCTTTTTCATGCCAAGGTCATCATTCAGAGTCAAATCAAGGTCCGGGTCATTGCATAAGTCGTTGTTGCGTGGGCCGGAGCCCACGAGGCGGTTCTTGCCCCCCTCAGATACGATGGGGCTGGGCGCCGTAGCACCGTGGGATTCGTCAGCTTGGCTGACACCCACCTGAGGATTCGTTCCAGAAGTCGCCATTATCATGTTTGTTTTTTTGCTTTTTTGAGGGGTGAGCTCCCCTTTGGTGCCCTTGCTACCGGGTTCCCCCCGGTCATGCATCCCATGTGCAGGCACCGAACAACGGGATTCGGAGACGCATTATGCCCGACAGGGTGGCCGGGTTGACCCTCCCTGCCGCGCCGCCAGCCTTGCAGGCCGGCCATCCCACGACCCAAAGGTCCGCTGCGACTCAATGCCGCCATTTCAACTTGTGCCCGACAGGGTGGCCGAATTGACCCTCCCTGCCGCGCCACCAGCCTTGAAGGCCGATCATCCTCCGACCTGAAGGTCCGCTGCGACTCAATGCCGCCTTTCCATTTCGTGCCCGACAGGGTGGCCGAGTTGACCCTCCCTGCCGCGCCGCCAGCCTTGAAGGCCGGCCATCCTACGACCCGAAGGTCCGCTGAGTCCTCATTGGACTCCTAGCCCCGCGGAAGCTCTTCGCGAGCCCGCCTGTCCATCCGCTGTGCCCTATGGTACTATCACAGGGACACGCGGAGGACACCCTCGTGTCGGATTATTCGCTGCCGTCGATCACTCCCCACAAGTGGGAAGTGATCGACGGCACCCAGGGTACACCACGAGGAGGTTATCCGACCCAGTACCCCAACCTAACCTTTTTTTTTTTTTTTTTGACGCTGGGAAAAATGCATTACGCATACCCTCCCATCGGGGGTGGGAGGGTTATGTGGGACTCCCCGGTGGCCCGGTATACCCACTAAACAACCCAGCGGCACTCCCGCATCGTCTGTGTGGAGGGAGGACTGGGAAACCGGCAGAGCCTTTACATCCAGTCCCCCCTGACGACCGCCCGCCTTTACAGCGGGGCCTTCACGCCACTCCCCCCGGAGGAGGAGGGCCCGAGAATGACTGCGAGTGCTCAGCCATTCTCGCCCGACGTGGGTGGTGAATTGTGCAATACGGACGAAGACGCCCCCGCGCCTTTCGCCCGCTATTCACCACCAGGTGAGAGAAAACGACGATTGTTCAATCGCCTTCTCCCACCCCTTCTACGCCTACGGAGCGGTGCCGCGAGGGGATCTTCCTCCCGCGCACGCTCCGCCACCTCCTTCTGGGACATGACGTCTTCGCAGAAGGAGGCGACTGCTGCCCAGGCCCCCTCACTTCCCAGCATAGAATTGACCACGCCGGGAAGCGAAAGGTCCTGCCCAACCACCGCGATCAAACTGCGGCGCGGCTGGGACCATGACGGACACACCTCGAGGGTGTGCTGCGCCGTGTCTTCTGCCGCGCCACAGTGATGGCACCTCGGGGTCTCCTCTCTTCCGATCCGGTGCAGGCAAGATCCAAAGCACCCATGCCCGGATAATACCTGCACCAGACGGAACGAGAGGAAACCATGGGACCGCTCGAGCCAGTCTCGCAGGACCGGCCCGAGCGCGTCCAACGTTCGGCGGCCGAACGGAGCGATGGCGAGGTCCTCCACCCAATGGTGGATGACTGCGTCCCTCGACTCTCGCCGGACCGCTTCCCGCTCTTCCGGGGTGGGGTGCTCACCGAGCGCCTTACGCCCCGCTGCCCACTCGTACACTCTAGCGAGCACCCACGCCTCGAGCTCCCAAGGAGGGGTGCTAGCCAGAGCGCACGCCGCCGCAAAGCCCACCGAGCGGTAGGCCCTTGCAACCCGCAGTGCAATGGCCCTTTGGGGCCTGCGGATTGCAGTGGCATTCTCCCTCCTGTTGAGGGAGTCCGCCCAGATGGGGGCCCCATACAGGGCCATGCTCTTCAAGATGCCGGCATACAGTCGCCGGCATCGCGCCTTGGGCCCCCCAAGTTTGGGAGGAGCCAAGAGAGGGCGTCCGCGGCCTTCAGCAGGCGTGCTGACAGCCCGCTGAAGTGTGGGCCGAAGCGCCACCTGCTGTCGATTATAAGGCCCAGATATTTCATCTGGGCCTTCACTTCAATCCTGACGCCCTCCACGACAATGTGGGCGTCAGGCGGGGTGCGCTGCCTTGGCCCGTGGAAGAACACGGCCTCGGTTTTATGCAGCGCCACCCTCAATCCTAGGCGGCGGATCCTTCCCGCAACCAAGGATCCGCCAGCCGAGGCCAGACTTGCCGCCTCTCTAAAGTCCCTCCCCCGGGCAGTGAGGAGAGTGTCATCCGCGTAGCAGATGACACTCGTGCCTCGGAGAAGGGTTCCCCGCAGGAGCCAGTTAAAGCCTATGTTCCACAGGAGTGGTCCCAGGACCGACCCCTGTGGAACACCGGACTCTGCGCCGTACCGGCGGACTATGCCCGTTTTGTCCACGAGGAGGACAGCTCGGTCCGCCAAGTAGCTGGCCAAGAGGGCCCTCAGGTATTGTGGCACTCCATGGTACCGGAGTGCCTCCAATATTGTCGAATGGGGGACGGAGTTGAAGGCGTTGGCTATATCAAATGACACGGCCAGCACCCCTTCCCCCGTCCCGACTGCCGCCTCCACTTGGCCCTTGAGTCGGGCCAGCGCGTCCACTGTCGATCGCCCCCATCGGAATCCAAATTGGGCGTCCGACAGGTCCGGCCCAACTCCCCGCAGGTGGTTGTTCAGCCGGGTGGCGATGATCCCCTCGAACAACTTACCGACCTCATCGAGCAGTACGATGGGCCGGTATGCCGAAGGGGAGTCCGCCGGGCGACCCTCTTTACGGAGAAGGCACAGCTGCCCCTCCTTCCATGGTTTCGGGAACCTCCCAGACGTGAGACACGCGCTGAAGAGGTCCCGAAACCTCTCCTCCATTTGGAAGGCGGCTATGGCCACCACCCGTGCAGGGACGCCGTCCGGTCCGGGGGCCGTCTTCTTAGCGCGGAGGCGAAGAGCCGCCGCCCCGAATTCCGCTGACGTCACTGGAGGGACCTCCTCTTCCTCTGACGGACCCGTCTCTCGCGGGGGGTCCATCACTGGTGGGGTGAAGTTGTTGGCCCTGCATGGAAACAGGGACCGGACCACCCCATCCAGCAGTGACGGCTCAAGGGTCTCCGTCAGTGGGGGACCAAAGGGGCGCAGTTTGTTCCGCGCCGCCTTGTATGGTCTCCCAAAAGGGTCCCTGTCGAGGCCCTCCAGCATCTCGGCTCTCGCCGCGTCGTCAGCGGCGATGATGGCCGACTTGAGGACCGTTTTCGCCTCTACGTACGTCGTGTAGAGGTGGTCCTCGTTAGCCGGGTCTCGCGAGCTACGTCTTCGGCTCCGCGTGTAGGCCCTCCTAGCCACCACACAGGCGGCTCGGAGCCCCGCCAGTTCCTCCGACCACCAATAAACGGCACGACGGGGAGGTGGGCGGCGAGACCGAGGCATGCTGGAGTTGCACACCTCGGTCAGAGACTCCCTTAGCTGGCCCGCTGCGACGTCCACGTCCAGGACTTCGACAGGAGGTGCAAGCCAGTCCTGGACGAACGCTGCCTCCTTGGCCGCCTTTCGGTCAAGGCGGGTGAGAGCCCACCGTGGGAAGGGAGCTTGGCCCGAGCGGGCCGTCCCCTGGGGGCTCTGGTTGGAGATGTCGAAACGCACATATCGGTGGTCCGACCATGTCTCCAACATCTCTACCCGCCAGTTCACGACGCGGGCGGCTAGCACGGGGGTGGCGAACGAGACGTCAACCACTGACCCTCCCCGTCGCCGCACACACGTTTGAATTGTCCCTCTGTTTAGGAGGGACAGACCAGACGATGCTGCCCAACACTCGAGGGCGCGTCCCTGGACGTTGCAGCGGGTGGCCGGGTTGCCCCAGGCTGCCGACTTGGCGTTAAGGTCGCCCAATACGGCGACGTGGCGCGGCGCCGCCCTACCGACAACTCCGGTGAGGACTTCGAGGAAATCCTCGAAGTCCGAGAAAGGGCGGTTAGGGGAGAAATAGACACCCACTAGGGCTATATCTCCCCACGCGGCGGCCACGTATCCCGGTCCCCTCTCTAAGAGCGAGAGGGGAGGGGAGTCTGTGGAAGACCGCGCTACCAATGCTACCAAGCCGTCCTGATCACCCAGCCAACGGCCAGGGACCGAGAACGGCTCGGCAACCACCGCCACGTCCACCAACCACTCAGCCATGGCCTGCATAAACAGGTACTGGGCTGTTTTACAGTGGTTGGTGTTAGCCTGGAGAATGCGATGTCCGATCCTATCCATCATTCGATCATCGCACCCCCCTCGTCGTCGGCCGTCGCTGCATTTTCAGCAGTGACGGTTGCAGCAGGCTGGGCCGGCACCTGCGTTCTGCCCTTCTTGGGGGGAGGATTGCAGTTCCTCCCCTTCATCACGTGGCTCGCTGGCCGGCCGCTGGCAGCACACACCGCACAGTGCGGAGTGGCGGCCTTGCAGGAGGCGGATTTGTGTCCGGCCTTGCCGCAGCGGTAGCAGCAGTCCGTCCTGTCGACCTTGGACGGACAAAGGGCCCGGGTGTGTCCTATTCCGAAGCACTTGTAGCAGCGCAGGGGCTGATTTCCAAGTGCTCGTACTACACCCGAGCTGAAGCCGACGACTAGCCGTCCCTTGGCGAGGGCGGCATTAGCCGCGGCGACTGGGCACTCGAGGCGAATAGCGCCCATGCCACCGCGGCCGGGTCTGATGTCCCGGCCTTGTACCGCTGCGGCGTCGCAGCCCCCTGCTGCTGCGACCGCCGCCACCACCTCCTCCTTGGTGACCGAATCGTCCAGACCGGTCACCTCCAAGGCCGCAGATTTTACGGGCCTCGCGACCTTGGCCACGTCTGCGATGACCTCTTGCAACTTAGTTGCGAAGAGGTCCGCGTTGGCGCTGCCCTGAGCCCCCGGAAACTCGAAAATTCGAGCTCCGGCTTGGGTCCGGCGGCACACGACTGTGCCGATCCCCATTTGGGTGGGATCGGCGTTGGTACGAGCCCGCTTTAGGACGGACTCGTACGTCTCCCCACGCTCCGCGGCCTCCGCGCTGAGTGTCACTACGACGGCCGCGGTCTTGGGAGGAACCAACTTCCTCACTCCGGCGGGGGCCCTGTTGGCTGCGGGAGCAGCGGTGGCGGGCTTGGCCTTCTTGCCTTTCCCCTTCCCCTTTCCCTTACCCTTACCAGTTTCCTGGGACGGGCTGGGAGGGGTGGTGGCGGGGGTGGCAAGCACAGCGACCGTTCCCGCCCTTTTCTTGGCCTTGCCCTTCCCCTTCCTAACCACCTCCGTCCACGGCTGGTTGGACAGAGTGGTGGAGGGCAGAAGGGGGTCCTCCCTCTGAGGGGTGGATGGCCCCGGCTCGCACAGCCTCTTGTCGGCCGCGAGTTGTGGTCGGAGGCGTTTTTCCGGCAAGAGCCGGTCCTCTATGCCTGCGAAACAGGCTCTCGTGAAGGCCCTCTCCTCCATGATGACCTTGCGGATAGTATCCTCAAGGTTGGAGGGGCCTTCCACCGCAGGTCTCGGTACGGCTTGGGTAGGTCGGGCCGCAGCTTCCGCCAGCTTTTTGTGAAGCTCACTGACCTCCGACTGCAGGCGATCGACCGTCGCTTGCAGTTGCCGCGTTTCGTCGGTTGCCGTGCGCTGCGCCAGCTCCCGAACGATGCCGCGCATACTTGCGGCCCGGCATTTAAGGGACTTCTGAAAAGTCCCTTTTAGGTTGGTGGACTTAGAGGCGAGCTCCATAATCTCCCCTTCGTCCTCTTGAGCCATCCGCTCAAGTTCGCCCAGAGTGTAGTCCGCGTACAGGACGCTGGACGCACCGTACCCGGACTTGGCCCGAGTGACGCGTGCCTGTTGCTCCTTGGCGGCAACCTGCTCCTCCAATTCTTGCTGGACTCGCACCCGTCGAGCCAGGTTTAGCTGACGTTGGGCGTCAGCCAGACCCACGTCGTGCGTATCAGCCAAAGAAGAAGGCTTTTTGGACTTTGCCTTCTTCTTCGGCTTGGCACTCCTTGTGGAGTCCGAGGAACCTTCGGACGCACCCTTCATGAAGGCCCGCTTGCGCGTTTGTTGGCGACCTTCTTCCGTCGCCATCGAACTTGCGTCCGACACAGACGCAACGGACTCGTTGTCAGAGTCTGACAGCTCGTCCGCCCTCAACCCGCTAGCTGCAGGTGGTGCGCAGCTAGCTCCCGACGCTGAAGCGTCGTCGTCGGTAGGTTGGCCCTGAGAAGGGCCTTTAAGGAAACGCCCGGAGGCGTCCCGCAAAGCCTTCGATTTAGGCATTTCGCCGCAAAGCCGCAAGGTGATGGGAAGGCGGAACAACGCACAGGAGCCTAGCTCGACCGTGCTAATTATTCACGCCTACCAACAGACACCCCAACCTTTTTTTTTTTTTTTTTTAAAGTGGGAAAATGCCCTCGCATTTCCCTTCCACCATGGGGGTGGTGGAAGGGGGTATGTGGGACTCGAACCCACTAAAAACCCACTATGAGCAGTCGCCCGCCTTCGTGGGGCCGAGATGGGGTCGCGTTAGCATTCACCATCTGGCCCCGGCGGTTGGCCTGGAACCCGTGTCCAGGCCCCGGCCAAGGAGGGGTGGTCACTGCTCACCAGGACCACCCCTCAGACGAGTGGAGCCGTGCAAGCCGGCGGAGAGTCCCCCGACTCTCCACCAGGTGGCTCCACTACAGGGGAAGTCGAAGAAGGCGGGCAAACCGCCCCCTCCTACCCCCCCTTCGCCTCCGGCGGATCGGGTCAGAGCGGGCATCGTCCTCTCTGACCCTCTCCGCGGCCTCCTTCTGCGACATCACCTGTTCGCAGAAGGAGACCATCGCCTGCCACTCCCTGTCGCCGTCGAGCATGGCGTTGACCACGCTCGGCAGCGAGAGGTCCCCTCCCAGGGTGGCTGAAAGTGTGTGTCGCATGGGACCCCACGCGGCACACACCTCCAGCGTGTGGAGCGCCGTATCCTCTGGCGCCCCACATTCGTGGCAGGCCGGGGTCGCCTCCCGTCTCGCAATCTGGTGCAGATACTTTCCGAAGCAGCCATGCCCGGAAAGTACCTGCACCAGGCGGAAGGTCAGCGACCCGAACCGCCGCCGCAACCACTCCCGGAGGACCGGGCGGATGGCCTCCACCGTCCACTGACCAGGGACCGGCGGAGCCAGGTCCTCCGTCCACCGCGCCAACAGGGCGACCCGCGCCTGCCGCCGTATGCGTCCGACCTCCTCCCACACTAGGGGCTCCCCGCGGGATCTCCTCGCCGCCACGAAGTGGTACACTTCGGCGAGGATCTCCGCTTGTAGCCCCCAAGGGGGATCACCGGCCAGGACGCATGCGGCCGTCCAGGACACCGTCCGGTATCCGCGTATCGCCCTCGTCGCTATGACCCGCTGCGGACGTCGCAGCAGGGTCATGTTCGCGCGACCGAGGGCGTCCACCCAGACCGGCGCCCCGTACAGGGCCATACTCCGGATCACTCCAGAGTATAGCCGGCGGCAGTTGGCGCTCGGGCCACCCACGTTGGGCAGCAGCCTCCCTAATGCGGCGGCGGCTCCTAGGACTTTTGGGGCCAGTTGGGTGAAGTGCGCCCCAAAAGTCCACCTTCCGTCCAGGATGAGACCCAGATATTTCATCTGGGTCCCAACCCGGATCGAGACCCCGTCCAGAACTACACGCGTTCCTGGAGGGGGTCCCCCCCGAGGCCCATGAAACAACAGGGCCTCGGTCTTGGAGAGGGCGACCTCCAGTCCCAGGGAGCGGATGCGGTCGACCACGAGGGTTGTCCCCAACGCAGCCAGCCGCACCGCCTCCCCAAGGTCCCTCCCCTTGGCCACGACCAGGGTATCGTCCGCATAGCACGCCACCCGCATATTGGCGGGAAGCGTGCCACGCAGCACCCAGTCGTAGCCAATGTTCCACAAGAGCGGTCCCAGTACCGACCCCTGTGGAACACCGCGGACGACGCGACGGTGCCTCAGCCCGTCGCGCCCTTCCACCAGGACCTCGCGGTCCTGGAGGTAGTCCACCAACAGCCTCCGCAGATACAGAGGCACTCCGTGATAACGGAGCGCCTCCTGTATCGTCGAGTGCGGCAGGCTGTTGAAGGCGTTGGCTATGTCAAGAGAGACGGCCAACGCCTTTCCTCCCTCCCGGACCGCCTCCTGGGTCCACTCTTTTAACCAGAGCAGGGCGTCTATCGTAGACCGCCCCGCTCTGAACCCATACTGGGCCTGCGAGAGGTCAGGCCCAGTTCCCTCCAGGTGCTGTATGACACGGGAAGCCAGCACCCTTTCCAGCATCTTTCCCGTGTCATCCAGCAGCACGATTGGCCTGTATGCAGAGGGCGAGTCAACGTCTCGACCCTCCTTCCGCAACAGGCACAACCGCCCGTCCTTCCACGGCTTCGGGAACCGTCCAGACGCAAGGCACGCGTCCATCAGCTCCCGAAGCTGTTCCCCCAACTCCTTCAGGGCAATCCTGAGGACGCGCGCCGGGATCCCGTCTGGACCCGGCGCCGTCCTCTTGCCCTTTAGCCGGTCGACGGCCACCTCCATCTCCGCCTCCGACACGGCTGGGATCGAGGCGGGGTCGACCACCTCCCCGTAGAGGGACGGCGGTGCCATCGTCGGCGGGGCGTGGAGGGGGTCGTTGAGGGGAAAGAGCCCCCCCATCACCCGGCCGAGGAGCTCCGGCTGCAGGGTCTCCGCTACCGGTGCCGTCTGGCCTCGGAACTTTTTCCGGGCAGCCCGGTACGGACGGCCCCATGGGTCCCTGTCGAGGCCCTCCAGGACCTCGGCCCAGGCCTGGGCCTTCGCCCTTCCGACGGCCAGCTGTAGCGCGCGTCTCGCCTCCCGATACGCGCTATACAGCCGGCGCTCAGCTGTCAGTTCCTCATCTGACAGCTGATCGTCGGTCCGGCCGTTGCGCCGCCTCCTACTGCGGGTGTACGGGCGCCTCGCCTCTGTGCAGGCCGCTCGGAGATCCGCTATCTCCGAGCTCCACCAGTACACCTCGCGACGGCCTGGGCGGCGACGCGACCGCGGCATGGCGGCGTCGCACACCGCCGTCACCGCCTCCCGGAAGCGACCCGCTGCGGTGTCGACTTCCGGGTGCGTGGGAGCGGCAAGCCACGACTGGACGATAGCCGCCTCGGCAGCTAGTTCGGTGTCGAGGCGGCTGATCGTCCAGCGCGGGAAATCCGCTCTCACCACGCTTTCCCCTCCCTGGTTGTCGGAGGTGGAGATCTCGAACCGCACATACTTGTGATCCGAGAGAGTCTCAACCTCCGACAACACCCTCCAGGCCCGGGCACGTGCCGCGGTGGATGGGGTGGCGAACGTAAGATCCACCACGGACCCCCCGTTCCACCGCACGCACGTGTGGGCTGACCCTCTGTTTAGTAGGGTTAGCCCCGTGGCAACTGCCCACTCCCTGACAATCTCCCCTCGAGAGTCAGTGGAGGGGTTGCCCCATTCCCGGGCCTTGGCGTTCAAGTCCCCCATAAGGAGGACCTGTCGTGGGGCCTGCCTTCTCACCGCTGCGGCTAGGAGGTCGACAAAGACCTCCAGCTCCGCAGCGGTTCTGTTAGGGGAGAAGTATGCGCCGACTAGCGAATACTCCTCCCACTTTGCCACCACGAAACCTGCACCCCTCTCTTCGATTGAGAGGGGGAGGCCGCCACTCACAATGGCCACGGAGCCGTCCACGTCCCCAACCCAGGAAGGATGTTGGGGTGGGACGTAGTACGGCTCCGTGGCGACCGCCACGTCAATCTTCCACTGCGCCAGGGACTGAACGAACAGGTCCTGGGCCCCAGCGCAGTGGTTGAGGTTCGTCTGGAGGAAGTGATGTCTGGCTTGATACATTATTCAGACATCACCTCCTCCACCTCCGGGGCTGCGACTTCCTCTGGGGCGGCCTGACAGGTAGCCGGGGTGGCCCTGGTCCCGGGGGCCTTTCCCTTAGTCTTTGGGGGTTCGCAACTGCGTCCCCCCATTACGTGCCCGGAAGGGCGCCCCGAGTCTGCGCAGATTGCGCAGCGGGGTTCGCTCCTTCCGCACGTGGCCGCCCGGTGACCTGTGCCTCCGCACCGGAAGCACAGGTTCGTCCTATCGGCTGACGAGGGGCACTGAGGACGAGTGTGCCCCAGCCCCATGCACTTGAAGCAGCGCATGGGGCGTTCCCCTAGGGCCACCACTCGCGCCGAGCTCCACCCGACCAACAGCCTACCCTTTGTCAGCAGCGCTTTGGCCGCTGAAATCGGGCAGGACACCAGGGTGGAGCCCGCACCGCCGAGGCCGGGTTGCAATTCCCCGACCTTAACGAGCCGCGCTTCACAGCCCCCCACCCTAGCCACCGCTGCGGCCACTATCTCCTTGGTGGCCGAGTCATCCAGGCCCGTAATCCGGACGTCGGTGGATTTGACGGGCCTGGTGATTGTCGCCACCTCGGACAGGACGTCGCGGAGCTTCTCCGCGAGCCTGTCCGCCTTCTCGCCGTTTTGGGAACCAGGTATCTCCAACATCCTGGCTCCCGTGGCCGTCTGGCGGAAGCGGAGCTCATCGATCCCCAAACCTAACCTTTTTTTTTTTTTTTTTTTTTTTTAAGTGGGAAAATGCCCTCGCATTTCCCTTCCACCATGGGGGTGGTGGAAGGGGGTATGTGGGACTCGAACCCACTAAAAACCCACTATGAGCAGTCGCCCGCCTTCGTGGGGCCGAGATGGGGTCGCGTTAGCATTCACCATCTGGCCCCGGCGGTTGGCCTGGAACCCATGTCCAGGCCCCGGCCAAGGAGGGGTGGTCACTGCTCACCAGGACCACCCCTCAGACGAGTGGAGCCGTGCAAGCCGGCGGAGAGTCCCCCGACTCTCCACCAGGTGGCTCCACTACAGGGGAAGTCGAAGAAGGCGGGCAAACCGCCCCCTCCTACCCCCCCTTCGCCTCCGGCGGATCGGGTCAGAGCGGGCATCGTCCTCTCTGACCCTCTCCGCGGCCTCCTTCTGCGACATCACCTGTTCGCAGAAGGAGACCATCGCCTGCCACTCCCTGTCGCCGTCGAGCATGGCGTTGACCACGCTCGGCAGCGAGAGGTCCCCTCCCAGGGTGGCTGAAAGTGTGTGTCGCATGGGACCCCACGCGGCACACACCTCCAGCGTGTGGTGCGCCGTATCCTCCGGCGCACCACATTCGTGGCAGGCCGGGGTCGCCTCCCGTCTCGCGATCTGGTACAGGTACTTTCCGAAACATCCATGTCCGGAAAGCACCTGCACCAGTCGGAACGTCAGCGACCCGAATCGCCGCCGCACCCAGTCACGGAGGACCGGGCGAATGGCCTCCACCGTCCACTGACCAGGGACCGGTGGAGCCAGGTCCTCCGCCCACCGCCTCAACATGGCGGCCCGCGCCTGTCGCCGTAGGCCCTCCACCCGATCCCACTCCAGGTGCTCCCCGTCGGATCTCCTCGCCGCCACGAAGTGGTAAACTTCGGCGAGGATCTCCGCTTGGAGAGCCCAGGGGGGATCGCCGGCCAGCACGCATGCTGCCGTCCAGGACACCGTCCGGTATCCGCGGATCACCCTCGTCGCAATGACCCGCTGCGGTTGTCGCAGCAGGGTCAAACCTTTTTTTTTTTTTTTTTTTTTTTTTTTTTCGTGGGGAAATCCTCATGGATACCCATGCCTCGGGGGAGGCAATGGGTTATGCCGGACTCTTACCGGCTAAAACCACCACGGGGAGCAGACCGCCGCCGAGATAGGGCGAGATGGGGTCGCGTTAGCATTCACCATCTCGCCCTGGCGGTAGGCCCGAGTAGATATCTCGGGCCACTCAGCGCCTTTGGAGGGGCAACCTTATCCCAAAGGCCACCCCCCAGACGTGTGGGGCCGTGCAGGCCGGCAAGGAGTCCCCCGACCCCCTACCAGCGGCCCCACTACGGGGGATCGAGAAGGCGGCCATACCGCCTCCTTCGTCCCCTTGCACGTCTACGCCGGAGCGGGTCAGAGTGGGCGTCGTCCTCCCTGATCCGCTCCGCAGCCTCCTTTTGCGTCATCACCGCTTCGCAAAAGGAGACCATCGCCTGCCACTCACTCTCACCGCAGAGCATGGCGCTTACCACGCTCGGCAGCGAGAGGTCTCGGCCTAGTATCGCTGAAAGTGTGTGTCGCATGGGACCCCACGCGGCACACACCTCCAGCGTGTGGAGCGCCGTATCCTCTGGCGCCCCACATTCGTGGCAGGCCGGGGTCGCCTCCCGTCTCGCAATCTGGTGCAGATACTTTCCGAAGCAGCCATGCCCGGAAAGTACCTGCACCAGGCGGAAGGTCAGCGACCCGAACCGCCGCCGCAACCACTCCCGGAGGACCGGGCGGATGGCCTCCACCGTCCACTGACCAGGGACCGGCGGAGCCAGGTCCTCCGTCCACCGCGCCAACAGGGCGACCCGCGCCTGCCGCCGTATGCGTCCGACCTCCTCCCACACTAGGGGCTCCCCGCGGGATCTCCTCGCCGCCACGAAGTGGTACACTTCGGCGAGGATCTCCGCTTGTAGCCCCCAAGGGGGATCACCGGCCAGGACGCATGCGGCCGTCCAGGACACCGTCCGGTATCCGCGTATCGCCCTCGTCGCTATGACCCGCTGCGGACGTCGCAGCAGGGTCATGTTCGCGCGACCGAGGGCGTCCACCCAGACCGGTGCCCCGTACAGGGCCATACTCCGGATCACTCCAGAGTATAGCCGGCGGCAGTTGGCGCTCGGGCCACCCACGTTGGGCAGCAGCCTCCCTAATGCGGCGGCGGCTCCTAGGACTTTTGGGGCCAGTTGGGTGAGTGCGCCCCAAAAGTCCACCTTCCGTCCAGGATGAGACCCAGATATTTCATCTGGGTCCCAACCCGGATCGAGACCCCGTCCAGAACTACACGCGTTCCTGGAGGGGGTCCCCCCCGAGGCCCATGAAACAACAGGGCCTCGGTCTTGGAGAGGGCGACCTCCAGTCCCAGGGAGCGGATGCGGTCGACCACGAGGGTTGTCCCCAACGCAGCCAGCCGCACCGCCTCCCCAAGGTCCCTCCCCTTGGCCACGACCAGGGTATCGTCCGCATAGCACGCCACCCGCATATTGGCGGGAAGCGTGCCACGCAGCACCCAGTCGTAGCCAATGTTCCACAAGAGCGGTCCCAGTACCGACCCCTGTGGAACACCGCGGACGACGCGACGGTGCCTCAGCCCGTCGCGCCCTTCCACCAGGACCTCGCGGTCCTGGAGGTAGTCCGCCAACAGCCTCCGCAGATACAGAGGCACCCCGTGATAGCGGAGCGCCTCCTGTATCGTCGAGTGCGGCAGGCTGTTGAAGGCGTTGGCTATGTCAAGAGAGACGGCCAACGCCTTTCCTCCCTCCCGGACCGCCTCCTGGGTCCACTCTTTTAACCAGAGCAGGGCGTCTATCGTAGACCGCCCCGCTCTGAACCCATACTGGGCCTGCGAGAGGTCAGGCCCAGTTCCCTCCAGGTGCTGTATGACACGGGAAGCTAGCACCCTTTCCAGCATCTTTCCCGTGTCATCCAGCAGCACGATTGGCCTGTATGCAGAGGGCGAGTCAACGTCTCGACCCTCCTTCCGCAACAGGCACAACCGCCCGTCCTTCCACAGCTTCGGGAACCGTCCAGACGCAAGGCACGCGTCGAACAGCTCCCGAAGCTGTTCCCCCAACTCCTTCAGGGCAATCCTGAGGATGCGCGCCGGGATCCCGTCTGGACCCGGCGCCGTCCTCTTGCCCTTTAGCCGGTCGACGGCCACCTCCATCTCCGCCTCCGACACGGCTGGGATCGAGGCGGGGTCGACCACCTCCCCGTAGAGGGACGGCGGTGCCATCGTCGGCGGGGCGTGGAGGGGGTCGTTGAGGGGAAAGAGCCCCCCCATCACCCGGCCGAGGAGCTCCGGCTGCAGGGTCTCCGCTACCGGGGCCGTCTGACCCCGGAACTTTTTCCGGGCAGCCCTGTACGGACGGCCCCATGGGTCCCTGTCGAGGCCCTCCAGGACCTCGGCCCAGGCCTGGGCCTTCGCCCTTCCGACGGCCAGCTGTAGCGCGCGTCTCGCCTCCCGATACGCGCTATACAGCCGGCGCTCAGCTGTCAGTTCCTCATCTGACAGCTGATCGTCGGTCCGGCCGTTGCGCCGCCTCCTACTGCGGGTGTACGGGCGCCTCGCCTCTGTGCAGGCCGCTCGGAGATCCGCTATCTCCGAGCTCCACCAGTACACCTCGCGACGGCCTGGGCGGCGACGCGACCGCGGCATGGCGGCGTCGCACACCGCCGTCACCGCCTCCCGGAAGCGACCCGCTGCGGTGTCGACTTCCGGGTGCGTGGGAGCGGCAAGCCACGACTGGACGATAGCCGCCTCGGCAGCTAGTTCGGTGTCGAGGCGGCTGATCGTCCAGCGCGGGAAATTCGCTCGCACCACGCTTTCCCCTCCCTGGTTGTCGGAGGTGGAGATCTCGAACCGCACATACTTGTGATCCGAGAGAGTCTCAACCTCCGACAACACCCTCCAGGCCCGGGCACGTGCCGCGGTGGATGGGGTGGCGAACGTAAGATCCACCACGGACCCCCCGTTCCACCGCACGCACGTGTGGGCTGACCCTCTGTTTAGTAGGGTTAGCCCCGTGGCAACTGCCCACTCCCTGACAATCTCCCCTCGAGAGTCAGTGGAGGGGTTGCCCCATTCCCGGGCCTTGGCGTTCAAGTCCCCCATAAGGAGGACCTGTCGTGGGGCCTGCCTTCTCACCGCTGCGGCTAGGAGGTCGACAAAGACCTCCAGCTCCGCAGCGGTTCTGTTAGGGGAGAAGTATGCGCCGACTAGCGAATACTCCTCCCACTTTGCCACCACGAAACCTGCACCCCTCTCTTCGATTGAGAGGGGGAGGCCGCCACTCACAATGGCCACGGAGCCGTCCACGTCCCCAACCCAGGAAGGATGTTGGGGTGGGACGTAGTACGGCTCCGTGGCGACCGCCGCGTCAATCTTCCACTGCGCCAGGGACTGAACGAACAGGTCCTGGGCCCCAGCGCAGTGGTTGAGGTTCGTCTGGAGGAAGTGATGTCTGGCTTGATGCATTATTCAGACATCACCTCCTCCACCTCCGGGGCTGCGACTTCCTCTGGGGCGGCCTGAGAGGTAGCCGGGGTGGCCCTGGTCCCGGGGGCCTTTCCCTTAGTCTTTGGGGGTTCGCAACTGCGTCCCCCCATTACGTGCCCGGAAGGGCGCCCCGAGTCTGCGCAGATTGCGCAGCGGGGTTCGCTCCTTCCGCACGTGGCCGCCCGGTGACCTGTGCCTCCGCACCGGAAGCACAGGTTCGTCCTGTCGGCTGACGAGGGGCACTGAGGACGAGTGTGCCCCAGCCCCATGCACTTGAAGCAGCGCATGGGGCGTTCCCCAAGGGCCACCACTCGCGCCGAGCTCCACCCGACCAACAGCCTACCCTTTGTCAGCAGCGCTTTGGCCGCTGAAATCGGGCAGGACACCAGGGTGGAGCCCGCACCGCCGAGGCCGGGTTGCAATTCCCCGACCTTAACGAGCCGCGCTTCACAGCCCCCCACCCTAGCCACCGCTGCGGCCACTATCTCCTTGGTGGCCGAGTCATCCAGGCCCGTAATCCGGACGTCGGTGGATTTGACGGGCCTGGTGATTGTCGCCACATCGGACAGGACGTCGCGGAGCTTCTCCGCGAGCCTGTCCGCCTTCTCGCCGTTTTGGGAACCAGGAATCTCCAACATCCTGGCTCCCGTGGCCGTCTGGCGGAAGCGGAGCTCATCGATCCCCAACTCATTGAGATCGATGTGCTCCTGCGCCCTCTGAAGTATGGCGCTGTAGGTCGCCCCCTTATCCGCGGCCTCAGGCTGCAACAGCAGCACCACAGCGGCGGACTTCGGGGTCCTCAGCGCCACCTTGGGCTTCGGGGGGGCCACCGGCTTCGGCCTCGCACCAGTCAATGGTGCAGAGGCAGGAGGAGCAGTGGACTTCTTCCCCCTGGCCCCTCTCCTTCCTTTCCTTCCCACCGTTGCCCAGGTCTCTTCCTGGGCAGGAGCGGCGGCGGGGGCAGTCACCCTGGAGGGGCCAGCCACCGGTGCCACTTTGGGAGGGGCAGCAGTCTTCGGGGGAGTGGTGGAGGAGGTTCCACCCCTGCCCCTTCCCCCACCCACCGCCGCTGCCCAGGTCTTCCCCTGGGAAGCGGCGGCGGGGGCAGGCACCCCTGAGGGTCCAGCCACCGGCGCCGCATTCCTCCCCGCTTTGGGGGCAGGGTTGCGAGCCGGCTGTGGCGTCGCCTTTGGTGGCGCGGAAGCCACTGCCGCCCTAACGGCATCCGCCCTCAGTGGTGGCCGAACCACCGAGGCCGGCAGGAGACGCTCCTCAATCCCCGCGAGTCGGGCGTTCAGCATCTGCCCGAACGTTAGGGTCAAGGAGCGCTTTAGCTCCTCAACTAACTCCCCTGCCCCCTGCATGACTGTGGGGGCGGCCACCTGCGGCCCAGCTGCGGCAGCAGTGGCAGCAGCAGTGGCAGCAGCAGCAGCCTCCGACTTTGCCTCGGAGAAGCCGCGACGCAGCGCCTTCACTTCCGCCCGGAGGGATTCAACCTCCAGGCGTAGGCGGCCATTGTCCGCTCTCAAGTGGCGCGTCTCCTCCACCTCAGTCCTGCCCGCGAGGGCTGTCACGACCTCACGCAAGTAGCAGGGTCAAACCTAACCTAACCTAACCTAACCTAACCTAACCTAACCTAAGTAAAGAAACTGCACACGAATGTATAAGAAATAAGAATATCAGGAATAGTTTTATAGAATATTGTTTAAAATTAGCAGATAAGGTAGTAATAAGGAATAAAGATGTATAACTATTGCTATACATGTATAATTGTATATATGCAAAATAGCAATGTAACAACATAGGTAAGAAATGTATAAGAAATAAGAATATCAGGAATAGTTTTATAGAATATTGTTTAAAATTAGCAGATAAGGTAGAAATAAGAAATAGAGATGTAAAACTATTGCTAAACATATATAAGTGTTTATATGCAAAATAGCAATGTAACAAAATATTTGTAAGAAAAAAAAAAAAAAAAAAAAAACAAGTTTTGACGATAAGATATGTAAAACATAAATGATGTAGAGTAATGACGACTTGTGATAGATACTAAGACATTTTAAAACTGTAATAAGCATGTAACAAATAGGACAGAAGAATAGCATAAGAAGCTCGAAATAAAATATATACCTGTGTACCCTTCCTTATAATAAGAAAAAAATAAAGTCTCAGATATTGTCTGAGGAATTAGCTCGCGGGCCGGGCCACTGCGCCCGGACAGGAAAAAAAAAAAAAAAAAAAAAAAAAAAAAAAAAAAAAAAAAACCTAACCTAACAATCCAAATTTCAATCCACCCCTACAACGTCACATACAAACAATGCCAACACAAGAGCCCAATCATCAACAATTAACAACTACAACGACAACTAACATTGGCCTGATGAATAACCACGCCCAAACGGCAACCACCAACACCAACTCACGAACTGTCACTGCCTCCTCTTCCCACTCCTTGGACCACCTCCCCTCACCCCCTACAACATACACAACGCCCCCACTCCCCAATACGAGCCCCCCTCAACCCCCGGCCCAAACACTACCCCAAATCACACACCAACTTACCCTCTCGTCAATCTAGCCAACCCCACCAACTCCACCCTACAGACAGCAACAAACCTAAACCCAACAATCACAAACACAAATAGTAAACAACAAACAAATAACAACAGCAACAGCAGTTCAGGAGCAGGCGTAGGCTTGGGAGCAACAAGCAAGGGAGGCCGACAGTGCGTCCTCTGTGGTGTCTTTTACACAAGTAGAGCCATTCTTAGGAGCAACAAGCAAGGGAGGCCGACAGTGCGTCCTCTGTGGTGTCTTTTACACGGGTGTCTAACCTTAACCACAAATTCCTCAATATCAAGGTAACAGGAGGGAACGCCATCAAGTACATACCATCGCCAAACTCCTCCCCTACCCACTCACAACACACCCCTAACCCTTCAGAAGCCGAATCATCATCATCATCATCATCATCGGAATAATATTAATTACCGTTTTGCATTGTATTGATGGTAATTCTAAGATAATGCAGTGTATAACCACACTATCATCACCTTTAGAACTATGCATATAATTCGCAGAAAAAAGTAAAATATATTTTAATATAATAAAAAAATAGAATTGATCTAATGGCGTCACACTTCGGTACGACTAAGGTACAAGCTCTACCACTAACCAAACTAAGCACACATTTGTAATCCTTGGGGATCGAACTCGGGATCTCTGGGTTTGATACTGGTGGGCGAACAACCAGACCAGACCATAGAGGCGGTATTATAATGACTAATGTAACGGAACGTAATCACGTATAGTCTATTAGCAGAGCTCACGCGCCTCCGTCATTGGCCGATAGATGGCAGGATGAGGGTTCTAACAACCCCCGTCTGGACGCCGCCGGTCACGAGCGCACGCGCGGATTTGAATAACTGTTTTGCCTTGTATTTACATTATTTTAATGTGTCCCGTGTTAATATTCCTGTTTATCTATGTACCTTTCAATCGTGCATCGAACTTTCATTTATAAACCAACACCCCTGAGATAAATGCCCAGCTAGCCATCCGCCGTTACAGTGGCGCCCAACTCGCGGGCACGATAAAAGTGTATCTATCTACAGTGAGAAACCTAAAACTATAGTTACCTATCGTGAAAACAGTGTTATAAAACCTACCGATAGTTAATTACACGGGAACTATTCACAAACAGTGCAAAACACGTTCAAGTACAAAACTTTCGGGCGAGTCCATTTTCATACCTATCAGCATCGCGCGTCGAACGAAGCGCCGCCGCCGAACGGAGAGTGCGCGCGGGGGAGTCCACTGAGTGTGCGGGGAATAAACAGGCGTCTTCCAGTGTACTTACGCCTACCTTCCGCAACTCAACCTTCGGGTACCTTACTTTCATCACGCAACGTCGTAGTAGAACTACCTACACCATTCATTACGTACCTACCTACCTATCTACTCTCCGTGTTATCGAGCGTGAGGCAGTGGAATACCTACCTACCCTGTCACTATGCCGCCGACAACACGCGCCGCCGGTAGGAGTAATGGATCGGAATCCGACACCGACGACGAGATGAACAATACGGTCGTCCCACCATCAGTATCATCACCGAGCATTGCCATGACTGAGAATATGCTCCAAACTCTCGTCTTCAACATCACGCAGAGTCAAGCGGAAGCAAACCGAATCCTGATAGAGAGCATTCTGGCAAATGCAAACAGCCGCGAACAAGCACCGAGCACACCATCACCTAATCCACAGACCACGAGCAATGCTACGCGATTTGGGAACTTCGCGAAGTGCACGTCGCGCTACGACGGAGCAGCGAGGAGTGAGGACGAACTCGAAGCATTCATAGACGCGATCGAGGTGTACCGAGACTGCACCAACATTAGCGAGGAGCATGCACTGCGGGGCCTGCCCATGTTGCTGGTCGGCGAGGCCGCCGTCTGGTGGCAGGGGGCGAAAGCATCCATCAAGTCGTGGCCGGATGCACTGCAACGTCTTCGAGGAATGTATGGAGTGCCGCGACCCGCATATAAGATCTTTCGCGACATTTTTTCGTGTCAGCAAAGTAGTGACCGAGCCGACGTGTTTATTTGCAAAGTGCGCGCGTTAATAGCTAAGTTACCATATGAAGTGTCGGAAGTTATGAAATTAGATATTGTATACGGATTGTTAGATCGTAGAATTAGAAAGCGGGTGTCTCGCGACGCGGTGGACGAGATGGAACAGCTAATCTCGAAGGTCAGGTTAGTGGAGGAGTCATGGCGGACGTGAGTAATTCCAAATTATCTACCAGTGTGAGCAGTTTTGTACTGCGCATGTAGAGCCAAGTGAGGAATTGCGTCCCTTAGTGGAGATCGAAGTAGTTAGCCGTAAAGGTGTAGCCATTTTAGATACCGGGGCAACTCATTGTCTAGCGGGTCCTACTTTATATAAAATACTCGTAGATGCCGGCGTTGAATTTGTAAGCACCTCCCGTGCCATAGGGTTGGCTGACGGATCCCAAAAAATATGTGACGTATTGGAAGGTAACGTTAATGTTACTTTGGTAGGTCGGATTATACCTACCACCTTTTTAGTTCTACCTAACGCGCAGACGCGTACCCTATTAGGTAGAGATTTTATATTGAACGCTTGTATTGTGTTGGACTTACCTCAAAGTAGCTGGTGTTACAACGACGAACCTGGAAGATGGTATCCGTTTGTCACGCGCTTTGAATTACCTACCGCCGGCGAGACGGAGCTGATGAAGGTAGATGCATCTAACCTAATACTGCGAAACGACGAGGGCAACAACCTGACTGCCAATCAGCGAGCCAAGTTGAACGAACTGCTTGTGAAGAGGGCTGGCCGCTTCGCGAAGGAGGGCCCCCCACAGAGTATGCTACTCACCGTTTAAAGGTAGACGTGAACCAGGAACCGATCGCCTGTCCCCCCTACCGAATGTCTCCCGGAAAGAAAGCGGTCTTGGAACAGGAAGTGCAGAAGCTGCTGAATGCTGACGTGGTAGAGGAATGTGACTCACCATGGGCAGCCAATGTGGTACTCGTAACGAAGAAGGACGGTGGGGTCCGGCTGTGTGTTGATTATAGGAAATTGAACGCTGTAACCGAGCCTGACCGCTACCCACTTCCACGTATCGAGGATGTCCTACATGCAGCGAAGAACACGAGTTTCATGACCACCTGCGACCTACGATCTGGATACTTTCAGATTGCTGTGGAAGCTGGAGATAGAGACAAAACAGCCTTTGTAAGTCCACTAGGCTGCCACAGGTTTAAGAGGATGCCAATGGGATTACGGTTACGGATTCTGGTGCTACCTTCCAAAGGCTGATGGATCGCTTCAAGTCTGGAAAGGAATTAGCTAACGTATCCCTACTCGCTTACCTGGATGATGTCATCATCCTCTCAGA
Source organism: Venusia cambrica (assembly GCA_951394065.1). Lineage (NCBI taxonomy): Eukaryota > Metazoa > Arthropoda > Insecta > Lepidoptera > Geometridae > Venusia > Venusia cambrica. Next base: position 13,590,764 of record OX596047.1, on the reverse strand, counting down.
GTCTTTTCCTAAACATATGTAAGATCTGAACGCTGTGTTTGACAGACTCGAGATGTACAACCTCAGGATAAACCGAAAGAAGAGCTGTTTCGCACGGGAATCCGTTAAGTTCTTAGGTCACGTGATCGTGCCTGGTGGAATTAAGACAGACCCCGAGAAAACCGCGGCCATCGCTAACATGTCCCCTCCGAAGAACATCAAGCATGTGAAGACCTTTTTGCAGTCGTCGAGCTGGTTCCGACGGTTCATACCAAACTACGCTGAAGTTGCCAGACCTCTGACTAATCTTCTTAAGAAGGACAGCACCTGGACGTGGACATCGAAGCAGCTAGACGCGTTCGACCGCATCAAACAACTGCTGGTCTCCGCACCGATCCTACGGCAGGCAGACGATTCCAAGCCGTTTACGCTGAGGACTGACAGCAGCGGCTACTGTCTAGGCGCAGTGTTGATGCAGGGGGAGGGCCCTGAAGAACGACCGGTTGAATACGCGAGCCGAATGTTAAACGGCGCGGAACGTAACTACAATACGACGGAGAGAGAGGCACTGGCAGTGGTGTGGGCTGTTACAAAATTTCGCGGGTACATCGAGGGTTCAGAGGTTGTGATTAAGAGCGACCACCAACCCCTGCGGTGGCTTATGACCGTGAAATCACCCAGTGGCCGCCTAGCTAGGTGGGCCCTAACACTCCAGGAATACAACCTCCGTATTGAATACATACCCGGAAAATCAAACGCAATCGCTGACACGCTGTCGCGACCACCTTGTACCGACGAAGCCAACTGCGAACTGTGCTTCGCTGAAGTTGACTTACCATCGAGAAGTCCCAAGGATGTGCGAGAGAATCAACTCAAGGACCCTGACGTGCGTAAGATCGTAGAGGATCTCGAAGCCACCGACGATCCGTTCAGGGGGAGAAGTTGGTCCGACACATCAAGAATCCCCTCTTGATGTCAGACGGTATACTATATAGATACGGACCAGAAGAGTGCGACGAAGAGACCGCATGCTTAGTCGTACCTGAACATGAGCGCGAGAAGGTTCTAGAAGAATACCACAACGCTCCGACGGCAGGACATTTTGGAGTGGAGCGCACACTAGATCGAGTGAGGTCTAAGTACTACTGGTCTGGAATGAGGCAATCTGTAACAGCGTATCTGAAAAGGTGCGTAGACTGCCAAAGGTACAAAGCTGATAACCGAAAACCAGCCGGATTATTACAGACTCCAGCCACCAACCGCCGATTCGAAGTTGGTGCCGTAGACCTTTTCGGCCCTCTACCAGAGACCGCTGAAGGCAAAAACAAGTGGATCCTGATCCTGGAAGACACTTGTTCCCGATGGGTAGAGTTATTCGCTCTGCAGAACGCCACCAGCTCAGACTGCGCAAAGATCCTGATATCAGAGGTGTTTCTGAGATATGGAGCACCAAGGCGAGTGATCAGTGACAACGGGGTCCAGTTTATCAGCGAAGTAATGCAGCAGGTGTGTCATGCTTTCGGCATTAGCCAGTCACTCACACCTGTATACCACCCGCAAGCGAACCCCGTCGAGAGGAAAAACCGCGACCTGAAACCGCAACTTGCCATCATGGTGGGGAAGGATCACAATACCTGGGGCATACATTTACCTGCGATCCGGTTCGCAATGAACTCCGCAGTGACCAGTAGCACAGGATATTCACCATCATATCTCACTTTCGGTCGAGAGATGCGTGCACCTGCCGATGTTGTCGCGGATATGCGCGCCATAATAACAAATGACAACGTCGTGACGAGCCTCACCTCCTACCTTCATCGGATTTCGACGGTGTTGTTTGAAGCTAGAGAAGTACACGAGAAAGCCCAAGCGGTTCAGAAACGTTACGCGGACGAAGCTCGTCGCCCTGCACCGGACTACAGCCCCGGCGATCTTGTCCTGTTGAAGACACAGGGTAGTAACGACACAGCTAATGGCCAAACGCCAAAGTTTATACCACGTAGGGACGGACCTTATCGTATAAAAGAGGCCGTTAGTTCCACTACGTATATTCTAGAGAGAACTAGTAATGGAGAAACTTTAGGCAGATACCATGTCTCTCAGCTGACCCCATTCGTAGGCGATGTTCAGCCACCTGTTAACGAGAAGAGGAAGCGTGGTAGGCCGAAACGTTTTCTTGACTGACCTAGACGCGGGGGGCGCTATGTCTCGGTCAGAGGGGGAGGATGTAACGGAACGTAATCACGTATAGTCTATTAGCAGAGCTCACGCGCCTCCGTCATTGGCCGATAGATGGCAGGATGAGGGTTCTAACAACCCCCGTCTGGACGCCGCCGGTCGCGAGCGCACGCGCGGATTTGAATAACTGTTTTGCCTTGTATTTACATTATTTTAATGTGTCCCGTGTTAATATTCCTGTTAATCTATATACCTTTCAATCGTGCATCGAACTTTCATTTATAAACCAACACCCCTGAGATAAATGCCCAGCTAGCCATCCGCCGTTACACTAATTAGTTATTTTAGTGAGGCACTCATCTATTTTAAGAAGGCTTTTTGTACCGGTCTCCCGTATAATCGTAGTTAAATAATAAAAATCAAAATATATTGTTAAGAGTTTTCCCATTCCCTGTCCGAGTTATTCCTGTTTTTTTTCAACGAGTGCCTTTAACTAGTTCTAAAAGGTCTTATTACGTAAGCTCTTTCATGAGTAATCCATGAATCAGTTCGCTGTGCGCGATGCGCGGATGCGCGGCGGCGTCGTCGACGGTGGCGCGGCGGCTTAGGGCGGGCGGGCGACATCACAGGGAGCGCGGCATTGCCATTTTCCCGCCCGCCTTACCCACTTGTCATTTTATTTACCTCTCCAAATAGGAAAAGGCAAACTGCAGTGAGTGACAAATTCTTTTAGGTGAGTCTAATTCTCTTTTTATCCGTTTTTGTACGCGGTACTTACCTACTTTGTCTTTAAATCGTTTTATATCTGAAATGTGTTGAATTATAATGATAACTAAGCACAAAAAAATATTGTAAAGTAGCTCTAAGCCATGTCAGAAAGTCAACAACTTTTCAAGTAGTATTTCGTGTAATATTTTGTGGTGTGCGCGCTTGTGTTTCGTAAAAGTTTGTAAAGGTTACCTTTAAGGTATGTGTAGGTAGAGTAGAGTATTCCCGTGAGTATTACCACAGACCTTACACGTTTAAAGGTCACCTTACTGCTGATCAATATGCTTGTTTTTAAATAAAACCTACATACTCAGGTAAAGCAGCCAATATCTACAGCTAAAATAGCTATTATCTAACATATAGCTATAAGGAGGTAGGTTTTATTTAAGTAGGTAAGTAGAGTTAAATTATGACATTTGTTCGCTAGGTATACACGGACACAAATGTTATGTAAACACTAGCCATCTAACTACATAAAACAAACCTAGGTCGATTTGTAAAAAATGCGTAATTTGTTGTGACGTAATAACGGCGAAGAGCGACAGCAGAGCGCCACAAATTTTGTGTGACCCAAAAACATAATTTCATCACATCACATCTCTTTCACTTTTTGTTTTTATTGATATTGAGCAATTTGAGGTATAAGCTTTAGTGATTACTCGTGTTCCCCTAGTCCTAGAAGGTCAAATCTGGTGTCTACGAGTTTATCTCGCAAAGGCGAGAGGACTGCGTATTCTAATTGGTATACGTAGGTATAAATTTTACGAAAAAAACAGAAGTTGAAATCCTACAGCAAACTTCTCACCTTTTCCCAATCACATGTGCATGTGTGCCAACTTTCATCAAAATCGGTTGAAAATAGCGACCTGCATGCGAGAACAAACCGACAGCAGACAGACAGCGGGCAAAAGCATTTTTGGCCCATATCGAAACTGAGACGCTTCGCTCGCTCAGTCAATAATAAGCGCTTTAGACCGGTACTACTACCTACCGCGATGAATGAACTGAACTGGCTTCCTCCATGTATTATATTACATACTTACTCAGATTAGATTCTCTCTTTCACAACAAAATGACGTAGGTTTGTCCCATTTTCACGTCCGTTATCGTGTCGACTCGTGATACTAATAGTTAGGTAGGTACTAGGTAGCAAATCTGTGTAGGTACTGGGGAGCGTCTCTCCTTGTGTCGTTCTGAATCAGCAGAGGGTGAACAAACAGCTAGTTGAAGCAGGGTGGACCCAGTAAGTGGAGAGGGAACATGGTGTGCTGACTTACCGTGCAAACCAAATACTTTCTGGCCACGGCTGTTTTGGAAAGTACCTCTACCGAGTGGCAAGAAGAGAACCGACATCCAGATGTCACCACTGTGATGAGGTCGAGGACACATCTAACCATACAGTACAGCTGTGTCCAGCCTGGACTACCCAACGCTGATGGCAGCAGTGGGATCCGATCTCTCGCTGCCAGCACTGACAGTGCAATGATCAACAGTGACAGAGCCTGGAGTGCTGTTAGTCTGTTTTGCTAGGAATTAATGGCAGAAAAAGACTGCCATTACTTCCTTTTGATGATTTGATGCCCCCGCACCAAGTTAAGGATTTCCCCATGTAAAAAAAAAGGGTAGACCCAGTAATGGGTAGGTATGTCTAAGGAGAGTCCGGGCACTGCCGGGGAACTCTCCCTAGACATAGCTGGAACGGGGGGTCCTTGGGGACTTGTGGGTAGGATGACGGTGTTTGTTTCTTTCACTGGTCGTCCGGTGGAAGGGTAAGCCATCGTGTGGCAGGCGGCAGACAGTTGCACCTGGAGAAAGGAGGGAACCCCTCTTGACCAGCGGTGGAAATAGACCATGGTCTGCTCCCAAGCATTCCATGTACCAAGCAGGGATAGGGGTTATTTTTTATTGTACCTAAGACGGAAGCGCCTGGTCTTCATCTCACCAGGTTTCAAGTTATGATAAGGGCGAAAGTGGTAGCGCACTTCACCCGGAATCCTTAACAGTCTGAGGAACTGGCTAGTTTACCTCTATTTTGCCAGAACACAACAATTTCACAATTGGTCTACAACGGAACGAACCATTGAGAAAATCTTTTAGGTACAGCAGTGGGTTTGTATGGGCTAAAATTATAGTGATGAACTTAGAACCTTGGCGCTAGTGTTACTCCGCGGGGTCAGCTAGTATTATATTTATTTATATATCTCTTTGTTTTAAACGTCATTCTCACACAACATTCGACTATAAACTTCGATGCTCTTAATATGATCTTAATACGAGTATAAGGTGAGATTACCAACTCTTAAAACGTCCCCACTGCCGCACTAGATTTGCACAAAGAGTTATTTCATTTCTTGGACCATGGCTGTACAACAAAGTAAACAAACAGTTTCGAATTTCTGAAACAGACATACGAACGTGTAAAAGTACAATTGTGGCCTGGCTTGTATCCCTCAATTATGAGGAAACTGAAGATGTTATTACTATTTTATCTTAAATATGATCTAGGTACATTAATAAACGAAACCTTCTTATTAAACTAGTACACCGACTTATTAAATTAGTACTTCTCTTTAACACACACACCCACAAACAAAGACACAAAAACACACCATATCTTTCTCTCTCTCTCTCACACACACACACACACACACGCACACACCCCACACGACAGTTAGACTAAGTTATAATAATAATAATAGATTCATTTATTTCAGTAACACAACCAACTTTTTATATTTTTAACTTTATTTCGTTTACCATGTTTTCACAAATAATACATAGGTGCTATTTACCGAGCAACTGATTTGTAAACTTTATTAGTTTTAATATTTTTTGTATGTTAATGTCGAGGGTGGGCGCTGACTACGACACAGGGTACTTGTTACCCTAGTTTAGGAATTAGTTGTACACTTACACTTACCATTACCTTACTACCCTAAGCATACAATAGAAACAATGTATACTCCTAAGACTTATTGTTAAGTTGCACCTTGCAAATAAATAAATTCTAATTCAAATTCAAATTATATGAAATTATGCTATAGCCAAGAGCCAATTGGAACTATCACAAAACATACACTAGTCACATCACAACAGCGCAACGCAAGTAGGTAACGTAACTGTGTCACGGTCGATCAGCTACGTATGGGCTATAGCCATACCGCCGTAGCTATTACCTACCATACTATCGAAGTATAGAGAGGGCTTCTTTTTATAAATACAACTATTTATTACACCTATTACACGACTAGGACACTCGTTTGAATAATTGAAATGGCACATAATTATAAAAAAGTAAGTAGGTAAGTACTTTAAATTTTACTCAAATAACATTTTTATTTTTTTGGAATTGAAATGATTTTGTTTAATAAAGTCATAAAGTCGTGAAAATTTTACTTTAATTGAAGTAGGTACGCTTTTCTTTTCAGAGTATCAACTCTCTCTCTCAAAGGTTTGCTGGTAGGAAACTCTTTAAGGGTTGAGCTCGCCTTTGTACATAATTATGTTTTCCTATGATATGTTTAAATTATATCTATGTGTACAATAAAGAATTACATATATAAATAAATAATTATTTAATTTGTCATTTGCCAGAGCCGGGAATCGTACCTACCCGACAAAGGTAGAAAACAATCACCTGTATTCCTATAATACCGATCAAAAGGGAAAATCCTAAGGAACACATTTCTGATAAACATTGAATCTTAAGTTTGAGGAAGACAGAAAATATATTGCAAAGAAATACTATTCGAGTTTACTTCTATTAGGTACTAAGCCAATTGAATTGCCTCTAATTAAATCTTCTGTATATTGATTATTATTACCTAGTCATTATTCAGTGAACTTAAAGAAAACAAAAAAAAAGTCTTATCATTGTTCCAATTTCAAATTAAATCAGAGAATAAATAACGTTCTGAAATTTGAATAGGTAGGTAGGTGACTACCTACCTTCAAACCTACCTACAACATGATGACTGCTGATATATCAACGCCCTACCGAAACTACAGAAACGTGTAAAGATAATAAATGCACTTCTCCGATTCAATGTAATCCTCATAATTCCTTCTTCGTTAGTTCCCAGGTGTGTTGCAATATAGGGTAGGTACTTAGGTAGTAACTAATAAATAAAAATGCTTTCATGAAAGTCTAAGTAAAGAACGTCTTCTTGTACTTCTTTATTGTACACATATGATATAAACATGTCATAGGTAAACAGATATACAGATGCGAGCTTAACCCATAAAGAGTTTTCTACCAGCAAACCTTTGAGAGAGAGAGGTGATACACTGAAGAGGTAGAAAAATGGAACTACCTGAATTAAATGTTTTTTATAGACAAATGAAATATACATATATATATCAAAAGTATACCTACCCATATATGTTCAATACCTACTAAATATATAAATGTAAGACAAAATTATAATATATAAATACAATGTTTTGTATATATTTATTTATAAAATATATTTTTACATATTTTATAAATACACATATAAATAAAAATAATAATAATAAATATTGACATATATATGGATGAATACATAAATTATGTTAAGCTATGGATAACAAACTATGACAGAAACTTCGGTGTTCCTCACTATGGCTCTACGATAAAGCTTTATCGTAGAGCCATAGTGAGGAAGTATGAACCGTATGAACCGATTCTTAACATTTGTTTAGAATCATCTGTATTTATTTTAGTTCCCATCATTGCGTAGACATTACTCAGAATCCCGTATTATTGCACCCTCTCACCACACGACTCTCAAATAGGGTGTCGCAGACGTCGTGGTGTCGTATGTTTTACAACGAAATTGGCTAAATATAAGTTATTTTTGAAAAAAAATTGAACCTACTTCTCCACATTTTTTTTAAAATAACTCTTAGGGTAAGTTCATATAATTTGAAGGCGGTGCCATACGTGTTGTTCTAGTGATGAAGTCGGTTCCATTTTTTTTTTATAAAATAATTACCTACTTTGTCAGTAGGTAGGTTTATGTAGGGACCTACAAAATCACAAGCTTGGCGTCAACTGCAAGCTGAAGCTAGACTGTTGAGTTTCACATTGTTTAGTAAGATCAGTAACCCCGATGCTTGAGTAACCCATTGTTTGCGTCATGCCTGCAACATACAATCGTCATTTTATATCACGTTTTCAAGATCCGTGCAGGGTAGGTACCTACTTTTACCCTAGCTAGGATACCAGATCTACCAACCTGCTTCACGCTTACCAGCACCAACCCAAAAGAAAATGCACCAAATAATAGTAATTCTACTATTATTTACAGAATGACGTCGTCACCAGCAATAGCTAAATCTAAAGACCAGAAGAGCGAAAGCAAGTCTCCCTCTCACTCTCAAAAAACACCATCCAAGGGCAACGGCTCTACGACAGCAAATGGACAACCTGAAACCTTCAGCTTCCTTCGCGTCTTCAAACTTGCCGATTTGATGACAAAACAAGGTTGTTAAAATGATTGGATATGCAAATAGCAAAGTATGGAGCAATAATAGAAGTATGATAGATTTGATGTTTTAGAATTTGTTCGTTGATATAAGGGCTTTCATAATGCCCATTAAAATAAAACATAAGTAGAAAATTATTATTCACCACTTTGATGCTATCATCCAAGTGGTGGACTAGCTAAGGGAACCACGGGCAAGTTTTTTAAAACGCACATAAGAGTAGGGAACCGTGGTAGTGGGTATCAACCGAATACCTACTTCTCATTACTGTAGGTACCAGTTGGATCCGCTCCGTATAGTAATACACATTAAAGTAATATAGTACCTACAATGAATAATACGATGAATAACACCGGACAGCTCAATCTGCGAGTTCCAAATGATATACATACTTACTACAGGTATGAATCTTTATAAAGTGCATATATGAAATTGAGTGAAACTAGGTACACCCAATTTTATCGACGGAAAAATAATCAACCTGTTTTGTGTAAAAACCAGATTCTCTGATAATTCATTCTTATTTTTTGGGATAATAGTATTTATCGCTATTGTCTAGTTATTAACAAGCATTACTGTTTTATTGCATTATTTTAATTCGAAAAACGGGGTACCTATTTATCGCGTATTATTATTAGCGTATTTTTGTTTTATTGTAATACGATACACCGCTTGGTTAAAAAAATACGTTTTCTTTGCAAATAGTGCACAGTGGCCAAAAAATTAAGAACGTAAGTAGGTACTATAAAAAAAAAGATGTTTTAAATTGTTTTGCGCTGTAAATTGAATGCAAATACTTTAATGTATAGATAAGTAAGTTTCTCAATAAGTGATTAATTGTAATCTTCTGAGAAATATATATTCTTAAACCTTAAACCTTTTTTTTCCCGTCGATAGAATCGTGTGTAGGTTCACCCAATTTTAATATGTGCACTTTATGAAGACTCCCACTGCACACACGAGTTAAATGTTTTAACAACAATAAGGTCTAGATAACTGTAATCATTGATGTTGAGTTACCAAGATGCTGCATTTTGTCTCCTGCAGTTTATATTATAATTTCGGCATTAGCAGCCGTGTTGATTCTAGTCTAGTAAATAGGAACGAATTCAGCAATAAATGATTTTATTACTGTTAATCAATCGTTTATTTATACCCGCTACATCCTTTTTGCTGTGATTCACAAGTAGGTTTTTGCTGTGATTCACGAGTAGTTCAACTGTTAGTACAAATAATACAACCTTGTTTATCTAGTACTACTGGAAAAAGTACAAGCAAATTCACTCTGATTTTGATACCGATTTCAACGTTGAAGTACAACTGGTAGTAGGTACAAATGATATTAAGTGTGTTTGTGGACTGAGTGACCACCTTTTTTTGTACTTTTTGTATGCAGATGGTTAGTAAAAGTTCCAAAACATTTGTAAAACGAATATTGGAGTTTGTAAAAAATTTAGTAAAAAGTTATGCTACGTAACGTGGTCTCACTCAGTTCAGTAGTACGAAAAAAATAATGTGATCACTCAGTCCACACACACACGATATTGTTACGTAGTTAGAATACCAATTTCAATAAAACTCCTCAGAAAAGTTGTCTGAAAACAATTTATAACAAAGTAACACTTTGTATATATACCTACTTTAGAAGCGTTGCAAAATTTTAAAAAGTGTAAAAGTATTAGAGTTGGAATTCCTTTCTAACAAACGGCAACAGCTCGTTTGTTAGAACTCAGTAATACTAATGAGCCTTCCTTTTTTTTATTTTTATTGTACGACCCGTTACCTCTAATTGCCGGAACACAACAATTTAAGAATTGTTATTGTGGCGACAGAATCAGATGGTGGTGACAGCTAGCCAGGCGGACTTAAACAAAATCCTACCACCAACCAAACCAAGCACAATAATGCTCCCCTTGGGGATCGAGCCCGGGACCCCTGGATCTGAAATCGTTGGGTTGAACAACACAGAGGCGGTTATCCTTCCTGTTTGAAACCCCTGCTTTTACGCTACGTCCTTCCTCGTTTAATACCCAGGGGTGGACAACACACACACACACACACACACATGCCAGTACCTTGCACAGTGCAAGGTTCTAGCATATTGTGCGCAACCTTCATTAGCATCCTTATAAAAAAACACCAGAAATAAGTAATATTTTTTTAATAGTATTGGTAGGTAGGAGGTACATAACACACAGGAGTCTGGGTTGTTGGATAAAGGGAAGTAAAGATACAATACTATTTTCAATATGTACAAAATATACAATTATCTCGATAGCGCTATACATAGAACTATTTATTAATATATGATCACAATATTTTTCTATCGGTGCGTTCAGAATGGAAACGAACGCCGAGTGCGAGGGGGTAGGGTCGGAGCGCGCGCGTCGCGTCTGATGCAAAACATCTACTCTCGCTTCTCTGTTGCTGCACACTTGAGATCAAATGTTATTTTACAATATAAACTCTATCGCCAGTGACGCGACACGCGACACGCGACGCGCACGACCCGACGACCGCGGTGAGACGAGCCCCACTCGTCCACTGCGGCCAGCCTCCTCGTGAAGGACCACAACACATTACACGCTAACTAATAAATAAACAAAACTATATTATACTTCTCACATACAGTCATAACGACAATAACCTATTAAGTCTGTGTTAGTTACTTATGATAATTATATCACCAAAGATAATGTGTACCTAATTTGAATGGAAACAACGTTAAGAATTATGAATTAGTTACAAATTGTTAATATAATAATTGACATTTTAATAGCATACCACGTGGATGCAATTATCCACTAAGCAGAACTCCGTTGAGAAGTGACATTCACACGGACACTACAGCATGAACTTCATGTAAGATCAAAATGTTTATGTCGATATTTTACAAATCATTTTGTATTTTCTTATTTATGAAGGCGGAGTTTTCAACGGAATTGGTAGGATTTTTATAATCGTCAAGCGCAATACACACCAACACCATTTGGCAGCCACCAGATTCACTATTACCCGGTAGTGAGCGCCCAGCGAGCGGCGGCGGCCGACATACCGTCGCTTCGTACCATTGTTCTAAAATATTCCGGTGAACTCTTGGTGTATATTACCCTTATCGCCTAGAAAATAATAACACCCGAGTAACAAAAATAATAATAAGTTTAGTAAATATCATTTATGCACAATAAATACCTACCACATATTAATAATTCTCATTTGTTGCTGATACAATCGTCAAATCGTACGAGTCTACGCTATATTTTACACTTGAGTTCCTTTTCAAGGAATCAAAATTAGAATAATTATAGTGTAGAATGGGCATCTGTCCGCTAGTAAAATTATGTTTTAAAATTAATGGACGAAATGACGAGTTCGTTAGTGTTCCTCCTAGCCAAGTTAAGAACGGTTTGCGACGGAAACATGACAAATTATAATATTATTAATTATTACTTATACGTTCTAGGTAGTAATCAATCTTAAAAAGAATATACATAAATACCTGTGCTATTACTTTATATCGTACATTATAAAAATTACAATACATAAAATATTTTGTACTTTGTTTACGTACGACAGCACAGTCGCACTATTACCTAACTTATACGTGAACGCTTGCGAGATGCCTACAGTAATGAGAGGGAAGTGATCTCAGGGTACACTACATCGCGTTAAGTTAAATAACAGAGCCTATGAGAAGTACAATATTGTTAGTTTAAGCAGTAGTCATTATTGCTGTTGATACATAGAGAGTCGAAACGTTGACGGGCTGAACAAATCGAGGGTTGAAACAAGTATCAAATAGCGGAAAAGAGGATTGCGAGTAAAGAAAAAATAAATTCGAGCTGTGGCCCGCTAGATAAAGCAGCAAATGAGATCCGAGCATGTCGACACTAGGCGGGCGAGGGCTGCACCAAACATTGTATCGCTATACTTTACTAGGTACAGTGAATTGTAATCGAACGACAAACTACTGTGGCAAGGCTTCCATTAAACTAGCATGTTCATTTATAAGTCTCCAGTAATTTGTTGTTTAATTTAAATTTACTGGACCATTATTACGTCTCATTTTTGCATGTGGTTATTTTGTGTCAAACGAAATTATAGATTCTGTAATATTAAAATGTAAATAAACACATTCCTCTGCAAATGTACAATACACCGTGCGCCGAGGCGGCACTTCACACCCTTTAACAGATCAACGTGTAAGGTTTACATACTTTTAGGTACCTATTTGTAGAATCCGTTACAAGGTACAAAGCCAGGCCTTGCGACGTAGCAGTATCGCTGTTCGCTGGCAAAGCAACATTTTAAAGGCAAACTTGCTTTTGCCACTAAAATGTTATTTTATTTAACATCCGGAAGAGGAATATGAATTAATTATAAAAAAAATGCTCAGAACAACAAATCACGGGGCGCAAATTACTCACCCCGTAACACATTCATCTCCCGATTACATTTATAGGTTTATATTTGTTTAGAAAGTTACGCGGACTACGCTTTATTTTAGCATCGTGAAATATAGGAATGTTTAGTAAATAAAATCAAAATAACGGTATGGTGTGTGCCCTACTGCGTGCTGCGTAATGGCCAACGCCCGCCGCTGGGAGTCCCGCGCCGCGCCCTGGGATGTCCCTACATCGCACACTCAATTGATGCTTCATAACACTACCTACAGTTTATATTTAAAAAGTCAGAATCACAGTTTATTTTTAACGTGTATTTATCTTAGTTTTTAAACTTAAATAACTATGATAATCTTTACAACTATAAGTAATCATTCGACCCAGTATTCATGAGTTTTCCATTACCTACCGTAATGACCTAATCGAATCGAATTTAGTATGAACAGATTCAGTATTTACACGATTTAAATTAGCCTAGACCTAGTCGCTTAAAACAAAATAACAATTTACACTAACAATAAAAATGCTCGATAAGTGTCGCTCATCTAAACGAAACCGAAAATTAGATAATATATATTTTTTTATCAACTGACTTTGCCATTAATTATTTATATTTTTTATAAATTTAAACTCCGAATATCGCCGAACCCAGTCGACCATAACAAAAGTAATTTACAAATAAGCTTATCCTTACAGCTACATAGAACTTATTATTATACACGAGACGAGCCGCTTACATCGTAGGTGAGGAGACCTCCGTCTCCGTAAACAATGTCGCTTGCACATTTACCGCGACAGTTAACATTCGCAGAGGTAATTACAGTTCAATTCCTACATCATTCCGTCGTTCAAAAATCCCGACGACGACGATCCTTACCGGTTCTAATAAAAATAAAGTTTTCAAAAACGTTTCACAACCTGGGCGTTATTTACAAGGCGTTATGTCGAACGTGCGAACGTGCGAACGTGAGGGAGTCAGACGGTGGCGATGACGATGAGCAGATGCGCGATGTCGGCGACGCGGTGCATCAGGTCGGGCGCGATGCGCGTCAGGTTCGAACTGGCGAACTCGCACGACGGGAACACGTGCACGGTGTACATCGCCTGCGACACAAACAAACAAACAAACAAACAAACAAACAACATAGCAGCTTCATATCTAACATCATTGCAGTAACATAGGTAGAGTGGGGTAGGGTAGGTAGGGTACCTGTTGGTGTCCGGGCGGCGCTATGTTGACGATACCGGCGGCCTGCTTGTGCTGCAGGTAGGTGATGAAGCCGGCAGTGAGGTTGGTCGACTGCAGCAGCACGTCCATATGGTCCCGACCGCACGGCAGTGCGAGCAGTATGCAGTGTTCATTTTCCATCTGACAATGAAAATAAAATATATTTTTGCACGGTATGGACAGATTAAATAATATATACAATAATATGAGTTTTTTTCCCAAGGCCACTGAGGTCAAGTCTGAAACCGTGAGACTTATCGAAAAGTCATGTTAGGAGTTACGTGCTCGATTTAAAAAAAAAATAAGTTCAGCTTTTAAGAAATTCAATATTTTTTATCGTTTTTCTGGAAAAGAGGGTTTTTGAAAAAAAAAAGAGTTCTTTGATTGATAATAAAAAAAAATATGTATGATGACTATACGCCCACAGTTGTTGGAACACTTTTAAAATTGAAAATTTAAAAATTCATCTATATGCATTTAGTAAAGGTTGTAGGTTCATCAGACTATGCGTAAGCTTTGTTATTAAATCCTCTTTTGCTGTATTTTCTGTTTGTGATGAGCTGTATATGAAGGTGGCATACATAATAAGATTAGTAGCATAAGTTTAATCATGTGACATGCATAATGTACCTTGGCTCTGGGGTACTAACTCATAGAAAGGAAAGGCTATTTCTAATAATAAGCATTAGATGATACCAATAAATAGCCCAAGGTACGAAACTGAATCTTCTTAAGGAAAATGTGTATGCAATAACATTGTACAAGTTTGTACTGTACTGTCGGACTGTCGAACGCTGGTATTTGTGTTTGTGCTGTATGTATGTGTGACTTACCAGCATCTTCCGATGCACACCCTCGAGCTGCGCAGGCTCGAGACGCATGCGCTGTGCGATGCGCAGCATGGGCGTGCCGGCGTCGGCGCGGGACAGCGTGTCTCCCGCCACGCCGGGGTTGCCGCCCACGAAGTGCATCTGCACGGCTGCGCTGTCGTTCTTCAGGGCGAGCAGACCTTGCCACATTACGGGGTAACGCTGCAACATAACAACACTACACTACAACACGAACCGCACCGCTGCTTCTTTCTACATGCACATTAATATTTACACATGAATTTACAGAAAACTTGATATATATTATTTGATGGTCGTATTTAGATCTCTGAGCGATGGTGTGGTGTGGTGTGGTGCTTCCCAACCCCCCAGTGCCAGTATTGAATATATACTGACCCGCAGTAACATCTGCAGCGAGTCGGCCTCGCGCGGCACCTGCGAGGCGTGCGGGGGTCCGGGCGCGGCGATGGGCGGCAGCGCGCCCGTGACGCGCGGCACGCCCGACGTGTGCGCGGGCGGCGGCGACCGTCCGCATCCAGCGGCGTATACTGCAACAATAATCCCACATGCACATTCACTACTGTGGTGTAGTGGTTCGCCCACCGGTGTCAGATCTAGAGGTTCCGGGTTCGATCCCCAGGGGAGTACAATATTGTGCTTGGTTTGGTTGGTGGTAGGATGTGGTTTAAGTCCGCGTGGCTAGCTAACATCATCTAACCTTCATCATCGTCTTCGGTATAACTTTGGTTGTTATGGTTGTGTTCCGTCATTTACAGGTCAGATAGCCAGTTCCTAAGAGTGGAGCGTACAGGTTGAAGTGCGCTTCGACCGGTCTTATCAAAACTTGTAAATCAGATGAGATGAAGGCTAAGCAGATAGACGTCGTACAATATAAAACTAAACAAATAACTTCTTGACAACACCAAGATGATGTAAATATTACTTACTGATAAGTCGATCGGCAGTCGAGGGCGAGTGCGCAGGGCGCGGAACGCGCGCGCTCGGCGGCCGTCGCAGCTCCAACGGCGGCTGCGGTGCCTCCGAGCCCTCCGTCTCTAAGTTCCTACAAACACAATAAACTATTCAGTACACGACGAGCTTTTGTCATTATCTTACGCTGATAATCTGATAAGTAGTGAAATGAAATGAAATGAAATGAATTTGAAATGAAATGAATTTATTGTTTGTAGATCTAGGTAAATAACATCAGTTGGTCTTAAAAATTATCTTGGCCCTCTAGTCTGCCGTGTCAGGCTTACAGACATAATTATTTTTTGTCTAAAATAAAAATAAAACACAGATAGTCAATAAAACAAGAATATGGTAGTGTCTAACTATAAAAAAAAAAAGTCAAATAATAATACTTAATACTAACAATGTCGGAGATCAGAATCAAATACTACCTACTCATTCAAAATGTCAATGCTAATTTAATTTAAGCACCTCATTCAATTCCAAATAAAATAATACAAATAATACAAACAATATCAAATATTAAAAATTGTCATTAAGGAACTCATTAATAGAATAGTAAGCCCTTGCTTCTAAAAACTTGGAAAGCGAATTTTTAAATGCATTAAAATGATGAACGTTACGTATCGTGGGGGGAATATGATTATATATGATTGGTTGCCATACAGAACACACTATTACGTAATGAAGCTGTGTGTGAGGCATGGTGATGTAGTGTGCCCTAGTTTTAACCGTCTCTGTGGTCTAGTGGTTCAAGCCACCGATTTCAGATCCAGAGCTCCCGGGTTCGATCCCCATGGGGAGTGCAATATATTGTGCTTGGTTTGGTTGGTGGTAGGACTTTGTTGAAGTCCGCCTGGCTAGCTACCACCATCTTACCTAATTCTGTCGCCATAATAACAATTGTAAAATTGTTGTGTTCCGGCACTCAGAGGTAAGATAGCCAGTTCCTGAGTTTGTTGAGGATTCCGGGTGAAGTGCGCCTCCACCTTAGGCCTTATCTCAACTTGTTGGCAGGTGAGATGAAGGCCAAGTGCCCGTCGTACAATAAAAGTATTAGTAAAAAGTAGACCAGAAAGATTGATGCCCGTAAATTCCAGCGAAAGCTCTAGCTTGACAAAATACTCGTAAGTCAATTTTAAAATATAGCGTCGTGCAAAGCTTCTAGTTCAATCTCAACAAGGGGCGATTCTTGTCGACGTTCTATGGACATATAGACGGTACGCCTGAGCGAAACACTTCTGACCTTATTGCGTTTGATTTAACTCAATTTTCCAGCCCGAATTTCCGTCAACTAATAAAGAGTACGCTTACCTAGTAAACGGTGATTGAGTTGCCCTGGATTCATGCTGCGTCGCTCGGAAGTGATGCTGGTACATTTGGTAGTGTTGCTGTGAGAAGTGAGGGTACATTCCGTCGCTCTATAACAAATGAAACATATAAATAATGATATCTACAACAGCAACATCAATAAATAATCATGAATACAGGTGAAGCTTCTATCAAACATACTACTAACTATTATGCACTAATCAGGAATGTAAATGACAAGTGTGACACAGGAAGATGGTAAATTTAAGGGCATTAAGAGAAGCACAAACCCTTGCTTTGATCGGGCAATGAAAACCAGTCAAGGGACATTGAAACTCTGAAATTTTATTTATTTAAGGTTTTGATTAAGACAATAAAAAAACTTGTTTAATAATATAACAAGCCTCATAGCTCAGTTGGTAGTAACTCTGCCTTCTGCGCTGTAGGCTGTGGGTTCGATTCCCACCCAAGACAAACATTTGTGTGATGAATATAGATGTTTGTTCTGTGTTTGGGTGTTGTATCATATAGTACGTATGTATTTACAAAAAGTATTTAAGTATTCTATCCATAATCTAGTTCCCATATTACAAGCTATGCTTAGTTTGGGGCTAAATGGCGCTGTGTAAAATTAATGTCCTGTAATAATATTTAATATTTATAATATGTTGAAATTCAATACAATTAAAAGATAATGATCATGTAAGAACAATCCAAATACAATTAATGTGGGTAAAGACAGTGTGGTCATTAATACGATTTTAGACTTTATTAACTGGCCAGAATCTAACAGATATTGTCGTACAAAGAAGGTTATGAGAGGGATAGGAAATTTAAACTTGCTACAATCCATGTAGCTCTTTAACTTTATTGACTCATATTAAATCCTAACGAAAGCTGGTGGATAGGCGTCTTATGGAAAACATAAATAATGCTTTTAGTTTTCATACGATGGGTGGGAATTTTTAACTTTTCTAGTATTTAGTTAGTCTCTAACAAACCACCAGATCAATAATAATAACAAAAAAAAAATATGTGTCTACCAACCATTCCTATGTTTCTCTAACACTTCTATTTTCGAAATATGTTTGGCCAAAGTTAAGACATAATATAATGTACAATAATAATTTCACGGTCAAAGCAAGGGCTCGGGTAACCCGCCCCCCCTTTAAAATGAACTAATGTACAGATTTATAGTAATACCGGAGTAACTGGAGAAGTCTGTTGGTGGGCAGGTGGTGGACTTCTTACTAACTCCGCAGACTGTGCCGGCAGCGTGGAGAGAATCACAATCATTATTTAAATTGTACATTAGATAGTATTAGATGTCATCTAAATATAAGTAGATACTCACCAGCGGCATTTGACCTTGGGGACTAATCGCCGGTACACTTGTTATTCTTGAAACAGCTCCTAGTAAACAGATGAAGTATGTAAGTATTATATCCGTAATCCGGTTTCCATACTACAAGCTTTGCTTAGTTTGCGACTAGATGGCACTGTGCAAATCCTGTAATATTTATTTTATGCTATTTTTACTTTCCTACAATGAAGTAAGGCAAAAACATACCACTATAACAACAATGTGCATCCTAATTATATGAACTCAAGAGTTCATGGATAGTTTTGGCAAAGAGGAGTACATTTTGTCATATTATAAAAAACAATAGTGTTCAGTGCTATTACTATCCAAAAACGTACATTTTTTATATAACATAATATAGTAAACCTATGCATTCGACATGCCAAACTTTGCATAGTTGAAAAATATTTTTTGCTTATCAAGCAAGTCATTCCTTACTACCTACGTAAGGAATGACTTGCTGTACGCATTATTTAAGGAAAATACATAGTGACAGACCGGGGGCCTAATTGCCGTGACAGTTATCGAAAGTCATGTTAGGAGTTTCGATAACTGTCACGGCATTCATTTTTAATATTTTATTGATTTAATATATAGTACATAATATACATGTACGAAAAAGAAGAGGATAGTATTAGGCCCTAAACTGAACTGCCTGGAACTTGGATGGTTTAATTTATAGAAAATTCATGTTTAGCCCCCAGAAGCCTAACGACTTCTAAAAGCATTCTTGTTTTGATTAAATAAGTAATTTAATTAATTAATTAGTTATTCAGTTTTATAAAGCTCTTGGTCTTCCTAATACATATATAAAAAAAAAACTCTGCACAGGATAAATAGTATCAAAAGTAAAGTAATATTAAAACAAGAATGATTTTAGAGGTCGTGGTTACACCCAGTTAAATTGAAATGTAGGCGACAACTATTTCATCGATATCGATATTAACTATGAACTATCAATACTCGATGCTCGCTACCTGTCAGCGGATGGTGCGGATGGTGCGGATGGTGCGGATGGTGCGGATGGTGCGGATGGTGCGCGCCGCGCGGCAGACTGGCGCTGGCACTGCCGCAGTTGGCGGCGTGCGCACGGTACCGCGCCGCGCCGCCCACCACCGGGCCCAGGGCGCCGCCGATCACGGCGTTGCCTTCACCTTCCCCAATCCTGTTCACATCACATTATTTTATATGTGTAAACTGATCCCTATTTCTATATCATGATGTAACTAACCCTGAATACCCGACCGGATTGCAAATATGGGGTCAATTTATGTCATTTATAAAAAAAATATGTATCAATTACTCTTAAAATCGACACTAAAATACTCGTGTATATTGCAATATTTAAGGCTTACTGAAAATGTACGTTTACATATTTGTCGTGACAAGTGAAGAAAGAAAGTGACTCTACTTTGCTGTTTGAGTTTGTTGTTGCAAAATATATAATGCTCGCCTCGCGCAGATCCAAATACGCCACAGTTCTAAGTTCACCCTATCAGCCCATATGAACCCAAATCTGAACAAAGCATTTTAATATGTATGTAAAGAAACCCTCGGCCTAGGCAGTGATGGTGAGTCGCCTCTATCCATCAACTCCACGTAACAACACTACTAATTGTAAGGTACAGAAACATAATTACAGATTTTAAGTTACCCAATATTTTTATAATGGAAGGCTTTAGTTAAGACGCAAAGGTAAACTAAAGGTTTATGAATAAACAAAAGTGTGAAATGTGGTGGGTAAAATGTTTGGTCTTATGACTCACCTGATGAGAATAGGGGTAGCACGGCCGGTAACGCGCACGCGAGCGTCGGGCGCGCGATGCGGCAGAGCGGGCGACTGCACGCGCGCGTCTGACGCCTCGGTAGCACCCACGGGCATGCAGTCCATGGGACGGCGAGAGTCACCCGCGTGCGCGTCACCAGTGGCCGGCGCCGCGGGCGAACCGTCCCGCGTCGGCTCCGGAGAAGCCTGGTGCTGCGCGGCCGCCTCGAACGCGCTCGCGAGCTTGGCACTGATCTCCGATATCATCTTCTTGGGGGGTTTCGTAATCGGCGTGGGGATCGCTGGCGGTACAGAGTCTGACACCGGGATAACTGGCGGGATGACAAGAGATGCTGCCTGCACTGGAGCGGTCGATGTCGTAACGGTCGGAAAGGAAGCTGACGATGTCGTAACGGTCGGAAAGGAGGCTGGCGATGGCGTAACGGTCGGGAAGTTCGCTGGCGATGGCGTAACGGTCGGGAAGCTGGCTGCCGATGGTGTAACGGTCGCAAAAGTGGCTGATGATGGCGCCACAGTTGGAAAAGTAGCGAGCGTCGGCGCGACCGGTGGGAAAGTAGCGGCCGTTGGCGGGACAGGCGGTAAGGTGGCAGTCGATGGGGCCACGGGTGCCGCCGCGGCTGGTAGTGCAGAATCCGGCTGTGCGACACGCTCGTCGAAACGGGCGATTTTCTGGTCGCGAACGGTATCGTCTTTCTTAATATCCCCATCTCCACTATCTACAGAAGCGTCCGACAGACTTCTATCTCTTGTTCTCTTGTTGCCGCGAGGTGATTTCCTAGTGTCGCCTGGCTTTTCGTTGACATTGACATTGACTTTGCCGATAGCCTGTTTGACGGGCTTGCGCTTGGCAGCGCGCCCCTGAGGAGCACCGTCGTCTCCCACCTCATCGCCGACGGTGCGATGTACGTCTTTCTCCTGAAGCCGCCTTGATTTTCGTGTATTCGTTGACGGTGACACGAAATCTTCGATCTTATCATCTTTCAGCTTTTCTGTTGGTTTTATGCTGTCTTTATTTTGAGAGATGCTCAGAGTCGATGTGGCCGTCACTCCGGCTTGCCCTGACAGCGGACTCTTAATTGTTAAGATCAAGCGTGGTCGCGACTCTGCTTTTGACGTTTCGTCCCCTGAATCTTCGTGAAAATCGTAAATGTCTCCGGGTAACGTGTTAGCGATACTACTCGCTAGATCTTTTATTTTCTTGTCTATCTTTGCAGCTCGACCTCTGCCTCCTCTTTTGGTAGTTATTCCTCTGGATGGTTTCGA
This sequence comes from Venusia cambrica, assembly GCA_951394065.1. Lineage (NCBI taxonomy): Eukaryota > Metazoa > Arthropoda > Insecta > Lepidoptera > Geometridae > Venusia > Venusia cambrica. The sequence continues at coordinate 13,569,214 of OX596047.1, read as the reverse complement.
AATTTGCCGAGTTTGAACACGATCCAGTACTTTTTGTCCTCTCTTTCCTCTTGCAGTACGTCCGCCCCTTTTGGCAGATACATTAAAACTTGCCCCCTTATTAAAACCTTCACCAGATTTGTCAACAACAAAATCGGAATGGGTTGCCTGTTCAAAAGACGGTTTATCAGTAGCTTTATCAGCTGTAATATCTGGCGCAAATTTAATCTGTTCTTTATTCCTATCCTCATTGGACTCTATAGATTCCATGGGTTCATTACACAACGAATCCACTTTTTTTATAACTGATTCTATATTCAGATCCTTCATACTCCATGTGTCATCATCTAAATTTCTTAGTTGATTTTCAATGTCTTCTGAATGGTTCCCGTTTCCTTTGGCAGGATCATCCCTGAAGTCGAATGCCTTAATCTCTTCTGTAAGATTAGACATTTTTTCGCTGGAACTCGCTAAATTAGTGTCAATCTTGGTCTTTATATTTACTCCCTCTAGTCTCGTTTCAGATGTTTTAATACCAATTTCATTAGGATCAATCACAGATTGGATAGGGATAACATTATTTTGAATTAAACTTTCAACAGGCTCAGTACTTAAAACATGTTCGTCTTTGAAGAATAGAGAAGCAGCTTGTGGAGTTATTTGCTCTGAAGTAGAACCATCTTGAGCTTCCTTATTTGGATTGCAATCTGTTGTAATACAATTTTGCTTTTCATTGAAATTAGACGTTATCAGTGTTGTAGTTTTTCCGACGTTAACCTCTAGTTTCATTTCTGGTTTGTTAGTCACTTTTATTTCGTTTGTGTTATCTTTTAATAACTCTTCAAAGTCAGTTTCACATTTCGTTACATTTTCTGGATTAACAATTTTTTTTAAAGATGGTTTCTGTAATAATTCACTTTCAGACTTTTTTACTGGATCCAATTTTTCCTGCGATTTTAATTCATTGGAAACACACACAGGGTTGTTAGTTTCTACATTATCTCGTTCGGTTTTTTCATTAATAATGATGTTGCTAATTGGTTTCAATACAATCGGCGAAACAGTCGAGTGACTTACGTTGCTGACTGGTGTGGGGCCTGAAGGCTCAAGCTGAGTTAATACCGTGACTGGTCGCATGGTTGTCATTGACAGCAACGATTGAGCCATTTTACTTTTATCAATTGGTATTTGACTAGTTTTAGATACTGGGGAAATTAGTCTGTGCGCATTTAAAGTATGTATGACGTTTAGGCTTTGCTTTCCTCTATTAATGATGATTGGTTCTTGAGCATTGCCGATTATGCTTTTCGAACTACTTTGAATAATAGGTCCACTTGTCGTTTGGCTTGCTGCTACTTGCATAATCGGAGGCGAACCAAATGGAGATAGATTGACCATATCAGAAGATGTTTGTGTTTCTCTTTTTTCAGAAATAGGATTCATCTTGTTTATGACAACCTTGTGCAAAGTAGAATGCAAGTTGCCGAGATGTACGGCATTTTGCATTGTTATCAATCGATTTTGTGCCATTACTGTAGCTGTAGTATTATTACTAATATGTATGTTGTTAGTAGGTGGTACAATTATTTTTGTATTTTCATTTTTATTTCCAAGTATGTTGTGCTCAATTTTTCTATTTTCATTATGCATGTTTTTTGGTTGGGACACAAGAGATGTAGTAGCACCCACACTTTTATTTTGCAATACAGCACTATTTACATTCATCTGTTTCGGTATTGGCGTCAAAATTGGCGTAACTGGCAACCGATTAAAGTGCAATGGCGTCCCTTGGACTAAAACGGAGTTGGGCCTGTTGGGAGACATCATTGCTCTTGAACTATGCACCCCATGCAAGCTTTGAATGGGACTGAGCGGTGGTTGCTGCATTCGAACTACTGTTACTTGTCCAGGAGACCTTTGCAATTTCGATGTAGGTGACATCAATCCGGCATTCAAATTTTGGGGTGCGGGAGTAAGAATCATATTGGTCAGTCTCGGCGATGTAATGCCTTCAGCTTGCGGGCTTGTTTTAGGACTTAGCATTCGGGGATCATTCGATAGGCGCGGTGATATAACTATTCCCTGTGGTTTCTGGTATATAACATGAGGTTCCGGAATTTTAATAGTAGGAGGCTGCATATTACAAAGTTGCAGTCGTGGTTGCATACTAGATAAATGAGGTCGTGTCTGCATATTCGATGTTTGCGGTCGTACTTGCATATTAGGTATTACAGCTCGTGGTAGCATATTAGATAATTGTGGTCGAACAATCTGTTTTCTAGTCTGAAATGGAGTGCTAGGTCTAACCGGTGTCACGACAGGTTTGACTAAATTATTGGCTTGTACAGTAAGAGGCTGTGAGGTCTTGATCTGAACAATATTTGATGGAATATGACCTAATGGTTTACCTTCAATTACATTTTTGTTTAACGCAATATTTGGCTGTACATTTATGATGTGCTGTGGTGACTCTCGTATCTTATTATTAGTCAATGTCCAGGATGTTATCACAGGTGTAGCTGTGGATGTGATTATTTGAACATTTTCCCTCTTAGCTAGTTTTATTTTCACATCGTTTTCAGTATTTTTTACATTCATCTCAGATTGGAATACTTTATGAATTTCTGGGATTTGTTTATCTGATTTCGCCGTTTGGGAAAAAAAATCTGTGTTAGTAGCTTGTGAACTTTTGATTGGCTCACAGCTATTTTTCAAAGCCTGATTCGTTGGTGCAATGTTTGCAGAGACCTTCTCTACCGCTTCTTGAGGTGTGTCGTCAGCTTCCTCTGTGTCTGTATCGATTAACAACATATCACTATCGGAAACGGGAGTGTCAGGTTTTATTTCCATTTCACATGCATTCAAATTTTGTACAGCCTGTCTCATTTCTTCAGCATCTTCTTCTGGGATAATTTCGCTGCTAGTGGCTGTATTCTCAGTATCTGTATGATGAGTAGAACTACTTTCAGACTCATCGTAACTCGAAAATGTCTTTAACTTGCCTCCAAAACTCTCCCCTAGAAGAGCAGCTACGGCATCCTCCGTTTCTTCTTGTGAAATAATTGCTCTAGGTTTTTCTTCTGGTTTTTTATCTAATTTAGATGTGATAATCTCAATTTTTTCAACTGGTGACTCCAAAATTTTCTCTGTATCATGTAGATCCGTAGATATATTCATTAAAGCGTCTTGGCTTGTGTCAGAATCACTCGATAAAGTAGATTTCAAAGCATCACGCTTATCATCAACCACCGTTGACGGGGCAGGGTCTGCTGGGAGAGGTATATCACTAATATCTTGAACAATGTTTTCAATAGAAGGTGGCATAGGTATTTCTTCTACCTCTATGAGTTTGCCGTCAACAACAAATTCGCTATTATCATCACCACTAACAGTGTTAGAAGTATTTGAAACAGTACTTTTCACATCCGCATCCTGGCTCGATTCAATTAATATAGGTGGACTTTCTGTAAGCCTCGGAAGGCTGGGCGATTGTGAAAGAGACTTGCAATCGTTTAACTTTTCATCTGTATTGATTTCATTCGGCAGCGGAATATCTAACAACATAGTTGTAGCAACTGTTTCAATGTTCGGAGACTCATTAATATTGTCAGCCTTATCTAAAGAATCTGGATGATACAGGTAAAGGTGATCTTTACGACCTAGCCGTTCTTCTCTGTTTTTCTTTTTCTTTTTCCTTTTCTCCTTACTATCCCTTTTAAGTTTATCATATTTACTATTTGTCTTGATATCTCTGACTGAATTGCTTTCTGTGTACTTTAGATCAGTTCCTCTCCTTATATTTTCACCGTCATCCATTATTGTCAAGAGATTAGCTTCAATCGCTTTACCCACTGCATCAACATCCAAGCTATTGTCGTCGTCTCGAAACCATCTTTTTTCTTTTCTTCTCCTCTCCTTTTTACGTTTTATGTCTTTTTCGGTAGAATTCATTGACATTTCACCTATCCCAAAATTAGATACAAAATCATGAGGTGGAAATTCCGGTTTACTATTTTGATGTTTATTGCCATTTTCAGACTCGTCGGACAATGGTCCAAATATATCCTCCATTTTCCCATCCCTTTTCGTATTATTCGTTGCGAGATCGTTACTAAAGTCCATGTGAACATTATCTGGAGATTTTTTATCCCTTTTAGTTTTGATTTTATCGTCACGACCTTCATCTGTGTCATTACTGTCTCGATTTTTTTCTTTTCTTTTGTCTTTCTTGCTACTATGCCGACGTTGTTTTATCGATTTTTTGTGCTTCATATCAGAATTAAAGACACCTGTGTCGCTGGTTTCTATATGGTTTTCTTCATCAGAGTAAGTGGTTTTATGTTTTTTCTGCTTCTTTTTATGCTTTCTTCGAACATCTGCATTTCTGTTGGATGATACAGATTCACACTCCGAAGATAGGTCATTACAGTATGATTTAATACTGAGTGATTTATAGTTGTTGTCATTTTCAAGACTACATTTCAATTTACTATCATCACTGTCGCTTTTCCCAAACAAATGAAACATTGAATTTTTTGTTAACTTATTTTCGCAGTAATTATGAGAACTATCAGCTTTACTAGTTAATAAATCAAAATGAGCTGCGTTTATTTTTTTCGATTCATGCATAAAATTGCAAGATTTATTTTTAGAAGATTCATCATCAGATGTATCCGACAATATTCGCGTCCTTGAGTTTTTACGAGAAAGTTTATTACGATCATCATCTAGGGGCGCACTGAAATAATCCTCTGTTTTATTATCATCAAATTCGATATTAGAAGATTGTAGTTTATCGCGCTTTGTATTTTGTGTTGATATGCTATCATCATCAGAAGAATATATTGACGATTTTTTTCTGTTCGATTCGGTTTCAGAATCACTATCTTCATCCCAACTAGATCGTTTCTTCTCTTCTCGCTTCGCTCGACTTTGTTTTAACTGGCTGAATTTAGCTTTAATTTTTTCTTGACGCTTTTCTTCCTCTTGTTTCTGCATATTCTTGCATGAACGGGCTTTCACTTTGTCATACATGGAAATATATGTCGGCCCGTCGTCGATGATATCAAATATTGAATGTTTTTTTGGCTCGTCAGAGTCCGAAGTGTCACTACTTTGCAATTGTTTACGATTTTTGCGCTTGCTACTATCGTTTTTATCTTCTCGGCTTTTACGTTCTGTTGACATACGTTTTTCTAGCGCAATATCCCTTTTCTTGTCCTCAGATTTAAGTTTTTTGTCGTCTTTCAATTTACTCATTTCTACTTCTTGCTGCAATTGAAGTTCTTGTATTTGTTGCAGTTGTTGTATACGTTTTTTCTCCTTCATTTCTTTTCGAAGGGCTTTCTGTTGCTCATCTTCTTCACTTGATCGAAGCTCTAACAGAGCCAGAAAATCTAAATTATTATGAATATCGTCTTTATATTCACTGGTCGCGTTATTGCAAATATCCTCTTTAGGACTCTTTTCAATAGGCTGGCTAATAGAAAATGAAGTTTCATCTTTAGGCTCATCTTTAACCTCCACGCAGGTGTTATCTGGAGGCTTTACTTGATTTTTCTTATCATCCTTGGTCTTACTTTCAATAATTTTAGCAAAATGTCCCTTGCTGAACTTTGTACTTTTGTGTCTATCACCACTTCGCGAATCTTTGGATTCTCGTCGTTCAGGGACTTTAGGTTCACTCTTTATTTTCTTTGTTTCATCACATAACAAATCAAAGTTATCGTGTGAAGATATCCTTCTTTTATGACCTATGTTGGATGGAAGACTGGAACATGAGTTCAAACGTTCCTTCCTTTTAGAATCAATACTTGGAGAATCAACAGAATGGTGTCTTTGTTTGTCTATCAAATCAGCTTTTGGTTTTTTAACAACATGGTCAGATGGAGGGCTGGGATTATCAGTAAAAGTGTTGTGTGAAGATACTTTATCATTTTCTTGTTTTAACTTTGAAAAACTATCTTTGGTCATTAGAAAATCTTTATTCCTCTCAAGTTTTATAAAGAGATCGGTAAGTTTGATTTTGGGCTTGATGTCTTCTTTAAAGTCGTGGGAATCAAACTCTTTTATTTTAGTCTCATGTGAAGTCCGTGATGTTGATGAATCGGTAGAGTCTTTTCTGCTTATCTCTTTAGTCGACTCATCTCGTGATGTTTTTCGAATTTTTACGGAAATTGATTCTTTTTTACCATCCCGTTTTAAATCTTCTTGAATGGCCGATTTGAATACCTCTTTCTTGATTTTATCATTTTTATGTGTGTCTTCTTTTTTCACTTTGATGTTAGTATCCTCGAAGTCTTTTCTTTTATCTTTATCAGATTTACTGTCCCTTCTATGATGCATGTGTCGAGGTCTATCTTCACTGTGCCGCGTTTTTTCACTTTCTCTGTCACTTTTATCTTTTATGTTTTTGTCTATATTTTTATCAACATAATGTTTATCACTTGGTAGATTTTCGTCTTTAGTCTTTTTTTCACTTCGTTCAGAGCTTTTATCCCCCCGAATATTTTTTGATTTATCAAATTCATTTTTCTCTTTTGTTTTGTTTAGTCTAATTTTGTCACGGTCAATTTTTGCTCGATCATCGATCTGTTTTTCAGTATCTTGATGATGCGATTTATTAGCAGATGAAAAAACATCAATGTCAGACAGAGTGCTACAGGTAATATTTACTTTTTCGACAGGCTTCTCATATTGAATGTTTTCTTTTTCATAATGGGTATTGCGAGAAGAGGAATGACTTTTATCTCTCTCATTTAGTTTTTTATCATCAAAATGATTGAAATCACTTTTATTTCTAATGGGTTTTGATCTGTTTTCTGTTTTTGATTCACGTTTATGATTTTGAAGCCCATTCTCGATTGATTTCGAAGTGATAGACTCGTTAATACGGTTCTGAAGCTCATTCTCTATTGATTTTGCTGTAATTGATTCATTAATATGATTTTGCAGCTCATGCTCAATGGATTCTTTTATTCCTAAATCCAGATCAAACATTTGGTTCTTAGGGCATTCCAATGGTTTTAATTTCTTATTCCCGAAATTAATTTCAGTATCCAATGAGACCTTACAGTGCTCCCGAAATTCATATTTATTTATTTTTTTTGCGCTTTCAACACTATCGATTTTTTGACCATTTTCTATTTTTTCTAAAATCATTTCCATAACATCTCGAGCACAAATTTCTTCCATACAAAGATTTTGGGATACTTCAGACCGTTTATCATCATCACTAGTTTCATCATCAACATCATGCGACAGCGGCAGCGGTATATTCTCCACATTTTCTATCTTAACCGCCAGGAGACTATCAGACGCTGACGAGTTAGCTCTTCCTCTTCGATTGTCCGATCCTGTATCCTTATCTTCCGCATCAAAAGACGATTTGCTCTCCGCATCCCCAGTTACAGATGCGGAATCTTGACTCCTCGACTCGATGTCCGCGGAGGGCGATCTGAGATCACACAGCGGTCTCGGCTCGCGATCCGCAGAAGGCGTCCTCGGTCGCCCTCTATGCTCAAAATGTTCACCGTCGCTTTCTGACCTGGCGAACCTGTCAAACCTGGCTCGGCGAGGGTCAGCGTCGGTCGGCGGCGGCGGGTAGTGCAACGCGCGCGGAGTTGAACTCGGCAGTGAAGCCCGCGACCGGGGCGTGCCGGGAGGGCTAGGAGCGCGTGCGGACACCTCTAGGCGTTCCGAGTCCTCGTCGAACACGGAGCGCTTAGCGAGCAGCGAGCGCACCACCTCAGAAGGCTTTACCTCGTTGATGTCCACCTCGAGTAGGCGATGTCGAAGCCGCGCACGGTCGGGCGCTTCCGCCTGCGCTCGCGACCCGCTCCACTTCTCATACTTCTCATCGAGGCTGCGGATGCGCTCCTCCAGCGAGGGCGAGTGCGGTGCGGAGCCACCGCTCGATGAGGACACAGAGGGTGGGCGAGGCGGGGAGTCGGGCGCGGGCGCCGGCGGCGGGAGCGCCGGGCGCGATGTGGGCTGCGCGGCGCGCGGTATCTGCGCCGCGAACTTGGGCAGCGGCAGGCACATGGGCAGTGCGGGGCGGTCGCGCGGCGGGCGGCGCGGCTCAGCGGGTAGCGCGTCGGGCTCGTCGCGCAGCGGGGTGCCGGCTCGCGACGTTGACCCGTCGCGTTTGTGCCTCCGACGGCGTCGCGCTCGCTGCCGCTCTCGGCCCCCCCGTCCGGTCACGAGGGGCACGCCGATCTGCCTCTCCTGTAAAAACAACAATATCAGTGCTGAAGTCGCTTGCGGACCGTGTTGCTGGCAATAAATGTTACGGAGCGCATACGCAATTTCTACCTTCGAGTGTTTTCGGTCCTCGTTGCTGGAGTCCCGCCGGTGCCGCCGCCCGCGGTGCGGTGACACGACAACCGATTGAAGTCGATCCTCAAAAGGGACCGCTTCGTCGGCAGGTGGACTGGTCCCTTGTTCATCGTATACCCTATAAACAGTTGGAAAATGTGCTACAGGATCGTGTATTCAAATCCTACTACAGCTAGTGGGCCAGCCTGACATCTGTTACAATGTTATGCGACTTTCTAAACTAAAAGTCATGAAGTGGTCGAAATTCAACACTCTTATAAAACTAATATAACTTCTTACTAAACTTCTATTTAACTAAGCCAAATCTCACATTCCTCCATGCCCATATGGAGCATAGAAAAAGAAACAATCAATACTCAAGCCAGAGTCGTGGCTGTTTTGCACATTGGTGATTGAGCAGAATGTGTGCGTACGCACTCGCAGGTGCGTGGAGCAGTACTTGACGAAGAGGGTATAAGTACACCGGTGCGTAGCGATACCGAGTTCACTCACCATTACGTTTGTTTTATATGTCATCATCATCAACATCTACATCATTCATTTATAGATAGTTGCCTCCGCACTAAATTTTCTACAGTACTCACAGCGGATCTGTCCCTCGAGAGAATAGCTCTAATGGCGATTGCGTTGTCAAGATAGATGAATAATCGAAGATGAAGGTACAAATTTTCTTTATTAGAACGGTGTTTCACCATAAATATCCGAATGGTTTTAATAGCGTCTGTCATGGATTTGCCCGCCGTAAACCAAAATAGTTCTCAGTCTGAATAACCTGTTTTGAAATGCGAGCGCCTATTAGTCGTTCCCACAACTTATGGGTGTGAGACGTTAGTTTAAATACCCTGTAGTTGTTACAGGGGACTAATGTACCCTATATTGTATAGCTATGTGTATAGCATACAACAAGTGTGTTATTTGGTATTAATAATAATAATAGTAATTCATTTCTTTCGAGCATAAAAACTCATATAGGTTTAAACATAAACATTATTTAAAAACTACAAGAATAATTGGTGGGCAGGTGTCGCTCGCAACAACGCCTTGGATAAGGGCAGTCCACTCTACCAGCAATCATTCTCAGATGTGTGTTGGAGCTGGCACGCAATCTGCGCACCACGAACCGTGGTGTGCAAACAATAAACCCGCGCCGCCGCCGCCGCCGCCGCCGCAAACATCCCCGATGCGCTGCGATAGCGGGGCAGCCCCAACTCCGCCCCGAGTGCATTGTTGTGCAGGACGCGGACGGAACTGTACGCCGCGAGCGTATATTTCGTCCACAGACTGCACGTATACAGAGGTACAGTATGCTCGAAACAATGCGAGTTTCACACCCTCTGAGCTACGTGCAAACCTTCGAGCAACCATATTCGCCTTCACCGACAGCGCCCTCCGCTCCCTTTCGATGTCGTCATTGTCTTTGAGGTCGGTAGTGACAACGTGACCCAAGTACTAAAATGTGTATACCCTCTCTAAGTCAACACCGTTCATACGAACGGGAGGGGTGTTTTCCAACCGTTATGTACCGGCCTCAAAGACCATGTACTGACTCTTTTTTGAATTATACACTAGCCCGTAACCGCAGGCGTATTCTTCACAAGTTCTCATCAGTTCCCTCAATCCGCAGACCGAAGCGCTGAGCAGCACCATATCATCAGCATATCTGAGATTGTTAACACAAACATCATCAGTATGACATCCGATGTGACGGCTTCTGAGCGCCTCGATCAGCGCGTTCAAGTAGAGGTTATAAAGGGTCCCACCCTTTATAACCTCTTGAACGCGAACGCGGTCAACCCTCCCCTGTCTCACCCCATACTCCAATTGATAAGGTTCCGACATTGCGCTCCGCCACCTCACACTGTTGATCTGGTGCTTGTACCAATATTTAAATATGTTAATAAGCTCAGGTGGTAGGTTTACGCTTTTCAGCTTCTTCCACAATATATTATAGGCTACCAAATCAAAAGCTTTGGACAAGTCAAGGAAGCAGGCATAAACTGGAGTCCCACGATCAGTGTAGTATCTAACAGTATGCTTAAGATACAGTATCGCACTTTCAGTGGACAACTTAGGTCGAAACCCAAACTGGTTGTCGTGCAAAGTAACGTACTCATCTAACTGTGTATTAAGCATACCGTCAAACACTTTCGCAATGATAGTAGCTAACGATATAGGTCGATAGGTCGTCTTGTCACGAAGGTACTCAATGCTGATACCATCGTGGCCCAGTGATTTGCCTTTAGAGAGCGTTTTTTATAATTTGAGCTACTTTCTTGGCCGTAAATCTATACTTCAGCTTCACAGATGGCATCTCAGCAATGAGCACCTCCCCCTGCCGATCCTGTGGTGACTTTACTATAAAATGTCCCATGAATATATCTGCGATGCTCTTAGGATCACTGACACCATCCACACTTATCGGTCGACTCATACGCCGATTTACCTTGCTGGTACCTCCAAAAATCACTAAAATTACCACTTCCATTTTAATTTGACCCTGATTGGTTTGGGACCACTTCAAACGAGACTTAAACACCTTTCTTTTTTCACTCATTTCCTCGTACAAAGCACCATACCTCAGCCTACCACACAGAACCCACTCCCTGAAACTCGACCTAGCCATCATATGAGCCTCTTTGATATGTGTGTTCCAACCCATCCTATGTAACCTCGGTTTGCCTTTTTTACCAGCGTTTCCTCGACTATCCTTGGCTGCGTCACGAAGGGCGGTCACAATGTCAGAGTACATCCCATCAAGAATATGTGTATGGCAAGAATCACTACAATATCGATCACCACATTATTAAGTATTGATAACCACGTTTCTCGTCACCTTTTTAAAATATTTTAAAAATTTTGTTAGTAAGATTGAGTAACCTTTGCTCTTATATAATAAGAAAAATATACCTATAGCGACGGTCAGCCGCGTAGTCCACGGGATCGTAGGGCTCAACCCCTGAGAACCTCGGGGTGCGCGAACAGGAACGGCCGAAGCTTGAAGCGCGCGAACGCGATCCTTCGAACCTATAATTATACGATTGTGATTAGAGTTGTATGTAGCTTAAGAGTCGATTATATCTCAAATGGTTTAGCTTCAGCGATCATATCTTCGACAATACTGAAGCATTTACTTTGAGAATAATATATGTAGTTCAGACTTGATGCTAGTGTGGAGAAAATACGATTACATTTTTTTTTCTATGTAAAAAAAAAACCATAGTCGACTTTAATTTGTTCCAAAAATTATCATTCTTCAATAAATACGCCCAATTAGAACTTGAAACTTTGTACAGTAAATAAACACAGTATACAGGTGAGTTTTTTTCAGGGCCACTGAGGCCAAGTCTGAAACTGTGAGAGTAATCGAAAGGTCATGTTACGTGCTCGATTTCAAAAAAATAAGTTCTGCATTTAAGAAAAACTATTTTTTAAATTTAGCTAGTAAATTTACTATATTATAAAGCAAAAACAGCAATGAGATTAAAAATATAATTAATATATATATATAATTAATATAAATATAATCTTTAGGCTCAAAACGTTTGATTATGTGAGCATTCATTCAATGCTCTCAAATTGATAGGAAACAATTATTTTTTAAATAAAGTGTCGAACTTTATTTTTTTAAAAGATTTGTTTCCTATCCGTCCACTGATTAGAGAGAAAAAAGAATGAATTGGAATTGTATAGTTTTGTATGATGTTAAGGCAGACATCATTACAATTGGGAGAAGCCACTGCTAGAGATAGCTCCTGAAACACAGTTCTGCTAGTTCGGGAGCCTATGGATTCGTACTCAATACTTTTGACAAACTATTTATTATTATATTATAAACTGCTAACACTAACTAGAGGATCAAAAGAGACGAACCTTAAGGAATCGTGTCGCGTGGACGGAAGGTATCGCCCGGTCAACTCACTGCTAAGCCTCTCCGATCCCGCCAATGCTGCTGAGCCGCCGTGCTTTTCCAGTTGTTCATAGAATGCATCCTAGTAATAAATAAAAATGCTATAGGTAGTTATATTTTGCTTCGTTTTATAAAACGTGTCTTGTTTATTTAATTAACACACAGTTCATCAAGTCTTTATTAAGAATTTAATTGATTGATGTCACCTCCCTCTATGTCATTATAGAATACTTATGTAAGGTAAGCACTTAGGCTGGTGTTCATAGAAAGTTAATTGACCGATTATGTAGATAAACGGATGAATTATGTAGAAATACTCTACACAACGTTATATACGTTAAAAATAACGGTAACCGGAGAATTAACTTTAACCAAGCTCGGGACCATCGATTAGTGAGATAATCGTCAGTTCAAAGTTAATTTGACAATACTTTTGTTGTTTTCTATGTTCAATTTTAAAATATCTGCCGTGGCAAATTAAAACTGGATCGTAAAGGAGAAGGATTCCTAACTCGAAATGTTTAATTATTGGGATGTGTCAGAAACAGTTACAAGAAGAGCCTACTCCATAAGGGACCACTCAAAAAACTGCTTGCCCATACTAATGACCGTCTGCTGTTCTGAACATCATTTTGCAAGCTTCAATACCATCAGACGAAGTTGGGTTGTCAAGGTATTTGTAGGTGCAGACCTACACTGCTTCAGAAAGAGTTGATAGAATTACAGGAGGCTGAGACAGCTAGCAATTGCCACTTTTGGACTTTATATAATTGTAATGGATATTTTTTTGTTATACTTTAAGATTCAGGATTTTAGCTCGAGAAAAGCTGTTGAAGGATCTTAATGTTTTTCTTCGCTCTGTGGAAATCTCAACCCGTCCTTATAGATGGAAGGATACAGACTATTCTGTGCTTATTTTATAAACCTGTATACTCAGAGAAAATATAACATAATACGCTCAGTCAAATTTTGCTTCTGAAAATTTATTAAAAATAGATACTTCTAAATATTCTTAATCATTTTTAAATTGCAAACTTTAGTTCGTTTCGATAAACCATTGCAGCTTCTTCGGCATCTACGAACCCAAACCAGAGAAGGCAGTCAGCCCAACACTATTATCTCCTAATAATGAAACACCATTAACTTTCCACTATAATTATAATGATATATTTTAATATTAGCCAACCGTGAGCATGTGCCGAATGTAGGTGGATTAAGCCATACACGATCTTGAGTAGTGAGGTAAATCCTCGAAGGGGAAAAAGTTGTGTCTATTTATTGCATTATTTTATGCAGGTAAACATCTTTTGGCTAAATTTTAAATGTATATCTCTACTCTCCTGAAAAATGATTGGGTCTGTAACTACATTTTTTTACACTATGAAAAATTATTAGGTCGGTAACTACAATTGTTTTTCCGCAGGACCATAGAATAAATAATAGTAGGTTCTACATACCTGGTTAGCAGATCGGTAGGTAAAGACTCTAACAGAATGCAAGTGTTATTTTTAAACAATCTAATAGAAACAATACTATATTATATCCCATATATTATTTTTGATGGAGCGAGCTTTCGAAGAAGGCAATGGCTATTTCGCGTACCGACGAACCGGCGAACCGTTAGACGCCGGATTTCGGCAGAAGGGTGGTCGCTACAAGGTGGACCTTAACAGGTCCTACCACCAGTGTTGTGATCATTTAGCCATATACAGCCAGAGCATGAGCCAGTGATTCCGTAGCCCCGGATAGACCACAAGAAGGTAGATCACAACTATGCCGTTCAAAAAATATTGATTTCTTGTCTCGAGTAGTAATCATATCTTAGGTTTTTTGATTTTTTTCTTTGCAAAAAATATTCAGACCGAATTCCACGTCCCGCACGTTTATCATAAAATACCGAAACAACAAAGCATCCGATGTACGCATTCGTATAATTTTTAACGCTTGTTATCCGGTTGCATTACACTGTTCACTCACTGCTCATTCCATTCTGAGATAATCGGATGGTTCACAAAATTGAACACTATAGAGGTAAACAGCTGGAGAACGAATGGTTTGGTTTAGATGAACACCAGCCTTAGAGTAAGTTAATCTGTGTCGATTCCAATCTACCTGGCACTCGCGCGATGCGTAATCGACGCAGAGCCTGGGCAGGTCGGGCTCGGCGGCGGAGGCGGCGGCGGCGACGCGGCGCAGCTCGCGCACGGCGGCGCCGGCCGCGCACGCCTGCTCGAAGTGTACGAGCGCCGCTCCCGCCGCGCGGTCCACGCACACGGAGGTCGCCGCGCCGCACCGAGACACCGCACCCAGCACCTGCGCGTTTATCGTACCACGACACCGTTAACAGATATATACCAACCAGTCATTTGCATCAGCCTCTGTGCTCTAATGGTATCACATCCAGAGGACCCGGCTTCGATCCCCGGGGGGTACTCATTTGTGCTTAGTTTGGTTGGTGGTTGGTGGTTGGTGGTAGGACTTTGTTTATCCGCCTGGCATAGCTACCACCATATTACCTAAGTCTATCGCTTTAACAACAATTATAAATGATTCTGTTGCGGTATTAAGAGGTAAGATAAGCTTTGTCTGTTGAGGGTTCCGGATGATGTGCGCGACCACCTTTCGGCCATATCGTAACATTAAACCAGTTGAGACGAAAGCTAAGCGCTTTCACGTCATACAAAAAAAAATACCATTGCCGTCTACAAATGAACCTTGCGAGCTTTTTGCCTTGCATTTTTTTTAAACAAAAGCAGATGATTTCTCGATATGTTCTTAAAATTACCTGAAATTAGTTTTTTAGAATCAATAACTAAATAGAAAGAAATTGTAAATGTATGTCCCAATGCAAAATACACATATATATTATCTTGTTTTACACACTAGATTTTTCACACATTTTATAAGGCTATTGACTGACTGACTACCAGATAACGCACAGCAAGCCGGTGGATGTTGAAGTATGAAACACACAGGAGTTCTTTTTATAGTGAAAGTAAGGAAAGGACTTTGAAAATAAATTGCGTAATAAGGTGAAATTGGAGTAAAACGTTTGTATGTAAGTTCGTCTTTGAAGTTAAAAACAGAGACATTTCAGGATTCTGTTTACAATTAACAGGCATTTGTGGCAGTTTGTTTTAAACCATTCACATAGCGGGTACAATTTGCAGTGAAGATTGACAAAAAGTTATTAATTTCTGAGCTCAGGAGTAAGTCGAGGTTTTTGTTTCCAAATAAAAAGCAAGTGTACCAGCGTTAATGATAAACTTTTTGAAAATATGGGACAAATCCTTTGAAGAATAAGAGAAGTCACGTTATTCTCGAGTTTTTGTCGATAGGAAATCTGTTTGGGTACATTGGCATGTAAATAATATATTTTGTTTGTTGAGACATTATTCAAATTATCTAAAATTGTCTAAATACAACCTGACTGACAATAAACCACAGCCAAATTCTGAAGACTTGAAATTTTCAGGGGATGATGCAAACAAAGTGCATGGCGTTCTAAAAGTTTCTAAGGAAAATAAAATAGTCTGTAAGGTAGGTTACCTGCTTCTCGGTATGCTCGGTCAGGCCATCGACCCACACGCAAGCCGTCGCCACCGGCTTTCCGAAGCCGAGCTTGACCCGCGAGCCACCGACATACTCCCCGTCCATCGCGCGTATCGCCTCCACAACACTCGATATCGACGCGTATTGGCAGAACGCATAGCCCGCACCTCCTCCACTGCCTTTCTTGATATCGATTTCAATAATGCGCCCAAAATGTTTGAATTTATCTCGCAGCTGTTGTTGCGTCACATCCTTTTCTAAGTTGCCGATAAAAAGGGTTCTGGTGGCCTAGAAACGTAAATAAGCTCGTGGTTAGTTGCATACTTGATTTTTAAAACATTGTCATCATATCTTCAGCAATTTAACAAATGACAATTGCAAGCAATAATCCATATACTCCAGACACCAATAACTTAGATAAGCTACTTGCGCGGTTCATAGTTTTAACATATCAAAAATGGACTTTTTTAATCAAAATAATGTTTTTTGATGTATAACACAAACCTTGGATCGTGCAAGTAGACCATTTGTTAATCGTTTCTTAAATTTCCTAGCATAAGTAGTGTAAAAAGAAAAAAAAATTACGAATGTAAGGTGTATCCTTGATTTCCCTAATACCTTTGGATGGTATTCGTCGATGTCGGTTTCGTATGGTTTTGCCGACTCTGCATCATCATCTCCACTTTGGTGTGGGGCAACTGAGATCTTGCATCCGAAAAAAAGCTTGTCTTGCGATACTTCTAAGGCTTTCTCTACGTCGGACGGTTTTTTGAATCGAACCACAGCGTATCGATCCGCATTCTGACCGACCACTTTTACCCAAACAACTTTTCCGTGTTTTTTGTATTCGTGGTATAGGCCATCCTTTAGAGAACTGTCGGTGGATCTAGTCGGAAGATTTCTCACACATATTGCTAGCGGTCTTCCGCTTGCCGTCGACGCCCACTGTTAACAGAAATATACTGTATAATGCAACTTGCCATACCGTCATCGAATTTAATCATAACGTATTGCCTAAGAGAAAAGCCTTACGAGAGAAGTTTACGTGCTTAATATAAATATTCTGTAGTAGTAGTAGTAGTAGTAGTAGTAGTAGTAGTAGTAGTAGTAGTAGTAGTAGTAGTAGTAGTAGTAGTAGTAGTAGTAGTAGTAGTAGTAGTAGTAGGTGGTGTTACCTGGTGAGGAAGTGATGTTGGAGTTCGATGGGTATTATGATGTGAAAGAGGCGGTTGTGACGGAGGCGTGGAAGCCCTCGAGGTGTCACTGGGCTCGGGAGAACTGGAGTCTGAACGGGAGGAGGCCGAGCCCGAGTTCCGCCTGCGCCGGCCGCTCTCGGTGCCTCCCCCGGGCGTGCTAGGGGTGCTCTCACCGCCCGTAGCACCCGCCCTTTCACTGCTGGCATACCAGCGATTGTGAGGAGTTGTTCTACAACAAAACAATTACGTACGGTAAGTAAGTAGTTTTCGTCACGTATCAACACTTTGAAAATAGGTCTAAATCCCTAATACCATATTTTTTTCGATTCGTTTTTTAATTGGCGATTAACAGACTGATCGCGTTTTATGAAAATAGAAATACTTTTTTTGGTTGACGTGCAAATATTTTTAGGTAAATATTTAGTTATAATTAGATATATCTTGTAAACGCGTACGGTTATCAATGGTACTCAGATAAAAGTTTTTAAATATTTAACCATTGAACTTGACTCATGTAGAGCCAATTTGCAACATAATATTTTCTATTATTGCAACCAACAGTTTTGCTGGTAGATACCAGCGAAACTGTTGTGTACACACAAAAAACTTAAAAATAATATTCTTCAACCAAATTACCATCTATATACCAAAGCCTGAATATAATAATACTCCTTACTTGGGAAACTACACGTAACACCAAATTTACTTTATATTTATTTCTTCAAATTAATTTACGAGACAAAAGGTAGCGGTTTTTGTTATTTTTTCCCCCCATGTAGTTTATGCATGCAATTACTTTGTTAGGTCGGAAACACTCCGAGCATCTCTTTGTTTTGACTCAGACCGTAAAGTTTTGCATTTAGTTATTTTTGTAATAAAACTTGCTTCATGAGCGCGGTTGAGGTGTAGAAGACCAATGATGATAGGTCTGCTACACCTCAACCGCTTCTGGGAGGTCTGGGTAAGAAGCGATCATTCGCTCTTATTGATGTTTTAAATTTCAGCGGTGATGATTGCTGAGATGTTTGGTTTTAGTCTGAAGGGCTAGAAGTTGGCCTTTCAGTTGCTTTGGAAGCAGATCTTGCTGTCGTGGGGAAGGTTGCACGTCGCTTTGTTTGTTGCTAATAGGCTATTGGCAATACTATTTACTAATAATACATTCAAAGAAACTTGTTTGTTTAGTCTTACTTGTAACTGTCACAGCAAATAATTGACTGATTATTATAGTTAGATTGAGAGACCTGTCCATGACGCCAGCAATACCGGAAGCATCACTCGCACGCTACCCACCATTTTAAACGAGCTCTGGTGACATTACTCACCGCAAAAACACCTCACTATATACATATAGTGAGGTGTTTTTGCGGTATTTTTTAATATTTAATGCAGTACCAAATATAAATTGCTATAACTATGTTTTTTATGATAGGTATATTTTAGGTTATTGTAGGTATATTTTAGTCTAGTTTTTGTTAACACCATTGTTACCGTCTAAAATCTAACAGTCCATTCCATTCAGAGGTTGAAAGTTAGATATCGCTTTTTGAGCAATAATACCGTCTATTGTCACAATGTTTTTATTGCTGTCATTGTCTGTTTGTGTAATATAATCTTCTAATTATATATCCTAACTCTCTCAAGCCACTAAACCAGCCAAAACTCATGGATAGCACGTTATGATTTTTCACGTTTTTTTTATTAAGACGAAGAGAACTAATGAATTTCAAAAAAATGCGTAAGAATCCTTAATCGACCTTATAGTCATTACTATGACCAGCCTGTATATTTTATCTTCTAATGATGTTTTTTAGTATTATACTATAATACGAATGACTTACGTAGGAAAACGTCATTGCCTACGTTGATATTATCGACCTAGACATTTTTATATAACGTATTCCGACGAGCGATTTGTGTCGGTAAAGTTTAGTTGTTTGCTTACAAAATTGTTTATTATTATTGTAAACATTGTAATGCCTCTTATAATAGCTCTTTTTGCTAAAAACAATCATATGTATTAAATGATGTAGGTATTGGGTTAAGGTCCAAATGTTTACACGTAGAAGTAACGTTAGTAAGCGATTATAAGTTTCTCGTTAGTTTCGGTATTCTACCCTTATACGAGTGTAGAATATTACCTTTCGACATTAGAAGGTGGCGTAGAAAAGGGTTGTGCAGTAGAGTTATTTCGCTGATACCTGCCGTACGTAGCGGGCGTGTTACCACGTCGGCAGTATTCAGTAGCGCTGTCGTTGGTACCGCGCCAGTTGGCAGGGGCAGCTGCTGACGCTGCAATCGGACACGTCGTTGTAGCACCAGAACTGTCTTCACCACCTCTGAAACAATAAGTTAACACTCATACAGTGCTAATAACAAGTTTTTACATCTTTTGTTTTGATCCCAACTGTTTATGCTTGACATGAATCATCTGTATAATCCTAACAGACCCCGAAACTTGTTTATCCTTCGCATAACAATACTGACTATCAATAAACTAAGGTGCAAAAAGTAAAGGCATAAATTATGTAGGTATAAAAATATCAAACTTCTTGCTGGTCAAAGTTCAGCTAAAATTTACCTCTATTCCACTAAGTTCAAATCAAAGTTTAACGAGTTGGAACCTACTGTTTTTTTTTTCAATTATTTCAACATTGTTATTATTTCAACCGGTTTTTTTTTTATTTGGTTATGATATTAAAATTATCCAGCAAGTTCTATTGAAATACAATATATTTAAATTGTATATCGTCGGCTAATTACCCACCACGCATGTAATATTTAAGCTAATTATTACTTGCGCGATGTTGTTTGCTAGCCGATGATATGTATATGTTTGTTCAGCCACTAAATTTGGAATGTAGACATGCTCTGGACAAAGCATACTTTTTATCCCGATACTATCGCGAAAACGCGCGACTTTTCAAGAAAATGGTAAAGCGTGAATTTCCTGTGCTCATCAAGCTTTATTTTTTGCGAAAAAAAACTATTACGGAAACCAAAAAAAAGCTTGATAAATACTATGGGGACTCCGCACCATCGATTTCAATGATAAAAGTGGTTTACTGAATTTCGGTGTGCTCGCACAAGCACAATTGATACATAGAAAAATGTAAGAAATCCACGATATGGTGTTGGCCGGCCGGACATTGAAAGTGTGCGTGATTGTAGACCATAGGCATATCTCATGGATCAGTGGTTACGTTTTTAAAGGAATATTTGGGTATGACAAGCTATCCGCGAGATGGGTGCCGCGCTTGCTCTCTATCGACTATTTTCGAGTATTTTCATTGTTGATGTTAATTATTTTTGTGTAGGTTCATTTAGGGGTACCTAAGTATTTAAATATATTAATATTGATTCTTATTTATAATGTTATAGTATAGTTTATTGTATGCAATTAAAATATGTATAGTATAGTAGATATAAAGATAGGTAGTAAGTATTAATTCTAGGTAATTAGTTATGTTGCTTAGTTTTATTATTAATAGGTAGGTATGTTAGCACGCCAACCTCTGTTTTTTTTTCTTACAATCTTGGTTTGGTTGGCAGTTAGAAAATGCCATCGGCATTATGCCCACCCATTGTACACTAGTAATTTTGTGCAATAAAGTGTTAAATAAATAAATCGACCACAAATGAATGCGTGTGACTACTTCAAAGGAGTGTTCGGCATTGTTTAACCGCAACCCGGATGAGATTTTTACGTCGTCTCGTAACTGTGGACGAAACATGGATCCACCACAATACACCGGAGACCAAAGAGCAATCGCAACATTTGGTTTCCAAGAGCTAATCGGCGCCAGAGAAGGCCAACAAAATTATGGTGACAGTTTTTTGGGACGCAAGTGGCATAATCCTCATCGATTACCTCCAGAAGGATTAATGGCGAATATTATGCCAAATTATTAGACCAATTCGACCACGATTTAAAAGTAAAACGACCACATTTGGCCAAGAAAAAAGTGCTATTCCACCAAGACAATGCACGGGTCCATACGTGCGTAGTCGCTATGGCGAAATTTAAAGATTTGAGGTACGAACTGCTCCACATCAGCCATATTCTACGGAGTTAGCTACCAGCGACTACTTCCTGTTTCCAAATCTTAAGAAATGGCGCGGTGGGAAAAGATTTAGTTCAAATGAGGAAATTATTGCTGAAACAAATGCTTATTTTGAGGACCTTGAAAAATCGGGTAATTCGGGACCGAAATTCTTCGTCCGATTCGGTCGAATCACTGAAATCAATTTTACGTATTATTTCGTTCGGGATTCGACCAAATCTTATTGGCTTACTTAAATACTTGATTTTGTACAGTCATACACTTTATAAACTGGTTTACGGACTACTTCATTCTCAAGGACATATATTTATAAAATTTATATTTTTAAATGTTTATTTCAAATTTGTATTTTAAGGTGTTCCAATTTTCAGAGTCACAATTTAAGAGCACAATATGTTTTTGTCCAAACTTCGAACCGAAGCGTTAACTTCTTGGAAGGCATGGTATTGTTTGTATAGCTGATCTATGGTTGGTTTGAATTATGTTTTTTATTTTTTATTTTAGTATTCTGCCTTCGTGACGTAATAACTGGGTATTTTTTTTTTTATTTCGGAAGGCTACGAATCGTTATGTTAATATTTTGATTCCACTATTGTGTCTTAGGGTACCGGGTAGTTTTTTTATTACTTGCACGGAGGCTACGGATTATATTGCAATGCATTAGCGGCAAAAGTCCACATTTATTTTGTACATGGAGAGGATAAGGTTTCTTTCGCTCAGAGGCACTAGACTTGGGTCAACCAAGCGAGGCGAGGGACGATCGAGGTATAGGGTGCACCACGACCTTAGCGGAGAGATTGGCCCTAGCGCAGCGAGGACGATCGATGTACAAGGGACCACCACGATGTCTAGGGCAAGATTGCCCAAACGTGGCGAGGTTAAATGGTTTGATAACTTTAACCAGCTGTATCTTCTAACTATACCGTCAAACTTTACATATACTGTCAAAACTTTAACCTCCTGTTAGACTGGATCCCAGACTTGTCAAAAAAAAAACAAGATTTATTGGGACACAGATTTATTATCACTTTAACATGAACTTTTTACACTAACATAACTTTGCTTTTACACTTTTCACTTTGATCTTTGTTGGATCAACGGGTTTTAAATATCGCGCGCGGGAGGGACTTCTTATTTGGAATACTCTGGAGCTCTGATGCAGCCGGTGGGCATAAACCAGGTCCGTAGCTGGGGAGAGGCAGAGTAACCTTCTAAGAACTGACTGAGCCGATTACCTAAAATCGTGGGTTTATAAAGTAAAAATACTGCTGGCTTGCTAAAATACATTTATAAAAAATTAGTAGTGTGAGTGAGGCTGATTGCATGCTCAGCCCAAGGTCAGCAAATACTAGGGTTGTAACACTACGATATGGTTTTTTTTTTTCTCTCTATAGTACGGTGGCGGGTAGCGCTTTCAACTCGCTTGATGAAAACGATTAGGTGAAACTTAAATTTTTTTTGGACGAATATGTTGTTTGATACTTATTTACTTAATTAAATAAATATGATCGAGAGCTCGCGGCACTACGAAAAAACACTCCTTTAAATTGCATATTACAAACCCTTGAGAGGATTATCTATTTAAAATATATAACATTGGCTGCGTGTAATTAATTAATTATGTAAGAACATTAAACATGTAGGTAAGTGCAAAATATAACGGGCACATACAATCTCTACAGAGTTATATAATAAGTAGTGACTTTACTGTATCTGATCGTACTTAACTATCATTTTGCACTGTAAGAGAAATTCGGTCGAATCCCGAACGAAAATAATACTAAAAAAATATTTCAGTGATTCGACCGAATTGGACGAAAAAATTCGGTCGAATCCCGAATAAGCCGAAAAATCTTATTTTTGGAAGGGATTTAAAAACTTAAGAAATGTTGGACAAAATGCATAGCACTCATGGGAGATTATGACGAAAAATAAACCGAATTTCTTTTAAAAATCTGTATTTTTCTGTGAAAAGTCACGGACGTATTGACCCACCCCCATGTTATCTTTATAGTAATAGTATGATGGTGTGCAAAGTATGTTCACTCATTCGTTTATAGATTAATATTTATGAGCGAAGGTATAAATGACTAATGTAATTCAAACGGTGTATGGGGAAAATACAAAGATGGAAATCACCGGTTGTTTTAGGATCAGAAGTAATGCTTTATTTATTTTAAAAGTGTGCCGAACACGAGGTAAAAATTAGGATTTCGAGGTAATCTCGCATTAATTCTTCGATGGTGCCCCTTACAAGTGTTAGTAGTCCGATGAGTGTCTTGCGCACAACTTATCATATCATGATCTTTGTCATACCATTGGTTTTTGAAGTATTTAAAAAAAACTGCATTTTTGCTGAAGCTGGTGCAGCTTTTTGAATACTATTCCAGTTTTGTTGCATATAAGGGGGTGGAAGCAAAACGAAATTGGAGCACATTCTTACAATGTTTCTTGCACTTTTATCGTCACTTGTAGGTCTTGTTACTCTTGCTATCTTAAATTCTTTTGCCTTTTTCCAGACGGCTTTATTAAAATGTTGATCGCACCCTGATAAATTAACATCTGGAAAAGTAATTTTCTGTCTTATTAGGATGAAATGCATATATAACAGGGAATACGTTTTATGTCGTTTGGTCTGAAAATTTGTCGAGATGAATAATGTAGAGCTGATAAAAGGGCCGCGGAGATGTTTTGAATCTACCGTCGCCACTGTAGCTACACAATTTTGATGATTTTATTGCCATTATTGCAGTTTCAGAACAAAGGATAATATTTTTTTCTCGATCTCCATCTTCAAACACTATGAAAGTTTCTGTAACTCCCTTTGGAATTTTCACATTTTATATTCTCTTGTAAACCAGCGTTCCGTGCCCAAGAAGTTTTTCCGTGTTCTATACATAGTACTTTTTAATGAAACAAATGATGGAATTTCGATCACAGGAAAGAAATCATTAGTTTCATTGACAAATATTGACAGTTATCGTTATTTAAATAGGATTAGCATGTTGGTCGGTTCCTAATAGAATAGAGTAAATAGATATTACGAAAAACGTTCCAACAGCGAGGGCATAAAATACCGTACATTTATAATTAACTTAAGTGATTGCTAAAACCGTTTAGAAACAGAAAGTTGAATTCCTAAAATGTAAAGTTTGCAAAAAAAATAATTAACAAGCAGCAAACTTACCAATGCTCCATTAAAATAATGCTGGAAAGACAAATAATACTAAAAACTAGTTTTTAAATAAAATTATGTAATATGTGATCCTCTATTCCAATAAGTTCAACTCAAAGTTCGACTCGTTGAACTAATAGATTGTTTTAAAGAATTGTTAGAAAAAAATATTTGTATAATTTTTTTTGCTTTGGCCTCTGGTGCTAAAATAATGAGGCTTCTTGGTGAGCTCACTCTTGAAAAGGCGACATACAACTGCCCGCGTTAAAAGCAGTTCTCTCATACAAATCCCAGCCAACATAATGGTGCCTGTCCCTGTGAACTGCATTGTTTTAATCTTGGGTTTATCATATTTATTTTCATCGCTAAACGGGTTTAGCCATATAAATAAATACATATATTTTTTGAAATTTGGTACTTCGGATAAATCTATCGTTAACGTGAGTATTCACAATTAACCGGTTTTTATTATTTTGATTATTTGTTATTTTACAGTTAATAAGGACCTCATGATCTAACCCTGCATCATTATTATAAACATTTATGACACAATGATCTAACCATAAGACCTTTGTTCAGCAGTGGAAGTAAATTGGTTAGCATAATTCATAGAAATAAAAAACACATACACTAATTTATTATGTGCAACGCATTTGATACTACTGCTATTCACTGAACAAAGCCGTTGATATAAATTCGACTCCATCACCTTAGTAGTTTTGAATTTAATAAAAAACACGTTTACATCGCATTTTTTCTGTTTAATGGTTGTTTAATTTTCAATAAAAACCACGTTAACATAGGACAGTTTTTATTATTTATTTACCTCAAAGTAAGCACTATATTCACACCAAGTTTGATATTGGTATGAAATTACAATTCATAAATACGTAGGTTGATACTTTTGAATCTGAGCGTCGTCGTGAGGAGCTAGATATAAAGCGAGACGAGCTCAAGGCCCGACCGACAACCAGCGGCCATCTTATACGATTTTGTCAACGGGGTTTTAACCTGCCCCAAGTGTGCTCGTACCTTCAACAACAAAACTGAACACCGACACCTGAATCAACGTGAATTAAGTACCTACTCCTAGTTATATACGCCTGTTCAGTCCAAATAGTCGCTGTGGCCGAGATAGGTTAGGACATTTTCTTCCCTTTCCCGCTACCTAATTTAGCCCGGTATGTCTTTTTCCCGCTATTGAAATGCACATCGAAGGTTTGAACCAAACTTCCAGGCAAAAAAATGCCCGTTTTTTTTGCAGTTCCTTTCGTAGCCTTAGTACGGGTTTGACGCATGCTTGGCCAGTTTTTATCATTTATTGGCATAAACTTTAAAGTAAGCATAGTGCTTCACATCAAGTTTGTAATAGATATTTTTACAACATAGCTAAAATAACAATTTATTAAAACGTTTCTTGTATGAGGACCCCTTTTTTCAATTATTTTTTTATTATATTATGGGTGTATTTTTCAACCTACTACCTGTTACAGTTCAAAAGATCTCTTTCTCTCTCTTTTAAGGTATTTTTCCTTAAATATTGGACCCTTCGCTTTTATTTTGAACATTAAAAAAAACGGATATTTACCATTGCTTATTTCATATGGGCAATCAACATACGAATTTTCAAACGTCTATCATATACGGTTTCGGAGATATGCAACATTTCTCTTTTCATAGTGAGCGTCAGCACACCAAGACAAACTCCAAATTTAATGTCTCTAGGACTAGTGGTTTTGGCTGTGCATTGATATATATCAGTCAGTCAGTCAGGACTTTAAATTTTATTGACCGAGCGAGCGAAGCGTCTGTTTCGAGATTGGCAAAAATGATTTTGTCCGCTGTCTGTCGCTTCGTTCTCACCTACAGGTCGTATTTTTCAACCGATAAAAATTGGCGCACATGTTCCTTGATTTATTAAAAAAATTTGGTCGATCGCGATTTTTGATCGGGGAAAATAGGGGGGGGAAAAGGGGGGACGTTAGCTGTAGCGTTATTTATCTACGGATTTCAATTAAATTTGAAAGACCCACTACGGATTTAATTCTACACAAGATGTTATGAAAACAAAACTTAAAAAAGGGAGTGGAGAGGGAAGGAGAAAAGAGGAGAAGTTTTCTGTAGAATTTCAAATTTTGATTTATTTTTGGAAAATTAATAACTACGTTTACTAATAAGACCACGCAGTCCTCTCCGTCTTTGCAAGACAAATCCGTAGACAACAGTATTCGTAGACGATCTCCTCAGACCAAGAGAACGCGAGTAATCGCTAAAACTTTTACCTCTATTTGCTCAAAAGTTAAGGAGGAAAGCATCGGTTATTGCATGGTTGTAAGGGTCTACTGTTCTCACAGAACCACTAGTATATATAGATATGGTATGTATGAGTAGTACTTGGTAGGTTGTATGGTTTTTTGCATTTAAAAACCATACAACCATTTATGGTGACATACATTTCAGAGCGGGCTAAAATACAATGAGCTAGCAGCATTTTTTTTATTTTATCTTTTACTTACTAAACGGTTTTCTCTCTCCATCGTAAAAATGTATAAGTGTTTTTACCTTGATATACGTGAGATAGAGTGCGCGTACGACTCGCACTTGACCGGTTTATTTATAATTTGTCATGTTGACATCACCAAAATCAAGATTTCCTGAAATATACAGTACAGCCTTTTGAAGTAGGTAATGTAAAAATCAACTCAAATCTTAAAACATGTACAATTATTTTTATAATGGAATGTTACATAGAACTTATTTTCAAAGCCTATAATGGTTTGGTTGTTGAGATCCCAATTTTTAAATCCATCAGGGTGCACATTTTCAATAATCCTTTCTTAGTACATTTCATTGAAATTTTCAAGGTAGCTTCCTATTGTAGTATCTGGGACAGTACATAAGGAAGCTACCCTGGAAATGTTTATTGTCTAGGGTATAATATAGTATATAATTATCTAGGACCTCTGCTTTGGGCTGAGCGTTTATTGTTAGGCTAGCCTAACAATCAAATATTTAATATATATTTTATCAGTTTCACGATGATTTTTAGAGATCGTGTGAGCGAAGCGAACAAGATCATTCGAAATTTCAGCGAAATTTTGAATTTGTTGTTTACACTTATACTAATTAATCGGTTTTGAGAAATAGGGTTGTCGAGTGAGACAATAAGATCCATGTTTTGTGGGATATAATTTGAAAGAGTATCGACTGCACATTTCAAAGAAATTTATATTATTTATTAATAGGGTTGGTTTTTATAACAGGGGGGCGCGTTAAGAGGGTAAAATATGTCTTGCAGGATATAATGGTTTTGACTTCAAATAATATGTGGGTGGAAATATTATTTCTAAGTATTTGTTTATTTATTTACTGAAACCACCACTTTAAATAAAAAAAAATAAAAAAACCTTTAAAAATAATAAAAAAAATAAATTATCGTCTTGTGAAATGTAGGGGCTTAGACAGCAGATTTCAAAATAAGCTTATTGGGTTATTCTCAAAGTATTCCAAGATTATTATCTGTGGTTTCCAAGATAAAGGATTGCAAAGAATTATCATCAGGTCTTGCAAGATAGTGAGGGAATTTGGCTTTCGTAATTTATATTAAAATTATATAATGTTAACTAGTCTATTATTTTATTTTAAAATAAATGTTTTTAAATCAATATGGTTGCCAAGCTAAGGGTGTCGATAAGATCTAAGCATTACCTTTAGCTTGAGAAGACTGCGCACCAGACGTCACCAACACACTCTTTGATCTAGTGGTTCATTCAACCCACCGATATCAGATCCAGAGGTCCCAGGTTCGACCCCCATGGGATTACAATATATTGTGCTTGGTTTGGTTGGTGGTAGGACTTTGTTTAAGTCCGCCTGGTTAGCTACCACCATCTTACCTAATTCTGTCGCAATAATGACAATTCTAAAATTGTTGTGTTTCGGCATTTAGAGGTAAGATAGCCAGTTCCAGTAGCCAGTTTGTTGAAGATTCCGGGTGAAGTTTTCCTCCACCTTCGGCCTTATCTCAACTTGTAACCAGGTGAGATGAAGGCCAAGTGCTTACCCGTCGTACACTAATAAATATAAAATAAAATACAACAACGTAGAGAAAGTACTTCCGCCAAAATTGTAAGGGGTAGAGTTAGTTACTTAAGTTTTTGAGGAATAATCTCCGTAATTCATACCTAACACAAACCAGACATCACTTCACGACATCTTAGTTCGTTGCTAACTACTAGTTTTTATTCAGATTAACTATCACCAACACAACACAATTTAAAGACGAAATTACCTACTTTAAATGAGCAATGAGGTTTTATCATCGTTTCATACTTTGAGTTTTATGAGGTATTCGGAGATGTTATCTCTATGGTTTCAAACGTCATACAACCCCGCAACGCGAGTCAGACAATTTGAGTTTTATGAAACCATATTGTTTTTATTATCTTTAAAATCACATATAACAGTTAATAACAATTGTTTGGTTTTCAAAAATATTGCGGGGCTTTTGATTGAGGCGACACGTGACCCAAGGGCTGGCTCTTATTTAGGCCAGCGAATTAGCATAGCTATTCAGCGTGGCAATGCAGCCAGTGTCTTGGGCACGCTTCCGTCTGGTACTGGTCTGGAACAGTTGAGTAACCTATAGGCCGTTTGTAACGGTCCTTAGGTAATCTGACTGATTCCTTTGTACATAGTTAGTTTAATTGTACTTTTTATTGAATAAATGTATATTTTTATTGTTTGAACATAAGGAAAGTATTTCAACATACCATTTTGACACATGACAGAAGATGACAACATGTAACAAAAATAAAAAATCATTACCAGAAACAGATCAATTTCAATAGAACCAATTTAATTCTAATAGCACCTAACCTCTCAGAGCACCTATCGACATCGACGCTGTGGTGCTCAGTTTGGGAATAGTTCCTAATATTCAAACTACTCCCAAAAATAGTACCAACGGAGAAAAGGTTCTAGTGATGTGGTTTTAGTTGTTTTATTTACATCGCAGCCCATGAAATAAAACCAAATGTTAAAAATTAAGCACACTGTGGTCAGAAAAATCAAATTCAACCATCGTTAATTAAGAATTATTTTAAAGGACCATTTTATATGTAAAATTTTACAGTCTATTCGAAATCACGACTGGAGAAACACAAAGAGAAAGGCGAAGAAGAACTCGAGCTAGTTTTATTTTTATTATCCTTAAAATAAATCAAGTTCATGTAGTAAAAGAAAAATCTAAAGTGCTCGATTCTATAATACTATAGACGACACCTAACGTACGTTCGGCACATGCATACGCCTAGCAAGTAGCTTGTATTCAATACGGTATATAGTATAAATATAATACAACCAAAAAAATACAAGCTTTCCAGTCTGAAAGGCCCAATTCTTGTATTGTTATCTCATATTCAATAAATATTTGACATTTATGCATGTTCATCAATCAAAATTCAAATCAAAATCAAAAATCAAATCAAAAGGGACATTGTCTTTTGGGCATGATGGACACAGGTATAACTTTTCTGTTAATAATATATCGGGCTCTAGCAAGTAGCGGTCAGCGGTGTATCAATCGAACTCAATGCTGGGCATAGGTCACGCGGTATACTGAAAAAACGATTATCATTTGGCAAAGTACTCATGCGTGCCGATCGTATTTAGCCAAAATTAAGAAAATATATTAATTGATGCATGTAAAAAAAAAGTGTCTGCAAAAATGACGAAAAAGATATAATGCCATAATATTGAAGAAAAATAAGCTCTTTATATCACAAGACGCCTCCTCTCTACTAGTTATTTTACAATGATGTTATAATGACACAAAAAATATTCCGCGATGGGACTCAAACCAGTATCTTCAAAGTCGGAAACACTAACCAACTGAGCCACGAGGGTCCTGATGCAGATTCAGAATCATGTGACATATTGATACTCGGCTTGAGCGCTGACCGTCAATCGTCGCGGGTTGTGAATTTTTGTGTCATTATAACATTTGTACATGTTGTGACCAAGTGCAATCACTTGAAAAACAAAAATTCAGTTATTTTTGTCTGTTGGCTTATTTTTGTAACTATGTAGGTACGTACCTACATATTTTGTATCGAGTTTTACTTATGTAATTAATTTCATTTTAAGATTTTAAATTAACTGTTACTGACTGTACACCAATTTGACAGTTTCATTTCCAATATTCTTATACAATGACATTTAAAATCTGTCATTTTGGAATCTATTCTTGAATATGCTTGCAGTATTTGGTCACCTTCACATGTTTATATTACAATTACAACTTATAATATATTCCCTAAGCCCGTTCGAACACTGCCAATGAATGAATTTAAGCATCGCCTTTATAATATTCTAGTCCAAAAGGCTTATTACACTGTTAACGAGTTTTTCAACGACCTTAATATTATTGACAGACTACATTGATCTGAATCTGTTTATTTTGTTATGCATGACTTTTATTAATTAATCTAATTTGACATTATTAATTACAGTTGTTTTTTTATCATAATAATTATTATTAATTACAATTCACATTTTCATTATTTATCTGACAGTATTAAATTTGATTAATTGTTTTGTATAATCATATAATTTTGTAATGTTTGTATTGCTCCTTAGCAGGACCTAGTCGTTTCTCATTTAAGTTATAACATCTATTATACCTAGGTTCACAAACAATAAATTAATTGAATTGAATTGTTGTGTACATTGAAAAGCTTGAATCAATTCAAAAAAGTTTATTAAATTCTTAAGTTATAAGGATCATCGCACATTTGAGTCATACTTGGAAGTAAGTGAATTTTATAGTATTGAAACTTAGGAGCAACGACGAAAACAGTATGTTATTATATGATGTAATGTAATGTCTGGTCGGCTGGATTGCCATAAACTTTTAGGTAGTATCTCGTTGTCAACACTGTTATATTGCACTAGACATACTAAGCTTTTCTACGTTCCTTATGTGCATACTAACTATGCTCAAAACTCGTGTCTTATGTCAAACTGTAAAAACATACAATCAGTCATATTCATACGTTGATATTTTTCGCCACTCTTAAACTTGCTCTTAAACGGGAAATAAAAAAAGTGCATCGAGTCGTTCATAATTTGTCTTAATAACCAGTTATTAAATAGATGTATCGGACCCATACCCACCTTGCCCACACGCAGCTATATTCGGCTTTCGGACATTAAAATTCAAATTTAGAAACATTTATTGTAAAATAGCTTCTGCTCGCGTCTTCATCCTCGTTAACTTATTGGTTAACTTATTAGACTAGAGAGAAATGAAACATATGGAAGAAACAAAACAAGCAATAGTTTAATCAGTTACGTTACGCTACCGCGATTTAGGCCCGCGCTTCTGATTCACTATTGAGTTGTGAACAATGGTACACAAGAACAATATGAATATGAACATCACGCCAAAACGGCGATATGCTTGAAATTTGGCTTCCAGATACTTCACTTCTTAACCAAATTTCAAGTGGATACGTTCTGTACTACTTTGTTTATAATCCAACAGGAACCTAACCTTATTTAACTGCCTCTGTGGTCTAGTGGCTCAGCCTCCAGTGTCAGATCTAGAGGTCCCGGGTTTGATCCCCAGGGGGAGTACAATATTGTGCTTGATTTGGTTGGTGGTAGGTCTTTGTTAAGTCTGCCTGGCTACTTACTACCATCTCACCTAATTCTTTTGCACATTCACAAATCACAACAATTCTAAAATTGTTGTGATACGGCATTAAGACGTAAGATAGCGTCATAATCCTCACTTATTTCCTCAATCTGTTGAGGATTCTGCGGGAAGTGCGCTTCCACTATTATCAGTGAACCAAATTTCATCGGAATTCTTTTAGCCGATTCTGCGTGATTGAGTAACAAACACACAAACATACAAAAAAATAAATTTACAAATTATTAGATACCTACCAGGGATTACGCAGACAGTCGTCAAATACTAATAGTATTTGTGGGACTTCATGGGTTTTCATTTTTTTTTGCGCGGAATCCCGACTGTTTTTCTAGTGTAAAACTAGTAAGTAAGTAGCCACCAAGTATGACCAGTGAAAGTCCGTTCTAAATCGGACCAGCCGATCTCCAAAAGGAGATTAGCCGGAACAAACAGACAGACAAAAATTGTGTTCTTGACATCATAAACAGACACTTCAACTTAATTTATTTGTATAGGTATAGAAATATGAATTAAGTAGGTATATTCATATCGTGGCAAAATAGTTGCTTGCGAACTAAGGGAAGTTGATGTACCTGCTTGAAACTTTTTTAGAAACATTTATAATCGGTTCGTGGAGGAAGGTGGGCTCTTTGCGTGAACCGGCCGGTTGCAGGAAGACGCAGGGCCTTTCTCTGAGCGTGATCTAATTCCCACGGTCATGCTCAGGGAACGGCTAAGTAGGAAAAGGTGTCGCGGCGATATATAGCGATAAGGCGAATTAAGTATGTTTTACTAATTTACGTCCGCATCATGTGTTTTTTTAAATAGGCGCAAGGAGAGATAGACTGGGATTTATAAATCTGTAAATTTCAAGTCTAGAGCCTATCAGCCTACCGAGGCTGTGCCTTAATATTCAGTCCAGCCAATTGCGACTCAGACGCTAACTCTCACAACCCACTCACATTTACAGACAAAAAAAAAGAGGTATTTTGAATTTTTAGTGCGGGTCCGACTCACGCTTGGCTAGTTTTTTTATTTGTTTACCTCAAAGTAAGCAATATATTCACACCAAGTTTGATATAATTAAACTAACTAACTATGTACAAAGGAATCCGTCAGATTACCTAAGGACCGTTACAAACGGCCTATAGGTAACTCAACTATTCCAGACCAGTACCAGTTTGATATAGGTAGGAATAACAAATTATAAAACGTTTCTTGCATGGGAACTCCCTATTATTTATTTTTTCGTTAATTATTTGGCAGTGTGAAGTGAGCCTCCACCTTCGGCCTTATCTCAACATGTAACCAGGTGAGATGAAGGACAAGCGCTTCCTCGTCGTACAATAAAAAAAATGGGCTGTGGAATTGTGGATGTGATGTGATGTGTGGACAAATTATATTGTTTAAAGACCGCCCAGTGTTCTTATACTTATATTATAATTCATCGAATATTTGTTCTCGATGTAATTGTGTACAATAAATTGTTCTGTCTAGTAATATATCATCAATCCATATTTTTTTGCAATTATAATGTATAAATGTAGCTTTTGTGAATATTCCCTTAAAAAAATAAGACGGAACAACATAAATCAAAAATCTTTTATTTACTGAACAACTAGCAACAAAACTGTTGGTGCCATTATCCGCAACAATATGAAAATAATTCTATTTTGATATTGGTTCATTGGAAACACTCACTAGCTTGGTATTATTTGCTAACAGAATCACTACAATTTTCTACTTTCAGTTCTTAGAAGTTTCAAATTCAACTTCTATAAAATGAAAATAATAATTTAAGGCAATCGACAAACCTACAAATTTTTTAAGTACCTACAAATCATGTGTGATTTTAGAGTTATGCTACATTTCACTCCGAACTAACTTTAAAAATGCAAAATTCAGAATTTCAGACACAATTCGTCGAGACTCGAAGCAAAACGGAGGTTACAAGAGAGCGAATTTTCAGATATTATCAATAGAGTTATAGATTATTTGATATGGATAAAGATAGCATTATGGTAAAATAAGAAGGTAAGATCGTTCGAGATAATGTAAGTAAATTGAATAACGTATTTAACCACACGAGAGATTTAATTGAATGTGAGGTGATGGCATTGCGATCATGTTATCTCCTGGTTCAGATAATCTGTTTTTCTATCGTTTTTTTATCGTGCGACGGGGATATGCATCTTCATCTCCCTTGATTGCGGAAACAAAAGTCCTTTCATAGCGGACGTCTGCGTAGATTGCCTTAAATAATTATTTTAATTTCAAGGAAGTTGAATTTGAAACTTCTAAGAACCTAAGTAATCCGATTTAATGAAATTTCTATTATAAAGAGATAACATAAATGGAAATTGACTCTTGATACTTGATATGGATTTTTGATAAGTGGCGATTCAAAAGTCAACGCGCACCTCGCGCTGGCGTTCATTAAGTTCGTGAGGCACCCATTTGTCAAGCTTATGTACCTTGCCAATTTGATGCAAATTAATCACGATTGTTTTGATGCTAATTTCGAAAGCTGCTGCTAATTCGATAGTAGACTGAGTAGTCATCAGCTTCCACTATCGCCTTTAATTCGTCATTGTCGACCAAAGTTTCCGGACGACCACGGGGTGCATTTTTCAGGTCGAAATTTCCAGCACGAAAGCGGTTAATGTTGCGTACCGTTTGTGCCGCGTTGCTACCCCGTCGGTACTCATATTCCATAATTACTCGAATTTTTAACGTATCCATGATGACAAAAAAGACCCAAACGGGATGTAAACATAACGCTAATCAGTAAACAAAAGAATGCTTTTGAAATTTTCAAAAAATTTAGTGTCATGTTTTAACAATAAACTTTTTTTGAAAAAAATGGAACCGACTTCACCACTAAAAACTAAAAAATAATTCATTATAATTTAAGGTTGGTGCCGAATTGCAAAGCACAACAACATGTTTATTGTATAGCACCGCCTTCAAATTATATGAACTTTGAATGAATTATTTTTAAGTTTTTAGTGGTGAAGTCAGTTCCATTTTTTTCAAAAAAAGTTAATTTTCAGCTTTTTTTTGTTGTAAAACCTGCGACACCACGACGTCTCCGACACCCTATTTAAGAGTTTTTATATTTCCAGAGTTCTGAGGTATTGTTAGTAGTCGTTAATGACTTATGTTACACACCTGCAGCGGCGGCTCGTAAAGTCTGATACCATAACTGTTACACAGTTCACACGAAGAAAGAAAGATTGAAAATATGTATTTACAAAAAAAGTACCTATCATTACTGCGATCACCAACACGACTGTCAAGCGTAATGATTATGGCAAAAACCCTCAATTGCTTTCTTTAGTATTGGGGAGGCCCATGTACAGTGTATTCAGTAGACTTTTAAGGGCTATGATGATGATGATGATGATGATGACACAAGTATACAGCATTTATAGCCAGAATGCATTATAAGACAATTCCACTAAGCCC
Organism: Venusia cambrica; assembly: GCA_951394065.1. Taxonomy (NCBI): domain Eukaryota; kingdom Metazoa; phylum Arthropoda; class Insecta; order Lepidoptera; family Geometridae; genus Venusia; species Venusia cambrica. The sequence goes on along the minus strand of OX596047.1, from coordinate 13,533,843 downwards.
AAACAATACTAGGTTAATTTGTTTTTTTACGGAGTTTCGGTGAATATCGTCATCTGATGATGGAGCCAAAGGCCTACCCTAGACCTACCGGAAGGCAGGCAGTTTAGTAGTAGATGAATGATGATACGTAATAGGCCCTACTACGTATCATCATTACTGCTATCAACAATACGCCTGCTAAGAATGGTGAATATGACAAAACCCTGATAGTTATTATGATGATACTGGAAGGTAAGCAGTTCAGGAGGTCTACTCTAGTGACCGCAAACACCTCAGGAAAGCAAAATACGCAATTTCGTTTACTTGGATAACATACTTTTTCCAGTTATTTTGATATAAAAATCAAACTGCTGCACCGATTTTGATGAAATTTCTATGGGACCACCTCGAAAGTATTGCCTACCAAAATCTATTGCGAATTGGCGGAGAAATCAAGTAACAAACAAACATAAAAAACATACAGCTGAATTGAGAACCTCCTCCTTTTTTTGAGTCGGTTAATAAAATTAATTTGAAACTTGATAGGAAGACCTAATAAATTGGCTACAACCACTGGTAGACCAAACACTATCAGTTTAAAGTCCCGTAGATAGATGGTAAAATAATTAAGCTATGTAAAAACGGGATTTGCAACTTTGGCACATTATGAACAACGTGAAAAAACGAGAAACAAGAGATGATATAAATGAGATGCCTTTATTTCTACCAGGATCTGGTTTTCGTGCATACTCAACGTTAAGTCGATTAGAGATTAGTCGATATCTACGATTTTATCCATACGTTTTGACACATATTTCGAAATATGTCTATCCCACACAGTACATACGTAGTATATGTCTAGCTATAGCTAGCTATATTTTACTGTATATAGACCTGTCTTTTACTCATATATAGAAAAGGACCATGACTGTAGTGCTAGTTTGGAGTATTGTAGATGTTAGAGTGACATTAATTTAGGTAGGTTCTACCTGCTTAGTTTATGGATACTTATTAATAGATATTTAGTAAATGACAAGCCTCATAGCTTAGATGGTTATAACTCTGCCTTCTGCGGTTGTGGGTTTGATTCCCACCCAGGACAAACATTTGTGTGATGATTATAGATGTTTGTTCTGTGTTTGGGTGTAGTATTGTATGATAAGTATGTAATAAATGTCTAAATATTAAAAGTAATTTTGATTGAGAGGTACCTACTGACTTGCATTGTAGGAATGGATCTTACAAATATATAAAAACTATGTGGGATGGCACCAAGTTACTACACTAAAAAAAACACTTACTTAGTACTGTTTTTTTTAAATAAAATATAATAATAATATTACAGGACATTGATTTCACACAACGCAATCTAGCCCCAAACTAAGCATAGCTAGTAATATGGGAACTAGATTACAGATAGAATACTAAAATACATTTTTGCAAATACATACAACACCCAAACACAACAAAACAATTGTACATATTATTTTTGTACCTAATTGAATTTAATTCCCCTCGAGCGTAGTACTCTTTGTGCAGAGAGCTCATATTAAATTGGTGTCTTTTATAGGTAGTATAGGTATAAGTAGTTTTCCTTTAAAACGATGATTATCATAACTCATTTTATATTATGTTAGTTTACCATAATAAATATTTACACTAAGATTTCCAGTAAAAAATCACATACAAACGTTTTTACCCCTTCAAAGGGGATGAGGGGAAATAATAAGTTTACATATCCTTGCCAATGATATCAGTAATAATTACTATAAAAAGTTTCATCAATCCATCCAGTAGTTTATAGCGTAACTTGTTCAAGATACAGCCGACAGACAGACAGCTAAAAATGGAAAAAAAACGATTGTTTTGGATTCAGTATTGATGTGTTTTCTGCAATTGACATGTACAAAATACATTTAATGTTCAGATTTCAACCTGTTATAGTTATATTAATGGTGTTGTATTTGGCGAATAGTCAGAATATTCGGCCAGGGATCTCAAAAAATAAATGAAATAACATTGCCAAGCACATAAAAAAATAATTTCTGAGGAACTTATTCAGTGCAACTGATGAAATTTCAGAACGTGAAGACAGCGATCCATCAGTTTTCAAAAAGGGCAGCAGTGAAGGGCGACTGAAGTTATACTCAACCGACTTGGCTGGAGACCAAAAAGCTTTGCTAACGGGTGGACATGAAACCAGCTTGGCTCCGATTCTACCAAAGTGATTAACGACCACTCTTCAGCACCTTCTAGCATGACTTGGGGCAGGTGGGGAATGGGATGAAACTGACTTCATCAGACCATGATTCCGGATTCTTAGTGAGCGCACGATATACATCGACGTAGAGAATTTTCGAGTGGTTCCATCATTCCGACTCCTGTTAAGTAGATTTCTGTCACGTCGATTCTTGGTTAGTCGACGTCTACGGAGATGACAAAAGCAGATGTCATCGCGAGCATACAAGCAAAAACCAGCTTTTGGCTTAAAGCACATAACCAGGTTAAGCAAGGTACGCCACGTCAGGGGTACTGGGTCGGATAACCTCCTCGTGCTGTACCCTGGGTGCCGTCGATCACTTCCCACTTGTGGGGACTTATCGACGGCAGCGAATAATCCGACGTGAGGGTGTCCACCGCGAGTCCCTATGAAGTTAGCATAGGGCACAGTGGATGGACAGGCGGACTTCCGCGGGGCGGGGAGTCCCAGTGAGGGACTCAGCGGACCTTCGGGTCGTGGGATGGCCGGCCTTCAAGGCTGGCGGCGCAGCAGGGAGGGTCAACTCGGCCACCCTGTCGGGCAGTGGGATCAGATGGGGGTCTGGGGGCCGGGAACGTAGGGGGCGTTCAACCGGCCTCCATTGCACAGACCCTCATCCCCGCCGAACGGCGGGAACAGCCTGGCGACCCAGCTGTTCCCGCCATCCCCCCCAGTCACACTGGGGGGGCCTGTGGGGCCCCTGTAAAGGGGCAATCGCTGGTTGTGTTGTGGCGGCAAAGGCTTTAGCCGGATTCCCACGACACCACCACTCGGCGATAGTGGGTCACTGCGGAGTTTAGTAAATATTGCCTGTCGCTAGGACGGGTTGAGTCCCACACACGGCCTCGTCCCCAACGAGGCTATGGTGCACGCATTCTCCGCATAAAAAAAAAAAAAAAAAAGGTACGCCACGTCAGCTGGACATTTTATTTGGGACTCCTTAAGAAATTGCAGATGCGGCTTAGCAGTTCCGAGGTGGTTGTGGACTGCGTCGAGATTGGAGTGGATTCCATGTATGAGCGTGCTTCCGCGTTGACCGCGGAATCATCGATTCAAACTTCATTTAGCGTGCCTTCTTTTTGGGGTATGAGAAGCTTTGATGTGAGTCAAATGTAAGATCCTGCGAGTCACGTCAATGCTCGATGCAGCTCTACACTCAGCGGCATAGGACAGCTGCCTTTAGAGGCAGTTTCCGCTACGCTGCATCGAAGTGTTGGAACAACATCCCTCCGCCAATAAGGAACCTGCAGAGTATTCATGGTTTTAGAAATAAGCTTAAAGAATTTCTTACAAATTGGCAGAAGATGCAGGAAAGCCTTTTGCATGAAGCAAGTGCTATATAATTTTGTAATGTAATGTGAACAATAAACTATTCTTACTACAAAAATGTAGTAAGAATAGTTTATTGTTATAAAATTATTTATTGCTCTGGACATTTCAACCTATTATTATTATTATCATCATTTCAATTAATTATTGTTTCATATACTTTATTATTGTAATAAATTGACGTCAAAAGATATTTGTAATTACTTAAAAAATATATTTTTGCATTTGAAATTTTGTATTTTGTAAATTTTTTGATGATTGCGTATTTGCTTAATTTATGACTGGGTATGTTTGTTTTCTTTATTATTAGTATTATGTTCTAACTTGTTTGTTTATTTTATCCGCTAATGGAAATATAAACGGTTCTTACGGAAGATCAGCGCAGGTTGTTTTTGTCCAACCTGCTTTATGCTGAGTAAGGACCCTTTTGCAGCGACATTAAAGATTAGTAATCTTACCATTTTATTTATTTTTATTGCTACAATTTTGTATTATCATTGTTTGTTGTTGCAAATAAAATCTATTCTATTATATTCTAAATGTATCTGCTATTTATGTTCTTTGACATTATGAGTGACGCACTTCCGAGTTCCCGTGTTTCAGATCTTGGTTGAACCGTGCTTCAGATCTCGCTATCCTTCGCGCCTAGTCTCCCTGTACAGCTTAACTCTCGAACTACTCTGATCCGTACTCACGTGGTTGGTTCATGGCTGGATATTTTTCAATTTACAGAACACTACGTTTAACTTCAAGTCGTCACGCAATTTCGCCGCTTCTCTAGCACATGTCCGTCACAAGCACGCGCACTGCGAAATGGAGGTACAAGCGTGGGCGTCCGTGGTAAGGATGTTAAAAATAATCGCCCATTAAAAAATAGATTCAATCGATAAAAGAACACACATATTTTAATTTGATAAAAGAAACATTATTAACATTTTATAATACTGTCTATAGAAGGCTGTGACTTTGAAGTAATTGGACCCGATGCACCAACCCACTTCTCAACGAATACTGCAGACGTACTTGTGCTGTGCTATATCGCAACCTAAGCTGTCCAGTCAACGTATTGGTCAGTCTTTGAAGCACTAGAAGAGATGAAAATGAAAAGGATCCAGTAGAGTATAGATTAATCTCAATACTGCCGGCATGTAGTAAAATATATGAAAAACTTGGTCTCGTTAAGGTAAAGTTCACAGCCGACTGCAGACAGCAGACAGCAGCAGCAGGCGACAGCGACAAGTGACAATACAGGTTTCTATACATTGTCTTATGTTATGTACTGAGATTGTATGAAGCTATGTCTATATGTCTATGTCTGCAGTCGGTTACGAACTTGTACCTTTAGTCACATTTTAACTGCAACAGGCTACATCAAGGAAAACAATTTGGGTTTATTAAAGGCAGTTCAGCGACTGACGCTAGTGGTTTGCTACTAAAATAAATCTTTGAAGCCTGCCATAGGAGTACTCTGTGATCTAAGGCATTTGACTGCGTGAACACGTACCACAAATATCGAACATATGGCCTTTTCTGTTTCTAGTATCAATGATCTGCCTTCCTGTGTAGGGTACCTATCAAATGGGTTAAAACTTTATTGAAGCAACTAATTTCTTAGGTTTAATATTGATAGAAAAGTTGCAATGGAGTAATCATATTGATTATTAGCTAGCAGATTAAGCTCGGCTGCATACGCACAAACTGAGCCACGGAGAGGATAGTTTATTTTAGTTACTTATACAGCGTTTGCAAAAGAGTAAAAGGCCAAAGAATAATGGTTTTTTCCACCTCTGTGGCCTAGTGGTTTGCCTTCCAGTGTCAGACCCAAAGGTCCCAAGTTCGATCCCCTAGGGGAGTAAAATATTCGATAACCAATATGTCCTACAAACGGTAGTCTACAGTAGACTTGGATGCTCACATAAGAAACGATCCACAAGATCAGAGTTGCTCAGAGAGCCATGCAGCGTGCCAGGCTTGGCATCACGCTTTTGGACCCAGTTAGAGACTCATATTTTTTCTTTAAAAAATATATTTTAAATGATTGGTTTTAGTCAATGACCCGTTATTTTTGCAGACCATTGTGTTATCAACCTTTTTCATTTGATTAAATTGAACAAATAACCCAAAACAAACATGTTATTTTTGTCTAACAAATATCTTTTAATTAATTAGGTTGAGTAGTTTGAATACGGATTTCAAAAACTAAGTGATTTGAAACAGAACGAATTGTTATTACTTTTTACTTTTGAGTTGGATATTCGAGTGCAAAACGGACCTCGTCGATTAAATTATATTGGTACTTTATTGAATTTCAGCTATTGATCGCAAAATCAGGTCTATCAAGCTTTCAAGCATTATGTCCGCGGAACGGGAAATCAAAAGTTGCTTAGGAATTACGCCAGTATAGAAATAACTATTGGAATAATTGATACTCTCTGAAATCGTGCTCGTCTCTCACATGTGGGTGATTTAATTATTTTAAGTCAACGTACTTTGACAGATTTTTGCGATGGTGTTCTGCATAATTTGTGTGTTGGAAATAGCACTGTCTACGAGTGTTGCTGTACGTTTGTTCTTACCTAAAACGGTTGTCTGGTCTGCTATCGTAGTGTGTGTTTAGTCGGTTAGAATGGCTCTATCGAAGTATAGTATATGGGTTGCATTTTCTAGAATGACTTCGCATCTATACTTAATATATATTTATGCATTATGTAATTGTGTAAATGTAATTCTGGGTTTCAATAACATGGTCCTGGATATCTATCATGAACCTTTCGGTCTCGGGATTCGCCACGATTTAATCATTCTTTCAAAGACTGTCTGTCGACCGACGGTAGCATGGCTTAAAATCGTGGTGGTGTGCCTTCCATGTAGAGAATTCAGAGCCCATTATGTCACTTAAGTCCGCCTTATTCTGGTTATGTCAGTTAAGTGGGGTGGATTTCAAATGTATTTTAGCTATAGTCCTGTTAATAAAACTCTCGGATTTATGCAGAAAATATGATTGCTGAATATTTCAGTGTTCGTTCTTTTTTTGAAAGTTTTTTAGAGCTGTGTGACCAAGTGGGTATGTGCCCCCCTTCCGATCAGGCGGTTGTAGGTTCAAATCCAGTCGTGCACCAATGTACTTTCTGTTTTTCGGAAGTTTATGTTCTGTAACGCTGAAGAAGTTTGAAATGGAAAACACTTCACAAGCCAATTTCGCCCGCCATTTCGGTGTCCATAGAAGTTTAATTTGTCGATTCTGGAGGCGTTATTGTGACACAGATGAACCGTCTGAATAGTGCGTACGTAGTACCACTCGTCGCCAAGACCGATACTTCCATATAACATGTAGATGTGAACCAAAGCTGACTGCGCAAGATCTCGCATCCAAGATACAGCATGCTGATGGTCCTGCTGTCTGTTCCCAAACTGTACGAAACAGACTGCATGAGTATGGCATTGGTGCATGGCGTCACGGGAATGATGCACACCACGGGTACTAGGCCGCAACAACGATGGCACTAAATTCTGTTCTGCGATGAATCTCGTTTCGAGCCTGATACGAGATGAATAAGGGTGTATCGTCACTCAGGTAATGCTGAACGTTTGAGATGGGTCCAGGAAGTCCACCCATACAGCGGTTCGAAAGTAGTAATAATTTGGGCTGGAATAGGTAGCTACAGACCGAAAACCCGATCTCTTTATTATAAATGGGAACCTGAATACTGAAACTTACGTGCAATATTTGACTCTTTATGTGCGTCTATTTTCACAAACAATGGGACCTGAGGTCACATTGATGCACGACAATGCCCGTCCGCATACAATAACAGCAAGGCGGACTCAAAAATGGCTATGGAGGCAAAATATCCGCATTTTACCGTGGCCAGCCCAGTCACCTGAATTGAATCCCATTGAGCATGTAGAGGATATGCTCCAAAGAGTTCAGCAAAAACGAATCTAAGAAGCGAAGAAGAATTGCTGCTTTATATGACCAGCATTACGAAAAAGATCTCTTTTGATCTCGGATCCCGCTCATACTATGCTGGTTATCATACACTGGAGTTGTCTAACTAGATCCCAAATCCTTGTCAGGATGATGTAGATTTAAAATAACCTTGGAACCAGTTAATCATCAAAGATGATTTGAGGCCAAATATTTCGAAAAGCAAATGCATAGTGATGATGATGAAAAATGAGGTTTGGAGTTGATACATTTTATTATAGCATGGAAAAGCTATCGAAAATAACTGGGAATAATCTTTTTTATTGTACTACGGGGAATCGTTTGGCCTTTATCTCACTATTATACGGTTATACGGTTTCAAACGAGAAAAACCGAATCAAAGTCCGAGCTCTTGTTTCGGAGTTACCGAGGACACATACATACGTATTCCTACAGACAGAGATAAAATAAGTACACTCGTGAGCAAAAAAAATCGACTCAGGCGACACACCTGCACTCGCAAGTCACTGGCAAAAAAACTGAACGCGAAAATACTTTTTTCTTAATAATATCTTAAAGCTGATAGTATTAGCTTCAAAATGGTATAAAATATTGTAATGTTTCTTGCTCGCACAACCCAACAATATGATGTGATTGGTAACCACCCTTTTTACAATAGTGCTAATTAAGGGTTACTGACCCATATAAAAGGTTATCTACCAGACCCACCCTTATCAGTTAGCCGTCAAACTTCAACCGATACACATCTCCGCTATCAACAAGCATTGGACATAAAACATTGAATAAGACATAATTATATTATATGTATATATATATTTGACGTAAGACAAACAACATTGGACTGAAAATGGACACAGCAAGTGATGAAACTGCTCAAGCGGTCACCCTATTGCGACAGATAAGGCCAGAGTCAGCGTGAAGTGGCACGTGCGCTGAACAAGAGCCAGTCTGCTGTTTCCAGAGTTTACCGTTGTTTCCAAGAGACTGGTAACTTTAATCGCAGACGCGGTTCTGGAAGAAAGAAGTACACATCGGAGAGAGATGACTGATGCATTGTCACAGCACATCGCTGAGAAATCGGGCCCTCCCTGGCGTTCAAGTCCAACACGAGCTCAGATAAACGCGAGGAGTGGCTGTGAGTGGCTGGACAGTCAGAAGACGACTTAAGGCAGCTAACCTTGAGCCAAAAAGGCCAGCTACTGGCCCCAAATTAACCCCAGCCCACTGAGGAGCCCGCCTACGATTTGCCAGAGAACACGTTGATTGGACTGACGAACAATGGAGCTCCGTTCTCTTCTCAGACGAAAGCAGAGTGTGCTTACAAGGTAGCGATAGAAGAGGACGAGTCTACAGAAGACCTGGAGAAAGATTCGCGCAGTGCTGCATCAAAGAAAATGTGGCTTTTGGAGGAGGTTCCTGGATACTGTGGGCGGGCATTTCAATGGAGACAAAAACAGAGTTGGTTTTTATTGAAACTGGCGGTCGAGTGGGAGGATTGACGGCGAACCGATACATCGAAGAGATTTTAGGGATCACATCGTTCCCTATGGCGGTTTCATCGGCGAAAACTTCATCTTAATGCAAGACAATGCCCGTCCACATACTGCAGGTGCCGTCCGGCAGTATTTAGAGGAGGTCCAAATTACCGCTATGGACTGGCCAGCGCGTAGCCCGGATTTAAATCCTATCGAGCATTTGTGGGATGAGCTTAAAAGGAAAGTCCGGGTTAGAAATCCTGCACCAGCCACAAAATCGGACCTCCAAGCGGCTCTCGTTGAAGAATGGGATAGCATCGAACAAGATCGAGTAAAGAAACTTATTCGATCCATGAAGAAGCGATTGGAAGCTGTTATTAGGGCCAGGGGAGGAAACTAAATATTGATAAGTTAATTAAAATTAAATTAATATTTTGACGAATTTAAGCTTATATTTTCTTTACTGTTAATTATCACCTGTTTTTCATTGTTTAAGACTGCTTCTCATATAATATTTTTTCTTTACCAAAAAAAAAATTTAAACAACAACGTAGATAACTCATTTTAAAGCTAAAACTAACAGCTTTGATATGTTAAAATCAGAAATAGAATGAAAGCTTCAGATTTTTTTGCTAGAGACTTTTAACCACGAGCGTGCGTCCTGAGTCAATTTTTTGCTCACGAGTGTTGAAGTACCAAGTAATATATGATTAAGAGTGAAAAAAAGAACAGTTTTAGACAGTTCTTTTTTTCAGTAATCTATATCTATATTATATTTAAAATGCTAACTGACAGACAACGCACAGCCTAAACCGCTAATTGTAGAGACTTGAAATTTTGAGGGTATATTTGTCTTGGTGCAAAAACGTGTACTTAGAAGGGGATTTTGAACAAAACAATCTTTAAAAATGTGTCGTATCTCTAAAAAAACCGTGTATCATACATGTTCCAAATGAACTTTAAAGATTTCTAAAAAAAGGTTTTTTGACATTATCGTAATTCATTTTTTTTCTTTAAAAAAATTGCATTTAAGAATTGTTGTTATGTGTGTGTGTGTGTGTGTGTGTGTGTGTATGTTTTTTAAAATAAAATAACAGTACCTTTTAAAAATAACTGAATTAAATTTTCATATTTCACACCTAACTATGAAGCTAAAACTGACAGATGTTATCAGTTAAATACTAGCTTATGCCCGCGACTTCGTCCGCGTAATGGTTTTTTACGTTGCCGAGGTTTTGAAATCTAGAAAATTTTAAGCTTACAGAGGCTATTTCTAATTAGTTAGACCAGTCAAGTGCGGTTCTGACACACACACCGAGGGTTCCAAACCACATTTCTAGGCAAATAATTTAGGTTTATGAATTGTTAACGTGGGTCTATCTCACGCTTGGCCAGATTTTATTATTTATTTACCATGAACTATATTTACACCAAGTTTGATTTAGGTAGGAAATAACAATTTTTAAAATCGGTTCTCTTTTTATTTTTAATTTCTTGTTTGATATTTGTCAGGTCTGAAAATCTCAACATGCTTCTTGTTACAGTTCAAAAGATTTAGATATAAAGGGGTTTTCCTTAAATATTGGACCCCCTAATAATTATTTTTGAAATTGAAAAAAAAACACACCGAAACGAACATACCCTCTAAGGTTAAAGTCTGTACAACCAGCGGCTTAGGCTGTGCGTTGATATATCAGACAGTCAGTCAATTAGTCATGACTTTGAACCCGTGGGGGATGATTTTAGAAAAACTGTGATACACGTGTCTCATAATTTTAATTCAAGATAATGTATACCAATTTTCGAATCAATCGACCCAGAGAATAAAAAGATTCATGGAAAATCCTACCCCCTTTTTCACTCCGTCAGGAGTGGAATTTTAATAAACCTTTATTAGTGGATACTTAAACATCACAAAGAACATATGCTCCAAATTTCTCTAGGTCTAAAAAGTCTCTAGGACCAGCGGTTTAGGCAGAAGTTGAATCAACCAGTCCGTTAAGACATTTTCTACCTTTTCCCTCTACATCTATTCCCAGATACGTAATTTAGCCCGCTATGTTCTTTTCGCGCTTTTGTTACGCACACCAAAGGTATTAACCCGCTTTTCCAGGCAAAAAAATACAAGTTATTTTGCAGGTAGTTCTGAAGCCTCCGTGAGGCTCCGACTCACGCTTGGCCAGTTTTTATAATTTATTGATATACCTTTAAAGTAAGAGCTATATTCACACTAATAATTGATAGATTTACGACATTTACGACAGAGCTAAAATACCGTTTATTAAATATAAATTTATAAAAACGTTTCTTGTTTGGGAACCCCACTTTTATTAATAATGTATTAGTCATATTTAAATTGTTTTTCAGGTTATTCGGTGTGGTCATACATATTCTCGAAAATTTGAACCTGCTACCTGTTACCGTTCAAAGATTGTTTAAAACTTTAAACTCACTTTAAAGGTTGATTCCTTAATTATTTGAGCAATGGGCAATCTGCATAAAAATTTTCAAACGTTTTACAAACAAAATTTACGATTTCGGAGATATGCAACATATAATTTCGAACTTTGAGTCCCAATTTCTCAAACAAAATTCCAAACTTGAGGGGGTGGCCTTTTAGGGTTGGAATTTTGTAAAACCCTTTTTGAGTGGACACATCACAAAGAATACTAATTCCAAATTGCATGTCTTTAGGACCAGCGGCTCAGGCTGTGTGTTGATATATCAGTTAGTTAGGACTTTGAATGTTATAATACATGGTATGGATCTACGGATATACATAGATGGTACGGAACCCTTCGGCTGCGAGTCCGACTCACACTTGGCCGGTTTTATTATTTATGTAGTGGTTAAATGGATATTGGACAGAGCCTCCTCCAAAAACGGGAAGGTTTTGCCATAATCATCACGCTTGGCAGGCGGATTGGTGATCACAGTAAAAGTGTTTTGAAACATACAGCAGGAAGCTGCCGCTTCTCGGCTTTTACGACATCGGGCTGAATCAAAGTCAAAGTCAAAATTTCTTTATTCATTAAGATTTTTAGGATCATTTTGAAACGTCAAATCTACCGGCTGTTCGGAATCGCGACCAGCACACAAGGAGAAAGGCAAGAACCTCGGGCTGATTAATTTTTTGATGATCCATTCAACATTTAGATACACAATTTGTAATTATATTCTAAGTAGATACATCATAAACTTAAATACTTAATCCTAAAACATTTGTTATTACCTAATGGGCAGTTTGTTAACATTGAGAAATCACCATTTTTCTGTCAAATGGTATAGCAACATCGGGCCACGCGTTCTTATCGTCGATATAATCACTAATTTTGTAGTAGGCACTTTTAATTAAATTATTCTTTATATACAATTTGAATTTACGAGCAGAGAGTTTGGTGGCGCTTTGAGGAAGCTTATTATACTCACACAGTTTCCTAAGAATGAATTATTTACTTTTCCTAAGCAATACTTAGATATCTCAAGTTTATTTTTATTTCTAGTATTAACACTGTGTACATCACTTCTTTTACTAAACTCATCAATGTTTCTGTGAGCGTGCATTAGATTTTCATAAATGTATTGGAGTAGGAGGGGGTCGATTCTTATGCCGCGACTGCTACGGCCGGGTAAATACAGACATTTGTCGTTAAATGTCTCGTTATACTGATTTCAAAAAGTATAAGCACGACTATTATACTATGCATTATTCAGGAACCGTTTTAGTTCCGCTGGCAACATCTTAGAACCCTGGTTTGCATGGTTCGTAGAAGAGTATTAAACATACAATCATAAATCTAAATATGTATTACTGTTATTTACTGAAACAAACCCTTTAGATTGATTCCACTTCATCATCAAACCATGATAGTTTTGATATTCATCCATTTCATAAAAAGCACTTAAAATACACCAGTTTATAATGGAATCCAACGTGTACATCTCGTTTTTTCTGTCAATTATAACAATGTTTTTTGATTTTTTTTATTTTATCAAAAAAGAAATAACTTGGAAATAAGTTAAAAAAGGAAAAACTTAAAAAAACTTCAACGTAAATTAAAACTTATGATTAAATAGCTTGGGCTCAATCCCAACGCGTCCATAAAGTGGCATAGCCTAAATTTCAGAAAGGACTATTCTTTGGGTTAATCATAATTATTGATTTAAAAATGTTCTTACCTAGTTATGATTTTGTTTAAATATTTTATAAAAAATCTAAATTGTAGAATGACATTACACATTTATGGCAGTAGAACTAGGGCCCTTTTATGTATTTACTGAGGAATCTGAAAAACATAGAATTTATCTGAAGAAAGACTAGAATTTATTTTACTTAGATACCTCTGTGCATTAGTTACAAAGAAATAATCATTAATGAGTTAATTGTAAAAAGTAATTGATGGTCGAATTTAATTAAAACATCTGAACTGAGGGCCTAATATTAACGTCTTTATTGACTATGCTCACACTTATAGATTAACGCAAATTAGAATAAGTTTTTTTAACTTTTTTGTTCAAATTTAGCATATCGTCCGCTATTCTAAATGTCTCACTTTAAGAGAAAATTGTTTTTCAATATTTTTATCTCCTAGTTAATTTAGGATATCCAGCACTGTATATATATATATATATATATATGACATATATATATATATATGACATATATAATATATATATATATATATTATAATGCTATTTATTCAATAAAAAGTACAATTCAACCAACTATGTACAAAGGAATCAGTCAGATTACCTAAGGACCGTTACAAACGGCCTATAGGTAACTCAACTGTTCCAGACCAGTACCAGACGGAAGCGTGCCCAAGACACTGGCTGCATTGCCATTGGCTGAATAGCTATGCTAATTCGCTGGCCTAAATATTTTGCAATAATTGCATTTTTGAGTTCTTCATTTGATAATAAAAAAATAATGTATGACGACTACTTAAGTGTCCAAAGTTGTAGGAACTCTTTCAAAATTGAAAATGATGAGTTTTCTCGACCACCCGCCCTCTGAGACGAAAATCTAAACGGCTATAGTTATGGAGAGTCACGGAATCGATTTTGATAAAAATAAGAACTGCATATAAAAATATCAAAACAAAAACATTTATTTTTCGAGTTTTTTTAGCATTTTCTTATCCTCTTCCTGATTATATATATAATACTTCAAAAGAACTATGGGTCCAATGTTGTTGAACATTTAAAAATCCTCATTTTAGTTTCCATACAAAATGTATGATACAAAGCGTACCTACCTAACATCAGATAATATGGTAATCAAATGCAAACTAACTATTTTGTTCGATATTTGAACTATAATGAGTATCCTCTTCCTGTTTGATCCTAAATCGATGCCTTAGTAGTCGTCATTTAACAATCTACCCCTTCAGCCCAAGGAAGTCGTAAAGTCAACCAAGGGGCTTCACCAAAGAGGCAGCAGCTTTTTTCCAAGTGTATACAAAACTTTAACTGTGCGCACCAATCTATCTGCCAAGCGGGGTATTTATGGCCAAACCTTAATATTATAGAGGACGATAATATTTAACGTTATAGAGGAAGTGTTTTCCACATCGTGGTGGACTGTACTGTCCAAAAATGTGGGAAAACTTGTTTATGTGGGATATGCACAGTAAAATTCCTTGCATGACATCCTAAAAGTAATTCTTGGATTTCATCGACACCCTTGGATTGGCAACCCTATTGAGTGAATTACAAAAATGTAATAAATAAACCAGTTTTAATGCGATTTCGAATACCCTCTCTTATCTTACAAGACCTGATGATCATAATTTGCCCTTTCATCTTTCAAAACCACCCCTAATAAGGGCAAAAATAAATTCATCTCATTTTGAGATCTGCAGTCTCAACCCCTATTTCAAATGATATTTCAAGTTTTCACACATTTTTAAGACTTAAATCTTATTCAACCTTTTTGCTACAAATGTAAATACAGGGGTGATTTCAGCAAATAAAAAACATGTTAATTGTGAAGTCAACCCCCATTAACAGTATATACTAGAAGACATACCAAGCATTTTACCCTCTTAACGCGCCCCTTTGTTACAAAAACCACCCCTAATAAAAAGTTAAATATACTTACTATATGCTATGAATGTGCAGCCGATACTCTTTCAAATGACACCTCAGAAGCCAAAAATCTTGTTTCACTTAACACCCCCAATATTTATCATAAACTACCCAAATGTCAAAAATCCTAATGCCTTAGGATGAGTATTAATATAATTTCTGCATACTAAAAATTGTGAATTGATCGGATCAGCCATTCAATAGTAATGGGCGAAAAATTGTATTTCTTTTCATCCTAATATTTCAAAAACTACCCCACACATAAAAAATCCCCTGCGACAGTCAATTTCTGTTTAATTTAGTTAGTTTAATTAAATAAATATGATTACAGGACTAGATTTTATACATCTCGCCCCAAACTAAGCATAGCTTGTAATATGGGAACTAGATTACAGATAGAATACTGAAATACTTTTTGAAAATACATACAACATCCAAGCACAACAAAACAATTGTACATATTATTTTTGTACCTAATTGAATTTATTTCCCCTCGAGCGTACTCTTTGTACAGAGAGCTGATATTAAATTGGTTTATTTTATAGGTAGTTTACCTTTAAAACGATAATTATCAGAAACTCATTTTATATTATGTTAGCTTACCATAATCAATATATACACTAAGATTTCCAGTAAAAAGTCACATACAAACGTTTTTACCCCCTCGAAGGGGATGAGGGGAAATAATAAGTTTGCATATTGCCATATCGCCTTGCCAATTATATCAGTAATAATTACTATAAAAAGTTTCATCAATCCATCCAGTAGTTTATAGCGTGACGTGTTCAAGATACAGCAGACCGACAGACAGCTAAAAATTAAAAAAAAAACTATTGTTTTGGTTTCAGTATATGATGTGTTTTCTCCAATTAACATTTTCAAAATACATTTAATGTTCAGATTTCAACCTGTTACAGTTTTATTCTTTACCTCAGGCATTGTTATTACTAAAGTCTCATCCTGTCCTAATCTTCCCTGGTGGCCTTTAATGAGTTGAATGGACCACATAGTGAGGGATGGCGAAAACTTTCGGATTCTAACGAAGATGGTGTTGTATTTGGCGAATAGTCAGAATATTCGGCCAGAGATCTCAAAAAATAAATGAAATAACATCGCCAAGTTCAAGCACATTAAAAAATATTTCTGAGGAACTTATTCAGTGCAACTGATGAAATTCCTAGACGCGAAGACTCTTCTCGGCTTTCTCTTCACCTGTGCCAGCGATCCATCAGATTTCAAAAAGGGCGACAGAAGTTATACTCAACCGACTTGGCAAGAGACCAAAAAGCTTTGCTTACGGGTGGATGAAGCAAGCTTGGCTCCGATTCTGCCAAAGTGATTAAAGCAACCACTCTTCAGCACCTTGCCCCAAGTCTTGCATGACTTGGGGCAGGTGAGGAATGGGATGAAGCTGACTTTACCAGACCTTGGTCGGAACTACCAAGCGATCTGGGTCCGTCGTCAGTAAAAGGTCAAGGCAGTTTTCGAAATAGTCATCAACATCAGGTACCCCCGAGTGGCCTCACCGACTATCTGAGAGAGTTTAAAATTGAGCGCAAAATTAAGTGCCTCTCCCTAGCATGGTCAATGCCCTTGAATGCTAAAAGCCATGCCTGATTATCAGCATTAAAGTCTCCCAAAAATACCGGCTGGGCACTGGGAAATCTTTGTAGGGCCTTTTCAGAACCATCGCATCGCATCGGTCGTGGAAAAAAGAGGTTGTCACCGGATTCTTAGTGTGCGCACGATAGACATCGATGTAGAGAATTTTCGAATGGTTCCTATATTGTTCCGACTCCTTTGAAGTAGATTCCTGCCAGGTCGACTATTGTTTAGTCGATGTCTGTTTAAGACGAGCGTTGAAATATCGTGTTTTAACAGGTCGTGTTATCGTTACTTCTACCACGGAGGTGTCACTCCGAAGCTTAGGTACGTTTGGGCAGACCTGCTCCCGGGAAGAATGACGGCTGTAGGTTTCCGGCCTCGTCTCGGGTCGCACGCTCACCGCGTCGTTACCGTGCGTTATTTTTAGGATTTTTAGATCGAACAATTATTTCATAATAATTGTTCGATCTAAAAATCCTAATACTATGAATATACTATAATATAAAACTATGAATGTACAGAGTCTACCCGTGACCACGGCCGTTGTAACACGGTCGAAACTGTCGGCAATATAAAAAGGTACGCGATGAAGACCCGTTTTTGTTATTAATAATGAATGTACAGTAACATTTTTTTAATTCCGACAGTTATTGAACGGTAGGTAAGCCATTTTTATATACAAGCCATCACATAAAAACCTGCATACTCTGTAACTTTATGTAGTACCTATCTAGGTGCATAATAAGAAAGAGATTGATATACACCTACATAGACATTTTAGGATGTCTAAAGAAATAAATAGTTGTGTGAGATCTTATTATTTAGGTGCCTACCTACTTAGTTCATAGTTTTTTGCCTACCTAGGTACTTATTTATGTAGATTTTCGTACTTCGTTCGTTCACATATAAAATTTGATTGATCATTGAATAGAAAAGTACCTACCAACACCTACCAGCGTTTCATTTAAGTACCTCCTCCGTCTCAAACCGCGCGGTTCAACTGAGCAGGTCGCGATACATGTTTGTAGAAATTAAACCGCGCGCTACCGTATGGTATACAGTGTGGAAATTAAACTCAGGCCCTGGAGGGAAACTACTTTAAATCCTTAAGCTAGCTCATTTTACTTAAAGGAGACATTCCTTTATTTTTGAAAAGAAACAAATCTGCATTAAATATTTTTTAAAACTCGCTTGCTTGGCCCGGGACTAGAACCAACTAAAATTAAAAAAAATAAACACTCTTTATTTTAATATACTAATCGGTAGTATTAATATTCAGGATAAAGTTTCTCTAACAAACATTAGGTCTTAAAAATAAAAATAATCGTTAAATCTAACATCAACTTTATTTTACTATCAATTTTGTAACACTTAAATTATTTAACTGATAAATTGTTCGAAATGAGCCCCGTCATTCCGGCTACACAACATTAGTCGCCGTTGAAAATCATTTCTTGTAGCCTTCGGCAAAGTGTTGTGGTGTATGCCCCTAATAACATTTTCTATCGCAATCCTTAGCTCTTGAACGGTTTCATAGCAAGTTTCATAAACAACATTTTTTACATGACCCCATAAAAAGAAGTCCCGGTCTGGACTTCTTGCAGGCCATCTAATCGTCCCGTTTGTACCTATCCAGGCATTGAAATTTTCATTAAGGTGTGCCCTGGCAATTCTGCTGTTGTGGGCAGGTGCACCATCTTGTTGAAAAATGATATTATTTCGTTCCTCTTCTGGCAGAAGGTTTAATTGATTTTGTAAAAGCTCCAATATTTCAATGTATTTTGCTGCATTCAGATGTCCTTCGTAAATGTGCATCAAAACAACCATGTTACTTTTGATTCCACACCAAACATTAAACGAAAATCTGACCTGATTGTTCGTTTCACGGACACGGAATGGATTTTGACGAGACCAATAATGATTGTTATGTCTGTTATACATTCCATTATTACTAAAATTTCTTTCGTCAGACCATACAATACAGTCCAAGAAATTTGGGTTGCGGGCTATTTCTGTTTGAATATTTTCACAAAACTGTAATCTCCTGTCACTATCTCCGGGATGTAGTTTCTGCACCAATCGCCCATCACGATAACATTTGTATTTGTATTTTTTCAGAACTTTAAGTATACTAGTATGGTTGATGCCTATCTCTTGAGCAGCTTCCCTGCTTGAAGCCTTCGGGTAACACTCGAAGTATGTCAAAATGTTTAACTCAACATCGCTATAGTCCAAATTTTGTTGCTGTGGGCGTCCAGTCTTCTTTTTAAAACTTCCAACGGTCAGTAAATTATTCACAATTCGAGACAAAACTTTTCTAGATGGTAGTTCTCTGTCTGGATACTTCTCGCGATACCACTGCAGAGCTAAATCGTAGCTCTTGTTGCAAACAAAGTAAGCTTCTAATAACTCGAATTGTTCTTGATACGCCATTATGAGATAATTTAATTACGTAAGGAAAGCAACACTACTTAAATAAAATCTGTTGATAAAAATCGTTCGAATTTTAAAATTATTGTCCTGCATTGCAAACAAGGTCAAACGTTCTATTTTTAAACTTCTCCACTGAACGCCTCGGATCATGTAAGAAGGAAATGTGCATAGAGGTATTACCACCATTGAACAATTTTCTTATCGAAGATTTCAACAAGGTACTTAACGATAAATTAGCAAGCGTGTACTTCATACGAAGTCTTTGAGTGTTGGAGAGATAACAGAACTGTTACGTGTCTTTTACTTGTTAAAAGTGAACAGTAACCAAACATTTTTTAGAGAAACTTTATCCTGAATATTAATACTACCGATTAGTATAATTAAATAAAGAGTGTTTATTTTTTTTAATTTAAGTTGGTTCGAGTCCCGGTCGAAGCAAGCTAGTTTTAAAAAATCTTTTAATGCAGATTTGTTTCTTTTCAAATATAAAGGAATGTCTCCTTTAAGTAAAATGCTTAAGCTTAAGGATTTAAAGTAGTTTCCCTCCAGGGCCTGAGTTTAATTTCCACACTGTATACCTACCTAATAATAGTCGCCCAGTAATAGTTGCGTATGTTTGTAGTTATCTAGCTAGCGAAAAATATTTGGTGAGAAACTATAAGTAGAAACAGATATTGTTTTGCCAATAAAAAAATATGTAGTAGGTAACTTCCATGTATGTTAAAGTAGTACTACTAGTTGTTCTGTGCTACTAGTTTATTCTGGGCACGCAACATTAACGAGGTATACGGAGAGAAAACTACAAACAAACGAACAACCCGTTATCGGTTTACCCGCTTGCGTGCTGAAAATTTCGACCTGAAAAATGCACCCCGTGGTCGTCCGGAAACTTTGGTCGACAATGGCGAATTGAAGGCGAATGTGGAAGCTGATAATACTCAGTCTACTTTCGAATTAGCAGCTTTCGAAGTTAGCATCAAAAAAATCTTGATCCATTTGCGTCAAATTGGCAAGGTAAAAAAGCTTGACAAATAGGTGCCCCACGAACTAAACGAGGAACACGAACGCCAGCGCGAGGTGCGCGTTGAGGCCTGCCTTGCGCTGCTCAAACAGGCACAGAAACGAAGGAATTTTTAATCGCATTGTTACCTGCGATGAAAAATGGATTCTTTTCGACAATCGTAAGCGCTCATCGAGTTGGTTAGATCCTGGTTCAACACCTAAAAAACGCCCTAAACGAAAAATTACACCTAAAAAAGTGATGGACACTGTTTGTTAGTCTAGCACCGGTGTGATTCATCACAGCTTTTTACCAAACGGGATGAGCATTACTGCAGATATGTACTGTGAAGAACTGAACACAATGATGGAGAAACTCACACCACGCCAACCAGATTTGGTGAATCGATCATCCCCGTTACTACTGCACGACAACGCGCGACCTCACACCGCAGAACAAACCGTCTCCACGCTACAAGAGCTGGGGCTGGAAGCTCTCCGTCATCCGCTGTACTCGCCAGAACCTGCACCTACCGACTTATACTTTTTTTAGAATTTGGACAACTTCTTAACGGGAAAAAAAATCAATATCCGGGAGGTAGTACAAAATGCCTTCGAAGAGTTTGTTGCCTCCCGTCTATCAGACTTTTTCAGGAAGGGCATCGATAAATTGCCACTGCGCTGGCAAAGATGCGTCGACTGCATGGGCGATTACTTTTATTGACGGAAATAAATAAGATCGAGTAATTAGTAATTGAGTAAGTAATTTACTTGCATTGATTTCAAACAAAACGGCAATTTCATAGGTAAAGACGTTATATTTAGTATTAGTAAGTACCGACCTAAATACCTAAAAGTAGGTCAGTATTTAGCTAACAATATACTTTAATTGAAGTAACGACGTTATGTCTACTTACTACGTTATGTATACTGGCAACTATTTCTTCAACATTCAACAACTAAAAGTAATAACCTTTTTGAAGTAACAATGACGAAAATGAACATTCTGACATTATCACCAAAAAAATAGGTTATAATTACCTTTACGTCGATGTTGCACTCAAACTTGTCAGCACTTCACGGTTCATCCCGCGCAACTGGCTATTATGGCGTTGTTTTATAAAACAATTTGTCGATTTGGTCTAAATGTAAAAACGACGTTTTTGACATCAATAAAATAATACAATTCTGTCGATTTTTCTCCAAACATAAAGTTACAGGTATTTTGGCATACTTAACTCAATTTCGTCAAAAATTACATTTACGTCATTGTTTACCAAATGAGCGACATATTTATCATTGAAAAAGCGTTTAATAAAGCTCGACATAATTGTCAAATAAACATAGTCAAATTATTTCAAGCAATTGTCAGTGATTCCAACAAAACTTTTAACTGTGAGCACCAATCTGTCTGCTAAGCGTGGTGATAACGGCCGGTAAGGTAGGTACTTACTGTTATAGAGGAAATTCTTTACACATCGTGGACAATAATGTACCTACTGTTGATATGGAATATGCGCAGTCAAAACACTTGCATGAAACCTCAATAATTTTGGATTTTATCGACACCCTTCCCTATTGAGTGAGTAACAATAGATAAATATACCGGTATTAATGAAATTTTGAATACCCTTTCTTATCTTACAAGACCTGATGATTATGCTTTGCCCCGTTCATCTTAAAATCCAACAATAAACTTATTTTGAAATCTGCAGTCTAAACTCCAATTTCATATGATATTTTATGTTTTAACACATTTTCAAGACTTCAATCTTATTTATCCCTTTTGCAACCCTAAATGTAAATACAGAGGTGGTTTCAGCAAATAAAAAAAAAAGTGAATTGTGAAGTCAACCCCCGTTAACAGTCTATCTTACAAGACACACCAAGCGTTTTAACCCCTTAACGCGCACCTTTGTTCCAAAAACCAGTCCTAACAAAAAGTAAAATATATACCTATACTCTTATACACAAGCCAAAAATCTTTTCGTCTCACTTAAACACCATTTATTTCTCAAAAACTACCCTAGTGTCAGAAAAAACCTCGTACCGATTGGTGTAAAGCTTTTTGCCCAATATCTCAAACACTACCCCACTTATCAAAAATCCACCGCGACAATCACATTCTGTTTACGGATAATCCGTTCGAATACTTAACCTCGACTTCAACTAAACAAAAAGTATGGAACCACATTTTCGATGACAGCTGTCAAGTAGCTTCAGAGATGTAGACACTTGTCCACATCTCTGAAGCTACTCGCCTCTACTCGCTCTCCCTTCTTAGTTCAAATGACACTTGTTACAGTTTTGTTTATACAAAAAAAAAGATGCTGCCTTTTTGGTTGACTTTACGACATCCGTGGGCTGGAGGGGTAGATTTTTAAACCACGACTACTATACTACATAGTCAACAGTTTTGAGAGCACTTTTCAAAACGACATACACCTTTGTTTCATTTTAGTAAGGATATTTCACATTGGCAAAATTAGCTAACCTCGACCACTCAGGTGATTAAAAAGAGTTAAGTAAGTAAGGTGAGAAAGGTGCAATGAAGGCACACTTTTATAGTACGTTAATTACATTTTATTTGAGAAAAAATCTCTGTCACAAACCAGACATCACGAGATCTCAGTTCGGGGCGAGTTTATTGAATAGTAAAAAGTTAAAAAGTGCTTCAGATGAAATATGTTTTGCTAAAATATGTTTAAGTGAAACGTAGCACTGACTAACAGAACATAGTCATATTAAACACTGTAGGTACCAATTAATTTTTATTCTACTGAATGGTCGATGAATCGTCTTAGGTGAAATGTAACAAGTTGAAATATGTTTCGGAAAGGCGTAGTGGACCCATCTTCAAAGGCTCCATGTAGTGACAAACATAACAAGTTTATACACAGAATATTAAAAATATAACAGTGCAGATTTAACAATGTACGGAGAACATGTGTTATTTAAGACCTAGGTAACTAGTTATTGTATTCGTTTAAGGCCTAGAGTTGAAAGTGTTGGAACCTTACCATTAGCTGTAAACTCATTAAATAGGTAATGGCACTGTCATAGTGGCACATTATGTTTTGTCCAACTCTGACTGATGTCTTAAGATTTTACAGTCCTGATTTATTTTCCGTTATAACACATAGGGCACCCCTGCAAACATTGAACGTGTAGAGTTTAAGTCAAAATCTCCAAGGGCAACCCATCCACGACAAATTGCCGTTATTGGTCTCCAAGAACCCGCAACCTACGACTCAACATGAAAAACCATTGCATAGGCCAAGGGTGACAGTCTGGTGAGATTGTCCAAAAATGGGATTGGACCATTTTTTCTTTTTAAATTCTTGGGTCGAAGCGATGAACTATGAAAGCAAGATCACGCAATAATTTGGTTAAAGAGAATGTGTGGAAAATGTGCGATTTCTTTTTGTAACAACAAGTCGTCATCATCTTCCTCTTGCAACAAAAGACATATTAGTAAACTATCAGTAGTGGTATGTGTACTGGTGTGACTGAGGCATTGTTTCATACATTGTGCAACCGCGGCATGTCGCCGCGCTTGGAATGGAGGTGACCGCGTCCGTTGGCAGCACTGCGGTCAACCGCAGCCGCTAGCCGTAGAGTCGTTGTCGGTCTCGGACTTGTACCTAACACCATCTTATTTTTATTTCAGCGTGTTGCCAAAATCTAAACCAGCTTTTAGGCTCCATTTTGCACTTCAGACTCGAAAGCGCAAATTGAGGCTAAAAGCTGGTCGTCCTAAATAAATTCAAGCGATATTTCACACCTCCTTTGACATTATATAAAGCCAAAGTTTGATCCTGTATGGAGCATTGCAGCTACCATTGGGATACTTCAGCCAAATATCAACTTGCCGCGCTTGACTCGGTGGAGCGCAGAGCCAAGAGGCTCATAGGTGATGAGTACCTTGCCAGAGCAAGGCTCGACAGCCTGAGCCATCGTCGCAAGATTGCGTCGGTATTTTACAGATTGTACTTCGGTGTGTGTGCTCAGGACCTTCACGACCGCCTTCTCCGTTCTTCAATAGAAATTTCAGACGCACAGCCTATTATCATCCCCTCCTAGTTGATATCCCACGTATAAGAACCAAGCGCTTTCAAGAATATTTTATTGTGCGTACTGCAAGAACTTGGAATAAGCTCCCAGCGTCTGGTTTTCCTCTGTGTTACGACCCTAATGTCTTCAAGGGTTAATTATCTTATTTTTAGGCTTGCTCCATCGTAGATCTCATTCGTGCCTGTGTAAGTTTCGTAGTCAAGAGTCGATCCATTGTAAAAACATAAAACAAAACTAGTTACATACAGAAATCCCTGGTATTTTTTTGATGTGGCGAAGTAGGAATCAGTTAGCCAAAATAAACTTTTGAAGCGGAGCCGCGCTGCTCTTTACGCCGCTTCTATGCATACGCATATCGCGAATCAAATTTCAATAAACAATAATAATAATACTGTTAACATCATTATAAATATAATCTATAAGATTCCCATGAGCAACCCGAATTCTCAAATTATTACAAACATTCATCCCACATTTTAAAGACGCCTTTTTTAAAACACTGATACAACTCCTTTTACTTGCAAGAATAAGTCTAAACTCAACATCGGATTTCTATGATTTTATTAATAAATACTTGATAACTATTTATAAACAGAAGCCTAATCATAACTGAAGACAAAAATATATTAGTCTAACTTTGATATAAGTCGAACTAATTTCAATCGACAATTTTCCCCCAGAATGACCTTCTCAATAATATTAGTACGATTAAACATTTTTTGTAAAAGGTTTAAAGGTTTAAATTGGTTTTAAGGCTTCTGGCCTTAAAACCAATTTCCATACTTTCCAACTCTGGAAAATGTTGAACGTCCGTACAAACTTTCCCCCTCAATTCGGGTAGAATTTATCTCTCATTGAGAGATTAATGTTTTTTACGATTAACATTTTTTTGTTAATAGAAGCCAGAACAAAAAATTCCATGTATTTCACTCAATTCAAAAAGTCGAACTGGCATACAAATGAGTTTTTTTTTAATTATATCTTAGTGTTCATGCTTCTGAGTCCACCGGTTTACCCAGTTCGTTGTCTGTCAGTCAATAAGAAAGTCAGTTTTATTCATTAAGATGTCTACGCCACTGAGAGTTCGATTCCCAGCCGGGGCTCAATATAGCTAATGTTCGTTGTATGTTTGAGTGTTTTATTTAAGAGTCTATGATATGTGAAATGGCTTAGCTTCAGCGATCCTATCTTCCACAATACTGTAGCATTTACTTTGAAATTAATATATGTTATAGTTCAGGATAGATGCTAGAATGCTTGTGTATCGAAAACACGATTACATAAAGTTTTCTCTATAGAAAAAAAATCCAAAGTTGACTCTAATTTGTACCAAAAATGTTCGCCATTCAATAAATACGCCCAATTAGGGCTTGAAACTTTGTACAGGAAATGAACTCAGTATACAGCAGACGGTCTGTGTTTTCGATTTTCAAAATTCATATTTGTTTTACCGTAAAAAAACAAAACGTAGAAATGGTGGTCATAAGCGCCGTGGTTGAGCGCACAGCAATGTCACCATTATTACTATATCTTAGTTCGAAACTAGAATAAAGTTGCGTTGAGTTGCTAATCTGAGGTATATATAGCCCGTTAATAAGTTTTTATTTACAAAACAAAACAATGAAGTATATGATTTACCTCGTGTTTTTATAAGTTTTAAGACGATTATGAATGCTCGATAAAAACGAACTTACTCCTGTTCGGCTGGATCAAACTTTTTAAAGAAGATTGACCATTCGTCGTAATCGTATCGCTATAATTTAAGCTGTGTCACAATTTCATAATGTAAATAATTCGTGTTTTTATTTACGATTACTCGAACTTATAATAGAAGATCTAAACATCTTGTAGGTATATTAATACTATTTAAAAAATAGTTTTTGTTTTGTATTACGTAAACCAATAAAAATAAAGACGGCGAGTTAGCTGCGAGTAAGGTTCAACCCACAAGATCATGAGGTATTGTTTCGATGCTTTACTATTCGAGCGGTAAAAATAATAAAACTACCCTCTTTCAAAATATGGTAATTTATATATGATCTTAGCCTCAATGCGGCATTCCATACAGTTCCCTAGAAGGGCGGCAACCCACTGCGTTCACCGCCACCTTTAGTTTCCCTAGTTTCGTTTTAGATGCAGGGCTCTGTAGTACCTACATTTTGTGAAATAGAAACTCAGTTTGTAACGGGAGAGTAGACACAAAATATTTATCGGAGATGGACTCCGATAAATATTTAGTGATAAACATTTTGTGAACAGTGAGGGTTGAGACTCCTTATCTTGGTTTATTATAGTTTGTGAGGCTCTGTACACAATGAATTAAAAGTGAGACAGACATTCCATAAACGCAAAGTTAGTGTGGTTAGCTTCACAGGTTTGTTTTGACTCGATTTTCTAGGTTAATATTCATGAACAAATTGCCGGAGAATTATCATCAAATTGTTGATTATATTTAAAAATCGTTATAATTAACTATTAAGTTATATTTCATTGTGACACAACCAGTTTGAGAGCGATACGATACATATCCCAGTCACTTGGGCAATCTCCTTTAAATTTCGAACTATTATTTCATTTTATTATTTTACGTTGCATTAAAGAAAAACCGGCCAAGTGCGAGTCAGACTACCGCACCGAGGGTTCCGTATAAACCTGTAGGTAATAAATAAAAGTTATGGTATTTTTATTGCTAAATGAAATGAAATTACAATGTGGAATGCTGGAAGAGCATAAACCTTAAGACAAAGGTCTCTTTATGGTTATAAATCACGACATTTTGCTCATTAAGCTGAAATATTTTAGTTTTCACGATGATTTGTTAAGGTGGTTAAAGTCATACCTTAGAGACCGTTAGCAGGCTGTAACGGTCAAACGGTTTCTCTATGTTTAGTCATTCATCCTTTTCACTTTATGCTGACTATAAAAAAAAATATAAAACTATTAACTCCACAATTGACTGCTCTCATCTTCAAGATGACTTAACTAAATTACCGTTATACTGTACGGATAACTTGCTTCATCTTAATACAAAAAAGTGTAATATTGTCACATATACCCGTAAAAAAACTAAAATTATTTTTAAGTAATTGTACCATCGATTCTATGGTTTTACAGCGAGTATCCGTAATCCGTGGCCTTGGTATTAACCTAGATTCAAGGTTAACGTTTGATGCATATATATACATATAAAGGACATTGCTGATAAAGCGTATTGTATGCTGGGATTTATTCTGAGAGTCAGTCGAGATTTTAAATGTGTTTCTACTTTGCAGCTACTTTACAACGCTTACGTTCGCTCAACATTGGAATACCCAGTATAATATTTATAAACAAATTTGGATTCAAACACAATGTTTGAATCACCTTATATATAGATCTAACTGCACTAACTATAACAAACCAATTGAATTATTAAAGTTGAAAGATCGCAGAGAAATTAGAGATCAAATGTTTCTATTTAAAATTATAATATATAACTATATTGACTCCCCTTATTTCTTAAACGAACTTTTAATTACATGTCCTAGGCTTAGTTCCCGGAAAAGATACGTCAGCCACGCGCAGCGCGAACTAACTACGGTTCAAATGTATTTATTCGTAGGTCATGCAATAACTATCATAATACGTTCTCAGACATTGACTTGTTCTTTCTATCACGTAACACTTTTAAAAGCGCCTTTCTGAAATCTGTTGTGAATTTAAACTAAATTTAAGTTGTAGTTTGTTTAAAATTTTGTATTCCTGGCTTCATGTTACGTTTTTGTTTGTTATTTTGCATTTTGTCCACTTCCTTTCTTTTGTAGTACTTAAAAGTGGTATAACATTCTTACGTCAAGTAAATAAAATAGCCGATTGGGACAATGTCGTGTTTATTAACGTTATGCAAGCCATACCGTTTCACAGACATGGACCGATGACACAGTGGCCTCCGCCTCTAAAGTTCCATCGGGAAAAGGAGTTCGTCTTATTAAATAAATGTCACGCGGGCTCAGCTTCTCAAGGATTTATTCCAGACAGCATCCACACATCCGCGTCTAAAACAACGAGTTATTACCATGATCTTTAAGATTTTTAAAGAATGGTTTGAAAAGCTTCTAGTCAGCCTAGAAAACCCATCGATAATTGTCATGGAGTACGCTCCGGAATCATTATGTTCAAGTGGATAAGCCACCAACGCAAGCAAATAAAAATCTAGAAATTGTCTCGTGGTTGGAAAGGTATGGTGTGGAAGCAAATGCACTTTTTTAAAAGTTGTTGAATTTGGTAAAAGCAACTAAGCCGCCCAAGCCTCGCTATATAATCGATGAACTAGAGCATGGACACGAAGTTATTTGATTACCTGCCTATCACTGCTAGTATAACGCTATCGAGCTTATTTGGGCACAAATAAAGGGTCATGCAGCGCGTAACAATACTGAGTCACCCTTCAGTACTGCTATAAACTGCCCGTGCAGAAATCACTACGGAAGACTGGAGAAAAGTACTCGAGAAAACAAATATAATATTTCAGCTGATTTTTGTTAAACGAGATGTGAGAATAGACAACATGGTTCACAATAAATTAATCAATCTCTGAGTGCGGACAGATGTTATTTGATCGAGTGAGCGAAGCAAATGAGGTCTTTGAGTTGAGTTGGGAAATCCGGCACTGTATGTATGTACGAGTATGTGGCAATGTTTGTGACGGCATAACTCTCGAACGGATTATCTGATTTTCATGTAATTTAAACTAAATATATAAGGCTATATAATTAAGTAGAATAACTATATAAGAGAGAACGTAAACAAAATTTTATTGTCGCGGGGGTTTTTGATAAGTGTAGTAGTTTTTGAGATATTGGGGTGAAATGAAATACAAATTTTCACCCATATCTTTTGAATGGCTGACCCGATCAATTCAAAATTTTGAAAATGCGGAGATTATAATAATACGCATCTATATTGTTACGAGGATTTGTTTTTTTGACACTAGGTTAGTTTTTGAAAAAGGGGTGTTAAGAAGATTTTTGGCTTGTGGGGTAAAACTACCAATACATAATGTGCAGCCGATACTCTTGTATCGGCTTAAACCACCCCTGTATCTAAAATAAGGGTTGCAAAAGGGATTGAAGTTTCTAAAATGTGAGAAAACATGGAATATCATACGTAATAGGGGTTGAGGCTGCAGATTTAAAAATAAGTTTATTTTTGCCCTTATTAGGGATAGTTTTTAAGATGAAGGGCAAAGGATGATCATCAGATATTCTTAGCTAAGAAAGGGTTTTCGGAATCTCAGTAAAATTGATCAATTTATTTTTTGTTATTCACTCAATAGGAAAGGGTGTCGATAAAATCCAAGAATTACTTTTGGGGTGACATGCAAGTGTTTTGACTGCGCATATTCCATATCAACAGTAAATTACTGTCCACCACAATGTGAAAAAGAACTTTCTCTTTAACTGTAAGGTTTCGCCATAATCATCAAGCTTGGCAGGCACATTGATGGTCACAGTTACCGGTTTTGAGAGCACCTTCAAAACGTCATCCATCTTTGTTTCATGTTAGTAAGGATATTATGATAAGTTAGCAACAAGATAGAGCCTCGAACACTTAAGATAAGACACCTTACCTACTGGTAAGGTGTGTATTGAAAGCATACTTTTATCGTTTTTTAACTTTTGCTCAACTGAATGTACTTGTCTTATTCTGTTTCCATAATTTACGATCGATAATTTAATTTAATCGATGTTTAAGTAACACCTCACTATAAAGCTAAAACAGACAGATGTCAAATGTGATCTATTGAATTGGCCCTACTAGAAGTCAGTCTACAATATATTTTACAGTTGCGTTAATATAATTTTCATAGGGTACACGCACGTGGTTAGGCACATCATTAATATAACACAAAAAAGTAGAAGCCCCAGTACGCTTCCTTGTGGTACGCCATAGATAATATTACGTTGATCAGACCGATATACATCTTCAGATCTCTGTTTTACGCAAATGTGTGTAATCTCTGTGTACTAGTTTCGATCTGATAAGTAGGATTCTAGTATTTTTAAATATTTCAGGATTTTACTCAGCGCCATCTAGCCCCAAACTAAGCATAGCTTGTAATATTATGGCACTAGATTACGGATAGAATACTTAAAAACTTTTGTAAATACATACGTACTATATGACACAACACCCAAACACAGAACAAACATATATATTCATCACACAAATGTTTGTTCTGGGTGGGAATCGAACCCACAGCCTACAGTGTAGAAGGCAGTTACTACCAACTGAGCTATGAGGCTTGTTAAAATTTTAAAACATTTCCCCAGATCCCATATTGTTCCAACTTATATATTAGTAAAGGGTGATCTACCTTTCCAAGAACTCGTATATATAGCAAGATTTATCGACTTTCCCTTTCTAAATAATTTTTGCTCATTCATCATTTGCCTTTTTGCACAAGTAAACATTCCTTTTCTAAGAAAGAGTCAGAAAAGAAAGAGAATCTATCCATCATAAATAATTTTCTCGCAACTCTTTGATATTATAGGAATAAGTGCAACTTGTCTCTAATTTCCGACAATTTCTGTGTCTCCAGTTTGAAATAATGGCAGTTATACTGATGTTTTCAGAGTTGTTGGAAATATACCACATTCTATACACGTATTAAAAACATAACTAAGTGGAAATCAGATAATATCTGTAACATGTTTTATTACAAGTCGATATATAGTCAAAACCTACACAGTTTGTGTTTTTCAAAACATTAAATAATTATTAAATATATTCGATATGATGTCAATTGGGTCATTAAGTTTTTTTTCAGTTTGCCTTAGTTTTATTCGTTGATGTTTTTATTGCATAATTATTGTGTGATTTCTTTGTTAGTCAAATCATTTTGTTGTATAATTCTGAATAGTTATTTAGATTATTTTTATTCGCCTCTGTTGGATTAATTCTACAATCCCATAATAATTGTCTCTTACGCTACTATATTTTAACTTCCTTTGAGACCCACTTATTCTTTTTTAGACTCCTAATCAATATTCTTTTTTTCGGAAAACAGAGATTATAAAAGAGTTTAAATGTCTCAAGATTTTTTTTTTATGAGATATTAGTCTTTTTCAGAAAAGTTAAATTCTTGAGGCACCTTGAAAATATCCATATTTTCCTTCCAGTAGTCACGAGCTCCTAGACCTCGTGTTTAGAAAATTGCTTCTTTCTATATAGGTATTCTAAACGTTTAAGTTTTGATTTCGATTTTTTTAAAACCAAAGTAAAATTAACACTACACTAAACACGCGCGCACGCGTCAACTGTTCCGCGTGCACTATGGACAGTAATACCGTATCTGAACCGAAGCCCAAACACCAGTTTCAACATTTATAACTCTTAGAAACTGTTATTGATCATACAAACTAGACTAAAACTAAACTTGGAAAGTCTTCGAATTCGGTTCAAATGATTACCATTAATGGCACAAAATTAATACGGGACCAAATTTCAGACCTACTTACCTACAAAGAATAACCAAAATCGGTTAAGAACTAGCAGAGTAACCAGTGGACTGAAAAAAACGGTCCTCATTGTGAAACTCTTCTTTTAGATCGGTTAAAACAGTGGTGTTATTACTATAATATACATATTTCGTTTTGAAGTCTTGACCTTTTTTTTTCCTACAAGATATCCTACAAGACCTACAATGTTTACTCTCAATACAATTATACACTTCGAAGTTTATTTGAAAACGAAATAAAACTTTTTTTAAATATATTATACCCCCCTACTTTAATATTTTTAAAAGCTCTAAAACATTCAAGTGGGAAAATCACTTTTGCAACGCACACCGAAGGCTTCGATCCACATTTCCAGGCAAAACAATGCCGGTTTTTTGCAGTTAGTTCCGTAGCATTAAATGCGGGTCCCACTCATGCTTGGCAAGTTTTAATTATTTATTAGCTTTTAAGTAAGCGCTATATTTACACCAAGTTAGAAATTTATAGATATTACCATTTTAACGACAGAGCTAAAATAACAATTTATAAAAAACGGGTCTTGTATGGGCACTCCCTATTATTAATACGTTTTTACAGGTTATTCGGTGTAGTAATACATATTCTCTGAAAATTTGAACCTGCTACCTGTTACAGTTCAAAAGAACTCTTTACTAGGTTTTTTCTTATATATTGGATTACCACCCATTATTTCAGAAAATTCTTAAAAACCTAATATAAATATATAAAATAAATATTACAGGACATTAATTTTTACACAGCGCCATCTAGCCCCAAACTAAGCATAGCTTGTATTAATGGGAACTAGATTACAGGTAGAATACTTAAATACTTTTTTAAATACGTACGTACTATATGATACAACACCCAAACACACAACAAACATCTAGGTATATTCATCACACAAATGTTTGTCCTGGGTGGGAATCGAACCCACAGTCTATAGCGCAGAAGGCAGAGTTACTACCAACTGAGCTATGAGGCTTGTTTAAATAATAATAATAAATATTACAGGACATTCATTTTACACAGCGCCATCTAGCCCCAAACTAAGCATAGCTTGTAATATGGGAACTAGATTACGGATAAAATACTTAAATACTTTTTGTAAATACATACGTACTAAATGATACAACACCCAAACACAGAACAAACATCTATATTCATCACACAAATGTTTGTCCTGGGTGGGAATCGAACCCACAGCCTACAGCGCCGAAGGCAGAGTTACTACCAACTGAGCTATGAGGCTTGTAATACTAATTGTCAAGTGCCTATCATGTGTGGTTTCAGCGATAGGTATGCAACATTTTACTCCGAACATTGAACCCCATTATGAACCCCTTAGGGTACAAATTTTCATAACAGGTGTTTACACAGTAAGACAAACATGCACTTGTACTAATATTCAAACGTCTATTATGTACGATTTCGGAGATATTCAACGTTTCATTCCGAACTTTTAACGCTATTTTGAACCCCTTGGGGTGCGAATTTTCAAAAATTATTTCTTAGCGGATGCCTACACACTAAGACAAACATCATATCCTTCATTACCTCCAAATTTCAAGTCTGTAGGACCAGCAGTTTAGGCTGTTGGTTGTATCTAGTTGAATCAGTCAGTCACTCAGGACTTATCCTTTTATATATTAGAAGATTTGCATGGTTCGACAGTCTGATCTTATTGTCGATATCAATGCTCTTTCTAAGTCTAAAATAAAAAGCAGGCAGACATTCGTTAATGTGGGGCGAGCGCGACCTGACGCTATACAAGCATATCCAATTAATATTTCCCTAGGGTAGGCCAGTACGCCGATGTCAAAACTTATTCATCGAAAACAAAAAGCTCCTAACATTTTTAAGGATTACTCTGATTATTATTAAGGATTACATACGCATTTTGTAAATTATGGCTTTAAAACACATCAAAGACATAATTGTGAAAATCACCACTAACTACAGGCTACATGTATCTAAAAACAATATTTTTGAAACTCCAATGTTGTTATTAGGTACAGAACCACCTTAATGTATGTACCATCATCATAATTTCAGTCCACATACGTCCACTGCTAGACTGCTTTAAGTTCTCGTTACACCGGCGATAGGCACCGATCCCACTATGGTCCAGTGTAGTTGTCAAATCTGAACTTAAATCATTACTAAGGGCGATCAAAATAAAATAAAGATCAACATGCCAAGTGCAAATCGGGCAAGCACACCGTGGGTTTTAAGTAAAATATTGCGTATATATTGTATTTTTAAATCTTTAAGATTCTTCGGATTTAGTATTTGATGTTATACGTTAGGATAAGCACTTTAATCTAAGATTGACCTTTGTAGGTACAACAATGCTTGTGATAAAGCTAAATTAATATAATTATTGAAAAAACAGGTTTCAGATTTACTTTTTCATTACTTTGGGTTTCGTACCCCTATGACTTCGTTGTCCTTCCGTCTAACTCACCGTCTGTGTGTTTTTGTAGCCAACTCCTCGTTTAACCCAATCGCAAAATTTGAGTCTGAGTACAACGGCGGATTAGGTACCTGACAAATTATTATAAAAACTGTGGCGTCTTCATACAAGAAACACATTATAGAAAAATCAACGGGATATTAAGCATGATTTTTAGGTAGGGTGGGTGCACCAGTGCGACACCAGGAACCAGTAGTACACAATTTCAAACTTCAAACCAAAATATTAACCTACTGTTGAATTTCCCACCACTTTTTTAACGTCGTTAGCCCTGCCGTACTTCTACCAATCATGTAATCATAGTCAAAAACTATGTACACGCCATCTAAAACATTATGTACAAAATACATAACCCGAAACGACAATCGTTCACTTTGTTCCGGGCGGCCATTTTAATAAGTGACGACGGTAAGTTTTTTAAACCTTTTAAATCTTTGTATATATCAATCATAGTAACCTATTTTCTAATTAACGGCGTAGTATAATGCATAAAGCAATAATATTACGTCTTATTTCATCAGAAAAAGCTAATTTAAATCAATGGTTGTAATTGGTCAACCAATGGAACACGAATTCAATAATGTTCCAGTTATATTCAATTTGGTCTACAACTGGTGATTAAGCCTTGTGATTCAATTTTATTTTTTTCATTTACATTTATATAAACTTAAGATAATACAATCATTAAATATTAATAAACTCCTAAAAGTTCACAATTTTCCAGTTGTAGACCAGAGGTTTATTACTGGTAACATCTATACTACGAGTTTGTTCCAGTAATTGACCTACACTTTTTCAACAATCACAATGAAAAAAAAACCTTTTTTTAAATACAAGGAGGAAGAGATCCTGAGAGTGATGGACCTTAATTTTTTTACTCATGTTTGTTCATTAATATTTTACTGCAAGCTATGACAGTTGTGTCAGTGATATGAATCTCTCAATAAATAGTTATTAAATTAGTTAAAAGCAACATTATGAGCCTTTGTAGCATTTAAGAATACATTAAACTTGTAGACTGATGTTAAGTTGTGATGATTAATAAGTACAAAACTGAATCAAGTTAGTTAGTCTTGATAGTAAAATTATTCTTTATTAAAAGCATTCGTTTTATTTACTGGTTCATATATTGGCACAATATCTGGTCTATTACTGGTACAATCTGGTCAACCTTATTCACATTGCAACTTTTCACATATTTTTTTAAATAAAAAATAACTGAATAGATATTAAGAAAATCTGAATAAGCTACATGATTCTATTGTAGATAAGGAGTACCTTGATTTTTTTTGCAATGTTTGTCGCAGAAATGAAGTCACACCATCAAAATTTGTTCCAAAATGCCGCCTAATCTGTTTGTTACTGGTGCACCCACCCTAAATTAATCATTTAATTACGAAAATATCCCGTTGATATTTGTTGGTTTTCATAACCATGATAATTTCAAAAGTTATAATGTAAATAAAAAAAGTACAAACATGGTGTAAATATTTCTTAGGTTGATGTAGGCATATTAAAACTAAAACATTACGAGTCACATTAACACGAATGTTCCAGAATGAAAACAACCCGAGAAGTTAGCCTCAAAATATGGATCTGCACACGCCCTGTGTGCGTGTCCGACTTGCATTTGTACGTTATTTTTGGTGATGCGCCGTATTAACACATATTTATTCTCAATATATTCAATACTCATATTCATATTACGGTTCATAAGATCGGATAGACAAACAGACGAGCAGTCTTAGTAATAGGATCCCCTAAGAACTTTTTGGGTACGGAACGAATGTACTTTAAAAGTGCTATAAAGGTTTGCATATCAATACAACAGCACAAAAATAAAAAATCAAGATTAATTTTAGTGATACCCGGTATCAAGACAAGCAAGTACTTAAAATAACAAATACATACACACTCACACACACACAGAAAGTTAATAACAAGGTGCATAATTTAAAATGTTTGGGGGCCGCCGCCAGCCAGTGGAATGTAGCTGTAAATGTGGTTTATTATAAACACTGCACTCCTTCACTTAACACTGTACACAATTTTGCACTGGCACTTATTCACTGTAAGGATGGGATCCAACACTGCAATCCAAAGTTATCACTGCAATCCATTGCTGTTGCGACTGACGATTACACTGCCATGACGGCGGCGGCGGCACCGACTATAGGTGTACGTAACATGCTGTATCACAGGATTAAGACGACACCAAAAAGCAGTCTCAAACCATAGTATCATAGATAATTATAATATTGGGTAACCTCAGTTTTAGAATTACTACGATACGATGATCTTTACACATACATAAACACAAATGGAAAAATAATGCTTAATAACATAAATCATCCTGTTGGTGACTAAAGATAGCATACCAATAACATTGCCAATTACTCTGTAAAATTCACACCTCATCAAGATGTTTAGATTGTGCGTTTATTTTTAGTCTTGTGACAATTATAACATTAATTTATCTTTTATTCAATTTTAATGACTTATTATTAAGCTTAATCGCTGAGATATTGATAACAATATTGTTTATTTTTAAGTTAATTGAGGTGAGCAAATTGCGCAAATTTTTACTGGTTTGTGGTACAAAAATAGTTTCCCGTTCTTTTTACACTACACCTATCTAATCAATGGTGAGCGTGTTGTAATAATATCTATATTCATAAACTACTATACATATACAGAAATGCATATGATCACGATTCATAAAATTCAGTTTTTTATTATTTGTCCATTTGTGCTTTAGCTATAAGTACTTACGAGAGATGGTACCGCGGAGCAGTCGAGGGCGCGGGAACGGAGTTCACGGAGGACGAAGAGCCCGAGTAGCCTGAGCCGGCAGGTGAGGAGCCGGCTGAAGGTGCGCCCGCCGTCGTCGGTATCGCGGCTGGCTCATAATACTCCGTGGTGAGCGTTCGTTCGTCCAGAATGTGCTCAGTATTATGGGCCTTGGATGCAGATTTGATATCCATAAAGGCAACCGTTGCACAGATCCCGCTAGCACCGTTTGCACCAACGGCAGCACTGGCACTCTCTGTTCGCCCCAATAATTTGACATTCTGGACTCGGCCATATCTGCATAAAAACAAAAGCTTCATGTGAAAATTACGTAAAAACATTAAAATTCAACGGAACATAAATAAATAAAACAATAAATGTTACGTTGAAATCTTAATTACTTTGAGAATTGCCTGCTTATGGTCTGAAATAAACGTTTTATTATTATTATTATTATTATTATTATCCAGTTTTAGTTAAGTTTTAGTTTAGCTGTGATCAATGCGACTTAAACTCAGGCGCCTAGGGTTCCGAAACCTTCAAGCTCCTGTACCATCCTGTAAGCCTCGGCCAGGATAAAAAGTTTTCCAAAATAAAAGGTTTTCCCATGCTCTGGTAATATATCGTAATCGGCTGTTAGAACATCCACGTGCTGAGTTTGAGTTGGCAGAGGCAGAGACCGCCCCGGCTGCGGTGATTTGAGCGTGTTTCACGTTCTAACCAAACACACCGCCATTGGTACCTACCTTACCGTAAGTGCTCTTGCTTTGGCAGATTAGGTGTAAGGAACATAAATGAAATAATATACGTATACTAGCTTATCCCCGCGACTTCGTTCGCGTTATGTATTTTAACATTGGCGCAAGGAGAGATAGACTGGGATTTCGAAATATAGAAAATTTCAAGCTTACAGAGGCTATGCCTAAATTGACACATCGAGTGTACCAACCCACATTTCTAGGCAAATAATTTAGGTTTTATGAAGTGGTAGCGCGGGTCAAACTCACGCTTGGACAGTTTTTATTATTTATTTACCACAATTAATGCACTTTTATTACAAGTTTGTTTCAGGTAAGAAATATCAATTTATAAAATGGTTTCTTGTGTGAGAATATAGATAGTGTAGATAACTACACGTGTATCATAATTTTAATTGAAGAGAATGTATACCAATTTATTAATCAATCGACCCAGAGAATAAAAAGTTTAATGGTAAACTCGACCCCCTTTTCACTCCGTTAGGGTGGAATTTTGAAAAACTCTTTCTTATTGGATCAGAAACATATGACAAAGAACACACCCTCCAAATTGCACGTCTCTAGGACCAGCGGCTTAAGCTGAAATTGCATCTAGTTGAATCAGCCAGTCAGTCAAGACTTTTCCTTTTCCCGCAACGTCATTTAGCCCGCTATGACCTTTTCCCGGTATTGTAATGGACACCAAAGGTTTAATCCACATTTCCAAAAAAATACAGGTTATTTCGCAGTTCTCTCTCTGAAAGGCTTTATGAAGTTTATTTATAAAGTTCCTTCCATTCACTTTTTCCAGCAAGGGGGTCAAAGTGAATTTATTTATAAGGAAATCCAACAGCACATAAAACAGATATATACAATATTAGAACACAAAAGGTGAAGGCACAATACTACCAGAGTGACATTATAGTACCCATTGTAAAACCGTTAAACATTGTAAACCGCCAAACAATATTCTTGGGTGGTCCAACAGGGCTCTGCACCATCCCATAAGGCCAAGTCTAACCAACACTGGTTACAGATTAATTGGCCAACCTTCATTTGCAGCGAGGATTTTCCACCGTCGAGGCCCGACTTGAATCCTCTGGATTATTCTTTACGGTCAGAATTAGAGCTAAGAGCATGCAGAAAGTCTCATTCGAACCTGGATTCCCAAGGGCACCCTTGTCAAGGAATCAAAACTGATTCCCAGAGAAAAGCCTTTATTTAATTTTTGACGTTATTTTAGACGTCTCACATTAATCCGTACCTACTGATGTAAATTGTGTAAATGTTTTCTGACGATACAAAAAGGTGTCGACTCTAGGCACCCGTTCCACTGATATTACATTATTACATTGGTAGGTAACGACCGCTGTTGATAGCACGTAAATCTAGTTCCTAAATAATTTACCTGAGGAGCAAAATTCATGAGAGATTATTTCTCAACTATAACGTAATTAACAAACGATAAAAGTAAGTATGCTTTCAATGCCTTACTTACCCTAAGTGATCGAGGCTACTACTTATAATATTATAGCTGTTGTTGCTGCTAACCTATAATATCCTAACCTATAATAACATGAAACAAAGGTTGATGACGTTTTAAAGTGTTCTCAAAACCGTTGCCTTAGTAGTCGTGGTTTAAAAATCTAGCCCCTCCAGCCTACGGATGTCGTAAAGTCAACCAATAAGGCAGCAGCTTCTTTCTGTGTGTTAACAAAACTTTAACTGTGAGCACCAATCTGTCTGCCAAGCGTGATGATTATGGCGAAACCTAACAGTTATAGAGGAAGTTCTTTTCACATTGTGGTGGACAGTAATTTACTGTTGATATGGAATATGCGCAGTCAAAACACTTGCATGTCACCCCAAAAGTAATTCTTGGATTTTATCGACACCCTTTCCTTCTGAGTGAATAACAAAAAAGAAATTGATCAATTTTACTGAGATTCCGAAAACCCTTTCTTAGCTAAGAAAATCTGATGATCATCCTTTGCCCTTCATCTTAAAAACTATCCCTAATAAGGGCAAACATAAACTTATTTTTAAATCTGCAGTCTCAACCCCTGAAATATTACGTATGATATTCCATGTTTTCACACATTTTAGAAACTTCAACCCCTTTTGCAACCCTTATTTTAGATACAGGGGTGGTTTAAGCCGATACAAGAGTATCGGCTGCACATTATATATTGGTAGTTTTACCCCACAAGCCAAAAATCTTCTTGTCTCACTTAACACCCCTAT
Source organism: Venusia cambrica (assembly GCA_951394065.1). NCBI lineage: Eukaryota > Metazoa > Arthropoda > Insecta > Lepidoptera > Geometridae > Venusia > Venusia cambrica. Next base: position 13,493,907 of record OX596047.1, on the reverse strand, counting down.
TTATCAAAAACTAGTTTTAAAAAATATTTTTTGGTTGGTGGTAGGACTTTGGCCTGGCGAGCCACCATCATCTTACCTAATTCTGTCGCCATAATAACAATTCTTAAAAAAATGTTGTGTTCCGGCATTCAGAGGTAAGATAGCCAGTTCCTCAGTTTGTTGAGGATTCCGGGTGAAGTGCGCCTCCACCTTCGGCCTTATCTCAACATACTCAACAACAACTTCCTCGACGTACAAAAAAAAAAACGTCATAACTGTTGATGAGTATTATTTTAATCTCTACATGTTAAAAAGTTTGAATTGATCGGATCAGCTATCCAAAAGATATGGGTGAAGAATTGTTTTTCTTTTCACCCCACTTATCAAAAATTATCTCTTTGCAGTTTAAACTTCATGAAAATTGGAAAACCCTTTCGAGAGTTATGCCGTCACAAACATTGCCACATACTACTTTACAGCAAACATGCATACATGAGTGCCGGATTTCCTAAGTTAACTGAGAGATCTCGTATCTATCGTAGTATATCGTAGCTCACTCGATCAATTATGCCTTGGGCTAGATAGGGAATGTTGGCGATCAACAACAGAGTTTTAGTCATCGCAACAGAAGTGTTGTCGGGCATCATTTACAAGACATCGTAAATAAGACGGAATAACTAAAAAACTTAAGTCAATTTAAAAAACATCGTTGATACAATACATGCTTACAGGTAGGTGGCCTGTTAGTAGTGGCGAACATCACTTATTTTAAATAACCTGTTACATACGTACCTAAAGCTGAGTAACAACTATATACTTGCAATCATTAACTTCATACATATTATAATAATCCGTAAAAAGCTATACCTATTACTATTACTATACAATACTTACCTAAATATACATACTTAATTTCTAAGATATCTACTATTTATTGTCTACAACATTACTTGCAACAACATTTTAAAGGAACCGGAACACATCTTCAGCAGTTTATAAATATCACTAGATAATCGTTGATTTTTTTACGTATAACGATCGTTTTAAAACTAGAGCTGTATAAATACGAAAAAAAATATTACCTACCTATTCAATCTAAAATGACGTCATAATACCTCGCCCTCTTTTCCCCTTGCAGCATTGTCGTTGGTTATTCCGCCGAACAGCCACCAACGCGGCTAGGCCGCGGCGGCCGTGGCGCCCGCTTCCCCCTTCCCTCCACGCCGCATAACCCCCGCGGCCCCGAAGCCCACCAGCCAGTTAGACAACCTCAACTCAAACACACGCGCACTCGCGCAGTTTGTTCAGTCGAGTTTCACACGGAAACCGGGTGCGGTGAGCGCAGCCATGTTGTAAGACCGTAAAGCTGGCAACGTCGCACTACACCAGACATCGACCGATTTAATCGACGCGACGACGACGCTCGTTATTGTTGAATGCTAGAGCACAGAACAGAGTTCTCGTGTCGTTTTATTAATTAATTCACTAGCTTCTGCTCGCGGTTTCACCCGCGTCTTACACGCATAATAAGTAGCCTAAATGTATATCCTCTTTTTCAAGTAAAGTGAATCTTTCATCCATCCATCTCTTCCTCGGTCTACCCCTACTCTTACGTCCAGCCACATTCATAATTATATTGGTTATGTTACTTTCTTTCCTTTGTATGATATATCCATCCATACCACACTGTCATAAGGTACTCTCACAAACCGAACAAATTGTCACATTAGTATTAGGAGTAATTCGGGAGACATACTCATACTAGTCATTCATAGTTGTACTAACTGCTTACTACAAAAAAAGAAAAAGAGATTGCGAGAGAAAGAAGAAACCAACGAAGTTGCGTGTTTGTCGGTTATTTAAAGATTGCAAGTAACAAAGTATGTCTACTTCGGTGAGTGTGCGTGCACAGAAGCTTCACGACCTTATTCCACCTTCACGGTTGTTAATAGGAATTTCATGATAATTATTATCATCCGCACTCGGTTGATATTCCATTTATAAGGTCTAAACTAAAGGTTTCCGAACATCACAAGTGTATTCATACTATCCATCTTTATCTAGCTTCCATATTACAAGCTTTGCTTAGTTTAGGGTATGCATGCTTCGTGTAAAATGTCGAGTAATATTTATTTATTTATAACTCAGAAAATATACAATTAATTTAAAATATACGGGAAATTTCGCACAGCGCCAAATCTAGCATCCCAAACTAAGCAGAGCACGTTGTTTTAGTTTTAATAAAGTGTTCTAATTGTGAAAGTGAAAAATGTACCATTTCATTACGAACTTCACAAACGGATATAAATTTACTCAGTAAAATTGTAAACACTGACTGACAATGCACAGCCCGAACCGGTGGATGCAGAAGCATGAAATTTGGCACACGAGTTCCTATTATAGTGAAAAAGAGGGAGAAGTTACAAACATGGAAATCGACGTTCAGGCTTCTTTTTACGAGACGTGTGAGGTGTCGTTTGGTTTGTTTCAATTGTGAGAGTTACTTAGGCTTTATTTATTTTTATACAGTTAAATAAATGTTTTATTACTACTATATCGGTATCATAATGCAAACGTGACGGTTCAAATAAAAAGCCAACAGCATAACAACAAGGCATAAAAAGTATTACTACACTCTCTATGTAGAGTGAAATAGTTTTAAAATTAGGCATACAAAAAATGTTTTACACTCTTTTTAATAATCAAATTCATTTGTATCAGTGTTTCCTTAGAAATTTATCCTTAAGAGGGTAAAAGTAAGCTGAATCCAAAATGGTTAGCCCTTTACTAAAATCTCACTCGGTCAGAGCCTATGTGATGATGCATAAATTTGTAAACATTGATCTTGTAGTGATGATGATGATGATGAAGTCGTTTAAATGGGTTTAAATTTGACATTCATCAAAATCCGGACTAAACTTACCAATTTTTATTTAAGAAAAAAAAAAAATTAAATAAATGACAAATTATTCTAATAAAATGTGCGTGCGAATCATTGAATGCAAAAATTTCGATGCAGCCAAAAATAAGGATGTTTTATAAGGATTTCCCCCAAATACTTAGTAGAGGCGAGTGTATTATTAGTAGTCGAGTATAATTTTTTGAATCGCTTTTATACTGAAACTTAACTAAATTCTACGTAGGTGCAGCTAGAAAGTATAAAACATTGGTAGCTTGGCGTGGATACGTAACGTACTGAGATACAAAGAAAAAATAAAAAGTCCTAGACACTAGAAATTTTGAGGGCATTTCTTATAAGATGTAGGGAATAATAGTTATGTTTGTAAGTATTATTGGGTTATATTATTAGAAAGTTAAAAATCTTCTACTAATAAGTTTTAATAACTTATATGTAGAAAGGATTTTTGGAAACTCTCACGGGATGATGAGAAAGAAGTCCCGGACGTTTAACTGGTTAATATTATAGTAATAGCTTAAGGTGAAGCAGCTCTGTGGTGTACTTAAGTGGTTATTACACCATCCGATATTCCTTAAAATCTGGATGCTAGGTGGCTAAGTGTTATTACACTTGCAGTAATTCAGATGGCTAGATGACCTTGTATCCTTTTTATGAAGGTGTAATAAGACTGGATTTACAAAAAATGAAATACGATTCAAGGAGTCTAAATCTACTGATTTAGACTCCTTGATGTCAAATTTTCTCTGACTTGATTGTCAGATGCATGAGAATATTTATGGTGAAAAGTTATCAACGATCAATGAAATCCTTATAGAATGTCCCACCCGTGACTACAAAATATGTTCTTTTTTTATCCCAACATATAAATACAGAACCTGTTGTCATTCTGTTTGGCAAAAGTAACAACTATCCTATGGGCAACGGATTTGGCTTGTTAAAATGTTAAGCAAGTAAATACGAATGGAAATGTTGAGATCTGAAAGGCAGAGGAAAGATAAGAGATGCCAAAAGGAAAAAAAAAGATTATAGGATACCAATAAGCAAAAGCGCTTATAAGGTTCATTTAATGAAAAATATAATAAAAATGCATGCCTCAATGTCTGAGTGCGTTTTACTTACGACGGCATATATATTTATACGTCGTCGGAAATTACTCCTCCCGCCCGTTACAAAATTATGTCACATCCGTCACCACCCGTACTAGAGTCACTAGTTTAATGTTTTTCTTACACAATAAATTCAATCTACTACTCTTATATAAAATCGATTTACCACTGACGTGATAGGTAAGTAGGTGTAATCACGCTAGCGCCGAAAATGTAAGACCTACCGACATGAAATTTTATCAGGGTGTTCATTATGATACCTAAGTGCTTACTAATAACGGATTTTAGGAAATTTCTCCCCAAAGGGGGTGAAATAGTTTGTATGCAAAATCTTTATTTATGATCCAATTCAGTTGAAATTTAGTACATGTATTTGTAATTACTAAGAGATGCTAATTATGAAAAAATACTTGGAGATTCTTCCTCTAAAAGGGTGAAGAGGGGCAATTTTTTTTGTATGGAGATATCTTTATATCTGATCCGATCGAGTTGAAATTGTGTGTGTGTTGTAATTTATACAACAAACACACAATTTACAATAATCTCCTTACAAAAAGATTTGCCACATGTCACCTTGCTTATTGCTTATTTAGAAAAAATATTCAGAAAAATCTTAATTTAAAGGTTAAAATGGGGCAAAACCAATTTATAATCCGAGTGAGTTGAAAATTTTGAAATGCTAATAAAAAAATCTTCCACTAAAAGGTGAAATGGGGAAATACTTTTAGCGTGGAAAAATCTTTTTATATGATCTAATCGAGTGGAAATTCTGTTTACGTGTGTTTATTATAACTACATGCTTAAAAAATTAAACTTACTATTATAGGGAGAAAGGGCCAAAACATGCATTCAAAATCTTTGTAAATGGATTTATTTAAAATATTGCATGTTTTTGTGTTTCGAAGACTAATGAGATACGTGTCATGTTTTTTACTATACCTCTAAAAGGGTGAAATGGGGCAAGTCATGAAATTAAAAATTCTTAGTTTCCTTCGATTGACATTATGTATGTGTATTATATAATGACATTGAAATGCTAATTATTAACAAAAAATACTTTAAGATTTTGCCTCTGATAGGGTGACATGGGGCAAATCTTTCTGTACGGATATTTTACGGAGATTTTATTTCTATTATTTAGATCTTTTTATTTGATACAATCGAGTAGAAATGTATAAATATAGAATCCAAAGGTTTCGGGTTCCATCCCTAGGGAGTGCAATATTGTGCGGGACTTAAACAAAGTCCTACCACCAACTAAACCAAGCACAATAGTGTACTCCCCTTGGGGATCGAACCTGGGACCTCTGGATCTGACACCGGTGGGCGGACAACTACACCACAGAGATGGTTAAAACAGCCCTGGTTATCCAAAACACATGATGAGCCGCCACGTGGCTCTTTGACGACCATTAACAGTGGAAGTAGGTTCTAGGGACCGACATCGGCCTTCCAAAGCAATCAGGTAAATCTAGCTTGCAATGTCCGTACGAAACGGCCCTAATCGGACCTAGGACTACTAGACTGGTGCGAGTCTCTAAAGCGCTCATATTTCCGAAGACTATTTTCTACTTTGATTTTGAAATTCAATGATACTTATGCCTATTAACAACCAAATCAGCACCAGGTTCTCTTTCTTCTATATTTTATATCAAATAATATAATCTATCATCATCTGGACATAAGGTTTCAAAATTACCTGGACGGGCCTTGTAGAAACTAGGAACCCTGGTGGTTCAGTACAAGCTGTATACCAGGTATCTACAGCCATTCCTATTTTCTTATTTCACCGTAGCGAAGCACGGGTACTATCAGCTAGTTTTCATATAAAATGGAACCTTATATTCTAGTTACCACATAATTATGAGAAATACAATTTTCTGGGTCATTTATATAATTTAATTTTTGAGTGTGTTTGTTTCGTTTAAAAAAATGTTTTGAAACTGATTGCATTTGTAGTTTAAGCGAATTTACTAGAAGTTTGAGCAAAAATGGGTTTGAATGTGCCATCCGTCACAATGGTATGTCCCAGCTCTGTAAGGTGAAGCGGCTCGGTGGTGTACTTAGAAAGTTTTTTTTGGGAATTCTCACGGGGTGATGGGAACGGGCGATACTAGTACTCATTATATTAGTAGCTCTTATAAGGTGAAGTAGATCGATCACCGAGCTCATGAGCCCCACGGTCGCGTTGAGTTGCTTGCGCAGGTCGATAGTGTAAGGAGCGTGGGTGGGGCAAGCCGGTCATAGAGATACAGTATGCAGGGAGTTTTCCTCGCCCCCAACGTCAGCCACTTTCTTTTTATTATTTTCGCTTATATATCTATATATTATATATTTCACAACCATTATTTTAGTATTTCATCACGTCCTTTATTATCTATAACTAGGAAGTTTCCTATGAATTAGTAGCAGTGATTATATACTAAGACAGGTTGGCCCACATGACGAGCCGGTAGGCGGTAGCGGGAGGATCATGATGAATCTTATTTTTATATGGCTTAGTAAGAAGTTAGAACTGCGTGATACGAACTACGAGTTCCTCATTCTATACTTTTATACCGATTAGAGATAGGTGTGAATTTTTGAATTCTTCAAATCTCCATAATCTCAGGTAATAATAAAACTTACTTCTTAAATTTACCCCCCACAACCATTATGTTTATGGTAACTCTTTCAGAGTTCGGGCAGTTCGTCTAGCTAGACCAGCGATAGCCCTCGTCCCATCAGGTAAAACTAGTCCGCTTTGTGCACGACACTGCCTTGTACACTTCCGATCGGAATACCAACAGGATCTGTCTATGGCCGAGAAACGCTTTTACTACTCTGGGAAAGAGATTCCAAAAGTGGAGCATAGAGGTTTATCGAAAGAAATCCTAAGCAAACTAGGCCCCATGATCAACGCAAAAAGTAAAATGTGCATTATAAATAAACTAATCTTTGGAAAAACATCCGTGCACCCCATCATGACCCACGAATGAGTCTTAGTAGCGTTTGCTCATAGTCCAAATAACAAACGCCTTCAAATTGATCAACATCGGTTCCTACGCACCGTTGGATCTTCACCGACACCTAGATCTCGAGTGCATCATCACCTGCTTTATGAAGCGCATATTCCATCGGCTTAATAAGTACCTGGCAACCATCCGCATCCTCTGATACGAGCGATCCCCAACTATCGATCCACCGTCGGATCGGTCTCTGAGTAGGTCAAGCCGCAGGGCTTAGTTTATAGTTAATTTTTTTTATAAACTATTACTAATTTTTATACGAACAGTCTGAGCATATTACGAAACGATGGAAAAACTAAAATCTAGTCGGGATAGGTAAAAAATCATAAAATATCCGTTTTCTGAATCAAAATAAAGAAATTCGAGCAGTCGTCGTCACCTGAGAAAAATGTTGAAGATCTCGTGTTAGCTGACCGAAGAGTGACCATCAGGCATTAAGATGAAGTCACAGGGATTTCATATGACAGAATTCAGAAAAAGCCTCTACAAAGACTTCACATGAACAGCGTTGAGTACCCATACCCACCCACCCAGACCAGAATATTAAGCCGCCAAACAAAAGAAATAAAGTGATTTTCAGAGAAAGCCAAAAATCTGGGTATTATCTTTGATAACAGACTGTCTTGGTCTTCTCACATAAATGAAATAAACAAAAAAGTGTTTTTTACTTTCCATTCTCTCAGGCGCCTTCAGCGGTTTTTACCTTTTACAACCAAAGTTCTTCTTGCTCAATCACTTATTCATCCTATTCTGGACTATGCGGATATCTGTTTTTTAAATGCCAAGGAGGAACTCTGGAACAAACTTGAGAGGCTGCAAAACCTGGGCATTCGTTTTATTTTTGGTTTGCGCAAGTTTGACCATGTTGTAAATGTAAATGTAAAAAGACTCCCGTTTCCGCACTTAGACTCCTAAGTGGTCCATTGTGCGTGAGGAATGTCCGGCTAGTGTAGCCAGCCTAACTCCGACCAGAAGCGCAGAATACTCCTGGGGTCTTCGCAGGCTTCACAGAGTGACCTCGGGTTGTTGAGGATTTCCTTGCGTTGTGCTGTTACTCCCACACATTCCAGGACTATGTGGGCAGCTGATTCCTCTTCGGTTAGACACCCTCTGCATAGGGGGCTGTCCGTTGCTCCAGTGGTGCACAAGTGTTTATTTAGTGGGCAGTGGCCCGTTAGTGTCCCCACTATGATTCTGAGATCTTGTCTCTTAAGGTTTAGGAGTCGTCGTGTTAGTTTTGGTGAATAAGTCGGTAGTGCTGCTCTGGCCTGTCGACATTCAGTAGTAGAGTTGGTCCAGCGTTCGGTGTGTAGGTCCCGGGTGTGAAGCCTTATCCATGTGCGGATCTGTGAGAATGGCAGGGGGAGGGACGGAGACGGGCCTTCTGTGGTGGTTTCCGACCCTCTCCTAGCCAGTTCATCGGCGGCGTCATTGCCCAGTGACCCGCTGTGTCCCTTAATCCTTGGTCACCTTGTTCTTAGTGGCGGCCCTTTCCAATGCTAGGTGGCATTCGTGAATGAGCTTTGAATTACAGTTTTTGCTTTCCAAGGCTCTGAGTGTGACCGTGCTGTCAGAGAGGATTCGTATTGTAGTATAAGTTTGACCATGTCTCAGAGTTTAGATCTCAGCTTAAATGGCTTCCCTCCCATTCGCCGTCGACGCGACCTCCATATTCTTTCTTGTCTTTATTGTATACTTTATATCCCCATTTCTCCAGCATACCTCCATTACAGTGACTCATTCACTGTACAAACTGTCAGGCTGTGGGATTCTATTCTACATAATTATGATCCGTGCAATCTTTCAATATTTTTAAGATTAAAGTAAAAGAGTTTTTAAATTTTCTATCATTGTAGTTTGCTTAACATAATTTATGTATTCATCCATATATTTATTAATCTTAACATGTATATATTTATGGCTTATTATTCTATTTATTTATATGTGTATGTTTAAAACACTGTATTTACATATAATCATTTTGCTTTATATTTATATATTTAGTAGGTTTTAAACATATATGTGTAGGTATACTTTTGATGTATGCATATCACTTGCCCATAAAAAAAATACTTTAATTCAAGCAGGTACACTTTTCTACCTTTTCAGAGTTCCTCTCTCTCTCAAAGGTTTGCTGGTGGAAAACTCTTTAAGGGTTAAGCTCACCTCTGTGCATATGTTTTCTTATGACATGTTTAAATCATATTTATGTGAACAATAAAGAATTACAAGAATTCGAAGAAATGACTTGACATTTCAAAAGTAAAACTGACGCAGACAGATTTTTGAAGCGATTTAAGAATGGATGAACCTTGGTCTACCATTTCGATCCTGAGACCAAACGACAGTCTATCTATGACATGTAAAATATCAGTCTTCACCGATTTACACCGAGGAAATTCAAAGTCGCAAACTCAGCGCAGAATGCCGGTTATGGCGTCCGTTTATTGGGATGCCGAGGGAACAAGGAAAAGAGGCACGAGAAACTTCGAGCTACAGTGCTGCTGTATCACCAAATAAATGTATGTGGTGGTCGTTCGGTAAATACGTTTTCGGCCTTTTTGACTGACTTATGACTTTTTGGTGGTGATTCAAAGAGTCTCCGGTGTTTTTTTATAATATTTTTATTGTTCGACGGGGAAGCGAGCTTGGCCTTTATTTCACATGGTTATAAGATAAAGCCGAAAAAGAAATGACTGGCGCATTACCTATCATCACGTAAGCCATACCCATACAACATGGAGTATTGTATGTATGTATGTGTATGAATGTTTGTCACGGCATAACTCTGGGACGGTTTATCAGATTTTTAAGAAATTTAAACTTTGATTGTCGCTGAGGACGGGTATTAACAGAGACAAAGAATAACATGAATAACATAAGAATACTTGGCTTGTGGGGTGTTATTTGAAAGAGTATCGACTGCACAATGGACACACAAAAAGTTATTTTACTTTTTAAGGGTGTTTTTTTTAACTAATGCGTTTAGAGTACCCTCTAAGCGCTTGGTATGTCTTGTAATGTTAAAGGGGGTTGACTTCACAATTCACTTTTTTTAATTTGCTGAAACGTTGTGTTGTCATTAAGGGTTGCAAAAGATATTAAAAAAAAACAGCCAAGTACAAGTCGGAAACGCGTACCGAGGGTTCCGTACAAACCTGTAGGTATATGAGTAAAAGTTATGGTATTTTGAAACCACATCATTCATAACATTACAATGTGGAAAGCTCCTCCAGAGCATAAATTCAAGACAAAGGTCGTTCTAATTATAAAAAAAAATATGTGACTAAAAATTTAAGGTTTTCAGATTTTTTCCTTTCTGTGTGCTATAAATCGTTGCTTCATGACAAATTTCAAAATTCTAGGTCAACTGGAAGTATACGTAAGGTTTTGATCCCTTGCGAGTAGTTTTAAAAAATGCGGCTTAAATTGCTGTTTCTTTTTGATTGCGTTGACATAGAAGTTGGATTTTGTTACAGCTTAAAGGTATCAAAGACCTGAGTATTTGATATGAATTTCAATATAATATGCGCCTATGAGGAGAGTTTATTTTATGATGTACAACTAAAAATGTATGCTTTTAGCAATTTTTCCTTTATCTGTGCTATAAATAAATAAATATTACAGGACATTAATTACACACAGCGCTATCTAGCCCCAAACTAAGCATAGCTTGTAATATGATATTGAATGACGTTGCTTCGTACCAAATTTCAAGATTCTGAGTTCTATGGGAAGTACCCTGTAGGTTTTGATTCCCTTGCGATTGCGAGTGTCAAACATTTGTGGCATACACTGCTGTATCTTTTGATTGCGTTGGCATATAATGGTTTTTTCACAGTTTCAAGGGTCAGAAGACCCGAGTATTTGATATAAATTTCAGCTTGATACCTCCACGCATTCCTGAGAAAAAGGGACTTGAGAGACAGACGGACAACAAAGCGATCCTAAGGGTTCCGTTTTTCCTTTTGGGGTACGGAACTCTAAAAATGAAGGGTTTAACAGAATTCAAAATAAGTTTATTTTTGTTCTTAATAGGGGTGGTTTTCAAGATAAATGTTTGCTAAGGATAAACAGGTAATGCAAGATAGTGACGCGAAGGTATTTCGATTAAAATTTAAATTAAAACAGACCTAGAAATAAATAGACCTGGACCTCTATTTATTTTTTGTTTTTTAATCAATACGATTGCCAAACCTTTTGGTATATCATGTAAAAATAAGTCATCAACACCTATTATTGTCCATCACAATATGGAAAGAGCTTCCTCCAATACTGTGAGGTTTGGCCATAATCACCACAATTGGCAAAATTTGTTGACATTTTAAAGTTTTGTTTAAACACAGACGAAAGCTGCTGACTTTTTGATAAAGTCCCTTGTTTGACTTGATTGTTTACGTCATACGTAGGGTTTTGAGAGCACTTATCAAAAATTAGACATCCAATTTAGTAAGGAGAAGTTTTTTTTTTATTGTACGACGGGGACGCTTGGCCTTCATCTCACCTGGTAACAAGTTGAGATAAGGCCGAAAGTGGAGGCGCACTTAAGCCGGAATCCTCAATGAACTGAGGAACTGGCTATTCACTGGCATTCCTTTAAATGCCGGAACCCAATTTTTTTTAGAATTGTTATTATGGCGACAGAATTAGGTAAGATGGTGGTAGCTAGCCAGGCAGACAAAAACAATATCCTACCACCAACCAAACCAAGCACAATATTGCTCCCCTGGGGATCGAACCCGGGACCTCTGGATCTGAAATCGGTGGGCTGAACTACTAGACCACAGAAGCGGTTAAAGAGGAGTGAACTTATTCACTTATTTTATTCTCATTCTGGCTTTGCATAGAATGAAAGTTAGCAACAAGAGAGAACTTAGCACTCAGGTAAATAGAGTTGGGACGACATCAGTCTATGATAATTACTATGGGGATGGGATTATTGATAGCTATTGCAGTACGCCACTTTAAATTTTCGAGGTTTAAGTATTTTGAGAATTAATCTGCATTGGTATTTTGAAGGATGTGAGTGTTGGGCTTACGGCGATGTCAATGAGCAGAGAGCTGTGTTGTATGCACTCAAGAAAAGTTAAACTTTATATCAGTAAAATGTTTTTTATAATCAGTTGAGTATACATCACACAATCAACTCAAAAGTTTGTTTGGATGTTTATATGGATGTTTGTTACTCCTTTACACCAGCTATTTTTTTATATATTAAATTAATCTTATATATACTTACATCCTATATATCACTTCTTGCAAGAAACTGTCTAAACTACCTCAAATCCCCGAATATACCTAATGTAAATATATTAAAACCATCTAGTTTGTAGATCCTTCACTAGCACTATTTTTCCAATCATCCTCACACATTGTGTGTACCATTCATTCTCTACGGACACCTTTACACACTTATCACACACATCACTGCAACTCTACGCCTACACACCACATGCACAAACTCGTTTAAAGTAGGTTATAAATAAATCAATGTTAAGAAGTACTCTTAAAGTTTAGTAAGTATACTGATCAGATTATGCTTTTTGGGCAGAGGGGGGCCTGGTCACCTAATCTGTAAAACAGGTTCTCAAGAACCTACTAGTACCTGAACCAGTGTTTCACAATGTAATTAGGGTGCCTCTGACAGTCATTGTTAAAATTATCCCTGAGAACCGACTAATTTTGTGAGAAAATTAACATTTTATAGATTAGGTATTTCATGATTATTTCTTGTATCACCAATAAATTGTTTGCTGCTTGCTGCTTTCTACCTAATACCTACGAGATGCTTTGTGAATATATAAATTGATTGATAAATGATTATGACATATAAATGATGTAGATATGAGAGTGATGTTCAATAAATAAGTTATATATTCAATGTCTAACACAACTGGATATCTTACTCTTCCTTTCTATAAAATCATATTACATGATAACATTCCAGACATAAAGTGACTGATTGATGCGATTATATGTTTACCGAAACAAACACATGCACGACAGGATGCTTTGATATTTTTTGTCACGTTAATGCAAAACATAGCAGAGTTTTGTGATGTGAGCTTAGCTTACAGGTTTCGCGCATAATTCAATAGGCTCCTGCCGTACAGAAGTGGACCGCTAGTAGAAAACGCGCCTGACCCGCCCCACACCCGTTTTTTAGGCACATTGTTCTGGATGTACATAACCGTACGTAAGTATTGCAAGATTGAAGTGCTCTTGGTATAGGTACGTAACAAATGGATTGGATTCCATTACGTTTTCTATTCTACTCTGATAGTCACACATCCATGAATAATTATTTTTCACTAGTTTGGTGATTTAATAAAGAAGTCAAGTCTATTTGTTAGCTGTCGGTCCAATAAGCAGTACGGCCATCTCGCATTTTGCCGTTCGTCTACTACTCGGTTCATCCGTAATTGGATTCGTCACTTTCGAGGTTCGTCATAACGCATTCCGTCCATTTCGAGATTCGTCATTACGCAGTTCGTCCATTTAGTGACTACGTTACAACCGACAAACTAATATGATCTGTATTGATAAATCGTTACGAAATCGCTGACTATGGTACAGCCTAGGAGTTTAAGGCCCATTAAACTCCTTAACTAAAACTTAAATGTTTTTTTTTTGCACATTTTAAGTAATAGCGTCAAAAATACCGACCCGATATAATAAATAAAATATAACATAAAAATATAATAATATATCCATAGTAATTTTCTAATAAAAGAAATGGAAAAGAGAGTTCTCACAGTGAACGAAATATTTGTTAGGCGAAATGCTTGTTAGGCGAAATGCTTGTTGGACGAAGTGCATGTTGGACCAAACACGTGTTGGACGAAATGCGAATTAAAGTTCCATTTGGACGAGCTGCTTATTGGATCTACAGCTAACAAATCGTTTAATCAGTTACGTTGACTCTTACGATTTTATTTCTCAGCAGGTAGTTCTAAAAGAATGAAGATTCTGCGAATTAATCCAAAGAAAGGTCGTGTATTTAGGACATAAATCCAACAAATCGTCAAAAATAAGAAGCATTGTTAGTGTTATCAAGTGAATAAACGCCGCAGCACAGTACATAGGTACGTTATTTAACTACCAAAAAATATAATTTTGAGTGTTTATTTATTTACCCAGTATCTTTTGAAAATGTATACAATACTATTATACATTCTGCAAATTATTGGTATCTAATTATGGCATATCCTTTATCACCTCTAAAAACTTCAATAAATCGCCAGGACTCAAGTATAATACAATTACCAAAGTGGCGGACCTTTCCCCAAACAAACTTCTGCCTGCCATTTTATTGATTAATTAATATTAAATGATGTTAGGTAGGTACGCCTCTCCCTACCAAACACTGCAACTGTCGGGTAACAAAATGAATAAACATAATTGAGCCTAGCAGCTATCTCCCCACCGGGTACGTCGGCGCAATAGGGATGTGCGCATGTGCGTCCTTTAACTCCCCGCAACCGCTGCTGGCGGGCGACATCGATCGAATTTCACTGCGTTTTATCTCTTACATCTACTATCTACCTATGCCTACTTTATATTACTTTATAGGTACAGGTTTTTCTAGGAGGTGACGATATGCCATTAGCGGTAGAAAGACATGATTTTGAGGCTCAGATAGAAAAACACCGGCTGTTATGGAGTTAGACTCGCACACAAGGGGTTCGTAACCCTCTGTGTTCGTAACCACCATTCAATAAAAAAAATTTTTGTTATAATATTATCCGGAGCCAAAGCTCGAGTAGAATCTGTAAGACACTTTTTTTGGATCTGTATTACAATAGTCAAAGGGACGGTCGCGAGAAGTGTCGTGCAAATCAAATCAATAAATGCCGCGCGCGCCACGGTGACACTGTTGCGTGTTTCCGAGCGTGAATGTTAAGTTTACTAGCAAATTATATTTATTCAAATCCAAAGTAAAATAATAATAAAATAAAATAAATACTGATTTTACTCAAACTGCAATAACATCAAAACCGTTCTATATCACTTTTTAAATGTTATTCTATCACGTAGGTAACCTTCCTTGCGTCGTTTGTAAAATATTGATTTAACTGGTGTCTACTATAAACATTGGCACAAAAACAAATCATCAGTCTTCTTTCCCTTCTATAAGTAAACGCAGAAATTCGATATGACAATCGTCTTCTCAGAATTCGAACGACACACAATGAGACAGTGTTGCTGGTTACAGCAACTACCTGTCTCCGTCGTCTGTCTCTGTCGCTGCCTACGGAAAGAATTACATGCAATGAATGGCTGTAAATTTTGAACCGTAATAGGTATAGGAAGCCCATTTAAATTTACAGAAATGTTGTACCAATACAGCGCATTCATTATCTGATACAATAAAATATATGTACAATTAAAAAAAAAAAGATCATACAAGAAATGTTATGTTTAGCTCTATCGTACAATGAAAGGACGGAACGAAGTCACAGTACGTATCTACAAAGTTCCAACTTGGTGTGAATAGTAGTATAATCCTAGCCTTGATGTATTACAACAAATACTTAAATGAAAAGTTATCGCGCCTAGGATATGGGACATTATATCTGAGGGATGTTGCTAGTAGTTAGTAGTATTAGTAGTTCTCTATTTATAACTAGATGTCGCTGCAAGTAACGTGCTATCGATGTGTTTTGGCTGGAAAGTGACTTGAGCAAGTACAGAGCATATACTAGAAAGTAGTTGGCAATCTCTTAGTAGCGCTGCTTGACAAATAAAAATACGTTTTGTTATCCCGTCGTCCACCAACAACAACAACAACAACAACAACAACAACAACGCAAATATCTAAAACTAGCTTCTGCTCGCATCTTCTACCGTGTGGTACCGTGTGGTACCCGGATAAAGAGTCAATATGTTTTGTATGGCGATGTTTGATATCTCATTCCATGGGAATTGATTTATGGAATAAATAGTAGCCTATTTGTCATTGATGGTCTACATTGTGCAAAGTTTCAACTCAATTCGTTTTTATTCGTTGTTTTGGCGTCAAGAAGAAACGGCTGGCACCGCCGCCGCCGCCGCCGGCGACTTGTCCACCACCGCCACGCGTCTTGCACGTTTGCTGTTTTTAGATGTGAAGAAACGGTGTTCGTCGGGTCAGGTCCAGATCGATATTTTACACCTGTCTGCTCATAAGCCAGACTGAAATATCATACAAATACCTACACATCGAACTCAATTGACAACAATGTGAAAACTTTACGTATATATCTACTCCACGAAGCTTACATTTTTATTGACGCGGCTCCGTTAACAATCACTATAAACGGACCTTTAAGCGTGAAAAACGTGAGTGTGTAAATGGAAACATGGTTAAATACGAGTAATGTAGGTCTACGAACTTTACCTACCTAACCTTACGTAGGTTAGTAGTAGGTGAAATTAAAGTATAATTAATTTTATTATTTATATCTTTGAGTTTAGCTTAGGAATCAAACTTACTTAGTTTATTTATACCTATCGGTTAGTGTTTTATTTAATTGTCTCACCGAGGTGTATATCGAATCATAATCGAGTTTTTAATACTTACTTAGGTTAGTCTATTACGTTATCCAGTTACCAATTCATACCATATTATAGATGTGAAAGTAGGTTTATGTTTGTTTATCTGTTAGTAACCTTGTCACTACTAAACGGCTTAAGTGATCTTAAATAAATTTGCCAATGGTACCTACCATGGGGAACAACGTAGGCTACTTTTTATCCTGGTAGGTTAGGTACTTAACTTACCAGGTACGCGTGCGAAACCGCATGCAATTTGCGCTAAGATAAAGTTTTAGTACCTTTTGAATCGAAGAACAATGTGCCCACGGATTTTTGTTAAATTTGGTAAATATAGTAAAAGAGCAGAAAGCTATTTTTGCGATCGAATTTCGATTCGACCACTGCATGGCATCTCGTAATTATAAAATGTTTAGGTAAATAGTACTTAACTAACTTATCCATACGATAAAAGACAATAATAGTCTGAAGCTAAGCTAATAATAAGAACAAGATAATGAAGCATTCTCCGTTGGTTCGACCGACGGAGCAAGCTACGGCATCAATGCGACGTTGCCAGATTTCTCGTTCGGCCACATGCCCCGCGCCCGCGCGCCCGCGCGCCCCGCAGCTCACCCTATAAACCCGAGCGGCGGCGCGCTCCGCAACGCGACGCGCCATGTTGTCGATCGCACGCTGGCTCTCTGCCGGCTAGGTACTTCACTTACATTTATCTAGCTGCTAGCCGAGCTCGCTCGTTTCGGTAACAGGTACTCAGGTATCTTTCCTCTTTCGAATTGTAGCATAAGGTCCACTTTATATGACGTTCAGTACAGTAGGCAGATGTTTTATAGAAATGCAAAATACATTAGTTGGTATAGGAACTTGAGAACCACTACGGATATAATAACGATAAATTGCCGAGTACAGGAACCTAGCCAATACGTAACAGACAGACTATAAGACCCTTAAACTATAACTTTTGAGGCCATTTTTTTACATTCAATGGCCTCCGGAGATAAAAGAAACCATTAACTATGTAGGAATAATAAGTAGGTAGTAGAAAGTAGGAACCTTATTTAAAAGGTGGTACTAGCTTCTGCCCGCGGTTTCACTCGCGTAGTACCTAGATAAAAAGTAGGTAGTGTTTTTTTTTCGAGCGTACTATTTATCTCCTAGCCAAATTTAACCTTTAAGTACCGACGTGCCGTTTTCATTACATAAGTATCGACGTGACGTCTGTTAGACCACCATAGTTATACCATATGTTCCTTACTAACTTATTTGTTTTTCTAAAATGTTATTGCTTCTAAACATTGTTTACACATTAATTATTGCATAAATAAAACAAAATATAAGGGTTCACATATTTATTACTTAACTATTAGCATTCAAATCACAGACGTTGATTATTTGGAAGAAAAAAAATACTTTTACCTTAGTATTTTATATATATGAATTAAACTGTTTTATTTTCTCGGAAGCAAATAATTCTTAAAGATTATTAGCCAGGTAAACTATGAAAATAAAGAAAACATAAAAAAATCTGTCGTTTTCTCAAAAACCACATGGTATCAAGAAGGCACACGTTTCTGGCAAGTGTCACATTTGTATGCAGTCTTGCACTTTAGTTTTGAGAGACAGATATGATACATTTCTGTGTAGGTTTTGGGCTACAATTTCGGGTCAATAACCTCAGAGCCATCATTTAGCCAAAATTTGTTCTCTACTTTGAGGCCATGTTTCATAATCTCCTACAGTTCCTGACACTAGTATTTTTATTTAACATTCTTAGTTTTTTGTATGAAGAGCCTGGCTGAGTCATTGTAACGTTAAACTGAAAATGAAAGAAGAACATCATATAAACAGAAATAAGTGTACTCCAATGAAAGTTACATAGTGCCGACGAGTGGTCAGACAGACCACTCGCGACCTTTTATCAATCAAAACTTACCGGAATCGCACGCGCCGACACTACCACTCTCCACAAATGCTACCGGGCTCGAGGGGCAGAGAGACGCGCGGGGTGATACTACAACGCCAACATAGGTATCGAGACTTTTCAAACGCTCGAATTGTCTGTCAGACCACACGTCGGTACTTAAAGGTTAATCAAGGTCCGTTCAGCCGTGAAAAAGGACAACATAAACAAATAAAGAAACAGAGACAATTTATTGTGTTCTGTTATTTTTTATTTTCTCGAATTCATAAACAATACTCTTTATTGGGCACCAGAACTAAATAATTATGTGATTCTCGCCCTACATCCACACTGCTGAGGGTCGAGATTTTTTATGAAGGACCTTCAAATGCACGATACGTGCAGCGACGCGAATGGCGTCGCTCATGCTATGGTCTCTATCATGACAATTAGAGCGGTTTGACCGCTCCATCGCATAGGGCTCCGTCCTCGTGATCGGTTTCCTTCCACTTTGCCTGAGCCTTTCCAGGTTGTTACCGTCCTTTCTGGCAATATAGCCGAAAAACACTCAAAAATATTCTCGGATGACATAATTATTTATTTATTTAAGTATACATTCATAATAAAGACACTTTTATTACAGAGGCACCTAATGCGATAGTGAACCTACTTAGTCACATTAATATAGGTATTATATTATACTAGAAAAAAAATGACCTACACGAACTTGTCAATTAATTATAATTATACATTATCATAACATCATAATGATTACATAAAACCTAAACCAGGGGGGTGTCACTCCGAAGTTTAGGTTCGTGTGGTCGGAGCTCCTTCCGGGGAGAATGACGACAGTAGGTTGCCACTCTGCTCTCATCTCGGGTCGCACGCTAACCTCGTCTTCACCGTGCGTTATTCTTGTCATTTTTGGATCTAACAAATATTATGGCTTCTAAACATAATAATTGGTGTAAAAGATACTGTGACGTATACGGGTATTAAAATAAAAGATAAAACTATGACTCTACGGTATTTTTATTTTGACATAATTATACTTTTTGAATAGTAGGTAAGCCATTTTTATATTCAAACCATCACATAAAAACCTACAAACTCTGTAACTAAATGAATTAATCGTTTTGTAAAATCTTATTATTTAGGTGCCTACCTACTTCGTTAATAGTTTTTTACCTACCTAGGTATTTATGTAGATTTTCGTATTTCGTTCGTTCACAAATAAAATTCGATTGATAATTGAATGAAATAGTACCTACCTACACCTACTACCGTTTCATATTAGTACCTCCGGCTCAAACCGCGCGGATCAACTGTACAAGTCGATACATGTTTGTATAAATTAAACCGCGTGCTGCCGTATAGTACCTATGCCGTACCTATTTTATATAGTCGCCCACCCAGTATTAGTTGCGTATGTTTGTAGTTATATAGCCAGCGAAAAAATCTATAATTGGTGAGAAACGATAAGTAGTAACAGATAGACATGTTTTGCCAAGTAGTAACTAACCTAACCATGTAATGGTAGTGTTTTCACTACAATTACTTATTAAAGGTAGTTTTTTGACTAAATACACATAGTTAACTTTATTGATTTACTTACTTATATCGGCGAATGTGAACCCTATACTCTGACCGCGAAACCGGTTCCAAGTCAGCGGTGCCAAACAGAATATGAACGCTAGTGCCACACGATAAGAATCAATTTCGCGTGCAAGTGGTAGGAGTAGGTACATTTTTATGCCTAAACATGGCTTTTATTAGAGAGTGATCCTTCTGTACGTAGTACTATTAGTCTGTGCCTAAACGATATAAATTCGTCAATCAAAACTATACTTTATCAAATCTAATTACAATAACATAGAATAAATAAAACAGTCCTATGACATTCACTGAAAGAGCAGCAAAAGAGATCGACTCTTATTATGATTATGGAGGAGTCAGGTCTTGACGTTGAGCTCCTTCTTAGTATGGATGTGTGGAGACTTATGTACTCAATGAATGTTTAAAAAATGCCCGACGGTCTTATACCTTAATGCCATCATTTCCAGACAACCTTTGTTTGAACACAAAATTTATGTTCTTAACAGGAGTGAGAGGATGAAAAACAAAAGTAATCGCGCGCAACAAACATTTAAAAAAATACGCAGCTGTACCATTAACAAAGTTCTACCTATTATGGTATAGTACACAGACAAGGCACCTAGCAACCACGGACCTAGGTTGTCTCAGTGGGTCTCACCATCTTTGGCATAATATATCCCTAATATACCGCCATTTCTTCCAACTTATTTGATATTGTGAGCAATACTAAATAATAGAGCTCTGAATTCCCATTACACGAAGAGAAATATTGTATTTGTTATACTTTTATGAAGAAGACATAATCATCTGTTGTCTGAATGTATGTTTTGGCGAGTTTTTGTTTACTTTTCACTAAAAACGTGTCACTAAAAGGGTTGTCACCATCAGCATAAATCCCCTAAATCAGTTTCAGTGGGATAGGAGTGAGATGCTAAACGTTGCTTTACAAAACTTTTTGTTGCTTACGAGCGGACGGCTTGAGCTGAAACTTTACAAATATGTTGCTCTAGGTCTAAACCGAAAATAACATAAAGACCACGTTATTTTTACTAGATATCACTATGGCAATAATATGTCAAATATAGATTAACAAAATTGATCTGTTTTTTTTGTTCACTCTTCATGAGCCAAATAGTCTCAGTCGTAGAAAGTTTGCCGTCTAGAAAAACATACACCCGTATGTTTAGGTACCACGCAGATGTACCCGCGGCTACATCTGCGTGGTACCTATACGGGTGTATGTTTTTCGAGCTGACGCTAGTAAGATTTATAAAAAAATGGTTTAAGGTTTTAACTAGTGTTTGTCACTCATTAGAAAATAGTAGTATTCAATGTGGTTGTGCATCAGACGCGGTACTCCCAAATCACTGTTAATTATTTTAACCAACTTCCCAAAAAAGGAAGGTTTCACCGATTTCCCCGCGTTTTCTTACGGATTTGCGATTTTTTTTTCCATCCATAGAAGTAGGTCATGGTGGTGACAATCCGATAAAGATCAAAGTCCTAGGACACCGTCCTAGGATCAAAACTCCTCAACGGACAACAAAAAGCAGTAGCAAATTATAGACATCATTAACTAGAAGCTAGGACCGTGGTAGCCACCTTACTTGCACTACTTGCTAGCTAGGATGCTAGCTGGCTAAGTGCTATTACACTTGCATAAATTCAGATGGCTAGATGACCTAGACTCCTTAATATCGGATGGTGTATGTAAGCACTAGTCTAAAACCTACGACTAACGACATCCACGGGTAGGTCTATAATAAATTTCTCTACTTGGGACTTATATTAATGGTTGTGTTGCCGCTGCCACGAACTTTGAATTTGAAACTTTGCATTCGATAATTTAATGTCAGTGATGTAATACTTATCAGAATTGGTGTTTCTGTGGGGTAGGCAAAGTTTATATGAAAAACATGCACCTATTTTCAGCGTCATGCGTTATGTGCAAGAGGAACTGTACCACAGCTGGTAAAAATATACACTAAATTCACGACTTGCGTCAGGACTGCGGCGTAGGCAAAGCGGTGCCGCTTTAAAACATACTTTTGGTAATACAAAATGTATAAAGCGACTCGGGGGGGGGGGTGAATTATACACAATCGGTGCGGCGGCTCAGACATGCCCCGCTTCGCTACATGCCCCGCGCCGCAACGAGTCGCGACCGGAGCGTCGAACAAGGAGCACGTTGTTTAATATACAGTACAAACATTATTGAGTTGCAGCAAAGCAATCACCTTCATCTTCTGATAATGAAGACATGCTATCGCAACAAAAGTCAACCTGTATAATAACACAACTTGGCTTATATCACCTTAGGCGTAAAATTTGTTGAAATGGCGAAAGGCAGTGCGGTGACACATGCTGCTTCAAAACTTGTTCATACAAAATGTATGCGCCAGCGCCGCGCCCTGCACCTTACGTCGCTTCTATAATTTAGACTTCAATGTTTAATTGAATGTAGCGTCCATGCCTTATCCGTACCACGCCTGCGCCGCGCCACCATCGCAAGTCAGACCGCATGTTTCATGCAACTACTACAACCTGTCGATCGTGAACACAATGTCACTATCGCAAGTTTCAAACGATTTTGTAGGTCTTTTGCGTCTCTTGAAGTATTTATTGTCTTTTGAAAATCACTTGACCTCGCGGTCTTCAATTTTTATTTCGTACGATGGGGAGGTACTTGGCCTCATCTCACCTGATTTTTCAAGTTATGGCGTACAAGGCCCATTTCACCCGGAATCGTCAACAAACTGAGGAACTGGGTTACTTGTTCATATAGCGACAGAATTAGGTAAGGTGGTGATAGCTAGCCAGGCGGACTTAAACAAAGTCGTACCACCAATAAAACCAAACACAATATTGTAGGGACCTCTGGATCTGACACCGGTGGGCGCACCTCTAGACCACAGAGGCGGTTTCCTGGGCGAGGATAACGTCTACGAGGGAGCGAGCTTTCCTAGAAGCTGCCTATTAAAGGCACTTGCGCGCAACGACGGATCTCAGCAAACAGCTTGACGCCGGACTTCGATAGTAGGGTGGTCGCAAGCCAGCGGACTTTAACAGATTCTACCACCAGTAATAGTATCATTCAACCGTAACTGCTGACTAAAGGTTAATGACTCCGTTGTCAGGGGTGGACCACTAGGAGGTAGATACCGCCTACCCCATTCATCTCCACCATACTACCTCAATGCTAAAACAGCTTTGACTTGGTTGCTGTCTACAGTCTAGTTCTGGTCTATTCACATCGTATTTGAAAGTTGTCGGTTGCCCCACCATCATTTTGCAATGTTGCGATGTGTTACCAAAAGCAATACAAAGTGTGAGGGCGGGTGGGGACCGCTAGGTCGTCGAACTCGTCGTGTACTAAAATAACCAACATAGACGCATTACTAACAGTTGTCTATTATTATTTTTGTTGTTTACAGATAATCATTTGATTACCTGTGCTACCTACTAAAAATATAATCTCTTACTTCTGTTCGTGGATTCGCCCGCATGTTACCTATTTTGCTATTCCTAGTATATAAGCCTCATAGCTCAGTTGGTAGTAACCTGCCTTTTGCGCTGTAGGTTGTGGGTTCGATTCCCACCCAGGACAAGCATTTGTGTGATGAATATAGATGCTTGTTCTGTGTTTGGGTGTTGTATCATTATAGTATGCACATATTTACAACAACAAAAAAGTATTTAAGTATGCTATCCGTATTCTAGTTCCCATATTACAAGTTAAGCTTAGTTTGGATTTATTAATTAGATTTCACTGTGTGAAATTAATATCCTGTAATATTATTTATTTAATATTATCCAATAGATGCTCAACGGGCTATATATAGTACCTCAGATTAACAACTCAACGTAACTTTATTCTAGTTTCGAGCTAAGATATAGTAATAATAAAGGTGACAATGCTGTGCGCTCAACCACGGCGCTTATGGCCAACAGATGACAGAAATATGCGCGTATTTCTACGTTTTGTTTTTTTACGGTAAAACTAATATGAATTTTGAAAATTGAAAACAAAGATCCGTCAGCTGTATACTGTGTTTATTTACTGTACAAAAAGTTCAAGCCCTAATTGGGCATATTTATCCTGGACTATAACATATATATTAATTTCAAACTAAATGCTACAGTATTGGGAAGATATGATCACTGAAGCTAAGCCATTTGACATATCATAGACTCTTAACAAATTGAGATGAATTAGGTGAGATTCGGTAACAGAAAAGTAAATTTTGATTCGTAATTTTTATCTGGGTCTTCATCGCATGTACCTTAAAATTACCCTTGTAGCTACGTGTCGTAGGTGTGGTTTCGACTACCTGACACTGATCTGACATTATTGGGAAAAACTGTTGGTTGACCTTCGCAGATCTCTGCGAGATCTTTTCTATTTATCCTTACAATACACAGTTTTTTATTTTGGAAATGGAGTACTGTAAAAAAAATAAAAAAGTCAATTAAATAGTGTTAAAGCGTGACTTGTCGACAATAAACAGGCCAAGTGCGAGTCGGACACGCACATCGAGAGTGTGTGAGGGTCTTGCCTTACTCCTTGCGTGCCGCGATTCCGAATAGGCGGAAGTTTTTGCTTTTCATTCTGACTGCAGCATTAGCATGAGTCTAGCTGACGCCCAGGCCGGATTTAAAATAGGTAAACATAACCTCATAATGTTCTTAAATTCCTTTGCATATAAGTTATGATAATTAAGTATTATTTACTTTCCGAAGCTTGAAATTACGCAAATGTAGAGACGCTTTATGCTTCCGACTGGGCACTAGGTATCAGAGGAAACCGTGGTTGGTATCTGTGTTCAACATCGGTAAACAGCCACAGTATGCAAATTCTGAAAACTGCTACTGGTACCCACACCCACCCCAACATAGGTACCTACAAAGCAATGTTTGATGTAAAATATATTAGTTTTGTGTCTTTAGGAAGGCCCCATTCTTACCTTTACAAAAGTAATAAATTTTAGTACTACCAAATATCGCAATCCCTAACAAACATAGTTTGTATAATTATATATTTTGGAATGACGTCTCCGATTGAAACTAACCTTTGCTGGGTAAATTGGATATGGGTATTCTAGGTTTGCAGGACTTTACTTTTACTAAATGCACAATTAATTATAGGTTTGAAAAACCCAACAAGTATGTTTTGTCTGAAGGGGGAGGAGGAGCAAAGGGTGAAAGTGGTTATCAATGGTTATTCCGTCATCGACTGTGATAGATATTTAGGAGTGTAGATGGATAGGTTGCTCGGTTAGATCAAAAATATAAAAGAAACTCAAGAAAAGTCTACAATGAAGCTAAGTAATATTTTATTACAATAGGATTATGCTAGTTTTATGTACAACTACACAAATCAAAGCTATTAAAATTAGACATAGTTCAAAAATTTTCATTACATGTATGTAGCAGCTTCATAAAAACCACACTTATCCATGCTATCCATTAAAAGCTGAGAAGGGAATATCTACCAACTAAATATTGTTTATAAAATTGAGCATGATCAGATCTGAAATAGTCTCATTTGACTAATTTTCGTAAGAATAAATTTTCCTTGTTAAACACTGTTTAGGGAATGCAAAAACAGAAACTATGAATACATTAACCACGATCTATGACCATGAATTATGTTACCAAAATTATGAATGCTATCATGTGAGATCCACTGTGTGTGAGAGTGCTGGTGGCTGAGGGATCATCTATTGCAATTCAGTGGATCTGATCACATGATAGCATTAGGGCAAATTACCAAGCACAATTACAATTACAGTATCAAATGGTATTGTGGAACATTTGAAGTAGTTCACACTGAACTAATTCAGAAATTTTAAAGATCAATAAGAGACAAATGGACAGAATAATTTGAAACTTTGAAAATCATGCAGTTGTTCCCTGGTTTGACAACATATCTTGTAAACTCCCAAAGAAATATATATAATTGTAAAGTTTGCGCTCTGTGTACATTCCACTAAATAATTTTAAATCTTCATGTTCCTGTTCTTATCCTGCTCTAGGCAGGGTTGGCGCAACATGTTCTAAATAATTAAATTCTTTTGAAATACATAATAATAAGACACCTAGGATGTGGAGCAGTCTTCTGATGCCAATATTGCTTGCTACATTATACATTATGCAATATTGTCTGCATTCATGGTTCTCAATAGTGATATAGTGGTTGTAATTGTAAGTAAGATGTATGGGGAGGGTTATAGTAATTTACCAGAAGGTTCTGGTTTCTTTGGGGTCATTGACATGGACATTGTTTTTTTTGCCTTGGCCTCTAGTTCAGTGACCTTGACGTCAAGTCATTGAATAAGTTGGATGCAACTCATTTCAAACCTTACCTAGTCAGAGGTGCACTGTATGGACTATGTATGTGCTACCACCTAAGCTCAGGAATGGCAACCACCATAAGATAAGAGTTGTCATTGTCACTAGTCCTTTGCTTTGCTACAGTGCTCCGAGGTCATTGACTTTCGAGGTCAATGACCTCAACTAAAGATTCAGTTCTTGGCATGACCTACTGATGACCCATAACATACATATAGGTTGGGATGCAAATCTTACATTTACTACTTTACAACTAAGATTTCCCTTACTACCTACCCCCGCGACATCATAAATATGCTCAATGGGATGCAAACTTATTGTATTTGTATTTTTGACTCATCATTCTGTTAAGTACAACCCAAACAGGATACCCTTATCACATCCACCGCCTGTAACCATCCACTTCTGGAAAGACACCTCCAAAAATCTAAAAAGGCTTTGCTATTATTTTGACGCTTGACAGGCGGGTTGGAGATAGCAGATATGGTATTTAGTTATAAGATCTCGGATCGATGTATCTACTGGGGACCAGAGATCCCAGTCTCCTTCCTCAAACTCAAAGGGCGGAGTGGGAGTAATATTACAAGGCCGGTGAGGTGGGCAGGCAGGTATCATCATATCTTAGAATGAACCATTTAAATTAACACAACCTCAGCATATCACACCCATTAAGTATATATGCATTTCACTCATTTTATTATATTTTATCAGGTAGGTAGTAGGGGAGTCCCTAAAAATGTTATAACTTACCGTTTGAAGTGCTCCCTTATTCGATCGTCACGAATGTTATCGGGTAAGTTTCCAACCCACAAATGCCGAGTCTCTCTAACCATCTTGTTTCAAACTCCACATTAGGAATCATTACCCGTTTGCGTCACTACGTGGCAAAAATCAATTTTGCACACAATTGTGTGTAAAACATTTTGTTAAATCACTTAGCACTGTACCAATCACATGTGTTGCACTTTTTTCTTAAAAATAACACTATCTTTCACTTAACGACATTCGATTATCGCATCATATAATCCACACTTCTGCATTTCACATTCACAAAACACAAACACACCACGTTTACTTTGCGACGCGAGCGTACTCTTTGCTGCTCTCGATTGACAGTGAATTTAGCTTCGACGCGAGTTTGCCGATAAGCTCCGCCTTCTGACCGCTGCCGCGCAAAGTGGAGTAGGGATCCCAACTCGAAACTATAACTTTACTCACAAATCTCGTACTTAACTATCTATGAATTCTGGAACACGGGAAACGATAATATTTGCAGCGATATCATCATACGTGTGTATACCTATATGTTTTTGTTCGTACAATCTGATAGGAAATAGCTGTATATCCAGCGCAAAGCAAGCATTGCGCTCTAATCCACTCACAACAGACGCAAAGGTGATTGAGGACTTTTACCACAGCATCAGATGTTTTCATTTGCGTGCATATTTGAGTTTTTTTTTATTAGATACGGTAAAGCTAAAGCAAGAGAAGCTCTTGACCTCGAAATAAAAATAATGAATATTTTTGTTAACTGGCCAAGGTAAAGAAACAATGTTATCATGCACTCCAAAACAAAGACGTTTAAATCAATGCACTCACAGCTCACAGAACCTTATAGCACTATTAAAATAAAATGTTGATTTCATGTAATGAAACTAACATAAATAGCATAATACTTACATAAAAACACATTATATCAATCTCATGCGCTTAGTATTTTCATTCAAAAATCACATAACGTTAAAATAAAGTCCTGAAAGTATATTAATTAATGATTTAAAATTATATCGGTGACAGAGTTTTTTAAATTGGAAGAGTAGTTTTGTAAATCACCCCTCATAAAAACTCCTAGAAACTTCACCATTGCGAGCGATATCTCCCTTTTGTGAGGGTAATAGTACTTGTATATCAATATCGATAATAAGAAGTTGTTTTATGCCAAAATATTCTATGCCTTGGGACCATTAGAAGGAATCTAATCATAAATCATAAATTTATAACGCGTGCGATACCCGCAATGGGATATTATCTTATATACCTATTGCCCTTATAAAAAAAATCATCTGAAGTAAACACATAATAATTAGCTCATGAACATGAACATGAACATTCACTATGAACTATAGTTAATACACCTATTCATAACAATGTTAAACTGATTTGCAATAGTAATTATATGAGTAAATAGAATTTACACAGCAGTAATTCAATTTATTTATAAAATCAGAAAATAAATTTAAATAGAAATTAGTCACAGAAATAATAACTTACAGGTAAAAGCGCTTACTAGTTATTATTTCATTATTTAATTATAATTATGATTTTAACAATCAAGTCTTGAGTCAGATTTTGAATTTCGAATACCTATCTGAGCTCTACTAGCTTCGCTCACTCGATCCACAATACAAGGTACCTATCTACCTGCTTTTACGTACTCAATCTTTGAAGTAAACATACGGTACCTAAATCAATGGAAAAACGGGATTAATAAGACGCTTTTTACATCTGTACAATAACAAAACGGTGAATTTGGGGAAAATAAAGGTTCGTTTGGCCAGCTTACCCAATATTGAATCTGTCTCTGTTGGAGTGCGCTATGTCTATCTCGTTCTAACATATGGATTTTACATCAGTGTTGCAGGCTATTGAAGTCACATAAAAATAAAAGGTAACAACTTTTAATTTTATCGAGATCAACAATAATCTGAAAAGTAACTTATTCCTTCTTTTGTTATTTCATTATATAAAAATTAGGATTTATTCAATAAAATGTACAATTAAACTAACTACGTACAAAGGAATCAGTCAGATTACTTAAGGACCGTTACAAACGGCCTCTAAAGAAACTAAACTGTTCCAAGCCAGACGGTAGCGTCCCAAAAACACTGGCTGCATTGCCACGCTGATTACCGATTTAATTCGCTGGCCTAAATAAGTGTCAGCCTTTGGAGTCACGCGACGCCTCAATCAAAAGCCCCGCAAGATTTTTGAAACCCGGAGGGCACCGGCTCCCCACGGAATGATTAAAATTTAAATAAAACAGAATAAAGGTACCTAAGTATTCTATGGTAGGTACCTAGGTATCTATCAAGTGTTGGTAATCAGTACACGTTTGAGCGAACCTTAATACCAAAAAATAATATGAAATGGTATGTAATAAAAGTTGTTTTTGTATTACATAACGTTGGTAGGTAGGTACCTACCTATTATATTATTTTACCTACCTAGACTAGGTAGTCTACCTAGGTAGGTAGGTACGTAATATATATTTGAAAAAGATAGAGCAAATAGATAAGTGCAGTTCACGTATGCGCCGAAAAATTCTCGTGATGTTTAGGTACCTACGTGTTGTAAATAAGTATCACAGTAGGTAGGTAGGCAGGTAATCAAAAACGAAGTTATAAGCAGGTAGGTATTGGAAATACACTATAGGACAGTCATGTTTTATGGCATTTTCTGGCACACAGAGGAGCAATGAGGTATAGCAATTATAATCAGTGGATCATGTAATGTAGGTACCTACTTACCAACCTAATCCAAACCATCTACCAGTGCGACATAAATAATCATCATCATTAATATCATACAACCATTGGATGAAAAGTACCTACTGCTAAATTCTACTGTTATTATATTCGATGGAGTGGATGGGAAAGACGAAAATGAAAATGGAGGCTTCTGTTCCACTAAGCTAGATTTAAATCGTTCCTTTTTTCAATTATTTCAACTTTGTGCCTACTTTAACTACTTTGTGAAAGTTGAAAAAAAAAGGAATACTTTTAACCAGTACAGAACATAAGTTCAAATGAAATAAATTAGGTAAATATTTATAGGTATATGTACATACCTACCTAGTTGATTAATTAAGTTGGGAAATCCGGCACTGTATGTATGTATGTATGTATGTGGCAATGTTTATAACGGCATAACTCCTGAACGGATTATCAGATGTTCATGTAATTAAAACAGTTGAGTTACCTATAGGTCGGTTGTAACGGTCCTTAGGTAATCTGACTGATTCCTTTGTACATAGTTAGTTTAATTGTACTTTTTATTGAATAAAGATATCACCAATGACATTGATAGTAAAATTTAAACTGAATAGAGATGACGTAAATAGAATTTGATTGTCACGGGGGATTTTTGATAAGTGGGGTAGTTTTTGAGATATTGGGGTGAAATGAAATACAATTTTTCACCCATATCTTTTGAATGGCTGACCCGATCAATTCAAAATTTTGAAAATGCAGAGATTAATACTCATAATTTTTTTTCACTGGTTTTTGAGAAATAAGGGTGTTAAGTGAGACAAGAAGATTTTTGGCTTGTAGGGCGTCATTTAAAAGAGTATAGGCTGCACGTTCATAAAATATATAGGTTTTTAACTTAATAAAATAGGGGTGGTTTTCTTAACAAAAGGGGGTTTTTTAAGGGGTTTAAACGCTTGGTATGTCTTGTAGGATAGACTGTTAAAGGGGGTTACTTTACAATTAACTTTCTTTTGATTTGCTTAATCCACCCCTGTATTTAAATTAAAGGTTGCAAAAGGGGTTGATAAGATGGAAGTCTTGAAAATGTGTGAAAACATGAAATATCATATGTAATAGGCGTTGACACTGCAGATTTCAAAATAAGTTTATTTTTGCCCTTATTAGGGATGGTTTTTAAGATGAAGGGGCAAAGGATGATCATCACTTTTTTTTAGATAAGAAAGGGTATTCGGAATCTCAGTAAAACTGGTCTATTTATTTTTTGTTAGTCACTCAATAGGTGTATTTAAAATCCAAGAATTACTTTTGGGGTGTCATGCAAGTGTTTTGACTGCGCAAATTCTATATCAACAGTAAATTATTGTCCACCACAATGTGAAAAGAACTTCCTCTATAACTGTTAGGTTTCGCCATAATCATCACGCTTGGCAGACAGATTGGTGCTCACAGTTAAAGTTTTGTTAACACACAGAAAGAAGCTGCTGCCTTATTGGTTGACTTTACGACATCCGTAGGCTGGAGGTGTAGATTTTAAACCACGACTATCAAGGCAACGGTTTTGAGAGCACCTTCAAGACGTCATCAACCTTTGTTTCATGTTAGAAAACTCTCGGACACTAAAATTTGTATGGAATTAGATGACTGTTGCTCCTTCACTAAACTGAAACTACTTATTTTACTCTTTTTAGTAATTACGGATTTAATTCAAACTCGATTACCTATAAAACTTTAGCCTGTTTACGATATGGAACCCACGAGATCGGCATTTTTTTGAAGTACTTAGGTATCAATTATCGTTCATAGTTTTCATCATCATTTCAGCCCACATTATGTCTACTGCTGAACATAGGCCTCCCCCAATCGACGCCACTAATAGCGATCTGAGCCGCCTCCATCCATCGACTCCCCGCAACAGCCATAATGTCAATATCATAATGTAAATAAAGTTTCCATCGAGTGGGGGATCTTCCCACACGCCGTTTCGCGTTCAATCGTGGTCGCCATGCGAGAACCTTTGCTCCCCAGTAGTTATCGGTACTGCGAGCTATGTGCCCTGTCCACTGACACTTCAGCTTGCTAAATCTGAGAGCTATGTCAGCAACTTTGGTTCTTCTACGGATATCCATGTTCCGGATTCTATCACGTAGTGACATTCCAAGTATAGCTCTCTCCACAGCTCGCAGTGCGACTTTTAAGTACTTTTTCTTTTACTTTTTGACAGATTCATAAGGCCGATAGTTAGCGAGCACGTCTCGCACCCGTATGTCATCATGTACTGGTAATACACACTGATTAAACACTTTCGTCTTTAGGGTCTGCGATATCTTTGACGGCTGGCTCTGCCCAATAGACAAATTCCTTGCGAACACTTTTGAGCCCTTGTTCCGCTCTATGGCGCTCATAATACAATTTGTATTAGAGGAGCGCAAATCGTGTCGCATGGATTTCGAGCTTTGTCTATTGAGCACGCCGTATTTTGACATGTCAACTGAAAACTGCAGCCTCATTTCACTCATCTATGCCATTAGATTTAAAGTATGACCTGAGAGTCTCTGGGCTTTATTCTGGCGTTGGCACTTAAATAAATCTGACACAACCGCATGGACAGTTTCCACCAACCTGTTATTCAGCTCGTCCACCGTTGCGCATTCCGCGTGGCATTCGAAGCGGTTTTGTAACTCTAACTGAAAGCTCTCGAGATTTTGAATTTGGGTGTAGGGTAGACTTTATCAGACGAGACCGTTCCAGCTTAATATTAATATTCAATGCCCTCTGACCATATGGTGATCGCTGCCGGTTTTAACCCTGTTGATCACAGAGACGTCATTGAATATGTGCCTGTGGGTCGTCATGACAAAGTCTATCTCATGCTTATAACTGCCGGGGTGTAGCCACGTTCATTTTCTGGACGACCGCTTCTCGATATCGTCATACATGACTTCCACTTCATCATCAGGGTTTCGAGGTCGGGGCGTAAACCTGTATGATCTTCAGCGCATACCGATCGTTAATTCTGAGTATAAGGTACGCCACCCTGCTCGAAACACTTTCGATCTTTACAACGACTTGTGGACGAGAAACCGTGTTGAGACAGCTGGTCGCGCTCCCGGTAGTAGAACAAGTTGCCGGAATTAAGGGTGATCGTATCCTCCCCCTCTTCGGACTCCTGATAACCCTATGATATCCCAATGCAACTTGTTTAACGCTGCAGGGGTCGTTGGCGCTTAGGCTGGTAGCCGCGCTTGGC
Organism: Venusia cambrica; assembly: GCA_951394065.1. Taxonomy (NCBI): domain Eukaryota; kingdom Metazoa; phylum Arthropoda; class Insecta; order Lepidoptera; family Geometridae; genus Venusia; species Venusia cambrica. Next base: position 13,460,772 of record OX596047.1, on the reverse strand, counting down.
AGGCGGGTTGCTGATCACAGGAAAGGTGTATTGTACTCTAGGAGGACGGCATAGGAGATAGGCATCGCCCCAACGACACCACAATGTAAAAACAACGTGTATACTGTAGACCTATGTAACGAGCTTGCACATCTGGATTAGCGATAGCTTAAATTTGAGTCCGAAATTGGTTCACTTAGCATCAAAAATTTGGAACCTCTTTAGCCAGTGGTTTCAGAGAAATAAGCAATAAACTTTTTCCCGCCAAAAAAATCTAATTGACTAGAGAAACCCGTCCACGCGTTACGTTGCCGCTTAGTGCAGGCCACAACTACAATCAATTTTGAACTTTATTGTTTAAACCTAAGAACAGTTTTGTCTATACCATAAAAAAATATGTATTGTCTATGCTATGAGATCAAGAGCCATAGCATTCGCGTATGTTAGACCTAGGGTGCTAAATAGTTAAAGATAACTGTTATTGATGGGTTTATTGATAGTTATGAAATCTATGGTTGACGCGGCGGCGCGGTGGCAGACTGGTTACAAGTTGATATAAGGCCGAAGGTGGAGGCGCACTTTACCCGGAATCCTCAACAAACTGAGGAACTGGAGATCTTACCTCTAAATGCCGGAACTCAACAATTTTAGAATTGTTATTATTTATGACGACAGAATTAGGTAAGATGGTGGTAGCTAGCCAGCCGGACTTAAACAACGTCAAAATGGGCACTGCAAACAACGGACGACTTTAAGTTTTTTTCAGGCACTGCATTTTTCCACTTTAATTTCTGGTTTTCATTCTTCAGAAATCTACATTAGGTACAATAAATGTAATTAATAACAACAACCTCTTTCGTACACTCTGACCGTGGTCGGCACATCTCCAATTTAAGACCTACCTCCTCCTGCAATATTGCAAAAAAAAATCATTGATCAACATAATTCATGGTTACTCTAAAGAATATGATTGTTATTAGACAAGGTGTAATAGGGTCATGTTTTAGTTTTCATATCTATCTAAATATATATAACTCAAAGGTGACTGACTGACTGACATAGTGATCTATCAACGCACAGCCCAAACCACTGGACGGATCGGGCTGAAATTTGGCATGCAGGAAGATGTTATGACGTAGGCATCCGCTAAGAAAGGATTTTGATTAATTCAACCCCCCAGGGGATAAAATAGGGAATGAAAGTTTGTATGAAATTTTGACAATTTCAAACCGATCGGGCTGAGACTTTGCATGCATAAAGCTACTATGACGTAGCCATCCCCTAAAAAAGGATTTTGAGATTTTGCATTTGTTTTTTTCGGTTTAGTAGTTTTGGTTATAGACTCTGCTTTGTATTTGGCATTTATTTTGTTTTTATTTGGTTTAAGTATAGGTTTTATCGGTTAGACTTTTTTTTAAATGGCTAAAGAAAATCTGAACGTTAATGGAGAAGTTGAAGAATGTACTGTCGTTTTTAAATTTTGTAGGCCCTAATTTTTTACACACGCTAAACAAAAGTAAAGCCACAAAAACTATACCTAATTAATAAAAATACTTCTTAACGCGAGCGAAGCCGCGAGCAAAAGCTAGTTATTGTATATAACGCTTTGCTGGGATTATATTATGATACTATTATAATATAATAGTCAAATAATAGGTAGTGTTCCGACCGATTCTGATTCTGTATTCAACGCTACCTACGGGGTTTAACAGATACTCTATCGGGTATTATATTTGGGTAGGTATCCATAATCGGGTCAAAGTCAAAGTCAAATATAATTATTCAGTAATATTTTTTAGGATCACTTTGAAACGTCAAATCTACCGCCTGTTCGGAATTGCGACTAGCACACGAACCAAGAACCTCGGGCTAGTTTTTTTTTTATGATCCATTACAATAGCTTAACATTATCTAATACTAATTACAATTTATTCACTGGAGCAAATTCATTTTTTTAATGCCAGGTTTTCTTATCTTCTAGGTAATCTGAAATTTTATAATAAGCTTTCCTGGATAGCTTTTGTTTTACAAAATTTTTGAATTTATTATTTGACAAGCTTAACACATCACTTGGTAATTTATTAAAAAAACGTACAGTTTGCCCTAAGAACGATTTGTTAACCTTATGGAGCCTAGTTGTGGGAACAGCGAGCTTATTCTTATATCTAGTATTATAATTATGTTTATCACAGTTTTTGTCAAATAAGCTTATGTTTTTACGCGCGTACATAATATTTTCATAAATATATTGGCAGGGCATAGTCAATATATTTATTTCCTTAAACTTGTCTCTTAATGAATCTCTGGGACCCATTTTATAAACAGCGCGAACAGCCTCTTGCAGCACAATATTATGCCATATGACATAATACTGTGAAAGTAACTGAAGTAAACTAGTCTTGCTGTAGCAACGTCTGTGAGCAGACGTATCTTCTTTACAGCATATGCTGTAGAACTAAGTCTCTTCGCCAGTTTATCTATGTGTGGGCCCCATTGAAGTTAATTATGCGAGGTTAATTCAAAATATACAGTGGTACTAACTAATTCTATGTTTACCTCTTTAACTTTTACATTAGCTTCAACTTCAGTTACATTTGGTACAATAAATCAAATACATTTGGTCTTTTTCTGATTGAGTACTTGAGTACTAAGTTATTTACATTAAACCAGTTAACAATTTTTGAGATTGCATTGTTTACGTTGTCGAAGTTAGTCATTTGTCGCTTCAATCTAAATAGAAGTGACGTATCATCTGCAAACAGTACAATCTCATGGTCATCTTTAACTATTTGGGGCAGATTATTAATCTAAATATATATAACTCAAAGGTGACTGACTGACTGACATAGTGATCTATCATCGCACAGCCCAAACCACTGGATATTATGACGTAGGCATCCGCTAACTGTCGGTAGTACTGATATCGGCCTAAAGTTTGTTGAATCAGAACTGTTACCAGATTTAAAAAGAGGAGTTATTTTACTATATATAATTAGATTTGTGAATACGCCGCAGTCGATGCATTCGTTGAAAATAAAAGCTAATTCAGGCGCTATTACGCCTATTATTAGTTTTACAATGAATGCTTACAGAGATGCCCCAGAGGTCAGAGGTCTTCTTTTTATTTGTAAGTCTAAATGCTTTAATTATATCGTTATTGTTTACACGTTTGAAATAAAATGGTTGATTACATGATGGTATATTATTTTTCAGTATTGCCTCTGCCATAATATTTGAAGAGTTCAATGATTTTGTGGTAGAAATAGGTATATCAGTAAAAAACTTTTCAAAAACTGTCGCAACATCAATATTTCGGACTGTGATTGATTTGGATGTAAATATTGAGTTAAATATGTTGCTAAATTTAGTAAAAAATGTATTATGTAAATAGTCAGGATAGTTGCCATTATATAAAACAAAAGTGGCTCTAAACGAACATTATGTAAATGTAACGGTTATTAAAAAAAAAACAACTTTTATGAGGCTTAGGACTGTCAGCGAAAATAAACATACGTTGGCAGATTATTCACTGCTATTATTTACACAAATTGACTCCTTAGCAGACGAATATCAATCACAGAAACTATTAGGTATTTACTTAGATTTATTCACTACTAAACGAATATCATTCGCACAAATTCACTCATTAGCAGACGAATAACAATCACAGACTATTATTTACTTAGATTCACTCACTACAAGACGAATACCATTCGCATAAATTCACTCATTAGCAGACGAATATCAATCACAGAGACTATTGTTTACTTAGATTCACTCACTACTAGACGAATATCAGTCGCACAAATTCACTCATTAGCAGACGAATAACAATTACAGACTATTATTTACTTAGATTCACTCGCTACTAGACGAATAGCATTCACATATATAATATAATAGCGTTGCGCGGTGAAGTTCACGAAACGAATCTTGGATCAGGCTGATATTTGACTATCATAAAATAATATAATACCGAAGATTCCAATACCTATTACGTATATGCATTGATAATATTAAGTTACTTACATTTATTATGAATGTATTAGTCACACCTCTATCTAATTTACGTCAGTCAGACAAAGACACACTACCTGTGGGAGCCCTCTCGCCAGGACCGCTTTTAGCTAGCTACCGCTTTTATGGGAATAGCTACCCTAACTGTAAAGTATAGATTTCCTTTTAGCTAAACAATAATTTTTGGTCCACAGTCTAGTTAGTAAGTATAAGGTCATGATCTACCTACTCTTTGCTTTGAGCATGCGCAGTCAGTGCGTGCACTGAGCATATGCGCCGCAGCAGTGGTCTTCCTTCGTAATCGTATCGCTTCGTCTATGTAATGTAATTTAAGAGTAAGAGAGAAATTCAGCGAAACGAAACGAACGACAGATAAAATTATAAATTACTACTTAGTCTATTCGGGATAGGAGGAATATAGAAATCTTCGTCTTCGTCCCCAGAAAAAAGGCTAAATGTTTCATAGATCTAGGTTAGTCATGTTGCGATATAACTATTGCTGGAGAAGTTGCAAGTACTCTGCTGAAGCAGCTTCAGCATCGAGCGAAGGATTGGTTATCAGCGATAACTGTGCACAGAAGCTGAAGCAGCTTTGTGACAAAGAAAGCAAGTTCCTACGACTATGTGTAGAGAGCGGCGGGTGCTCAGGGTTCCAGTATAAGTTTGATTTGGATACAAAATTAGCTCATGATGACAGGTAACTAATTTTATCTCCAATACCTACGCAATCGTTTTTGATATAACCATAATTATTCTATGGTACATATTTACACAAATCCATGTGCTATATATATATATATATATATATATATATATATAAATGCGAAAGTTTGTTTGGAAGCTAGGATTAATGTTATTTATTTCCACACATCATAATTGCTTAGCGGTTTGAGCTTAATTTTGCTCTGTTTTTGTTGTTGTCTCAGTTTCAACCATGGGGTTGAAACTGTGTGGACAAGCTAGTAGTAAATAACATGCTAAAGGCACTGGGAAGTTCTACAATAAATTATACTCTTAATAGTAATGTCATAGGATTGGGATCTTGAGACTGAATAAAACTTAATAGGTACTACAATAAAGAGATGCAGAAGATGCTAGTAGTAAAATTAAAAAACATTTTGTTTTCAAAATGACAGAATTTAGAAATCATTACCCTTAAGTTTTACAATCAACTAGATTATCCTAATATTGGGTTTTGTTGGTACCTGTACCTGTAAAAAATAAATTGTATTTTAACTTGGACTCAATATCCTTAATATTTGCGTAATCTCTATTGAAAGGAACCGGTACTATGTGCATTTATTTTATCTTACTATTATACTATATTTTATTATACTAGATTTTTTAACAAGTTGCAGCCTCTTTCTTTCTGTTGTTGGATTGGATGAACTATTTCACATGAGTTATTCTTTTTCAGAGTGTTTGAAAAGAATGGAGCAAAAGTAGTTATAGATGAAACATCCTTGGAATACATCAAAGGTGCAACAGTGGACTACCATACTGAGTTGATTCGGTCAGCGTTTAGAGTTATACATAATCCTAATGCAGACCTGGGGTGCTCTTGTGGGGCCAGTTTTTCTATAAAAATTGACTAATAGCCAACTACATAAATAATCAACATAAAGGGCAACATCGTAAATGTTATATTCACTTATCAATAAATATTATATTATATTAAATTTATGTTGAGCATTCTACTTGCAATTTGTCTTGCTGTATATCAAGTATTAAGTTGTTTTTTTTAACAGTCACATGTCACATAACAGAGATCCATATCAATATGAAAACAGAAAAATATTGAGTAACAAATCCCCTAAGTTCCCTAGAAAAAAAAGTGTTTTTTTTTTGAGAATGCATAGTGAGACTAGTGTTGATTTGTTTTTTTTTATTCAAAGGAACTAAGCAGATTTGTTAGGTCCTTACTATTATTCTGTTAACATGATAGCTATAATTTTTGCAAGTAAAATGCTTTCAAATAGGTGAGTTGATAGTCAGTCATAACATTTAAGAAGGACCAGGAGCTCTATCAAACTGACATCTCATATTTTATTAAGATCGAGAGGTAAATGTTGTTTTGTGCTGTTTTATATTTTCATAAAAACATAACTGAATAACGTTTACTAAGTCCTTGGGATAAAATCTTATCCACTACTTAATTTTGATTTTAATGATTTATTTTGAACAATAATGGATTTCCGCAAAATAACGCCTGAATCAATTAGCTAACGTACTTACAAGTAAAGTAAAAATATCAAATGGATTATCTACGAAATGAATATTTAATTAATAACCCAGTTGATCGTTGTCACCACCAGATTGTAAAGTGACCAGAATACTGGCGGCATTACCATGTTGGATGGCAACACTCACCCGCACAAAATACAGTCCATCATTAGATATTAATTGTGTTTTTTGTCAAAGATAAACAACACAAACCTAGACAATTTTATAAAGATGATGCAGTGTTGTGTTTCATCACAATTAAATGAGGTACAAATTATTGAAATTGTAGGTAGCTTGTAGTACATATTTTTCTTGTTATTTCTATAAAATTAGTGCTGCTGTGATAATTATAGTGTAGGTAAATTTATATAAAAAATTGACAAATAAGTATAATAATGTTAATAGTTGTGTTGTTATTTTGTGAACTGCTCATTTTCGAGCGGTTTTCACTGGTGGCCTCCGTAGCAACCAGACAGTATACTTTCTATATATTGGGGGCCATTTGTTTGTCTATCTGTCTGTATATGGACAGGTGGACCAAACCAATGGCCCCCCAGAAAAAAAGTACCCTAAATATTGAAGTTGATAGATTATACCCACAGGTACCTGTCTTTATTTTTAGAAATTAATATAACTGAATAACTGCATTTAAAACCAAATACACTATAAGCTTGATAGCCATCAACCTACCAAACAGGCTGGATTTAGACCAGGGCTTTCAACCACTGATCACCTAAATACTTTAAATCAGATTATTGAAAATTACCATGAATTCAATAAACCTTTGTATCTAATGTGCATTTGTATCTCCAGCTTGCACAGAACAAATCTGTAATTTCTAAATATGACAATATTAGGTTCAATCTGAAAATCTAGTTTAAAATTTAGGTTCCAATCAAACTTCGTAGATACAAGCCTAAGTAGGTGTGTAAGCCAGGGACCTGTCCCTGGCTTGTAGACCCTGGTCTACAGCTTACACATGCTGGTAAAGCCAAACTGGTCAAGACGGCTATAATTAATAGCCTATAATTCAGTGCAGAATGGGCTCACCAAGCATCAAAGATTTAAGGCCTGTAGCTATAGTACTTTCAGAGGTACAAGGTAAAGACAACATGTATGCTGTAGACCTATGTCCCCAGCTTACACATCTGGATTAGCGAAATGGCTGAATACTGGATTGTGATTGATAGCCTATAATTCTGTGCAGAATGGGTTCATTAAGAACCAAATATTTTAAGCCTGTAGCTATAATACTTTCAGAGATACAAGGTAAAAACGACGTGTATGCTGTAGACCCATGTCCCCAGCTTACACATCTGGATTAGCAAAACGGCTGAATACTGGATTGTGATTAATAGCTTAAATTTGAGTCCGGAATTGGATCACTAAGCATCATCATTTTGGTACCTTTATACCCAGTGGTTTCAGAGAAATAAGCAATAACCTTTTTCCCGCCAAAAAATTCAAATATACTTGAGAAACCCGTCCACGCGTTTTACGTTGCCGCTTAGTGCAGACCACAGCTACAATCAATTTTGAACTTTATCTTCTTGAAAATAAGAACAGTTTTGGCTGTAACATGAAAATTATGTAATGTCTATGAGATCAAGAGCATATAAACGTAATGTTTATTTCATGTAATTTTACACCCATACAAAGGATATGATTACTGATATTGATGGCTTCATTGATAATTATGAAATCTATGGTTAATTTTATAGTTACTATGAATTCATTAGAACCTGTCAAACCATTCAATAAAATATACCTCCTCGACAATGTTAGCCCACACAACATCATGTTATGGGCCACACGCACACCCACACCGCGGCGGCGAGTAGCGATGTGTTAAAAATGTCTGTGGCTGTGGAAAATTTGTATTCTTTGAGCCTCCTCTTCGTGCTATTAGCTCACTCATAGTTTCGGGTTGAAATAATAATCCATCCAGTAAAAAAATATTTATTTTACCATGTTTCTCGAATGTGAATATGAATATGGTAATATATTTGTGGTTGTTAACTTTTCTGGAACACATAAGCGAGAAGTAGTATATAACTGGCTTATCTGCTTCTGCTGATAAGTTAATACTGGTAAAGAATGGAATTCCTTGCCTTCGTCTGTTTTTCCGCACGAGTACAATCTGGAGTCTTCAAGTCCAGCGTAAATAGGTAATTAGTAGGCAAGCGTGCTCCATCTTAGGCCGCATCTTTACTTGTTTTACATGTAAGCTGGTGGTCAAACGCTTGGCTATCATCAATTAAAAAATGACCTGTTCAGTCGAACCGACCTAATAGTTGCGTATGTTTGTAGTTACTCGTATCTAGCCAGCGATCAAATTACGTAATGGTGAGAAACTTTAAGTAGGAACAGACAGATATGTTTTACCAATAAAAAATCTGTAGTAGGAACCAACATGTATGTTCACTACGCTTACTTATAAAAGGTAGTTTATTGACTTAATACACAGTCATAGTTAACTTTATTGATTTATTTTTGCATAAAATTACCTGAGTAGGTATATTTAAATCGGCGAGTGGGTAGTGGCAACCCTTTGCACTGACCGCGAAAGCGGTTACAAGTCAGCGGTGCCAAAAAAATATGCACGCTAGTGCCACACGATAAGATTCAATTTCGCGTGCAAGTGGTAAGATTAGGTAAATTTTTATACCTAAACATGACTTTTGTTAGAGATCCTTCTGTACGTAGTAATATTATTTATGCTGTGCCTATGGCGCCCAACCAAACATGACCATTGACCGAGCTTCAGAAATCGAATCTCAAAGATTGTCAAAGAGCCATGGAGAGAAGTGTGTTAGGGGTGAAAAGGACCGATAGGATCCGAAATACCGAATTGCGATCTAAGACCGGTATCGCAGATGTCGGTGGTAAGACTGCCAGGCTGAAATGGGAATGGATGGGTCAAGTCAGTCGAATGCCTGCTGACAGATGGGCAAAGGCTTTCTCGCAATGGGTGCCCGCAGGTGGACAGCGGAGTAGAGGCAGTCCCACCGGGGCGGGGCGCGGCGGCGGCGGCGGCGGCGGCGGGTGGATGGGTACTTGCTTGCGGCGCACAGTGGCTAGTCTCTATGGACGTCGTCGGATAAAGGCACATTTTTTTTAAATCAGAACGTGTTCATCTTATAATACTACGTGTTCAAATCTTTGCTTACTGACTACAAAAGTTGTTTCCGGCATTTTTTGCGTAAGTGCCATATTTAATGGTGGCGGCGACGCGTGTGTCATAGTAGAACCGTGCAACACGCTGTAGCGGCGCGGCAGCTGTTGAAACGAAACTCTACGAGCACAATTGCTTGCCTACAACTACGATAAAAAGGGAAGAAGTCTATCGGGGAACTAGACTATCTGGCTCAAGAAAACAAACAATCACAGTTACCATAATAATCATATACTTAGGTACATATACCTACCTACTTACTAGAGCACATACGTTTTATTTAGGTCCAAAATAATATTTCAAACATACCTAAGTACTTTTTTCTGTAATAATCATACATAATCATAATAAAATCATTAATGTGTAGGTACTAGGCAGGGTATTCTCAATGAGACTGAGACACATTCATGGCAGCCCAAACATTGTCCAGTTTGGCTGCAGGAAGAGTCGTAATACTGGCAATAACGGTGTCGTTTTTGCCAGTATTTGCTGGGGGTCTGGAACAAAGAATTGATTTTACCTACTGCCTTTGGTTGTAGAGTAGGTACCTTAGGTAGGTATCTACATCGCAAGGTTCCGTTCGGTACCTGTATATTTAAAACTAAATTCCTTCGAGAACATACATTCCATTTGGACTTCACTAGGTAGATCCCAAAGATTTCGACGTGGCACTTTTGGATACAAGACTTCGTTGTCTGTCCAACCTTACTTACTTGCGCTATTATAAAGACTTCGTTATCTGTCCAACCTTACTTACTTGCGCTATTATAAAGACTACGTTGAGACTTCGTTATCTGTCCAACCTTACTTACTTGCGCTATTATAGTGCTTGCCTAGTTGCCTTCAACGTCAATATTTGTTTATTCAGTAAGATTTTTTAGGAAAAATTTGAATCAAATCTACCGCCTCTTCATAATCGCGACCAGCACGCAAGTAGCAAGGCAAGCAACTCGGGCTAGTTAGCTTTTTGATGATCCATTCAATAGTTAGGTAAGTAGGTACAGAGTTGCCAAAATTTAAACAACGTTAATAAGTAAATTATAAAGGTAACTAAACACTGAATAGGTACTATTTTAAACATGTTTCAGGTACTTACTACCAAATGAGTAGTTTGCATACATTGTGAAATCACCATTTTGCCTTGCCTACTAAAAGCTGGCCAAGCCAGGGCTGAGATTGACTCGCACTAAGAAATGCAATACCCGCATTTTTTGGTATTTAAATGTGGTTGCTGTGGGTCGAGCCATCTTTGCGCGAGTCCGACTCGCACTTGGCCGGTTTTATTAATTATTTTAAAATGAAACTACCACTTAGGTTAAAATATACCTAATCCGCTAAAAGCACAATAGGTAGGTAGGCTAAAGGCAGCTACATTAGGTACAGTTTCTATAAGCCCTTTACAAGTCGGACCTTTGGTACCGTTGACCGTTGTTGTGTTTCGAAACACAATATAAAATGTGGGTATATACGTATAGGTAGGTACTTACTGCTGGAACTCCCCAGCAGAAGTATTAGCACCATTGATCGAGATTTTCTTTACGTTATGAGGCGAGTAACGGTTGTACAGGCCCCAGATGCTGTTCATTAGCTTGCTATTGTACTTCAACGGTGATGGCTCCATCACTGGAAATTAAATAAAAATATCTGAGACAAATATAATTTACCTAAGTACGTAAAAACCGAACATTACGCCACCTCACGACGATAGCTGGGGCTGCACTCCACCTAGTCAAGAGCGGCATGTTGGTATTTGGCTGAACCATGCCAAAGGTGGATGCAACCGCAACACTCATGTCGTGAGCGAGCTCGAGCTTCGAGTCAAAAGCTAATAAACGCCAAGGTGTTCATTATCGTTTGAACTTTTTTAAAATGTCCAATTTTTTGATCACTTTTGCGAGAAGGGGAAGGTGGTCGGTCACTTTGGCTAAAGGTTCTTTGGTCAAAGTCACGACTTGCAAGAGGGTGCCAGCTCCAATCATTAGGCATTAACTACATAACTCTAACGTCACCCTCACCCCATTGGTCTGTCAAAGTCTGATTCGTCCTATCAACCACACCTACAACCGTACAACCTAAATAAATAGAATTGTTTTTGTTTATATCGATATCTATAGAATGGTAGGTACCAATCTATAGATAATATGGTCTAGTCGAGATCGTCGATGTAAATATAATAACATGATTGATGGACAATGGACCCACAGACCAATTAACCCCATAAAGTGTACAAGTTAGGGTTCATGTACTCAGGTAATAATTGTACGGCGTAGTAAATAGGACTTCATAAACCAAATTCTTACGCGAAGTAGTGAAGAATTTCCCAGTTTCTGGTCCTTTTGGAGTCTTGGAAATTTTCATGTCTCGTTTATCCTGCTGGGTCTGCCGGATGCGGCCGGCAGAGAATGCGGAAGGCGGAATTGAAGCCATGATGTTAAGCTGACAGGCTGTAAAACAAAAAAATGGTTTCAAGGACTTGATGAGTTTACCCAGGTAGCTTACCTATCAAGAATAAAAAAACCCTAGGTCTATGATAGGTACATAATGCCCACTCGCATTTATGAGAGTATATTATACTCGCAATTCATCTACAATCTATAGGTAGGTGATCGTATCCATACTTAGCAATATTTGAATTTCAAAAATAGTTCGGTACCTATATCTGTCAATTGGTTACGTTTTCACGGCTAAATTGATCTTGATAAAATTCGCTATTGCCGTACTTAAGAAAGGAAACAAAAAGGATCCAATAAACCATTTTATACAGTGGATCATGATATTCTAATACCTAGCTGAGTTAGAACATTATGGAGTAAGAGGTTATCGTTAGATCTCACCAAATCATATTTAAATAATAGAAAACAGTTCAATGAGATATAAAACCAAGTCAAACGAAGGACTTAATTGTAACCAAATCCAAGGTTTTGACCATAGGGCGGGGAGTCCCACAAGGCTATAGAATTAAACTTGAAAACTTAACATATTTCAAATTCTATAAACTCTAAAACTCTTCCCAGTCTACATATTAGTGGGGCTTAAGGACATCGACAGATTTAATTTGCCACGACAGAGAATCTTTAGGCTAAACAAGAAGGAAAGATGATAAATGTCCGATGTTGTGGCATGCACGACTGCCGGTACCAAGATATAAAACTATTTAATCTCCTATATTATATAGTTTTAATTTTATCAGAATATGTCATTTACATTGAATTTTTATCTTTATTTTTTGTTTTTCTATATTATATTTTTGTTATTTATATGTGCGACTTGAATTTTAATCATGATCATTTTTTGTTTTATATTTAGGTATAATATAAGTAGTATGTGTTATATGTGTATCCGCTTACATTATAGCCGTGAAAACGATTTATTTTAAGCATTATCTATATAAATTCGATTTACAAGCGAGTCTTGTGTTATCAGACTTTTAGTCCGGAGCCGGTTCCCCGCTTTGTTACAAACAGTACCTATCTATAGACGAAAATACAACAAACAGCAACTACGTTATCACAGCTCTTGTTACATACGACATACGAGTAGATATAGGTATTCTGACTATTAATTGTACTAACTTTAAATACCTATTCAAAAAAGTAAAATAGTCTAATACGAGTAATATCCGGGAAGCATTACCTAGTCAAATCTAAAAATAAACAAGAGAGACATACCTTTACACAGTTTGAGGAAAATATTCCTGAGCGCAGCTTTGTTGTTAGTTGCAATCTTGAAGCCTCTTTCTGAACCTTTGCAAACGCTGGTAGCGCTCGTCAACTCGGTACCAAGTAGAACCATCAAATCTCAATATCGACTTCAAAAGTGAAAGGAAAAGGCGAGTGAAATGCAAAGCACGGGAGTCACGAAAGGCCGAGAAACGACTGATCAAAATGGCTGCTAACGAAACATGACAATCATGACCCCTGCTTGCAAGTTATCAGTTCTCGACTGGAACGTATGTAATTAATGACTATTTGAGAGATAAAGTGCTCTGTTCTTGTACGTGTCAGAGGAATTGGGAGCATCTGTCTTATTGATATCTAGGTAGTAGTTGAAGGTACCTCAACTTCACGAGTTCTGCGTGCTATTTAAATCTAAGTAAGGTGACAAATTGTGTAGGTACCTATTTTGGGCAAGCAACTATTTATTATTGGGAAATGTCACTGTTTCATAGTGCCTAGGTACTTGTATAAAGCAGGTGATAAGACATTAAAAAGTAGAAATGTTGTTTCCTTGTGAAAATGTTGTCTAACAAATAATTTCGCGCGTGTCTGGTTTTCGCTGATAATAGTATTTATCTTGTAACGACTTACTATTATTAATTCTTTAATAATGCTAACTATTTATGGTTATCGGTTGCTATTGCTATGCCAACGAACGATAATACAGTTTTGCCGCGGAACAGAACACAATTAGTAGAAATTGTTTGAAATGGAAATAACCCAGAATAATTCTCTTATTATTGACAAAGACCTAACCTACCTACTGTATTCATTCAATTATTGTAGGCGGCGACCACAATCTCTAAAATCATTTTTATTTTATAAGGTACTTTACATGTCACTATCTGTCCTGTGTACAAAAATAGGGATAAAGTAAAGTAATATTCAGTAAACAAGAATGCTTTTAGAGGTTGTGGTCGCCGCCATATCGACGCTGGAAATTTGAAATGTCGTAAGGGACATTTTGTCGTAAGGGACATTTTTATACCATTCAACTGGAAATTTTGTCCTCTATCGATCTGTAGATTTAAAATGTTGATATCTCTTCAAATAAAGAAGTATGAAGTCAAATTGTTTTGTCGTAAGTGAAATTGTAGTTTGTAGTAGTAACATTTTTAAGTCGTATGGGTCAAGTTTTGTTTATGTAGCTTTTAGCAACGTCGTAAATCTAAGTAACTGTCTGTTTCATACGGTGTAACACGCATACACAAAATTACGAATCCGTTACAACATTTTGTTCAAAAACATATGTTTTTAAATATTGTCGTAAGTAGCAACAGTATTAATTCATTAATGTCTATTACGACATTTTGTTCAAGATAAATGAAAAAATCTTACTTGTTGTTACTTTTAAAAAGGAGTGTCCGAATGAAATGATTGTTAAATATTCAATGAAAGAGGAAGCTGAAGCTCATAAGTTTCAACTACATCAAAAATCTTCAACAGATGGAAAAGCAAAGGACAAAAAGGGAAAAGGGAAGGGCAAGGGGAAGGGGAAGTCCAAAGTGAATATAGAGGAGTCATCATCGCAAAACCGGGATGGAACTGAAGAAATTGAGTTGAAAGCTTTATATAAACATCCACAACTCATTTCTGCAGCAAAGTACAAAGATTTGAATAGTTTTTGCGACAATGGAACAATACCAAAACGGTTTCACGCAGAATACCTTAATCTTCCGTATAATTCTGGGGTGCCAGATGAATTAAACGATACAGACGAGGAAGATGAGCGTGAATTATGAAAATATGGCTATAGATAATATTGATTATAAGACTAATACATTTATTCAATAAAAAGTACAATTAAACTAACTATGTACAAAGGAATCAGTCAGATTACCTAAGGACCGTTACAAACGGCCTATAGGTAACTCAACTGTTCCAGACCAGTACCAGACGGAAGCGTGCCCAAGCCACTGGCTGCATTGCCACGCTGAATAGCTATGCTAATTCGCTGGCCTAAATAAGAGCCAGCCCTTGGGTCACCTGTCGCCTCAATCAAAAGCCCCGCAATATTTTTGAAAACCCGGAGGGCACCGGCTCCCCACGGACCCAAGGTCTCCACCCCAAAAGGCTCAAATAGGTAAGCTCTGTCGAGACCACTATATTTGCACCTTTTGTGATCCTCGGCTGAATCAGCCGCCGCACCAGCCCTAACTGATGTCCCAGGCAGATAAGATGGCGCTAGGGTGTCGACGCAGGTAGCGTCCCACACCAAAGGCCTACCCATTTCCCAAGGGACAAGAGTCATACCGTCGGGCCGCTTACCATCATCACGTAACAGACCATTCGGTTCAAGAACGGCTGGCACATCGACACTGGTAAAAGCTCGACGGATAATGTCATTAAGACTGGCGTGGCGCGAAATCCTGCCGGCAGACCTTGTGCACGAAAGTCCGTGAAAACCAAATTGATCTATTAATTATAAGATGATTATGATTATTAGGAAGATGAGCGTGAATTACAAAGAGATGATTATTAACTATAGTACCTAGGTAATTGTGGTTGTTAAGCATTTAAATGAAAAATTATTTTAAGGTTCCTGTCATCGTCAAATTAGCTGACGTCTTAAGATGATTTTGAGATCCCTTAATCGTGAGATTTGCCTCCTGCACGTGTATAGCTCAACTTTCATCTCGAAACGTCAGCTAATTTAAAAATAATAATATTAATAATTCAGTGGTAATAACTGTTTCATTTGTTGATTGTGTTCATTGTTATTATTTTGTCAGTAAAAGTACAACTAACCTATTAATATTTGTTTTTCTTGATCTACATCCTTAATCTAATTAGGTTTCGGTATTAGGATTCATTAACGAAACTATTTCTAAAAAAATGCTGTCATTATTGTTTACGATCACTACATTTTCCTATACATTTCTTAACTTTACAACACAAAATGCTAGCATGAACAAGGCGGTTAGGGTAGTTACGACAAAATGATTTTCATTAGGTAAGGTTATAACATTTTTTTTAACGTCGTAATGGACACCTCTTCAAAAATATCCATGTGTAAGGGACATCTCTTCCTAAATGTCAAAGTGTAAGGGACATCATCTTTTAAACTATTGAGTTTAACGAGGTTAAACTTATATTTAGCTATAAACCAATTAATTTTAAAACATTCTGTCTAGAAAGCGTCATAATAGGAAAAAAAATGACAAAGTTGTGACGTTTTAAAAGAACAAATTTTATTTTTTTGCTCTCCTGTAAAGCGTAGGTTTGTTTGTCCCTTACGACATTTCAAATTTCCAGCGTCGATATATACCATAATAGAACTTTATAACTACCTACTTATTATACTGACAACGATACCCGGCATAAAAAGACTAAAACGAGAAAGAAAGAGAAAACTAAAACGTTTAAATTTACAAATAATAAATAAACATGTCTTGGATAATTTTTCATATAATCTGTATCCTTACAATCTATTCATTTATAAACTATCGTTGTACATTTTGATTTCAATAATTTCATGCTAATACTGTAAACATATTCAAAATTTACAAATCATTTCATATAAACACATAACTCGATTACTTTGTATGTATAGTTATTGTAAAATCAGTGAGGTACGTTGATTCGTAATTGAGAGCGACTGAATGAGATGAGTCCGAAATTTTGTGACAAGTAACATTTCAAATAGCAAAAAAGCCATTACTTACGTATTGCATCAGGTTCGCATTTCATTGATGAAACGCAAATCTCACTCAAGCTTGGATTTGGATTGCTTAAACAGTTTTAATTGCTGTCCGAAATCAACGCTGAAGTCGATTTACGTATTTCACCCGAGATACATTTATTACATTCTGAGGTGTAAAACATAAAGAGATAAAAATAATATCACGTTAACATATGATTCTTCCATAATTTATTTAAGTACATAAAGGTGCTGCTGATGCTATTTTACAAAATGTCTAAAATCATAATAAATGCTGCAATATATATGTCATCTATCTAAAACAAAACTGTATACGTACAAGTCATACCATGATTAAAACAAGACAACCTTAGAACAATGGTAACAAAATTGTGGCACTATTATTTGTACTCAATATTATTTTTTGCAAGTCTAGCGCATATCCATTTGCAATCATACAACCCGTCTGTAATGCGACAAAGTAAATTTATGATAAAAACTATTTGTTGTTCACAAATCGTTCCTGAACTATCTGTGACCAGATACAGGTATACGTTTCTACGTCGAAGGGATAGCTGTGAAACTTGTGAAAGGGATTGTAAGCAAACTACTAGAGCTCAAACAAAACTTTGTCAAGCTCGGCGGCAATATGCCTATTGAAGATTACGATTCACTGATTTCGAGATTGTTTTCTTAAATTGTTACGCTTAAATCGTGCTACACTAAAAATAAATAATGATATAAACAGTGGCAGAGTTAGACTGAGGTAGCGCGTTGTCACAATTCTCCAACTCAGTCAGCACCCATCATGAGAACATTGAAACACTGGAACAAACATATCGTATGACTGTTGCGCAATGATAGGTACTGCATTGAACGCATTATATCCATTTGTGTTTTAGTTATATGTGTAGAATGTGTCATAGCGGCACATCCTACACAGATAAGGGGTTCTTACCCCTACATAGTGGGGTTTTTCCAAAATACCTTGCTGAGCAAATGAAAAGATTTTTAATCGACGCCGGGCAGCTTTTGGCCTGCATCTCGCCTGGTGACAAGTTATGATAAGGCCGAAAGCGGAAGCGCACTTTACACGGAAAACAGACTGAGGAACCGAATAATACCTCTTAATGCCGGAACACAACAATTTATCATTAATGGCGACAGAATTAGGTAAGATGCTGGCAGCTAGGCAAGCGGACTTAAAGTCCATTACTATACTCCCCCTGGGGATCGAACCCGGGAGCTCCTAGACCACGGAGGCGGTTGCACCAGAGTGAGGTAGTTTACCGTTAGTAGGTCCTGATAACTGGCGGCACCGTCTTGCACTCGGCCTGGTCGAGCGTGCGGTCGATGACGGGCCGGTACGTGAGCGTGGTGGCGCCGGTCGTCGGCTCCGTCTCCACCATGGTGTGCTTCCGCCAGTGCTGCTCGAACGACAGCTTTGTCTGCAAGCAAACACCAATACAGGGTCATGTATTTACAAAAAAAAAAACGACAGCTTTGTCTGCAAGCAAACACCAATACAGGGTCATGTATTTAAAAAAAAAAAAAACGACAGCTTTGTCTGCAAACACCAATACAGAGTCATGTATTAAAAAAAAAAAAAAAGTTCAAGTATTCTATCCGTTATCTAGTCCCCATATTACAAGTTTGGGTGCCTATGTCTTCCTTGTGGAATGTTAACTTAGTCATAAGCCTATGAGAATTTTATTTTTGTTCTAAGATGTTTGTAGATACGAAATAAATTATCTTATCTTATCTTAGCTATGCTTAGTTTGGGGCTAGATGGCGCTGTGTGAAATGAATGTCCTTTAATATTTATTTATTTATTATTATTTATGTCAACTAATGTTATCCCTTACGTTGTTAATTTTGTCTGTCATTATAACATTTGTAAATGTTGTGAGCTAGTGCAATCACTTGATATACAAAAAAATATTTATGTTATCTTCTCCATCCAACGTTTGCCTGGTAGAGATCGATGCCGATAAGACCGCCGATTGTAACATAAAGTTTGTTTAGTTTTAAAGTTTAATTCCTAGTGTGTGTACACAAGGAAACAAATGCGTAAATTATATGGTACTAATAATATAGGTAGGTATGAGGTATGAACTTGACAGTATCTTAATTTCAGAATAATGTTGTTGGTTTTTCCATAGCCCCCTCGCTGATTATCAATTCATTTAGTAGATCGGTTTCACTTAAAGAGTTTCATATATACAATAGAAAAACCAATAGTATTAGTCGCGCCCCGCTGATTTAGTAACTGGTTTCACTTAAAGAGCCACATATATGCCTATAGTATAATAAAGTCGCGCCTCGTCTTAAAGTCCTCTTTCGCCATCGCCACCGACTTGTACTGCCAAAATGCACGAAATCACTCGAAAACTTTTTTCGAGTTAGTTTACTATGACTCGATAGAGCCCGTACTACCGATTTTAATTCCCTCTAGTTTCCGCTGGGGGCGCTGCAAGTATATGAATGAAAGCAAACGAAACGAAATATACTTTTCGAAAACTGTAAAAACTCGTACTAAAGGTACAGTTCTACACCAAGTTTTAGTTCACTTGAGCGTCGCAAGATGGCGCTCACCTGTCCGTCCAACGGCTTCGAGTAGTCGTATTCGTCGCGCCTCGTCTTGAAGTCCTCCCTGGCGTGCGCGCCGCGGGACTCCTCCCGAGCCAGCGCTCCCTCCACGATCTGCACCGAGTTGATGAGCAGGTTCTGAAGCTCCAGCGTCTCCACCAGGTCGCTGTTCCAGATCAGAGAGCGGTCCGACACTTTCACGTCGTTTATCTGCTTGTAGATCTCGTGGATTTGCTTGTGGCCTACAAGATACCGGGTGTTTATATGGGATTTTGTTTGATAAGCGCACAAGTGGGGGAAAATCTTTGTCACACACAAATTGGCCAAACAAATCGGAATTGGCTATCCCTGTCCAGACTGAGAAAAGTAACATTGCGCGTATCATCTTCACACGAGTCTTTTAAATCCTGAAACTTCAAAAGAAGGATTATTTTGAACAGATACAGAAATGTTGATTTAAAAATACCATGAGTCGTCCCGCAGGTCGATACTCGACCGGGGACTATACTGACAACTGTCGAAGTGGTCATCAATCTGTGCCACATTGGAGACAGTACTGTGACCACAAATATGTCTCTCTGTTTTCTTCCGCTACAGTACCTATTGCACATTACCTTCCTCGAGTGTGCTCTTCTGCCTGAAGACGGCCGCGTTCTTCTGCATGCACTTCTGCATACGCAGACGCAGGTCGGCGGTGGGCACCGCGCCGTCAGCATACCGGACAGAGTCCAGGTTCGCGACGCTCGCTTCACCGGTCGACTGCAACCATTCATACACTATTATTTAGAAAGCGAACCACCACTGACACGACTTCATTTATTAACCATTATAACAGTGAATTGTTATATATTTTACTTATTCCTTGAATTTATATAAGTACTTATACACATGTATGCTGAACACCAAAACATCCAGAAGCGAATTGTACCGTGTATAGAGTAGTCACATGTGTAAGTAGTACCGTGTATAGTACTCACGTGTTTGAGCGGCGTCTGTTCGTCTCCCGGGCGACTGGTCTCCGCGACTGTGTTGGCGCACGCGCGGCCGAACACCACGATGTCCAACAGAGAGTTGGCCCCGAGCCGGTTGGCGCCGTGCACGGACGCACACGACGCCTCGCCCGCCGCGTACAGCCCGGGGACCACCGTGTCTTTCCCGTTTTGGAACGTGATCACCTAGACACAATTATTTATATATTTGTATCTTGTGAGCTCATAATGTTATGGGTTATAACCACGACCTGTTAAAGCATTCTTGTTTCATTATTTCTTTACTTTTGTCACTATCTGGATAGAACAACGAGACAAGAGCAAAGTAATATCAAAACAAGAATGCTTCTAAAGGTCGTGGGTAGCCTTCTCAGGTCATATGAATGGAAAGGATGACACATCCGCCTGAACAGTCGGACGTTTTTTATCAACATCGGTGACTGAACATGTACAACCAATGACAAAGCATATTTATAAAAAATGAACAATAATAAAATAAATATAAAAAAGTCACCTCTCCCCGGTAGTTGGTGGGCGTGCCGCCCATGTTGTAGTGCACTGTGGGCAGCACGGGGATGGGCTCCTTGGTGACGTCGACCCCGGCGAAGATCATGGCGGTCTCCGAGATGCCGGGCAGCCGCTGCTTCAGCTGGTCGGGGGGCAGGTGGTGCAGCTGCAGGTGCACGTGATCCTTCTCCGCGCCGCATCCGCGACCTGGGGGGACACACACACACACACAAACAAACACCTGTAGTCTGATTATAACTAATTTTATATACACTCAAATCGAAAAATTCGAATTACGAATTCAAAGACGGTTCTATACTGACGCACTTTATAAACGCATATACATAAAATTAAGAATAAAACTCATTATAGTACCGCCAACTGTATCATAAAACTCATTATAGTACTATAATGAGTTTTATGATACAGTTGGCGGATGATAATGAGTTTTATTTCTTAGCGGTACCGCTATCTTTTTTTTATTATTTCATTAAACTAGTCTATGGTTTTAGTTTAATTTGAAAAAAGAAGCGCACGCATGCGCTGTTCGAACTGTGAAAAAAATGGCGCACGCATGCATAGTTTGAACTTAATTTCCCGCGCTTCCCATACATTTTTTTGCCGATCGTGTTTTTGTAACCTACCTACTTAGTTTAATTTAAATTTTTACTATGAGTGAAGATAAAGTAGTGTATGAAACTGCATATAACTTAGGTATTAAAACACTCGAGTCAACCTATTATCGCATGAGGCGAAGCCGAATAAACAGACTCTCGTGTTTTAATACCCCTTCTTATATGACAGTTGCATAAACTACTAATATTTACTTGGACTGGTTGTGTTTCACCCAAACACATTGTGTTTGGGTGTTGTATCAAATAGTAGGTATGTATTTAAAAACAATGGTATTTATTTATTCTATCCGTAATATAGTTCTCATATTACCAGCTATGCTTAGTTTGGGGCTAGATTGCGCTGTGTAAAAATGTAATATCGTGAAATATTGATTACCTTCCATGATCTCGACGGTCATAGCCCGGGAGACGACGTCGCGACTCGCGAGGTCCTTAGCCACCGGCGCGTATCGCTCCATGAACCGCTCGCCTTTAGCGTTCACTAGGAACCCGCCCTCGCCGCGACACCCCTCCGTGATCAGACAGCCGGCGCCGTAAATTCCTACAATGATAGATAAACATACATATATTTATCTAAATTACTATACAACAAGCTTTATATATATATCTACACTTTTTTTTTATTGGTGACGGGGAAGAGCTTGGCCTTCATCTCACCAGATTACAAGTTAAGATAAGGCCGAAGGTGGAGGCGCACTTCACCCGGAAACCGCAACAAACTGAGGAACTGGCTATTGGAACACAACAATTTTAAGAACTGTTATTATGGCGACTAAATTAGGTAAGATGGTGGTAGCTAGCCAGGCGGACTCAAACAAAATCCTACCAACAACCAAACCAAGCACAATATTGTACTCCCCATGGGGATCGAACCCGGGACCTCTGGATCTGAAGTCGGTGGGTTGAACCACTAGACCACAGAGGCGGTTAACAATGAAACACACATAAAGGTACTTATATTATATCTAGAACCTACAAGAGCTTGCTTTCTGCATTATCAGGTTCTACACTAAGTCAACTTGTGTTGCAGAGCCTGTTAGCCTTCTGGGAGCACATTTAAATAGCCATATAAATTAAATATATCATTGAGTTAAGTTAAACAATTGTATTGAGTTAGTATGGTTTGTTAGTAATATCTTGTTCGCTTTTCATACAAGCGCCCTAAAATACTATGGCACTCATATTAGCTCGTCCTCTGTCTGATATAGAGTCTATATGTATCTAATAACAAAAATATTTTTGAAATTAAATGTTTAGATCTAAACATTATATATACAGGTTACATATATATAACATTCTAGTTGGTAGTGACGAATTTCACGTTATTGACGATGGGTTTTGAAGCTATTATTTACCGAAAATCTTCTTCGAAAGATTTTCCTTTAGAAGAGAGTGTGGTCAAACCATAAGTTCAATCACACTTATATTAAAAATGCGAAAGTTGTTCATATACAAATCTTGCACAGATGAACTTATCGTTATGTAAATAAGTTCTTACGGTGAAGGAAAACATAGTGAGGTGTCCGGCATGTTTTTGATCCAATCACATTCGGTTGCCGTGAGAATGCCAGTGACCTAGTAGTGGGAACAGAACGTTTCACGCTGATAATGAAAACAGCTGTGATTATTTCTATTTGATTGCGTCATTAGCTTATGAATAAACAATGATATCATTCAGACAAAATACGTTATCGCCCTTCGATATATCTCTCTATTTTGTTTATTTTTTTAGATTCTAGTTGCGGTTAGCGGTTAGTAATCGAGTAATAATAGTCGCTTATCAATTCAATGCAGCGCGTCGGTTCTGATTTGACTTCTCATGTGACAATGTATCTCGAAACACAGTCATGCTGTTTACGAGAAATATTACTTAACCTACCAGTATGTTGGTAAAATTCCACGCCGTTTTATAACTAATATCAATGTAATCCAAAAAATAAGTCAACTTAAGTTCAAAGAGTCATTTAATTTGTCATCTTTGTCAAAAGTTATCTCGTGATAAACAAACATGTTTTCACATTAAACTGTTACACGGTCGCAGTAACGTATTGCGCATTGCGCGAAACTTCCTTTGTCGTCAGAGATCGTGGAATAACATAGTAACATTATTTGACCATATGATGATTCCGATGTTGATATGGTATTAAGGCCAATGACTACTACGAAATAAAGGAACTTATGTGATCATATCAAAGTCAAAGTGGGATCGTGGTTGCGTAGGTGATGGAAGGCGAGAGTGTTGTAATGGCGCCCGCCCGCGCGCAATTTCACTGGACGTTATTTACAAAGTTATTTTATGATTAGTTTTTATTTTACGACGGGGAAACGCTTGGCCTTCATCTCACCTGGTTACAAGTTGAGATAAGGCCGAAGATGGAGGCGCACTTCACCCGGAATCCTTAACAAACTGATGAACTGGCTATCTTACCTATGAATTGTTGTTATGGCGACAGAATTTGGTAAGATTGTGGTAGCAAGCCAGGCGGACAAAAACAAAGTCCTACCACCAACCAAACCAAGCACAATATATTGTACTCCCCATGGGGATCGAACCCGGGACCACTAGATTTGAAATCAGTGGGTTGAACCACTAATCCACAGAGGCTATTGTTCAATTTGCTACAAAATAATACGCTTTCCAAATCAAATAAAACCATAATCGCTAAAATATTTATTATGGAACACGTAGGCGAACTTAAATTGAAAAATGTTAAAAAACTTGCAAATTAAACAGCTTTTTACGAACTATCTCTCTAAAAATGAAGATTTAGAGGAAACTTTGCAATTATTGTATCGAGTCATGTTTAGTCAATCGTGTTTCGACCAACATAACTCACTAATTAAAATCCTAAACTTATGATTGTCATCAAAACAACATCAAACATTCCATGTTATTTTGCCTTAAAATAGTATTTCCGTACAGTAAACGCGTGGTTTTTGGGACTCCATTCACCTTAAGCTGCAACTTTGATTACGCAGAGTAAATATACACCGCGTAACGAGCGCGTCTACAGCACTCACGGAGTTAAATTAATCACATAGTCTTATATGTTACACTAGCTTTTGCTCGCGGCTTCGCTCGCGTTAAGAAGTATTATTATTCATTATGTATAGTTTTTGCGGCTTTACTTTTGTTTAGCGTGTGTACAAAATTAGGGCCTACAAAACTTAAAAACGACAGTACATTCTTCAACTTCTCCATTAACGTTCAGATTTTCTTTAGCCATTTTAAAAAAGTCTGACCGAAAATCTAAAAATCCTTTCTTAGGGGATGCCTACGTCATAGTAGCTTTATGCATGCAAAGTCCGATCGGCTCAAAATTGACAAAGTTTCATACAAACTTTCATCTCCTATTTTATCCCCTTGGGGGTAGAATTATTCAAAATCTTTTCTTAGCGGATGCCTACGTCATAACATCTACCAGTCACCTTAGAGTTATATATATATTTAGATTAGATATACGATAAAGGATACATTTCTTAGTTACCCTCGAACACCCACTTGACTACACGTCGATGGCAAAGCGGGTACATAACTTTATTTGCAGCATGGCTACTCCAAAAGACGCTGACTGACAATGAACACCTAACCAGACATCCTAGACTTGTAATTTTCAGAGTAGCTTCCTGTTTTTGGAAAGTAAAGAAAGAAAGTCTGTCTCGCTTCCCGGTGTCAGATCCAGAGGTCACAATACCGTGCTTGGTTTGGTTGGTGGTGAGATTTTGTTTAAGTCCGCCTGGCTAGCTACCACCATCTTGCATAATTCCGTCATTTAGAGGTAAGACAGCCGTTCTCCCGTTTATTGAGGGTTCCGAGGGAAATGCGCTTCGACCTTCGGCCTTATAATAAATTAAAAAATCAGGTGAGATGAAGGCCAAGCACATCCCATAAATACAATAAAAAAAGAACTTGTCACAGATGTTACTGGTATAAGATATACAAAAATGTTTGGGTTAACAGTGGAAGTGGGAGTGGGAGCGTCACGTACCGGTGGGATGGAACTGCACGAACTCCATGTCCTCGTTCTGCAGACCGGCTCGCGCCGCCATGGCCGTGCCGTCGCCCGTGCACGTGTGCGCCGACGTGCAACTGAAGTACGAACGGCCCGTGCCGCCGGTCGCCAGGATCGTGTTCTTGGCTTGGAACCTGCCGTCACACACACGCTTTACTACACCTTTTCGGTAAAACCTTATAATTCTAATTCATTTAATTCCACAAAATGGTAGGAAACGTTTATTATTCTGTCCTGTCGCAAGGCTCGTCCTCTTAGCTTGGAACCTGTCACCAGTCACTTGTTTTACTACATCTTTTAGGTAGAACCAAATAGTTTTACTGGTTCATTTTATAAAAAAAATGAGGCAAATGTTAATACAACTATCTCAGTCCTCTTCTTGAGTCACTTTATTCCGTATGGCAATGTATTTTTTTGCCATAAACTATTGCACAAGGCCATATAACAAAACTTATAGAAGACTACTTACCTATGTAAAAGTAAGGTGACAAAGAACGTTCAATTTTTGTTTTTACCACGTCTATAACATTGAGAAGTAGCTTTTACCCGGATAAAAGGAACATGTATGTATGGACATACACGCAAACGAATACCACGTCATACACCAAAGTTTGTTCAGCCATAAATCGTAATAGACAAAGTTACTTAAACTTATAGTATGGACTAGTTCGTTAGTAGACTAGTAAGTCGATGAGCATCTTACCTGTGCAAAGTTCCATCCTCAAGGTTAAGTGCGATGCATCCCTTGCAGATTCCATCCTCCATAAGCAGGTCCATAGCAAAGTATTCAATGAAGTATTCGCAGTCGTAACGTAGAGATTGCCCGTAAAGTGTGTGTAGAAGCGAGTGGCCGGTTCTGCGAGGTATCAAACAAGGTAACAATCAATATTAAGCAGATATTTCTTCGTTCTTCCATTATATTTTTAGGGGACGAATTATTTTTACACAGCGCCATCTAGCCCCAAACTAAGCAGAGCTTTTAAAATAGGAACTTGATTGCGGATAGAATACTTACATACGTTTTTTTGTAAATACATACACATGATAAATTTTATATTTGGGGGAGGCCTTTGCCCAGCCATGGAACGAAGAATTCTTATATTTATTGTTTGTGAATGTGTGCTGCAAATGTCCTTTCGTTACCCACCCACTGAAACTAGCTAAAGGTATACGGTTGTGGTAATAGATTTTGATTTTGGTTATATTTTTATTATTAGTTGTTAGAGCAGCAAAAGAAATACACACTCTGTGAACATTTCAACTGTCTACCTACGTAATACGACCTAACTACTAAGACGCACACTCGTTGTGTCACGACGGTCCCGTTGGCACCCTTTGGGTATGATCACTAAAGAGTAAGTACAAGTACATTTCCTATATTTTTTAAGGGTTTCGGTATCTTGCCTGTCAGCGACGGCGCAGCAGCGATGCGCCTGGCCTCCCTTGCCGAACTGGAGCGACTGCCCTCCGAAGGCGCGCTGGTAGATCCTGCCTTCCGGGGTGCGGGAGAAAGGCATTCCGTAGTTATCCAGCTCGATGACCGCGTGAGGCGCTTCTTTCGTCATGTAGTGGATTGCATCCTGAAAAAATATTGGCATAAGTATTTATTCACCTGCTTTATTTATATTTCAGTAGCTTGCGAAATGTTGTGCAAGTGCCAGATGTATTTAAACTAGAGCTAATGTGCTTACAGTCCTAATACATTAGTAATAGGAGAGAGTCCACCGATAAATGATACTATAATACGGCATATGAGGTATATAAAGTCCAATGGTACCTCAGTTAGGACTCAAGTTTTATACAAAATGGAAAACGTTTTAATCATGATTTGTATATAAATAAATAAATAAATATTACAGTTAACATACTTTTGTCCGTGAAGTGACTTCATAATAGTAATTTCGAATAGTCGATGTTGATGCCAAAGTACATGTTTATGTTAGCTACATAACTACGATAAAATTTTAAACCTCAAGCTCCATTTATTTTAGTAAAAACCGTCCGTCTGGCTAGCTACCGCCGTCTTACCTTATTCTGTCGCCATAACAACAATTCAAAAATTGTTGTGTTCCGGCATTTCAGAGGTAAGATAGCCAGTTCCTCAATTTGAGGATTCCGGGTAAAGTGCGCCTCTACCTTTGGCCTTATCTTAACTTGTAACCAGGTGAGATAGAGGCCAAATGCTTCCCCGTCGTAAAAAAAAAACTGAAATGCCTGTTGTATTTTTTGAACTGCTTGCGCGCAGCACAATGAAAAGCCTTGAAATTCTCGATAAAACAAATCGAATACAGTAACAATTATTACAGATATTGAAACAGATGTTAAAACAGTGATGAGAAGGACCTTTTATAATAGCACAATAAAATAAATAGGTAAGTACGTTACTCCTAAAGGAAATATTCGAGACATATGGCGATTATATGGCAACATTGAAAGAAGTTTAAATTAGTATTTTTCTAGTATTTGGCCCAATCCTATGCAACACCTTGCCACTGCGTATCCACCAAATGACTCGACTAAACAAAACATATTTGGTCAAGTTCTAATAAGTTGCTGATCACGCACTTACTGCCTGACGGTTGTGTATGGACTTCTAGTCAGTTTTAGTGGCTTTAACAGATAATCAGTCTATAAGACATATACAGAAACTGCTATGAAGTAATAGGTACCTACAGACATATACTCGTGAAACTTGGTTTACCATAGGATAGGTAGGTGTGAGCTCCAAACTCGATCTACCATAACCATCCACCAAACCTATCTTTACATATTATTTGATTGATTATTACTGAGCTGATTTTTGGCCGCCTCTGTGGTCTATTGGTTCGTCCACCGGTGTCAGATCAGAGGTCCCGGGTTCGTCGATCCCCAGGGGAGTTCAATATTATACTTGGTTTGTTTGGTGGTAGGAATTGGTTTTAGTCCACCTTGCTAGATGATTGTAAATTGTATTTACTTTTTAATTACATCAAAATGTTGGAATGGTTAGATTTGAGGCCAATTCCTTAGATTATTGAGGATTCCGGGTGAAGTGCGCTTCCACCTTTAGCCTAATTTTAACATGCATCCGGTGAGATGAAAGCCAAGCGCTTCCCCTTGCACAATAAACAAAAAGAGCTTCTAAGCAGCTACTTCAAAAATATTTAAATCAATTTTCATGATTTTTTGTGTCAATCACACACAAAAAAATCATGAAAATATCTGGGTATACAAATATGATAAGACCATCCTACAGGTGGCGGTGCGATCGCCACAGGAAGACGGGAACGTTTTCCCGGGCGTTCCACTATTTTAGTTGAGCTTGAGCATATAAGTCAAACTTTCCACCACTAATCAATAAAGAATTGAATAAATTGGCTACATATTATACCAAGGTCAAAACACGATTTACAAACCTTTATAACATGGTAATTAAGTCACCTACTTATGTTTGATAAAATTTGTCACTTGTAATTTGTAAATAGGTAGGTACCTACAGTAAAAAACAACTACATTGCATTGTTTTATAATACTATCGGTAAAATAACCGTGTTATTTCACGGTAGGTAGTTTAGTTGCGGATATCATTACAGCCTTTTACATTGAATTATCAATGTTGTGGCTGCTACAGTACAAAATTACATTACTCTACCATAAAATTATCGACAGTTTATTAGTTGCTACTGTGACAATACCGTTGTCATAGGGAAGCGATTGATATGGAGCACAAAATGTTTTAGGACCAAAGGAAGGACTGTAGGATATCAAAGATGATTGGGATCATCCTTCTGTCTTCCTATAGGTCCGATTAAGAAAATATCGAATATTCTGATCAAAATGAAACGCAGTGATCTACAACTGCTGGTAGGCATCATCACAGGACACTGCGACCTGAACTACCACCTGTTCGAAAACAAGCATGTGATCTCCTACACTGCTTGGCTGCAGAATCAGCTAGGGAGAAGATGGGCCTTAGGGAAATGCTTGGCTCCGGCTTGGAGCAAGCATCATCGCCCACAACATCAGAGTCACTTTCAATTTCGCTGTTGCAAACTCACCAACAACCCAAAGTACTGCTCCGGTATTTTAAGGAGCTGGGCTGGCTGGGGTAGGGCTAGTTAAAACAATAGGGGACAATGCACAATACAGGACATTAGTGCAGGCCTTGGTCACCCCCACTCAGAATAAGAATAGGGAAGCAATTAAGTTAGTAGAATCAGGGCCCAGGAAGGATGGGTTGTATCTGTAAGCCAGTTAGCCATCTTAGTGGTATAAAAAATGCACACAACCCAACCTAGTGTATTAAGTGTTGAATTGAATACCTTACAGCATTACCTTATCTGTCAATGCGTTACATGTACCTATGTGTGATAGTCAAACACAAATATAGAGAAACAACACACAATAAAATTTGCAAACATGTTGATGAGTCTCGTAACGATGTGTTTAGTAGTTCATACAATGTCAATATTGAAAACCAATTTGCTTAAGGATGCTAATCTATATGCGAATATTTTCCAGCTAATATTTCTCAGTAACTACCTGGGTATAAAATGTATTAGGAAGTAACAGCTTCTGTTTGCGCCTTCAACCTTCCTAGGTGGTATGATAAAAAGTAGCCTATAGCCTATTTTACTTTACGATGGGACAGAGTTTGTTTTTCATTTCACCTGGTTTACAGTTATGATAAGGTCGAAGGTGGAAGCGCACTTCACCCGGAATCCTCACCAGATTGAGGAACTGGCTATCTTACCTCTAAATGCCGATAAACAACTATTTACAATTGTTGCTATGGCGAAAGACTTCGTTAATATGGTGATAAATATATAGGCGGACTTAAACCAAGTCCTACCACCAACCAAACAAGCACAAATTTGTACCCACCTTGGGGATGGAAGGCTAGATCTCCCGGTCTGATACCGGTGGGCAAAAGGATAATGAAGCATGTGGCTCCACTCCAGTTTTATTGTAATTATAATGCACAGTCATAAGATATTGGGATCTCTTGCAGGAAACCTTACCTGATCACCG
This sequence comes from Venusia cambrica, assembly GCA_951394065.1. Taxonomy (NCBI): domain Eukaryota; kingdom Metazoa; phylum Arthropoda; class Insecta; order Lepidoptera; family Geometridae; genus Venusia; species Venusia cambrica. The sequence continues at coordinate 13,430,279 of OX596047.1, read as the reverse complement.
AGCCAATCAGAGCCTTTCACTGTGTCATACATGTGCCATAACCAGTTGTCCTCTTCCATGTTACCTGTAAGAATAATAATGTATGACAAAATAGCAATTTCCTATGAAAGTCTATATTTCTATATTTCATATGAAAATAATAATGTGCCTTCAAAAGTTTCTAGATCCTAGAACAAGTGCAAAATATTAAACAAATGTAAAGTAAGAATGAGGAACAAGTATTACATAAGAACAATTGCTAAAATTTTGAGGCAAATTTCCAGCATTTGGCTGATATGATAATTGCCACATAAATAAGACATGAAACCTGTCTTGGACATCCCTGTATCCACTGTGCTAAAAGCGTCACATAAATTATGCTGCATTACTAACAGCAAACTAATTCAAATAGTGATTACCGAGAGCCGCATTAATGCCACCTTGCGCTGCAACTGTATGGGACCGCGTCGGGAACAATTTGGTGACCACAGCAGTCTTGAAACCTTCTTGCACTAAGCCGAACGCCGCCCGCAGCCCCGCGCCACCAGCGCCGATGACCAAGGCGTCGTGTTTGTGGTCTATGACTTGGTAGGATTTCGTCATATTGGAGTTGCCCGAGGCATCTTTGACTGGTGTTGCACCTCCAACTGACAGGTGGAGGTTTCTGTACAAGTGTGAAGCCTGGAACCAACATTTAGTACATACAATTTAACTATGACCAACAACTCTTAAGGGCCCTGATGACTGCACTTATTTCTCCTAAACAAATGAAGTTTATTGATCATTTCAAATTATAATTGTGTTTAGAAAAAAAGTAGTAGCAAAACTAGAATTAGCTGAAGTATGTTTGAGTTTTAAAACCACCACCAAAGTTCAGACTGTGACATTACCTTCTAGCAGGTAATTTTTTTTTATAAAAAGATGGTAGTAGGCATATTGGCTTTCATTAATGTGAAATCGTAAATTGACAGATCCATCTTTTATCTCAAAAAAAATTATCAAAACCACATAAACATATTTAGCATTTAACATGATATTACAAAAAAACTCAGCATTTTGTTGTATCATGTTGTATTAACCAAGATCTTTATGTTTTTCTGAATAGGTACCTGACTGCCTACTTACTTGAAGAGTGCAGAGGAGTTGTTTATTATGTAATAATTTGTTATGTTGTTATATCTATCTTAGTAGTATTTTATTTTATATATTTTCCGTCTAGTTACTTCAGTTGGACTCCTGCTAAACAGCTGGACCAAATTAGATTTAAGATTCATAATTGGAACTGGTAGGTAGCGCTACCAAGAGATGCCTTTCTTAACCTTGAATCTAGCATAAAAATCTTTATAGAAACCACCATTAAAATTTGATACATTAATATAATTTAGTATCACAAATTGAACACATCTTTTATAATAATTATTTAGTCTATGCAAAATCTGACTTATCAAAATCTGCTAAGTGCAGCAGTAGTACTTATTTACAAATATGCATCTACCTACCTGTAGGATGAGATAAACTGGATTACTTTTAAGGGGGATAAACAGAGGTTTATATACTGTAGAACCTAGTAGACGGTACAGAATAGAACCTAGGCAATCTTCTTGAGTAGGTAATGAACTTTACTTCTGAAGGGAATGTAGGTATTGAAAAATTACAAATACATAGGAACCATGTAAAAAAGGAAAAGTATGCTGTGATCGAATACTTTTCGGCCAGCTTTTATGTGGTTTAGCAAGTGAGTACCCAGCTATTTAGTGTGACAACGCAGTTACATGCTGTAATACAACTTACTGTGCCGATGCTGATTACATAACTAAAAAATATTGAGGAATACAATATCAGAAATTAAATTACCAATGATGCAGGGCTTCGTGAAGCGGCTGCTTTCATTATTGCACTCATGATGGAACTCTCTGCCCGCACCCGGAGTACAATATAATGCAAAATCTAAAATCGCATTCACATGAAACACACAACTGCGACCGCGACCGCTGTTTTTTCGTTTTCTTGAGCTTGATTGAGGAGCTTTCCTTTCTCTTTCTAGGTTTTTGGTTGGGTTGGACCACCCATAGAATCCATACATAGTTATTGATCTGTGCCCACCCTGGATTGGTTTGGTTTTCTGTTTTCTTTCTGACTGACAATTACAGTTAGTGATATTGACAAACTGTCATTTCAAATAAATATAATAAAATAGACATAATTTATTCAATAAAAAGTACAATTAAACTAACTATGTACAAAGGAATCAGTCAGATTACCTAAGAACCGTTACAAACGGCCTATAGGTAACTCAACTGTTCCAGACCAGTACCAGACGGAAGCGTGCCCAAGACACTGGCTGCATTGCCACGCTGAATAGCTATGCTAATTCGCTGGCCTAAATAAGAGCCAGCCCTTGGGTCACGTGTCGCCTCAATCAAAAGCCCCGCAATATTTTTGAAAACCCGGAGGGCACCGGCTCCCCACGGACCCAAGGTCTCCACCCCAAAAGGCTCAAATAGGTAAGCTCTGTCGAGACCACTATATTTGCGCCTTTTGTGATCCTCGGCCGAATCAGCCGCCGTACCAGCCCTAACTGATGTCCCAGGCAGATGAGATGGCGCTAGGGTGTAGACGCAGGTAGCGTCCCACACCAAAGGCCTACCCATTTCCCAAGGGACAAGAGTCATACCGTCGGGCCGCTTACCATCATCACGTAACAGACCATTCGGTTCAAGAACGGCTGGCACATTGACACTGGTAAAAGCTCGACGGATAATGTCATTAAGACTTGCATGGCGCGAAATCCTGCCGGCAGACCTTGTGCACGAAAGTCCGTGAAATTTTTCAATAATTAAAATCAATAAATAAAAAATAAAAAACATTTCAATAGTGACAGAATTTATATTTTTTCAAGATTCGGGTTATTTGGGTCGTTTACGACGAAGAGTTACTTGTTTCTTAGAGTTACTTGTTTACTTGTTTCTATCAATTTAAAACAAAGACCATACACTTTTGATTTAAAACCTTCCACAATGGGTAAAAATAAGTTGCAGCTGAACTGATCAGGTCCATATCAGAATCAAACCAAACCCATTTGGCAAGCCTTACCACAGAACAGAGTGACCTAAAAGGTATACAATCCTGTCTACGCCACCGCGACGTCTGAGCCGTTTTCAAAAAAGATGTCCGCCTGAATAATGTGCTGTCCACTGACTTCCACAATGATTTTCTCATTGCAAATAATATAAGCACTTGTTTAATTTACCATAAAAAACTATATTGTAATTAAGTTTTGGTAACAAAAGTCGCTGAAATTGCGAGAAACACATGAATAAATAATAAAATGTCTCAGAAAAAACTCTAGGAGTGGGACACGTAAGAACGTGTCCCACTCCACATTAGTAAGTTTCGAAATTAAATATCTTCAATAAATTTCAATTACCCAATATAATATGAACACCGTTGGAAAGACAAATATTTGTATACAGAATGATTCATTTTACCTGGATCAAACGATGTGGGGGGTTGGGGGTTTCAACATGCATCGATTGGACCCCATGTATGTTCTACCATTTTCAATAGCTTATAAGATATTTTGTTTTTTCACAATATTGGTCAATCTCCAGATTGGTTCACAAAAATATGATTTTTTCCTCTACCTTTTGTGCTAGGGTGCTAATTTTTTATTGAACATAGTTTAATAATACTCCTATCGAATAACGTTATCATTTTGTTATTTTAAATTTCTTTTGTTAATTAATTTTGTTCTGAGAGTGATCAGGTAGATTAGCTACTTACACACTTACTGATCATGCTCGGAACAAAATGCTTTAAGATTAATTTAATTTATTTTAATCATGTAATTTTACTAACAACTAGTTTTTAAGATATTGTTTTATTCTTGTACTTTTACTAACACTGGTCCTTGGTCCGAAATAAATCATTTTTTTCTTTTAATTTATATTTATTTTTATTTTATCATTACAACATCTCAACAAAAAATAGAAAACCTTTAAAACTATCAGTCATCGAACCTCTTACACAATGTTAATGAAGCAAAATAAAAAAAAATGACAGAATATTTTTTTCTGTTAACTACTTTAAAAACTTTGCCAATGGCCAACCTAGTAACCAACATTTCAATATACGTGAACCCCACATTATAAAATATAATGTAGGGTACACGAATCAATTGTGGAACAAAGTTAAAATAAACTAAAATGATTTCATTTAATATGGTGGAATACTGAGAAAATGTTAAAACAATTAAGCTTGAAGTGTAAACTAGAGTAGAGTTCTTTGGTTTAATTAACCTAGGTAACTCCTAAAACACTAAGCCCAAGAGGCAATTAAATTGTGGTAAAAGTAAAACGAATCAGTGCACCAAATAAACATTCATATTTTTTCACATTTTCATTTCACAGATTTTAGATGTTACTAATAAGGGATGTTTTTTGCAATATAGCAACATTATGCATCTAATGTCAGAATATGCTCTACGCATCCAGCCAAGGCGCAGTTTGTTACTTTGTGTAGTGGAGTCAACCGGTTCCATTTTCCAAGATTTGTTCCATTAAGTACGCTTAATTTCTAGTACTTATGCTATCTTTATATCATTGTTTTAATATGCATAGACGTTGTTCTCTTAACTATGAAATATAGTTTATTTAGTAACAAAATTTATAGTTTTCGTTAATTACTATACAAAAACACTGTTTTCACTTCTCTTGCTCAAAAAGTGTACCATAATAGTGTAGCTTAGCGGGCCTAAAACTCGAGTTTAATACCTAGGGCTAAAAAGTATTTTTTCTTTTTAATTTTGTCTAAAATCATCAGCCCGTACAAAGCATTCGGTCTCTTACATAAAAACTCGACTTCTTGGTGCTCCGTCAGTCTTTTTTTTTTAAATAGAACCTTCTTGGTGATGTTTTATGAAGGTTGATTCTTCCCTTCACGGTAGAATGCGAACTAGATAGGGTTAGATCAGGGGGGGCACAGTTGGGTGGACATGCCGCGATGTATGGAAAGTAGCGCTACCTTTCGACAAAGCGACGAGATCTTTGACGTTATTCGCTAAATGTCATTGTAAAAATGTCATGTAATTTTTTTTTAAAGAATATGGTGAAACGGGCCAAAACCACCCATTATAACTCGGTCTTGTCATGTCATTTTTTTTAATTCACTTTTCTTGAAAGACTATAAAAAAAATTGATGTTCATTAATGCAGAACTTATTTTTTTTTTTAAATCAAGCACGTAACTCCTAACATGACTTTTCGATAACTCTCACGGTTTCTGACTTGGCCTCAGTGGCCCTGGGAAAAAACTCACCCGGTATATTATCATGCAAATATAGTGTTGTGATACACAACAAACTTTTACAAACCGCTATCGGTTTTAAAATTTTTTGATGTGTGAAAATAGTATAATATTTTTTTTTGTATTCTTTGCTAATTAATTTACGTCTAAGGCAACGCGCAATTCAATTTTGAAATACAGAAGGTTGCGCCACTGGTTAAAAAAAAAAGTTAATTGCCAGAATAAAACATGTGGCGCAAGGTTCTGGTTATATATACCTACCGTATATATTAATACGAAATCGATTTCGATAGATTTTATTGAATATGGGTGTAATTTTTTTTTTACTCGGGAGTCCCGTCTCTTCTTACGTAGTATTGTTGTATTCTCTTTGATTTCACTTTGTATTTGTTTAGTTTATTCAGAAATAGAGTACGAGTAGAAAATTATTAATAACTTTTATCTTGTTCATGGGTATTTACATCTTAATGGCTGAAAATCCTAGTAGTGACGGCCTGTCTGAGGCAGAAAGGCTAAGAGGTAAGTAAATACGTGTGTTCACGGCGATCATAAACATTCTTCCATTTCTGCTGTAAATATATAAATTGCTGCTTTCTAAAAACCTGTTTTGGATTTACAGAGGAAGAATTAGCCAGAGAGTTAGAACATAGTGATTCTAACGAGGATGATTCTCAAGAAATTTCTCTTGAGATTGAAGAGAAACTCCTGAAAGATGAACCTGAATGTAAGTAAAGAATATGATGTACCTACCTACCTTATAGATATGTGTGTCAAGTCCTCGTTAGCATTAAATGCCTTAGATATGCTATGGGCATGTTATGGGTAATTAGTGTAAATATAGATAAGACATAAATATAAATTGATATAAATCCTAGTTGTATGACAATAAAACATCAAAGTTAAATGTTGAAGTAAGTGCTATTAAATCCTTAGAGAAAAAAATATTTCAGACACAACATTAGTCAACTATGAAGAGAGTGGCCCAAACACAAATTTGGAAAGTGAAATTATTGATGCTTACTCAGACAGTTCTCAAAACATAGAAATAGTCCACAAGACTGATGAACTGGGTAATTTATATACAGACAACTCGGATGCTTTTGGTAGTTCACAGCCTGATGTATTAACTGACCCCACAGATAATTATGAGTCCTACTTGAATGACTATTCTTTTGATAATACCAATGCTATTGACCAAAGTAATGATAATGTTGAAAATATGATATCAGATGATGCCAAAGATTTGACCGGGCCTAACATAAGCGAGTTTCAGCAAAGTGAAGTAGTTGATGAATCTCAGAATGAACATTTCAGTGACACTCATATGACAGAAGAGATGCTGATGAATGAAAGAGAAAGGGAGAAAAAAAGTAAAAAAGAGTTGGAGGAGGAAGAAAGAGAAAAAATGCAGTAAGTATGAATGATGCATAGACTCTACCACCAGTATATGATACTGTGCAGCACAATATATGGAACAAATATTTCATTTCATGAAATGAAATATTTGTCACAAATTGATTTATTCTGTCCTATCCTTGTTCATGTACAGTTTTAGGTAAACAACATTTTATTTAACCCATGGCGCAAAGGCCTTGCTCTGACCATAAAGTATCCAGAGTGTCAAGAGTTTTGGACCACATTTTTTTTTTGGATAGGTCATCGGTAAAATGAATTGTACGGGATTACGTTATGATTATATGATATGAATTATACATCATTGTTATCGTTGTGAAATTCACTACCAGCTAATGTCCTTTTAATGGTATAAATAAACTTACATGACGTAGAAATAATTCGATTTCTTCTCAACTTCATGATTTTGAGTCAAAATCTTGGCACGTTTTGCCATAATTTACCCATTCACAATCGGTATTCACCAAAACTAACACTTTAACTCTGTAGCATATATATTTAAACATAATTCCATAAAATTATTTCATTTTGAAACACAATCACTGTACTGCAAACATGTTTACAAACTAAAACAAAATACGGCCGCCATGACGACTCGCGCGGCATTTATTTCACACTGCCGAAAGTACTGTTAGCAAACACATGTCACTTTCTTGGAACCTTTTTTTTATGTGATTTTTATTGGTACCTATACCATAAAATGTTTAGTTCTAAGCGTTCTTTGTTAATAGATAACAATACTTTTTTCTATATATAATAGTACAGCAGTAGACAGCTTGGACGTAAAAGTTACTGGTCTTCAAAAGTTAGTCACATTTTATAAAAATGGTAAAAACTTCGAAGAAGTTTTTACCATTTTTATGATTCTACAACTTTATACGTAATCTACACTGTTTTCCCAGTAAATATATATATAAATCTTATTACAATACTTTCCGATTCCTTCTTGTAGACATTATTTTAACAACTACAAACAACACAAAACAACTAAGATGGCGGCCTGCTTGAGCCGTGAATGCAATCAGTCTGGGTTTATTGAATTTTTACTGATACTTCCGGTCTTACACTCAAACAATCGTCTGTATTTTGTTCGTAATTAATACAGCATCACACAGAGCACATCCAATTGGCTTTAAGATAATTTAAAGTTGAAAAAAAACCGCATCCAATGAAGCCGTCCTAGTATGAACACCCGTGTGTACGGTAAACACAAATTTCCCGAACACATGGGTGTGCATAAAACATTCAAGAGGTTAAAAGTACTTATCTAAAGCTCCTTTCAGAGTTTTGGTTTCAAACTTCACAGAAGAACAACTGGACAGATATGAGATGTATAGACGTGCAGCTTTCCCAAAGGCAGCTGTGAAGAGACTAATGCAAACTATCACAGGTTGCTCAGTTGGCCAGAATGTTGTTATTGCCATGTCAGGGATAGCCAAGGTGTTTGTTGGAGAGGTTGTGGAAGAAGGTAAAATCTGTATATATTTATATGTACACTAAATAATCTTATGAACAGAGATTATTCCTATCTGAATACATCTGGAAAACTTAATTAGAATGATACAAGACATTTCAAAATTTGTATACAAGCATAGTTTTGTTACAATGGACCAATTAAGAGATAAGTGCAGAATCAAGAGTAAATTTTAACATTACATATGGAAGAGCGGTACTACTGGGCCTTCTGAATCAGTCAAAACTAGGTTTAACATTTTGCTGGGCAGAAAAAATTAACTGTATTATCAATGCGGTAGCAACCACCAAAGCCCCAGAAGTAGCTGTTAACACGGAAACGGTTTTACTTACAAGCACAACTTGACCAAAACTAGTCAAACCTACTTTGACTGGTTCTTACTGTAACATATAAATGGATATACACACACTAATGTGGGAGCATGATGCCCAAAGCCTGCTTAACTTATGAGTGATGATTCATCCCTTAAGCTGCTTAAGGGATGAGTGATGATTCAATGGCATGTCTGCATTCCTAATGTTTTTGGCAGCAGCTAAACAATTAATTACCTCAACTTTTATTTATACAACCTACTCCTTTTATCCTGGGCCAGTTATTTACTGAATTAAACTTATCTTATATTATTTTTACAGCCTTGGAAGTGTTGGATAAATCTGGAGAGCCAGGTCCCCTGCAACCCAAGCATCTGAGAGAAGCGTTACGAAGGCTGCGAGTGAAAGGTGCCTTACCACCTAGGAAAGGTTACAGAGCTTCACTGAGATTGTAACTAAGTAGGTATCTGTTTAATACTAATTGCTATACTTGTTTTTGTGTACATATTAACTTCAGGTTGTAAGTTTGACAAAGTAGTAAATATTTCGATAAATCTCTGCAGGTGATTTAATGTGAGCAATAAAACAACTGAATATTAAAATGTTAATTTATTACATGATAAAATTGTTATTATTAATAAAAAAAAAACAATATACAACAGTAACTAAGGATTATTCATTGTTTGAAAACTTCAGTCTTGTTAAAATGGCCAACTATGACAATAGGTAGATGTTAATGAAAATCCTTGGAAGAGTCATTAAAACTAATAAAACAGTTTTCAGTATCAATGCAATTACATGTTTGCAAAACTAAGATAAAAACACATAAAATTCGATTAAAAACACAAAAAACCTAAGTTGGCACCTATGTTTATAAAAAATCTATGAAGACATTTTTAACCAAGGTTTACTATCACAGATTTTATTGATTTCCAAGGTTTCAACCAGTTTTTGCCAGCATTTATGACTTGAATTGAGATTTCGTAAAATAATACATTCATGCAAACGCACATGTCATATAATAACAAATATTAATTTGGTATTATATGTATATTGTTGAATTTATATTACAGCAAACTATTAAATATTTTTTGGGGTAAATGCTACAACACTTAAATATAATATTATTTCATTTCGTACTCAACATGGTCCATTGGTTTGTGCAAAGGTGTATCTTATGAGATATTATTATGTTTCTAGTTGAGCCTTCTAAGGTAAGTTCAAGGCATGATTAAGGGGGTTGAAATGTTGTGTTTTTTTTTGTAATTTCATGTTATGTTATTAATAACTACACAGAAACAATGTCTACATTATTTGTAATGGAACTATTTCCAATCACAAGCAAATCACTTCAACAGCAATATCGCGGAAAATGTGCGATACAAAATGCGTAAAACATTTCATCTACACAATTAATAGTTTCGTCATTAGCACATTTTAAGTACCATTGTGAACAGAACACAAATAATAAGGCCCCCCATGTGGGCTCACTGAGCTGCCAATCTAAATGCTAATCACTGTCACCCTTGTACTTATTTCACCAGGAACCTGGTACCTACTTTATGGGGTGTACCATGATAGACTAGAAATCTGACATGCATCTGATTTAACACCATCGGGTGATGTTGGTCATAAATGATATAAATCATATTACAAAACATGATGTGCGTTCAAGTCTACTCGTATGTAGGCTGCCTCACCGATCGCCATTATGAAATAAATAAAATGCGAATACGCACGTTTTCCACACAAAAAAACGATCATAAACGGTCTTAAAGTACAAACGCATTCGCGTTATACAGAGAGTCGTTTGACTCCGCACTCGATGCAGAACTTAGCGGTATCGACGGAGAATCGGGTGCCGCACTCGTGGCAGAAGCGTGAGAGCCGCGGCGCGGACTCGCGGCGAGGGTGGAGCGACGCCTCCGAGCTGCTGGAGCTGAGCTCTCCGCCGCCCGCGTGCCGCCACGACGAGCTGCGTCGGGAGGACGCGCGGGAGCTCGCGTGTTTATCTGACGGTCACATATCGGCGTTATACTGTTACCAGTGTCACGTCAACAGCGCATTAGTGTTGGACAGAGCTCCTCAAAAGCTGGAGTTTTGCCATAATCACGACGCTTGGCAGGCAGTTTGCGATCGTAGTCAAGGTGTAGTGTACACAGAAGGAAGCTGCTGCCCTTCTGGTGAGATCCTTTTACGACATCCATGGGCCGAGTTGGAGGGTCGATTTATAATATTATACATATAACACTGTGGATTCTTAACGATCGATTATTTTTTTATATTCTGATCGCTGCCCCATACGGCAAGTTCTACATAAAGGGCTGATATATGGTGGAGGTACTTACCAGGGTGCAAGGTATCCCTCCTCATCATATTAATAAGCCAAGCTAGTAAATCCCAAAATCCCTCCCTTACTAGCTTTTACTATATAAAAACCAGCTTCCGATGACCGGGGTATGGGATGGAGGCAGATTGCATTTTTTGAGTAGTAATAGACTCACGACTATTTTCCTCTTCCAGGATCACCTCTGATCACTATTTAGAGAGTGGATCTTATGAGGATCACCTACTAGGGGGTAGTTAGGGGCACGTCCAAACGTTACGTTCGGCATATACGCACGGTTGGTTTGCAAGCAGTAGATAGTGTTCAATACGTGACAGGTTGCAAGGCCATCGCCGCGCCGCTTAACGGAATACTAGCCAGTGACACATGTCATTCGAAGTTTTGCTCCTAGAGACATGCCGATTTCCTCACGATGTGACCTTCACTATTAAAGAATATGCATTTGTCAAATGAGCACATAACGAAATACCGTATACATCCGAAGAACCGAAAAGTCCATTGATGCACGACTGGATTTGAACCCACAACCTCCTCGATCGGAACGCGAGCCCATACCCACTTAACCTCGGAGCTATTATTATTTATACGTATGTATATGTATTTGGCCTAAATTGGCGATGATTCCTGTAATAGCTGCCAACCATCACAATTAATGTTATCGTGATAAATTGGAGATAAGAAACTCACCATGTAGATTTTCGATCTCCTTGAACGGGGGATGCGAGTCTGGCTGTGGTAAGGGTTCCTCTAACTCGGCTGATCGCTCCATTGCCAGGAACTCTTCACTGGAGATGGACCGAACATCGTCTTTGTGGCTGCTGGAATCGGACGCCACAGCTGGTTCTAGGGAGGGTAGGCCATTGGGTACTTTGGATGTGTACAGGGAAAGCTTCGATGGAGATATCCTGTTCAAGCTGAAAAATAAGGTTATATTTTGAACCGCCTGTGGTCTGTGGAGTCGGAATTAGTTTTCCAGAAAGTTAATAAGAAACAAATCTATTTTCTGCTTGTTATCAAGTATAGTTTTTTACCTGACTAACCTGCTATATGCGGAGTCGTTGCTAGCTTTCCCATTCGTGATGTTTCCATTAGATATGTCCTCCTTGTTGAGCTTTCGTTCTGGTTTGGAGAGCGAGGCTCGCCTGGTAGTCCCGTTGCGAGTACCGTTACATTTAATCGACTCTTTGCTCGAATGGTGATCTTTCTCCGAAGCGTACATCTTGTCAAAGTCCTTCAGAGATAGCATTATGTCTTGCTCGAGCTGATCGACTTTGTGCCGTTGCTTCGCGCTATCCACTTTATGAACACTCTTCTTTTGAATAGAATCGAGGAGGGAAGTGGATCGTTTCACACAGGAAGGGAAAAGGTTCTCTTTCACGATATTGTTACTGCTAAAAGTAAGAGACATAGACTTATTAACCGGATTCATACTAGGATTTGTATTAGGCGTAGAACAAGCACTGTTGAATTCAGAGTTCCTATTGCTATCCGCCAGTTCTGATTGCTTAACTACTCGAGTGGTTGAACTACAAGTGCGTCTATTTTCTTTGTGTTTAATAATTTCCTCGTCAAATGTTGTCATGAACTCTTCAAGATCGAAATCTCCACAGAGAGATTCGTCGTCTCTAACTGAAGTTTTTGATGTCAAACTTTGCTCTAGTGACAAGGAAGACATGATTTTTTCGTCGAGTTGTCGAGTGCCGACATTTTTTATCACTGTAGTAGTTTTGTTTTGGTTATTATTGTTTTCAAGTTTATCCAATTTGTTGTTGAAGTTTGAATTAATGATTCCATTACGATTTTTGATATTATTGTTATTGAGATTGCTAGAACTAAAAGATTCGAATTTAGCAGGTAAGTTTTCAGTAGTGAGTAGAGATTCCATGCTACTTATAATGTCGGGGTTGTTGAGGATAGTATTAACGTTGATTGGTAGATTATCATTCTCGTTTATGAGCCTAGGATCTATGTAGTTACTGTCTGTCATTGATGAGTTATCATCGGTCAGAATCGCATCGAGACTAACGAAACCCTTTTTATCATCATCTCTTTTTATCTTATCTAACTTGACTGGTTGCTTTATAGTTGTGCGCTGGAAGCTATGATACATCGACGTTGCTATTTTTGGAATTTTATCTTTTGGTTTTGGTGTACTGTAACTAGACGTCGTATAACTCGAGAATGACCTATTTAAATTACTATTACGGTTAAAGTTACATTTGTCTACAGAGCTTATGTTTTCTTTGCTAGCTTTTGTGAAGGTCGTGTTTAGTTTCTGACTAGATTTTTGTTTGTCATTGCGTACTCTGAATGAGTTACACCTACTGCTAAAAGAACTGTTAGTATCATTGTTGGTGCATCCAAATGACTTCATTCTTTGAAGTGTAGGAGTTTTTTGATACGATTTATTCAGTGTATCTTTCATCATTTTAGTATTGTTTGAATTGTAAGATGAAGGACCTTTATCTTTATAAGGACGTAGGATGGGAAGTGTTCGGCTAAGATCTTTGGATGAGTGTGAATTGTTTTTGGACATGTTCGAATCTGAGGACATGAGTTCTTTCATTTGCCTAGCAGCTGATGCATAAGGGTCGTAGTTTTCATCAAGTCTGTAAAATAATTAAAACAAATACCATTAATAAAAATAACAAGCACATGCCACACTACGACACACCTGACAGAAATAACGAGGAGCTGTGAATAAAAAGGTTAAGGTACTAAGTAATCTAACCATTTCTTATTTTCGATACGCGGCAGTTTCAAAGGTGGGGCTTCTGAAGTAATCGACTGGCTATCGCTGATGTCTTCAGGATTCATCAAATACTTTTCGCTGGTTGGATTCTGTTTTTCTAACAATTTGTTATTTCTATTAGGTTTGTATAACCGTTGCATTCTTTTTTTGTTACACGTTACTTTTCTCTCAGGCTTATTGGTTTCAGAAATCGATGGTAATTTAATTTGTCTCGGGGTTTGTATGGTTTTAGAATCAATTTCTGTTATTTCGATGTTATCGTGTAATTTTAACTCGTAAATAGTAATATGCTCCATATTATTTACTAATTTTTCTGCCTGTTCATCGGCTTTTTTTGATATTTCATTAAAAGTAGTCTTCGATTTTTCTAAAACAACATCATCACCAGCGCATTCAATCAATTCTTTGAAGTTACTTTTCAAGTCTTTAAGAGTATCCGAAAATGTATATTTATGTTGAGAATCTTCAATGTCCTCTTCAAAACTGTCTTTGTTAATGGTCTCTAGAGAATTAGTTTTAGGTGTGTGTAAGTTTGTGATGTCATCGTCCAATTCAGATTGTTCGTTAACGCTCTGACCGATCATTAATTTGTCTGTCATATTAATGAATTCTTCTAAATCATCTGAATTTTCCGTAAACTTAGTGTATGTTTCGCCGCTGCCGAAGCGACATTTCGTTTCATCGTCAACCGCTTCTTCCTCAAATTTTGTTTCAATGGAGTCGTCAAGTTCATTACTAACATCCAACTCATTATGTTCTTCTAAATGCTCTGCCGTCAATACATCGGTTTCTTCACTTTTCTCATCTGATTTAAATTCATCAAGTTTTGTCTCACTGATTTGTTTTTTTTTAAGACTAGAATCCGACTGTTTGATTTGTTGTATCATATAAGTATTTGATTCAACGTTATCGTTTAATGAATCACTGGCAGTTATCAAAGAATGCTTAGAGTTGGACATTGAAAGATATTGTTTAGAGTCTGCGTATTCAGAGTTTTCCTTAATTTTGCAACTGCTGACAGTGCTGAGCAATGTGGGATTTTTGTACAAAAGTTCTATTGACGGCTCAGAGCTCTCTACTTCATTAGTCATCGTGATATGTTTTGTTTTAGCTTTTCTACTAGAATGCTTTGGTTCCAAGTTTTCGTGGATGATACAAGGAACACAAAGTAATTCAGTATTGATGCCAATTGATTGGCAGTTTCTATTAGAATCTGTTGAGATATCTTCCAAACTATCCATACTCATACTGATTTCTTTACAGATTTTTTTCGTTTCCTTATTTGTTTCTTTTATTTTGATTTTTTTAATGTTGTTTTCAGTCGTATCACAATTATTTTCTTTTATAGGGTCCCGCCTGCTGATAGGTACTCTTTTTTTCAGGTTCGTAGATATGTTCTTTTTGGTCTCGGTTGCCGATAGCTTTTCAGTTTGACTTTTATTATCAGTGTCAACGAGAGAATCAATTTTGTTTAAAGGGTTCTTAGATGTTCGTGCTTTTGTTTCTCCAACTTTAGTAAGTTCAACAGCTCCTACGTTGTCTTTATCTTCGGAAATATCTTCAGAAATATTATTTTTTCTAGGGACTGGTATCATACTTTTTTCGCGGTTGACAATCTTATTAGGTTTTACTTCTTCAAGCTTTTCTTTTGCTCTTTCGCTGTATTTATTAGCGATTTCTTCGAGTTGTTTTAGTTGGTGTTGCTTTTTTACGCTTAGTCTCTTTTTTTGTTTGGCTGGATCAGAAGTATTGATTTTGGGGTCGGTATTACATTGTTGTAAGGGCGGTGCGGGGTCTTGGGTGACTCTAGGGAGGGGAAAGGAAGGATAGTTTAGACTTGGAACATTGTAACAAACAAGGAGACAGGAACGATCTATCCTTCAAGCGAGTTTACAAAAAAAATAACAAAAAGTCCTTCCTTTCCCCTTATTTGCTACAGGAAAATGTCAAAAAAGCATCACTTACTTATCATTATGGGTTACCTTAAATTTTGTCATAAATAAATAAATTATATAAGTCATATTTTGCTTGTCTCTCTCTCACATTAGTAAATCATTGCCGTCATACTTTATCACGTTTGCATCACCTTTTAAAATTTCAGAAAAACAATGCGGAGAGAGGCAAACAATTTCGAGACAGCTACCATATATATTGCCCGAGCATTCTCAGTCGGTACAGTACATAGTTAGTTGAGCCTTTATTCTAGAAAAATATATATAAAATAATAAGTATGTACCTATGACCTATAGACTATTGAAAAAAAAAAACATTATTTTATGCCGTGTTGATCGCGGCTTAAGAATCGACCCCTCCAACTCAGCCCATGGATATCGTTAAAGCCGACAATGGGATTTCACCAGAAGAAGGGCAGCAGCTTCCTTCTGTGTATTATTTACACGTTTACAGCGATCACCAATCCGCCTGCCAACCGTGGTGATTATGGCAAACCCCTCCAGGAGGACGAGGCTTTGGTCAGTGGACACTAGCGGGCTGTTGATGTGGATGTGTCTAGCGACCGAAATAGTAGTGTAATAAATAATAATGTTTTTTAACCGCCAGATCCAGAGGTCCCGGGTTCGATTCCCAGGGGGAGGAATATTGTGCTTGGTTCGGTTGGTGGTAGGAGTATGTTTAAGTCCGAGCTCCATCTTACCTAATTCTATCGCCATAATAACAATTCTTAAATTGGTGTGTTCGGGCAGTTAGAGGTAAGTTAGGAAATACAATGTTTGGTGGGTATATATACTTTATATACTACTAGGTGACGGGACAAGCATGTAGCAGTGCGCAGGTGCGCACCTGGTGTTAAGTGTACTCTTGCCTATGACAAAGCCTAACTGCATAGGTCACATCCACAAAGAACACAGCCTACACGGCACTGCATTGCACCCGTCAACTTGAGTCATAAAGGTGTTAAGCCTCACGTACCCGTAATTTCACCGGCAACCATACCCTTCAAACCGAAACACAGCAATGCTGCTTGGCGGCTGAAATAAGTATGGTGGTAGCAATTCTCCGGACGAGCCCTTTCACTAGGGGCTTCTACTATTAAAATATGTATATGTATGAAAGTAGCAAACCTGGTGCTGCTAAGGTCTCTGGCGAGCCTCGCTTGCCTCGCTCTCACGTTCGCGTCGCCGGTGGAGTTGCTCAGCGATTGTCTCGTGTTGCGGATCACCGGCACGTGCGGGGTGTCGTCGTGGCAATCGTTGCTTGATACAGATTCTGAAACACCGACGTTACGGTGCAATGAGAGTGCCCCACCATATTCCATACAAACCGAGGCAAAAATTACGGCGATATAAAAAAATAACATTGTAAAAAACCTTTTTACTATGTGGTGGACACATTTTAGTAGTAGAAGATAACTATTTTACCCGAGTGTCTCAGAAGGAGGGTTAGGTATGTCTATTACACGCTCTGCAGCCTAATCGGCATGTTGGATTTTGAAATGTGAGGTGTCGTTTGGTTTGTCAAAACTGTGGGAGTGACATTATATAATAGTATTTCATGTATAATGTTTGGGACGGGTGATATCTACCTACCTCCTAGTGGGCAGCGATTGAATGATCGGCGAGTCTACCCAGAGTGCACTGGGTAGACTCGTTCCATCGTAGATATCATCCTCGCGTGTGCAAGTTTTGCGATCAAGCGCTTACCAATTTCAAGTACAAAATAAAATGATATGTTCTCATTATGATGGCTTGCGAGCGACGATAAGAAAAGTGGTGATACCTGAAGCTCTGGTGCGCTGCCTGTAGTCCCCGCCCTCCCTGGGCGGCGACACGCCCCGCGACGACTCTACCGAGGCTGACCGACTGTTCGACGATTTGTCTCGCGTTTGCGATGACCTAAACAACAAATACCAAATATCATTCATTCGCATACCGATATATCGTTGCTCAACGATTTTAAATCAAATTGCGTGTAAAATATATAGGCTGCCGACTGTTCGACGATTTGTCTCGCGTTTGCAATGACCTAACATATACGAAATATCAATCATTCGCATAGGTACCGATATTTATCGTTACTCAATGATTGGAAATCAATTTGCGTGTAAATATATTTTTATATTTAAAAATGTCCAGTGTAGAATGTTGTGTTTTTTCTTTATTAGATGTAACAATCACGTTTAATAATCAAATATCAAGTGTTCGAGCAGAACCTGAAAGGAAGTGTGTAGCATAACTTGGAGATAAACACGCTCACCTAGAAGGAACGTATTCGCTCTGGACTAATAGGACTCTCACACTAATAATGATAGAAAGTCAAAGTCAAAAAATGTTTATTCATTAAGATTTTTTAAGATCATTTTAAAACGTCAAATCTACCGCCTGTTCAGAATCGCGACCAGCACACAAGGAGAAAGGCAAGAAACTCGGGCTGATTCATTTTTTGATGATCCTAAATGGATGAATGGACATTTAGTTGTAAAGTAGTGTAATACTATCTTAAAACATTTATTATTACCTATCTAGGTACCTATGGGAAGGTTGTTATCATTGAGCAATCACCATTTAGCTGTCAACTAGCTTAGCAACATCGGGCCACGCGTTCTTATCGTCGATATAGTCACTAATTTTATAGTAGGCACTTTTAGAAGTAACAAGTAACTGGGCTCGTCAGAATATTGATCATGAGATTAGAGAGAATTATGATACTTTTCTAGCGCAAATGGTGTCTGGGATCGCGTCTGAATGATAATTCTGTGCTATGTATATATTTTTTGTAATGCGCACCTACAATAAAGAACCTATTAATATTTAGCCCCTGCTCATATATATATAGATATCCTGATACTAAAGATGATCAGCAGGCCTATTACCTAACTCTGTTTCATTTGGGTTTCAATCGGTTTCAATCAGAAATGCAGGCATTTTAATTGAAACCCAAATGAAACAGAGTTAGGTAATAGGCCTGCTGCTATAGGTTTCGAGGACATATCTACCATATTGCATTATTATGTAGGTACTGTGGTTGTATAGGTTCAAATATGGAAGCTACCTGCGTCCTCTAGCGAGCGGCGCCTTGTACTGCGTCCTAGCGTTGAGCCTTAGCTTGGCGTTGGCGATGTGCGGCGGCGGCTGCGCGGGGGCCGCGGGGAGGATCTTAGCTTTGTCCCCGCACCACTCCACGTGGCGCTCGAACGCGCGCTCGCCGAACTTGCGGTGGCAATGCGGACATTGCTGGAGATCTGCCGCTTGCTGGAATCGTACACGCATACCTTCTTAGTGTCTTGCAAATCATTTTAATAAATAAAATAAATAAATAAAATATTACAGGACATTAATTTTACACAGCGCCATTTAGCCCCAAACTAAGCATAGCTTGTAATATGGGAACTAGATTACGGATAGAATACTTAAATACTTTTTGTAAATACATACATACGTACTATAAGATACAACACCCAAACACAGAACAAACATCTATATTCATCATTCATTTCATTATATTTATTTTCATTATATTCATTCTAAATTCATTTTATATTGTTTCGTTCCGGCATTTAGAGGTAAATCCAGTTCCTCAGTCTGCTGAGGATCCCGGGTGAAGTGCACCTCCCACCTTCGGCCTTATCATAACTTTGACACCGGGTGCGATGACCAAGCGCTACCCCGTCGTATAAAACATAGCATAGTATTAGTTAGCATAGTGTACTCGTATACAAGAAATACGATATCCAAGAATTTCGTAAATTCTTGTTAGAGAATTTAGATAACATAATATACCTAGATACTTAAGTTAACATTTTCCAGCAATTTGTTATAAATGTTGGTTTCTCCAATTTTTCTTTTACTTTTATAATTTTTACCTTTATGAAAGAGCTTAATTAAAGATTAAGATTAAGAAGAGAGAATTAAGAGCTTAAGTTCTTCTTTTCTTACTCGTCTACTTTTTATCTAATTTACGTTGTGTGCGCCTCATTTTGTATTCTGTGTTTGCCTGTAATTGGTTGTGCAATTAGCTACAAATATTAATTAAGCTTAAAGTAAGCATGTAATATTGTAGCAACCGTTTGTAAAACTAATAAATAAAATTGAATAAAAAGTGCTATAGATACACGTTACACGATACCTGTCGTTCTTGACAGTGGAACGTGTGTAAGAGCGCTTATTAGAAGAACCTAGCTTGTTTTCGCGTATGAAAAGTCATAAAGCCGTTTATAAAATCAACAATAAACAAGAATATGTTGATATTGTTCAAACAGCGTAGGACTGAAAAAGTAGATACATGTATGACGAAAGATAATAATATTTGTATAATGAGGTTCATTTTACGAAAGCGGCTAGGTTATCCCACACAGCCACAGCTCATTTGAATTATAAAGAATGTTCCGTAAATGGAGTAAGGAATGTTAATGGCACGAAAATTAACATTACAAAATACAAACAATAAGATCAACATCAGAAATGATGTCTGGCAGTCGTGACTTGACGAGGCTTACGCCTTAGAATATTGCTTCCCGCTTTCTCGCTATGAGCTACACGACCGACCTATTTCCGAACATCATACGTATGACAGACGGACAAACAATTCTCTTTTGTAACAACACGTCTCGTCAGGTCAGATATTACCGACCTGGTATTTAAGCTCCGCTTTGCGAGAACCAACGAATCGTTCCCAGTATTATGCTGCACATATAATTATGTACGGGTGTGATTTCTCAATATTCGAGATCGAAAAAGACACGTCTTTCACCAGCCTTCTAAAAAAAACAATTCATATCTAGAAAGTACGTACGTTTTACGTATTTGTACATTCTAGGCAATTTACCCAAATATATAGGTAATCTTCGATGCGATGTTTTGGCTAAGAAGAAAGAAAACGAAGTTGGGTTCGCGAAATAAGAAAAAAACCTTGTAATTTACCTTTGATCTGCTTTTGGTTACGGAGCTCCTTACTGCCTGCACTTTGGGTTTGGGCGTGGGTTTGGCTGTGGGCGGAGGACTTTTCTCAAGGAAGGGACTGTTCTCTGGAAGACCGAAGTTCTTTGGCAAGTATTGTTCTAAGTCCGTACCTGGAAAATAATAAACCAAAGATTAACGGACACCGTTTCCTAATATGAATTAAAATTCTACAGGAATTAAATATCTACAATTTGCAAAAAAAAGGGCTGTGTGGGGCTAAGTGGATATTGGCACGCCTTCTGATCCAGTGGTTGCGGGCCGTGTATTCAGCCGGGCGACAACGGACTGTTCGGTTTTTTGGAAGTTTATGTGCGATTTGACACATGCTCATGCCTGACGGTGAACGTCACATGTTGAGGTAACCAAAATACAATTGGCATTAAATGCCAATGTTAATGCTGTATTTTCCTCTTAAACGCAGATTCACAACTGTCCAATGTCCGTTAGATGCAGATTCACCACTGTCCAATGTGAGATGCAAAGTCACCACTATCATGTTTGTTTCATTGGGTTTTTTCCGAATTTATATTAGTATAAAATAGAATGCATAAGCTTTTTTAATTTCAATTTAAATATCCAAGCATTAAAAACAAGCATTGCTATAGAATAGACAGTCGAATTGTTGCTAAAGTTTATTTGCATGACCTACCTACATACATACAATATATGGACAATGGCGGATTTGCTTTGAGAAAAGAGAATAAATACTGGTTATTATTTATTCCGATAGGCGGCGACGGGCTTGCAACCTAACTATGTACCGAGACTTGCACACCGTGGGTAACGTCATTTTGGACGTGCCTCTTTCTACCCTGTTCCTCATAAGAACCACACCCTGAGTTGTGAATCCTCGAAGGGGAAAACAAGTTTTAACATTTTCGGGAATACGCGAAATAAAAAGACGGCGGTGTGACCAAATGATTGGCGCTGTAAGTACTAGCTATAGAAGCCATAGTATGTTAAATAGTACCTACAGCAGCGCCTTCAAATATATGATTCGCTTTTAAGCACAGCCCTAGTCAGCGTCTCACACAGAATAACCGTGTATGTTACAATATTCTTGTTTAAATTTCAATACGCGCTACAAGTAGGTACCTACCCATCACTACGCTAGGCTAGTCCTTCACAACCTACTATTGGATATCTTATCTACGGTACTGTACTCTATCATAAAACAAACACAGCACACGTCACAAAACATGCAAGATTGCAAGCCAACAGCTCACAAGTGACAAAGCCGAGCCATGGTGTTCATTCAATGTCGCTTATAAGGTGGTACAGTCAGCAGCAAAAACTTATACTTATTTACTTTCAAATGTTTATTCCAGTTCAAGATCATATTAGGTGATAATAGTAGCAGAGACAAACTTCGCTAGTAGTATAAAGTTAATATATTTTATTATAAGGAGTCAAAAGTTTGACTTTTGTCAGTGTAAGTGGGACTTACTCGTATTTGAAGCTATCACTAGTTAATTTTGATCCCTACTTTTACATTGACCAGCTTAGATTGGGCGTGAGTGGCCATCAGTTATGCATCATATGCATCTTTGGTTTCACTGACTGTACCTACACCGTTCAGCGTAGGCGTTTATTGCTAAATGCACACATGCATATTGCCATGTCAAATAACCTATGCAAATCGTTACGGACACTTTACTAGCTTCTAAGTAGGACGCAGGCATTGTCAACATCTAAAGAGGTCCTCTCTCACTCTGTGGGAGGTTTGTCTTTGAGAGCTACTTGAACCGGAGGTTCCGAGAGGTTTGGTTACCAGAGTTTTGTAATTGAATCAAACAAGCTAATCCAATGACTGAAGTAGACATAGTCTAACTAGGCTTCAAGGCGTTATACTTTCAAAGCATTATAAGTACTAAATAACTGACATTTTCATAAAAAAGATTTCTGTTCGTTATAAAAACAGGTCAATCTGTCAATTCATAATGTAAAGTAGATATCTTTTCTAGTTCACAACATGAAAGAGGATTACGATAAGTGACCCAATTAGATGAGATAACTGCCATTATTTCATAATGTGCAGTAGTTTAAAATTAGAATAGATAGGTTACATTTACTTTATTTTTTTTACATTTAAATTTACTGCCATAGCGGTCTCGCTTTAAGAATCGACCCCTCCAACATAGCCCATGGATGTCGTAAAAACCGACTAAGGGATCTCACCAAAGTATAAACAGCAGCTACGCCATTACTGCGATTACTAACCGCCTGCCAAGCGTGGCGATCATGGCCACAAGCCCTCCAGCTTTGGAGAAGGCCCAGTGGACACTAATGGACTGTTGATGTGTAAGTAACATTTTAATGTGAGTTTCTACTGTAACTACTTACAACCTACAAATAGTGTTAGGACAATTAACAGGAATCTATGACAAATTCACTTGTACCTTCGAAGAACACAAGAACACAAACGGTGTCAGTGAAACAAACATTGGAAACGGCCGTTGCGTTGCCTGTATGGACGTAGTACTTTCACACTAAACTTACCAGATTTAACATCGTTTGCCGCCATCAGCCCTTATTACCCACAAAAACAAATATTATCATCATTACATATACTTGGATAAAATCGTCAAAAGCATGCACAAAAAGTCCAAATATAGGTACACTACTGTTTAAACTATAAACTAGCTACGTAAATAAAACTCAAAACTATAAAAGCCCCTCTGAAACAGGGGGCATGCAATAAACAACGTGGGAAATTAAATACGTAGTAAAAGCGCGGTGTAAAATCTGAATGGACTGATTAGTATGGAATCTCAGTCCCTGGTTCAAACATCAAGCCATTGCATGCACGAAATTAGAAATCGATTTAAATACACGTTATATGAGACTCCATATAAACCATCAATAAAAAAATATCAATGAGTACCATAGAAATATGATCTATGGCCTGTGATCGGTACATTACATAGGTAAGGAACATAACAGCAGCGAATCTATGAGCGATAATATGGCACAAATCTATATATTCGTAAAAGTTTGTGACTTTTGGTTTTGCTTATCAATTTTAGATTTCATCATCATCATAATCATCATCATCATCAACAGCTATTAGGTAACCCACTGCTGAGCATAAGCCTTCTCCCCCAAACGCCACTCTAACCAGTTATTCCCTTTTCCAGGTTTTACCCTGTATAGTAGCAATGCCGTCAGTCCACCTAGCTGGTGGTATGCCACGGTTCCTACTAAATCCTCTGGGCCACCACTCTGTCAATGCCTTACTCCACCTGCCATCACCAAATATTGCCAGGTGTCCTGCCCAGCTCCATTTGAGTTTAGTACCCTACGAAGGTAGTAGACCTTCGTCCTACGCCGTATTTCCGAGCATAGCTCGCTCCATGGGTCTCTGTGCGACTGTGTGTGAGAATGTGCAGTCTCCTGTCAGCGTGCATGTCTCGACACCGCGACGGACATCGGGTACATTTGTACTAGATTCATTCTTTTCTTTATTTATTGTATCACGTCATACGCTTGGCCTTCATCACACCTGGTTACAAGTGTAAGGTGGAGTCGAGACAGAGTTCACCCGGAATCCTCAACAGTCTGAGGTACTGGCAATCTTACCTCAAAATGCCGGAACACAACAATTTAGAATTGTAAGATGGTGGTAGCTAGCCATGCGTACTGAAGCAAAGTCCTACCACCAACCAAACCAAGCACAATATTGTACCCCCCTGGGGAGCCCGGGATCCCTGGATCTGATATCGGAGGTACCACTAGACCACAGAGGCGGTCACAATATATTTCCCCTATCAGAAATTCTTTATACGCACTGTGTCGAACAGCGAGGCAGATACTGGTAGATTTAGATAATTACCTTCGCGTCTCTGTCTGTAAGAGTCGAATGTCTTCCGCTTCTTCGCTGTCATCTTCTCGCATATTTTGATGTGTTTCGATAGCGAAGGCGGCAGAAAGGTTCGTCCGCAGACGAGGCATGGCATCAACGATTGAGGACCGGAGGGTTCTGGAGCTACTGGTGCTTTCGGATGAGTGGGGACAGGGGGGGAAGGAGGGGGTCCTACTCGGGTCGGAGGGGGTCCTACTCGGGTCGGAGGGGGGGTTTTTATTGGAGACCGGTAATCTTCGTTGTAAGGGGAAGCGTCCCCGGCCGGCTCCGGGGACGCTGATCGCGAAGACTTGATTGATCGCTGCGGTTGATGATGTTTCTTGCCTGTAAATAAAAAAATAATTTGAAGTAGGTATACACCCACTATCATTCAAAATCGTGAAATATTTTACGAACAGAAGGGGGTTAATGATATAATAATATAATGGTGGAACGTCACAAGATAAACAATCCCATGTGTGGACAGTTGTCATATCCATATTATAAAATAGGTACCTTACATTAGATGGTAGGTACCTCTATTTGATTACGTAATTAAAATTGGTCAAGAATAAGACGTTAAATAATTTATAACAGGTTTGTTAATGCTAGACATAAAACCGGACGCTTCTACAATCTCAAGCTCATTTTGTAGTTTTAATCTCAATTGTAGAACCTTTGGAAATCTGATTCAAAGCATACAAGGAATGTAGCTTACTCCATTCCATTGAGATTCAAACATTACACAAGGGCGCTGGCGAGTAAACACGGTGACGCAAGTTCGTACCTCCGTATCGATTTGTTAAATTATGGTCTAGGTCACGCGATATCAGAGTATACATCGCGAAAATTACAACTTTTCTAATCCACGCTTCAACATCTAGCAGCAAAAAGGTGGCATGTAGCACGACGTGTTCCGATCAAAATCCCTGGTACGCAAATAATAGGTCAAAAAAATAATAACGCAAATAATAGGTAGGTGTAGATACCTATGCAACAGCGTTATGTTCTCGACATGCTCCGACCATAAATTAATTAAATTCGACAATACGGACTAGGCAGACGCGTGGGTTGAAAATTGCCATGCCACAGGTATTACGACCTCTAGCGTAATAAGGATGAGGCGATCATTGGTCAAAATTATATTCCATGATAAAAAATATAAAGCGATAAAGGCGACTCAAAGTTCCTGCTCGTCCTGCTAATCATGAATTAATTCTAAATGACGTTGAATGACCGCATCCGCTTATACACCATTTTCGTTGACCATTAATGTTCCGGTTATATCTAATCTACTAACATCTTCAATATAATAAGTTATAAGTATGCGTGTGATATTAGTTATTTCATAGACAGATCAGCAATTCCAACTATGATAAACAAGCTCCGCGACCTTGAATGTCTTAGGTCGGAATGAATATGAATAAGTTAATATAGGTAGGTTAGGTACTAACATATTAGTAGGTACGTAATATGTTATACCTACATACTGACCACCAAGTGATCCGTATGCCTGTGTGCCACTGTAGGTAGTAGTATATAAAAGTAACATTGCACGGATAAAAATATTCTTAATTTTTATTAGCATTTGGACACCATGGTGTACCAAATGTCTGACTTAGGTGTCACCTAGGATCAGCTGCTGTGTCGCAGACGCAATGAATCCCGATCGAATCTAGAGCATTCGAGTGGTGCATGTGTAATGAAATGAGAACACACCTCGCATTCTGATAGGTAGCTTTAGTCGAACAGTGCTAAACAGTATCCAAGTTTGCAATAAAAACATACAAGTATCTACCGAGATTATTTTACCTACCTACTGGTTTTTAAACTCAACGATCGCAACCTTATTCACATGATTTAAAAATCTAAAAAAAAAATTGCCGCAATATTTGATCAAACACGGTACTCATAAGCATTCATTTCCAATAAGTATGATGGTCATGCTTTCCAAGCGATATCTAAGACGTGCTAGTGTTGCCCACTTACAATTTTGCACTCGATGTATGTGCGGCACGTCGAAGGATTTTACCAGTTTTAACTTTTTCCGAGAAGTTTGCTGTTCCCAATATTAAGAGAAACGTCCCACCCCGTATAAAGTGGATGTAATGGTATATTCGCTTACGGATCTCGCACGTAAATTGCTAGTTGATTTTTGCTCTTCAGTATAATTATAAACGTAGTTTGTCGTTCTTTTCTAAATAACATGTCAAATTCAAATTATTTTTTGCAGGTATAATTGGATAGGAATAATCTGTGTCTGTAATGCGTATTTTTTTCTAAAAAACAATTAAAATCAAAATGTATTAAAAAAAGTGTGTGTGTAGTGTAGTGTTCGTGTACGCACGTAAGAAGTTATACTTCTTTGGCGTAATAAAATAAAAATAGCTTAATAATTATTACATATAATGTAAACAAATAAAACGAATACATAGGTACCGGCAGTTAACCTTAAACCTATAGGTAAACCCACTTAAAAAGTTTATAATATAAAAAACTTAAATACAAAATACTCACTCAACATTAATCACACACAAATTCACATGTATATTTATGTATGTTTTTTTTATCTCTGATATAAGACACGTAGGTGCCTAATGTAAATTAATATAATATTTGAATAACTACCTCATTACTTACTGTTATACTCTTTGAACTACTTACCTTGAATATAGTTATCAGTTCTCACGAATACATGAGAGTCAATTAACAACTTCATGGTGTCGCTTTTAAGTGTCGGTGCGCGCGCGTATCGTAAAAATTTACTCATATTTTTTTCTCAAACGCGCCAAAAGAAGTATAACTTGTATAGGAAATCTCTTTTCTATATATTTTGTTTTTTTATGGCTTTTATGGAAATAGTAACGCACCACAGCAACAAATTATCTCTATTCGATTACACCTGCAAATTTTAATACAAATAGGAAGTGTCATTTAGAAATGAATGTACAACTACGTTTGTATTGGAGAACGGGATTACTGGGCTTTTTAAACATGTGGGGTCTGATTACAAGCGGGTCGCTGTCTGCTGGTATCAGCAGACGAAACGAATCGACGGAACACATCAAAGGATGCAACTCAAGTAAGAAGCGGAAGGCAACTAATGGACTATCCTAAGGATAGGAAGCGGCGATCTTTACAGATGATAGATAACACTGATCACCGGAAAGTGGAAGTGGACGAACGTAGCTAAAAATAAAACAGGGAACTTGATATTACAATAATTCATCGAGTGAGCAAAGCGAACGAGATGTCCGAGTTACGTACAGTGGGAAATACGACACTGTATGTATGTACCTATTCATGGATGTATATGTGGCAATGTTTTGGACGACATAACGACGGGGATATGCTTGACCATCATCCCACCATTTTAAAGTTATGATAAGGTCGAAAGCGCACTTCACCCGGAATCCTCAACAAACTGAGGAACTGGCTATCTTACATCTAAATACCAGAACACATCAATTTAAGAATTAACAAATCCTTCGACCAACCAAACCAAGCAGGGGTGCAATATATAAATAACAAAAAGACATAAGAAAATAGTACCAGAGTCGCATTATTCTACACAATAATGAGGAAATCACTGACGCAACACACGACTTATAAGATCCTTAATTTCAAAGGCACTCATGTCATGACTTGAGCTGCAAACATGTTTTAATTGCAGCCGCAAGCAAGTCGGACCGACCTGAATATCTTCCACTACATACCTACATCGCTCTTGTAAAGAACAAGCCTTGATAATTGAACCGGTAGTTATGCGATTCATCGGATAACCTACACATCAATGACTCGGCTCAAGCAGTTAAAGTGAAATGTGAATGCACTTTACTGTTTGGTTCAAAAATATATCAAAATCGAAGACGATAACATTACTTATAAATTCCAAGGACACTTTTATAGTAGGGCGCAAGCAAGATAGGACATCAAGACAAAGTTCCCGAGGGTGAGGGTGACAGTACTCTTCCGTTCCTGGTACTGCAAAATGCGAAGGTGTTGTTAGGGAGACCGCTTTGTAATTCAGGATACGGTTCTTGACACAATTATTATTGTGTACTCTTTAGAAATAGGTACCGATTTCTAAATTATGTATACTCTAGGTGCCTAGGTAGATTAGATACTAAGATAAAAGTTAGTATCAGTAGTAAGGAAAAAACAAGCCTTATAGTACCTAATACCATTATACCCATAGATGGAAAAATTATTTTAATCTCTAGATATCTGCGCTAAGTAGGTTACAAGAGCCTTTGTATTAGTTGCGACTTGCGAAGTATTTAAATTCCGCTACAAAGTCAGTTATTTTCCTTTAAAGGTTCAGATAAAAGCACACATGAATATAAATGATGATGGAGTGTTGTTAGAGGATCAATCTATTAATATTCCATGGGTGTACAGATACAACAGACCGGATACAACAGAAAATACATTCTACTCAAAATATAATAGCTGTTGCGGTGCTCTATGTTACTTACAGATCGGTTCCATTATCGTCGAAAGAAAATAGGCGCTGAACAATACAATCATTTTAATTTTATTAAAAAAGAAAGCGTAGGTATATTAGAAGTTTAATTGTATCTACGATTCGCGTGAAGAACGTAATAAACCACGAAATTACTTCCTATCCGATCAGAGTAAATATTATCGGTGAAGATTACATAGAGATACTTTTTCTAATAGGTAATTAGTTCGCTCATTTTAAATGCTGATGACCCGCGACAAGCGAGACGAAATGATGGGTCATGTGAACACTCTCACTAATCACTAATATCGTATGAAAAGCCTTTCGATTTCTACTATGTGAAAATATGATGGATGACGGTAGCTTGGCATGGCATGACAGTAAGCCCCTGCTCCCTAGCCATTGTTGTATTGTGAAACGTGTTGCTGTTGTATGTTGGGAGAGTCTGATTTGACACTATCAGATACCATGCGGTTGACAGAGTGCCAATCAAATGGTTAAAGCCAATACAGTACCTACTAATCTAGTCACGAAGAAGTTTTACTTGAAGCTACCTCTAGTTTGTGAAATATCTCGGCCAGGCTTATCGAGACATTCGTATCACACACTTTTTTATTCCGTGAGAACCTCTATGCAAATAACTATCAAGAGGTTGCTTACTCCGTTCACCGTTAACGCCTTTAGTGTGAAAAGACGACATTTCGGAGTAGGTACACGACTCGACATTTTAGTGTAGCTTGGGAATAGGACGTAGCGGGAGTAATTCTTCCATTTGTGGTGTTTGGGTGTACTAATAAGAGCCATCTCACGGGATGACTAGGTAGTTTCACTAGATAGCTCTAATAATCAAGACCAAGCGAGGGTAGATGTTAAAAACGCCTTCACTTCTCGACGGTAGCTCCCGAGTTCCAGTCTGCCCGCGACCATGGCTGTTGCAATTGTAACCCACGTCGAAACGTCGGGATAAATACCCGACGATTTTTACCCGTTTTTTTCGTATCAAAATAATACATAGTTCTATTCAATTTATACACACAGTATGAGTGGACGTAAAATGTTACAAATCATTGTCCATCCATTCCATACCTACGA
Source organism: Venusia cambrica (assembly GCA_951394065.1). NCBI lineage: Eukaryota > Metazoa > Arthropoda > Insecta > Lepidoptera > Geometridae > Venusia > Venusia cambrica. Next base: position 13,400,388 of record OX596047.1, on the reverse strand, counting down.
ATATTATAAATTTGTGAATATTATAATAAACAATCTGTGTTGTTTATGTTTATCTTTTTACTACTCATCGGCTGAACGGATTGGCAAAGAGATTTTATCCACGGAAAGAACATAGGCCACTTTTTGTCCATACCTACGCGGGCAAAAGCTAGTTAACAGGTGGGTTTAGATATTAGGCACCTAATAAAAATGACTAAAATTAATGAACTTAGTGAAAGTAAAATAGATCAGATTTCGAATGGCCTCGCGTCAGTAAGCAAATAGAAATTGTTTGTATCGTGAATCGTGAGACGCCGATGAAATGCAATATAGATTCAGATTATATTCTAGAAGCAAGAAGTAGAGTTGTAAAATGTTTGTATAGATACCTACTCCCACAAAAGGGATTTATTTGTCCCCGACCCCAGGCCGTCTATACAGCTGGGTAAAGGCTTTAACTATCCATAAAGTGTTTGGGTGTCATATAGTACGTATGTATTTACAAAAGTATTTAAGTATTCTAACCGTAATCTAGTTCCCTTATGCTATTGTTAGTTTGGGGCTCGATGGCGCTGTGTAAAATTAATGTCTTGTAATATTTATATATTTTTTTATAATTATAAATCCATTGGCAATATCCCACTAGTTTCAGCAAAAATAACTACCCATGTCAAATCACAACATAAGTAAAAAAATAATCTCACTACTTTTTTAAGTTTCGAGGATTCATCTCTAGTCACTCAGGGCGTGGATTTTATGACGATCACCTACCAGGGTAGTCAGAGGCATGTCCAAACTTGCGTTCGGCACATACCCACGGTTTGCAAGTAGCTGCAAGCCTGTAACCGCCGGCCGTTGACATAAATAATGATTTCAATAATAAGTAATAATAATCGTTTGTATACTATATATACAAACGATTATAGTAGTTCGCTTCAGACAAGCCAAGGACAGTACAGCAGTGAAGTTCAGTAAGATTGTGAAGTCAATTACAGTCAACCAACTGCTGACATTTAACCCGCGTGTTCATAAAACAATAATAATGATAAAAACAATACCTACCTACGTACAAACCAGTCATTACCACAGACCGAAGACACCGCAAAGTCGTGGTTAGAATGTAGGTAGTTATTACTTCTAATGTATGTAGGTACCTACTGATTCAGACGGATTTCTCTACTGAAGTTATTATCAGGAAAAATATGATGAAACAAAACAAAAACAAAAAAAACAAATATGTTTATAATCACGCAGCGATCGTATCAAAAAGTTAGACCACGAGTTTTCTTTCCCACGGAGTTAGATTATCTCATATTACCTACGTACCGTACCTACGGTTGTATTAATGTATAAAATGTTACGAAATACTAATTCAGGCGTCTGGCGACAGTGATGGATGGAAGAAAGGAAAGATATTCTTCAAGAAAAATGTTGAAGATTACATAGACATCTTACTTTCTAAAGCGATAGCTTAGTTAAAGTGTGTAAAAGTTAATAAATATATTTTATTTATTTTATTTTACCTATATATTGCTTCATTCACTCTTCATTTAAGGTCCTTGCTTGTTGATTCGCTAGATAAGACCGGTTGTACGAAATAATACAAACGAAAACAGCCATAAAATTATCATAATCAATTATGAATATATTAATTTATATACCTATTTTGAATTTGACATCTACAAATATTTTAATCAAGCAACTTTTTATTCCGCCTCGTTTAATTTTTGATTCGCACCCTCCATATGAAAATAGCATAGCCTATGCCACTCCTACAATATAAAATGACAAAATTCACCTAACCTACCGTTTACCTAACCTAAACGCATTGCAGTGTAATCGACATAAGTACAGTAATACATCATACTCTTCAAAAACATTTCCTTCCTTCTTAAGTAGTGAGATAAAAATAAGTACACGCAAACATACTAATTATAGGAACCAAATATTAAGCTGCTTTACCTTTTGTATGGAAAATCCTTATACCGCAGAATTTCATTTGAATATTTTATGTAGGTAGATATAGTATGGAAATTGAACTTGAAATGAAAACCACTAGCTTCTATAACACTATCTTACATACTGAAATAGAAACAAATACTAGAGGACGACGTAAAATGGGTACACATATACCTACCTATTCACACATAGGTACGCTTTTCAAGAGTTCAACACATGCTTATCAGTCGTGCCTATTGTGCTAAGCTAAATAATACATATATGTGCCTACATACGAATATGAGTGAATACTTTAGCTGGTAAGCATGTAAGTACCAATCTGTTACACTTAAAATACCTTATTATGATGAGTAGTAACAAATCCCAGCAAAATACCCACAAAAAAACAAGATTTGAAGATAAAAGACTCTACTCAGCTGGAAGATCCACTTCAAATTATAAACAAAAACCTATAGATACTTACTCACTACAAGTAATGGGTGCGGGTGCGCAATATAACTGAGTGAATAAAACGGTGCGAATCGGAATTACTTAATCTTTTAGTTCCCATCCAGATATTTGCCATACATATAATTTGACAAGCCTCACAGCTCAGCTGGTAGTACAGTTGCTCTGCTTTCTGAGCTACTTGTGGGTTCTATTACCTACAAGGACAAACATTTGTGTAGGTATACCTATGTGTTTACAAAAAAAAAGCATAAAAGTAATATTTCCGTAATATATGTAGGTCCTATACATACTATGAAGCTTTGATTGTTTGGAGCTTGCTGGCGCTGTGTGAAATTTATGTCCTGTAATATTTATAATCTATTTTACTTTGAATATAAACTACGAGAAATCGAAGTTATTTTATTTGATGATTAATGAGACAATTTTTTTTGAATAGATGGATAGAATAGCAATTTGTACTGCAAAATTCCATACAAATATATCTACTAACCCTAACAAGGAGTGACAAGTGGTATTTTTGACCCCGATTTACCTAATTAATAAGAACATTATAAGTACTACAGGTACACGTGTTGCAAGCTCTGCGTTTCACAATTTTTGAGAAGTGTCTGGTGTCAGACACATAAATGAGAAAGTTTGCATGTGAAAATTGTATTGCATATATTTCGATTCTAATTGTGTTTTTAGTAAAGCGCTGGAAACCTAGATTATCCCTACTATCCAATTATATCTTCAAAATGTATATTGAATCGGGCATGCTGTTTGAAATGAACGAAAAACTACGTTCGTATGAGTGAGCGGTGCCTACTATTCTTAGGATTTGCGCATAAGAACCTTTGATTTATTTACGACCTATACTTTTGTGGGGTTCACACTGGAGAACCAGTGTGAAGGTGTTCGGAATTCAGAAACCTTATAGGTATACCTACTCGTAAAAGAGTACCTATCATGATTCCCAATATTATGATAAAAACCAATAAATCGACAGATAGTTGTAGTAAGGTACCTATACATATAGTGATTTTATGTCTCTCTCAGTCGAGTCGAGGCTGTGTGTGTTAAGTTTAGTGTACTGTGTTCAATTCAAGGCTGTGTCGTTTAGGCAGCGATTGTTCAACGGCTTTCATTAATATTTATTACGTGTTGTTTTCGGAATTATTTTAAAGGTATAGGTATTGGTAATTAAGCTTGGTAACCTAACTATACCTACCTAGAAACTTTATTTATCAAAAGAGTGTTACAATTTAATTATAGATTACTGTCAATCTCTGTTCAGACACAATAATGGATAGAAGTGGTATTTTTCAGGATCTTACCTAGTTTATGATTTCGGTAGGTACCCAATTATACCCTACTACACTTGCGTAAGAATAGCCAAATAATCTCTAAACTTCTGAATGTATATACAGACAGGCACTGTATAGGCACTTATATAAAATAGGTGCCTTATAGTTTTTTCCAAATAATTATGGCAGCTTCTATGACTTCTTAAAGCAAGACACCAATAACACGTCACGAATTTATGGACCTTTTATAAATAAAAGAAGAACCGTTTGTTATTAAGTCTCGAATGCAGCTGTTCATTCATTGTAAGACGGGGGGAAAAAATCTTTACGTATGCGTCAAAGGGACACTTAGGAATCACAGCACAGCTGCTTCCTATAACGCGCGAAAATTATATGTGAAACGAAATTCCAATGTGATGTAGAAAAGAGAAAATATCCAATACGTTTATTATTTCAGTACAGAGAGAGATTCTAATCGAATCAATTAAAGGCGCTAAATACAGAGAAGAATGTTGAATTTAAAAGTAGAAAGATATCACGCAAAGAATGTAAGCAAACTTCACTTGCTTACTTATCTTATAGGTACTGTATTCTTTGTAGAAATAGCAAATCTTCCCTTCTAGAAAAATGTGTTCGATGGATAGTCATTTGTACCTACTACATTATTTTTACGTACCGAAAACGAATATGTCGAAGGAAAAGAGGGCTGGAGAGTGACTATACTATATAATATATATATCTACTTCATTATATGTACTTCAATTATCCCGGAAAATGCATGATGCTGTAGGAAGTGTGATAGATCTAGGCTAGACTTGAGCATTATTTTTCCATAAAACCATGGAAACAAAGCAGTTTTAAATAAAAACGAATTCAGAGCTCTGTCCACTCTCTCTTATTTCAGTTATTATTGATAATTGTCCCGAACACTCTAAACCAAGTTATAATTAACTAAAACAGAGAGAAACTTAAAATTACCTTTTTTCGAGCCAAAAATAGATTTCAGTCTAGATATGGTGCTTTTCTTCATTTTTCAATCAATAATCTCCTGGAGATATCCGTACCGTACACAGGAGACAGAAATACACTCTACACTACGTCCTCAAGTTTTTCAAGCGATCTTAGCTTTTTGCTCCTTTTGCCGTTCTTATTTCCGTGCTACGAAAATAGTCCAAACGCAACACTTGCATCGGCGCAGACACATCACTCATATCATATAGTGTGTATAATTTCACTTAACACGTAACGAAATCCTCAACTTTTATAAAGTTATGGTCTTACGAATATAAACTGAAGGCATTTATATATAGACAACACACTTTTCACAAAAAACCAACACCCTAGAACCAGTTCCTTAAGTATACATAGTTTATCACTATGCAATCTTACGTTCGTAACCAAAGGTGACAAAAAAATACAAGCACAAGCAACCGGCATATGATCAATATGAACACTGACACTGAATCAAATATTTAAAGTTTATTCACAAACAAGATAACACGCCGCGATGAGTGTGAAGAGTTCAAAAAGGGCGCAAGCGGCGGTTACACAACATGCCGGCAGTTTATGATCAACAATAATACCGAATGAGACGAGCCTAAATCTATCAGGCGGGGCGGGAATTATCTCACTGACGTTTATTCTTGGTCGTGCTGCGAACGCAACTAACACGCAGCGGCGCACGCGCAACGCACAGGAATAATAGAGGCAAAGCTGACCGCATATCGCAGTATACGAACTAGTACAAAAATTGACACGAATATGTGAACCCTCTCCCGTTAAAGTTTCCGCTTGAACTCGATCAGGCGTAGTAACAAATTGAACTTATAAAAGCAACAACTGCATCAGTGTCAGAGGCGACAACTGACAACACCGGAGGTGCAGCATCCGCTGGATTCCTTTTTAACGTATGGCACTTTCGGGAAACGAGCCGATTCCGAATGGGATAATGGTTTCGGACTCTTCGAACTACAAATAAATCACAAGGGGTGCGACCGGTGCGAGAGAAATAAAAAATGAAATGCTCGCCGCAGGGATGAGTGGGACAAAGTATTCAAAAAACACATCGTAAGATGTGTGAACATTTCTTAGAATGCAGAATCGTGGGAATTGCAATACCTACCTAGTAAAAGTTATGTAAGTACTGTTGATTGAAAAATCTAAAAGTTGCCATAAGTTTGCAAGTGTTAATAATAAAAAAAACATACTTTACGCATTTGTTAAAACAGGATTCAAATCCGTTTCTATTTAATGGATATTAAACTTTAGTCATTATGTTCTCTGTAGCGATTTTTTATAATTATTATAGAATAAATGTCTTAAACCGATTATAAAGAAATTCACGTAGGGAGTGAAACATATTATAGTCCTGGGAGATTTCGCTACATAATTGTGATTTACTTTACTGCACTTCATTTAAATTAGACGCCACCGTCGTCGTCGGCGGCGCGACTTTAACGGAAACATAATGCATCCTCTTCGGTGCGACTAATTTAGTCCTGTTGAAATGACTTCCTTAATTTATTTTGAGGTTTAACAACACACTTCGATCAGTTTAATTTGTTAACTTTTAGAGGTGTAACTATTAACGAAGGTAACATAACATTGCCATTAACAAATACCTTAGATATTTTAAAGTTATATTATATTTTTTTGTCATTTTTGTCAATTAAACTTCACAGCAACTAAAAAAGTATAATTGCCAAAAATGTGTTAACTTATTTCGCGAGCAAACTATGAGGCGAGGATTTCAATTATGTGAGTTAACAGCAAAAGCATGGAAAAATGTGGAGTTTGATGATATCGTTTGTAAGTTCAGTCACGAAACAGCTCATAGGAGCCTACGCAGTCTTGTTTCATTTTATTTCTATAATAGCTTTGAGCTAAATAGACGCAAAGTAAACCCAAGAAAGATGTGATGCTATGGGTAAATCATGTAGCATCAATTCAGCAAATCAAAAGTAATATAGATGGGCCATTACTCTGAATGATCAATCGATCTGTTTGCTAAAGTTAAGTGAGGTCAACGAGGAATCATTCGTAGCGTATTGTATATTGCAACCATATTGCACTATACTAAGAAAGGGCTAGCGAATAAAATGCATAAGAGAGAAAAGGAGAGAGTCATGAAATTCATTGGTAATTCGTTGATGCAGCATCGCAGGCAGTGGCGCGCGTCGGACCGCTCTCCTGCGCATGGTTGGATGCACGTCCCGAGACACAAGCTGATTACTTGCCTGAACAGACTTATGTAAAAACATTTTACATATTGCATGCATCACTGCTGTATTCTATTACTTTACTGTGTATGCCGTTAGCCTTTCATCTCAAGTTGATACAATTTGCGACGGAAATAATATAATATTATCAACACTTGATACATAATAATGATCCGTAGAACTCACATAGTGTTCTAGGAAAATGTACACACAGTGTAACTTTTGAACGATCATGGTTATGAACGCTATAAATAAATATTGTTTTGTTGTTGTTGACCAACAAATCATGGCCAATATCCCGTTGAAATTAGGTGGAGTATCTATGTACTTACAATAATAAATAAATATTACAGGACATTTATTTCACACAGTGCCAGCTAGCCCCAAACTAAGCATAGCTTGTAATATTGGAACTAGATTACGGATAGAATACTTTAACACTTTTTTTTTTTTAAATACATACTTTTCATACAATACACACCCAAACACAGAACAAACATCTATATTCATCACACAAATGTTTGTCCTGGGTGGGAATCGAACCCTCAACCTACAGCGCAGAAGGCAGAGTTACTAAAAACTGAGCTATGAGGCTTGTTATTAATATAGACTAGTATATTGACTAGATACATCTTTGCGTATATATTTTTAACGTGATATTAAATTAACACTCATTTAATATTTAACAAAAAACAGTTAGCACGCTGCGCCGGAAAAGTCAAAAGGCTCATATTCCAAAAAATATACTAGGTATTTCATCCGTAATCTAGTTCCCATATTACATGCTATGCTTGTTTGGGGTTTGGGGCTAGATGACTCTATGTAAATCGTCCAGTAACATGTATTAATATATATATTTATTGGTGAAGCAGAGTACCTATACTTACCTTGCTAAATCGAAGCTCGGAAGCTTGAGCCACGACCGTATCATGTCGCGACGCGAGATTGCGTGCTTGTCGGTTTTTGTAGGATACTTAGCTTTTGCCCGCGGAATCGTCCGCATCCGCAATGTACCTATCCGGTTATAAGGAAGACTACTTCGAGAGCATATTTTAGCAAATTGATTAGATTATTATCCGTAGCGGATATCCTTTTCAATATGAACACAGAAAAATATTTCCGCGCAGTGAAAAAATAAAATAGAGAAGAAACAGATCCACTGATGGATTTGTTGAATGGATAAGAGTGGAATAGTGTTTCGCCTCTACACAAGGCATCCTCAGGAAATGTAGTCCTGCTGTTTAAGTTGACGAACCCAAGACCGACGTGGAAGCGACGACGACGTGTTGACGACGTGTTGTCGCCGCAAGCGCTGCGCTGCTTTAAGTCTATATTCCCCATGTCCATGTCACTAAATGTGTCTAAATCCATGGCAAATTTCATGACAGCCGTTAGTCGTGAAAGGTAACAAATAATAAACAAACAAATGAATTAAACAGGGGATTTCGAATCAGGTATAGGTCTATAGATATCTCTGGTCTCTGGTGATATACCACGGGGAACATGAGCTTCATAATCATAACAATGACCCTATTCCGTCCTCTTTTTACCCAACTGCCTTAGAGAAGGGTAATGTTTTTCGAGAGTATGTATGTATAGGATTTCTAAATTCCACTCTACAGCCTTAACGATTTGTTGAAATTTGGCTTGTGATGTCATTTGATTTGTCTGAATTGTGGGAGTGACATAGGCTACATTATTTTTAAATAGGGGTGTAAATCAAAAGTTAGAGGCCCCTCTCTAACTTCTGATTTACACCCTGGACACAAAAAAATGATTCTACTCCATCCATATGGGTATCAAATTAAAAAAGATAGTAATATGCCAATTCTAAATATATATATTAAACGATTTTTATGCTACCACATAATCACAATTTAAGTTTATAGTATTTCACTCGTACCTTGAATCTATTGTTAAAATTAGATGTCTATTATATTGAACACCTGTTTTTATAGAAATGTAAATACCTATTTTATGCCAAATACAATTATACCAAAAGTATTTTATGATTATGATTATGAATAGATACATTTAAAACTAGAAGTCGCCACAGGAAAAAAATTGCACGCGTTGTCACATTATTAAAATATTTGCAGTCGGGGTTTAGATTTTTTTCAACTTCCAACTTGTTCCTCCCGTCCTGTTCTTAAGAGTTTATGATGCATCTGATAAAATTCCATGTCAGATATCAGAAATCATTGACTTTCAAAAATCATTTTGAATTGTGTCGCCATCATCATCAGCGACTATTAAACTTGACATGACCCTCACGTAAAGGCATGAGATGAGGGTCATGTAATACTTACCTAGGGAAGGTATAAGGGAGTTATTAGGCTTTTGGAAAAGCTTACGTCATTTTAGACCAATATAAATATATCAATAACTTTCTCCAAAGTGTTTTTTTTTAAAGATAATTTATAATATTGATGCACCAAGTGTTGCACCACTTCGTACTTGGTGTTAAAAACCCTGGAAGGCCTTGAACTTGAGTGATAACTCTGCTACTCTTTAATCAAAATATGTTTCACAAAAGATTTGATTACACGTGGTTAAACCATACTCCACTTTCCGCTATAGAAGAATTTGATATTCAAGTCAAGTGAGGCGTACTGACTGACATACGATATAGACAGTTTGAGGACACAGAAACTGCGGTTGTATTGCAATATGCTTTGTGTTTGTTAAACTAATACCTACTATGTATCTTGGAGAATGGCAACCTAATTTTATATTTCGCAATTGTTTTATTTGGGAAAGGATAGGATTTTTTCAAACGATTTTTTAAAAGATTATTTATTTTGATTTCCGCAAAATAAAGCTTGAATCAATGATATATTCTCAATAGAAAATTATTGTCGCGGGGGATTTTTGATAACTAGGTTAGTGTTTGAGATATTGGGGTGGAAAGAAATACACTATTTCTCCCATATCTTTTGAAAAGTAGATCTGATCGACTCGAAATTTTTAAAATTTTAGAGATTACAACTATATATAAATCGGCTAAAGCATTTGTTTAAAACTATGGTAGTTTTTGAGAAATAGGATTGTTAAATGAGACATTTATTCAAGATCTATGTCATCTATTTATATGATTTATGTGATAGACTATCGACTGCACATTTCAAAAATGTTATTAAATTATTTAAATAGGGTTAGTTTTTGTAACATTGTGTAATTAAAAATTATAACCACCTCTGTGGTCTAGTGGTTTGCCTTCTGATGTCAGATCCAGAGGTCCCGGGTTCGATCCCTAGGGGGATTACAATATTGTTCTTGGTTTGGTTGGTGGTAGGAATTTGTTTAAGTCCGCCTGGCTAGCTACCACCATTTTACCTAATTCTGTCGCCATAACAACTATTCAAAAAAATGTTGTGTTCCGGCATTTAGAGGTAAGATAGCCAGTTCCTCAGTTTGTTGAGGATTTCGGGTGAAGTGCGCCTACCTTCGGCCTCATCTTAACTTGTAACCAGGTGAGATGAAGGCCAAGCGCTTCCCCATCGTTCAATACAAAAGTAGTTAATTTAAATAAGTAGACAGAGATTAACAAACTGATTTCAGACGGAGAAACAAGGTTGGAAGGTAAGAAGAAAGCTATATTCTGCACACAAAGAATTTGTTTGCTACTTATTGTTGTTTCTGGGAAGTGACGCAACGGTGACGCGACGGCAAAATTTGTTTTTTTTACGAACCAGCATAGATCACATCTAGTCTCAGAGTAATTAGCAAGGGCAATCTAATCGATATTCAATGTCAAGATACAAAATACACTGAATTTGTGTGAGGTACTTAATCAAGACAAGGTGCTTAATATAACTGCGTGGCAAATATCACATAAATATTTAAGAATAGCGTTAGTACAGTAAACCAGATGTCCCGGGTTCGATTCCCAGGTACAAAGTGGTTGGTATGGTTGGTGGTAGGACTTTGTTTAAATATTGGCCTAGCTACCACCATCTTACCTAAGTCTGTCGCCGTAACAACAATCATAAATTGTTGTGTTCCGGCATTTAGAGGTAAGATAGCCGGTTCTTCAGTCTGTTGAGGATTCCGGGTGAAGTGCGCTTACACCTTCGGCTTGGAACTAGGTGATGAAGGCCAAGCGACTCGTCAAACAATAAAAAAAACCCTGATTGCTGATTACTTGAACTTTGGATATTTCCTAGGTTCGGGTAAACGATAGCGGAGGGAACATCCATTATTTTTCAATTACCTACCCATATTATAGCGCCAAACAAACTCCAAACAAAATAAAGCTAGTTATTGCAATAATGGTCAACAAATAAGCTGACATACATACATATACCTACGCAGTAATTTCCTTTGTAGATGACTTATAGTCAGTAATTGCAGTATACACAGCAAGTAGGTATAATGCACAAGACTTGATTAGGTTAGTAACTACATACTATGGTGATAATTTTAACAAGTAACAGTGAAATTGGTATTTCACCGTTAAGTAGTAATTTAACACAAGGTTATTACAGAATTAAACATGATGATGGTCAAAGTTTATGAATAGACTAGAATTGGTGAATCTTGAAAATGCAATCTCATACGGTTAAGGCTTCTCAAACCCATGCGGAACAAAAAAATATACAAACAAAAACTACAAGTAGGTATGTAGGCAACGATACGCTATAAGTTATATTGATAATGTAGTAAAAGCATGGATCATGCTCGTAAAGAGGTCAAAGAAGAATGCGTGATGATTGATGATGCCAATTTCCCTCTTATCGTTTATAACCGGCAGGTCTATTTGCGACGACGGTAAGTACCTAGAGGTGTAGGTACTATCATAGATCCAGAAGGAATGGCGAATTACATTTTTTTTAGCATAAAGTACCCACTATAGCTTATTCAGCCAGTGCGCTTCGTGCTATCGTTTTACGAGGCATTATGTAAATAACAAGAAATAAGGCCAAGATATTTTTCAATTACAGCTCTCAATAAAGAAGTCAATAAATGTTTATGCAAATAAATTATGGCACACAGCTGGACGCAATCACCAATCATTGTTCAACAAACACTGATGGCAGAGTCTTGCAAACATTTTATGAGAGGCTAAAAGGAACATTTTCTACAAGTTTAAAGAGTGGTTATAATTATAATTGAACACAAGGCGATGTTTGAATCAAAGAAAACCTCTGTGTTCACTCTTTTCAAGTGATGACCACAACACAACAAAGGATTAGGTAAGGTTTAATGACGAATTATTTGTAGGTGGGTGAGGGCGAATAAACAATACCCACACAAAGTTCGTCGAACAAGAACCAATGCAATCCACAACTTACACGTCCACGACACGACACACGAATCATCACAATAATATTTAAAGGCATTAGTACCTACCACGATCTCAAATTCTAAACTTAAATATTTTAATTTACTTTCAATTGTCACAAACATAGGTTTGTGACAATTGAAAGAATATCGTGATCACTTTCACCGTTTCACGTACTTAATGATTTATCGAATTAATATAAGTCATGTTTCAAATCCATGGACGAATTTATTGGAGGTATAATGTTTAGTTGTACCTATAACTAACTACTCCGTGAGTAATAAATCGGATAGAAGTTTACCGATAGCTGCAGATAATAATCTCAGTTTTAAAAGGCGGGATATGAAAGTAAATCCGATCAAGCGATAGGAAAACAGCAAAATAAAACTACGAATAGGTAGACACCTACCTATAATAACTGTAGGTAGGTAACTTCACAAATATTTGATTATTAGCAATTAGGTTTAGTAGCAGTTAGGAATAATAATAATAATTTAATAATAATTTATTTATTGTCTCTCACACAATAGGAATAGGCACTAGGTACCTACCTATACCTAGCTACAGTAAATGTGAGCAGAAGTTTTTTGCGGCTAAATAAAATAAAAAAGTAAGTATTAATAACACTGGTACCTACTTATTATGACCGGTAAATTCGGACAAACGCAGCCATATAATATCACTATACATATGTACCTATAACCTATTCATGACACAAATGTTTGTCCTGTGTGGGAAATTGGAAATAGAACTCACAACCTACAGCGCAGAAGGCAGAGCTACTATACCTACAACCAAGCTATGACTTGGGCTATTCGGATATGCATAAACAGATGAAAATTATTAGGTAGGTAGTAATTAGTATCCGATATCTGCCGGAATAATTACGGGTATGCAACCTCGTATTGGCGTGGGGAAGCGTTGCAACGGGCAGGAATATGAGTAGGTATAAATTCCAGGGTCCTCCTAAAGAACTCTAGCTGAAGCTACAACGTGAATAAGTATTAGGGACAAAGCAGAAACAAACGGTACCTAATTAGTGTTTTGTGTTGGTGTTCAAGTTTACGTATAAGCTGTAAAATTATAATCACAGGGATCGTCAGTATTCTGATATCCGTGCCGGTACGAAGCTGGTGCAAGACGCTGCGTGCGCTGTAAGAATATTCTATTGCGCTGGCCATGACTAAATTGTAGGTACCTACCTACTTACAATCTCAAACAATATCTGGAAGCAAGTGATCGATATGATGGTTCATGGGTGTTTTGTCGTAGCGTAGTGTGGAACGTGGTATTATTACCTACATACCTACCTACTTATATGTAGGATAGAATATGTAAGTACTAAGTAGGTAGACACCTAGTACCTACTCTAGGAACGTACCTATCGCACATGTCTAGTAGCTGATTTGCTTACCTACCTGCTAACTAAGCAGTTATCTACCCATATTTTGTAAAACCTAGGTACGTAGTCCAGTTCGATACTGGAGTACATAGTCCAGGATCTGAAAATCAGCATAGGATAAACCGGATCCAAGATATACCAACTCATGTACTATGTACTTTTACACTTGTAGACCTGTTGTCAAGAACGAGTAAATAGGTAGTAGGTACCTATATTATTAATCCTTGGTAAAATGAACTAGTACGTCCCTACCTACTGATCACAACGAGCGATGATGGTGAGTGTCGAGTGGTGAAAATAAGGAGATAGGTGGGTACCTAAACTCTTCTGAATTGAACCACACATCACATCACACATCTGATGTGGTAGGTAAGGTACAGAACAGACGACTGGTCTATTGTATTTGCCTCTATGATAAAGCTCAACAAGGCAGTGTTTGTATGACGTAATTATTGCGCGCTATGACCACTTGAAAACCACTTGCCATTTTAAGAATTCATTGTGTAGGTACTTACTATCTATCTAGGCACACAACATAATAGTAGGTATGTATACAGTTACAAATAGGTTAGGTACTAGTACTTGTACCAGGGAAAATAATTGAATGCCATTCATCTTTGCGCTAGTCGGACGATACTAAAACCCCCACGGTGGCCAGCCACGATTACAGATTCATGGAGGTTTTTCAAAACTGAACATTAATTAGTTAGTTGATATAGCTTTCAAGCGTCCTCCAATAGAGTATAAGCTAGAAAGCTGTTACAGCCTCTATCTGCCGTTTGTTAAAACGTATTCCAGTAAATAGACCTTGTCCCTGCATACCGCCGCGCCAGTAGCACTTCCCTGGATCCGTACAAGGTCATCCAGAGCCATCACCTCAACTGACAATGGACCCGGAAGGCTCCTTAGGAGATGCTGGCGTAGGGCGACAGACTGCGCCGCAAACAATGCAATAGGTACGCTTAGTTGAAACGGATCGCGAAAGGATCTTAATAGGAGCCGTTCCCTGAGCCGTCGGTACTGTACCCGACGTTCAAACACCAAACTCCACGCCATGCGCCCTCCACCTGCCACCACGAATACCACTCCTGTCAGCAAGTGGGAATGCTTGGGAGCCGACTTTATTCTGACACCACCGCTCGCAAAGAGAGGTCACGCCCAGCTGACCGACAGTATTCATCTAAAGATAAATCTCGGTCCAATCCATCTTCGTTGCAGATGATGCCGTCTCCCAGCCACCGTTCGATAAGGAACACAACCTACGGGTGGCCCCGGCGCGGCGAGAGCGAATCACCATCGCCATCCTCTACCTACAATAAGGGACGCCTAGCCACCATCCAGGCACAATGCCCTTATCCTATCCAGGCAAACTCATTGCTGGGGCCACCCAACGTCATCACGCAGTGCTCTCTGCTGGTTCAGATTGACACACATAGAGGGCACCCGTGTCGGGTTATTGGCCATCGCAGAAGAGATCCCACGAGTCTTTTACGGTGTTAGTGGGTGCGCTCCAATGTGGAGGATAACCGACCATGCACCCAATTTAATAAAGCCTAGTCTATATATAGCTAAAACTGGCTAGCTAGGCCGATTATCTTTGGATCATATCAGCTCGAGTTGTATATAAATATTATTATGTCCTACCTACATAGGTAGCTTATGTAGATACCCAACACACAAATTTTAATGTACCTAATGTATATATATAATGCAGGTGGAGTACCTACTAACGTTACTACCTAGTTACTTTTACAAATATCTTATGATTTCTCAGGGCTGATATTGGGAAACTAAGGCTGTGTAGTGGTTGCCTTCTAGGTATACCTAGGTAGGTACAAATCGATGGTTGTCGCGATAACTAGTCTTGGCTGCGTCTCTTATTCATAGCACGGATTTTGATTCGGAAAGTTTAGTTTATTGGTAGTAGGTAGGAGCATATTGCTACATGTTATGAGCGAGAGAGCGGTTTGAGTTTTAATTATTCTATAGTAAATTGTATAGAAACGCACACAGGGAGTACGTCAAATGAAATCTGTTTTTGTTTCTATGTTTTATATAACAAAAAATACTTTTATCAATTCTATTCTATTCGACAGTGAAAAGGATTTTAAGTAA
Organism: Venusia cambrica; assembly: GCA_951394065.1. Classification (NCBI taxonomy): domain Eukaryota; kingdom Metazoa; phylum Arthropoda; class Insecta; order Lepidoptera; family Geometridae; genus Venusia; species Venusia cambrica. The sequence continues at coordinate 13,384,695 of OX596047.1, read as the reverse complement.
ACAGCACAATTTTAAACTCACCTTCGATAATCTCCATGTCGACACCGGCCAAAAAAAATATAAAACTTCTCAGTCGCAAAATACGTTTCTATGACGACGACGCATGACAGCAAAACTAAAGTTTTTAAACAATTTATCTGAATGTCAGTTTGTTAAGTCAATGTCATTAAACTTGTCTGTGGTTTCCATTTTTTTTTTACACAACGACAATATATACGAGTACGATAACCATTTAGCCTCCGGCCGTTCCAGTCTGTGGTTCCATCATCCTGTCCATGGCAGAGCACAGCCTACCATGCTGTATTGCCCCTGTCCAAATACCATTTACGTTAGTAAGTAACCGGTCTTTGGCCCTGTCCGACAGACCGAGACGTCGCGAACTCAAACGTGAGTAACGACGACGAAGATGACGCATGGCATGACGCGAGGTGAGGCAATGGAAAGAGTACCAACCTACCTACGCTACGTACATTCGTACGTAGCGTATGGATCTCTAACATACAACCGTTTGTAAACTAGGTCCATGGTTGTAAGTGAGTTTAGCTGCGTATATAATATCATCTATTATGTAGCTGCGATATAGGATAAGCGCAGAATTAATAAAATAATAAATTTAATTCGAGAATGTCTCGCAATCAATGAAACAAGCATTACAAAATTCCTAAAGTGGAGGCAAGCCTTCCCAGAAAATGCCTTTTATAATTTTGACGGTGTTTAAACATTTTCGTAGTATCTATGCTTTTTTGAGTTATGTTAGCGCTTAGTCCTACATAATGATTTTTACACAGATGAGGGTGATAAATTAGCTGTGCGTCTAAAATGTTTATATTAAATGTATTAAAGACGATTATAGAACGTCACGTTCATCGAACGACGAACGTCATGAAACTCCTGGGCACATTTCAAAGTGCAACCTGTAGAATCCTAAGAACCTTAGAACCTAACGATGCCGATGCTAAGATGGCTTTGGCAAGGTACTCTAGAGGTACAGCTACACCAATACCATACCATACCAATCAAACAAGCCTCACAGCTCAGTCAACACAGACAAACATTCGTGTGGTGAATTCGTGTAGACATTTGTCCGGTTTTTGTGTTGTGTTACATGTTATGTGGGTATGTATAAACCGCCTCTGTGGTCTAGTGGTTTGCGTACTGGTGTCAGATCCAGAGATTCTGGGTTCCATCCCCAGTGGAGTAAAATATTAAAATAGAAAACTGCTGAAGCTAAACTGCTGTACCACGAAACAGGGACATCATAATATATTTTTAAATGCAAGCTTCTGACCGTTTTTATTTTATTCGCACCCCTATATATTAAAATTATATATGAGTACCTAGCTCATGTCACTCTCACAATCTAGAGAAACTCAACCAATTTAATTTGATTTAAATAACATAACCCGAATATATATATCTGAGGCGTTAAAAGAGTAAATTATTTTTTTGGCGTGATTGGGAAAAAATACGAGTGATTCTTTATGATGCACGCACACACCGACACCTAAAAGCGACACCATGAAGTTGGTTGCGTAATGTTTTTTTTTTAAGTTATACTTCTTTTGACGCGTTTGGGAAAAATGATGAGTGATTTTTTACGATGCTCGCGTACACCGATACCTTGATGTTGGTTATTCAAATACAGGACATAGACCATACAAAATTCTTAGGGTTAGATAGCAATTTAAGATGGACTATACACATTGACATTATATGCAAGAAATTAAACAAGTTTCCTATGCTTTGTATATGTTGGGTAAGGTTGCAAATATTAAAACTGTTTTAACAGCATACAATGCATATGCAAACTACAAGTCGTTATGGAGTGATCTTTTGGGGGAACGCAACTGACAGAGAAAATGTTTTTGTCTCACATAAAAAATGTGTTCGATCAATTGACAGGCTCAAACCAACTGACTCTTGCAATACATCCTTAATACACCATAAGTTATTGCCTTTTCCAAGTATTTATATACTCGAGCTGGTCATATTTGTTAGAAAAAACATCAAAAACTTTGACTTTTTACATAGTAGGCAAGTGCATAAATTAAGTATGCCTTCGCACAAAACAGCCTTGTTCGATAAAAGCGTTTTTTGCATGGCCCCTCTGATTTATAATCAACTGCCTCAAAATATACGGGAAATCGATAGCTTAATTGTTTTTAAAGCCAGGGTCACCAGATTATTGGTCGAGAAAGCGTACTATACTATCCAAGAATATATGACAGATGAATTTTATAAGTAAATAAGCATGAATAATAGTTAAATTTAAAGTTAAGTTAGTTAAGTTTTACTTTAAATTCTCATTTGCATTGTTTAATATTTAATTCATTTTGTATAATTTCTAATTCAACAATTATCTTATAAACCATTTTATACGGAACTTGTATAATTTTGTTAAAATTTGCATGCCTATTGGACGACGAGTCACGGCAGCTCGTATTTGAATTGAATATGTTATGTTATGTACCTGTGTTTCAAGCAAATAAAGTGATTGATTGATTATTTTTCTTCTGCTCGGCGCTCTTCTTCTAGTAAGAAGAGCGCCGCTTCTTATTTTTTTTTCGAAGCCGAAAAGGTGGAGTTGCACTTCACCCGGAATCCTCAACAAGCTGAGGAACTGGCTATCTTACCTCCGAATGCCGGAACACAACAGTTTTAGAATTGTTATTATGGCGACAGAGTTAGGTAAGATGGTGGTAGCTAGCCAGGCGGACTTCAACAAAGTCCTACCACCAACCAAACCAAGCACAGTATATTGTACATAAATACCTACAGACATGCGTATTTTGGTTTATGTGTACCTGCCGACCTATCTATTTATTATTCCCATAGATTTAGTTTAGTTTAGTTTAGATTGGCAATGCAAAAGAGAACTAGAGTAGTGTAAGCTTATGTTAGAGTGAGATAGTTAGACGAGACCATTCACAAACACGCCACCGGCCTGTACTGGACTGGCGTACGACTGGCGTCAATCATGACTGGAACGAATCACTCTTATTTTATTAAAATTCTAGGTTTAAGGGTGAAAATAAGTGTTAAATAGATGTGAGATATTATGGTTAAGTGTACAGCACCAGGATGTAAGGCATCTAAAAATGATAACCCACAGAATTATACGTAGGTACGCACATATTATTACATTAAAATTTGAAATGTTCAGCTTTCTAAATGCAATGTTTTAGAACTGCAATAAAAGTTTTGTACAAATATGGATTGGTAAAAATGATATGTTTTATCCAAATAATACACTGAATGTGTTGGTATTCAATTTAAAATAATAACAAATACGTGAAATACTGTTAATATTAACCGCACTTTTCACATATAACTTAATATTATCGATGACTAAGTGTCAAGCGGTATTTTATTTACTGGCAAAGATTACATACGGCCTGCAACTTCGATATAGATATTCGATATAGATTTTTATTATTACAGCGGAAGTGCAAAATACTTCTAATTCTGAGGAAAGCTTGCGACATTCTTAGAAAGAGAGAATTGTTGCAATTTTTTTCTTTAAATAATTTATTTGTATTGTTTTATTTCCTGCATAAATAAAATCACTTTAAGGTACATTTGCGTCAAATCAGATATTATCGATAAACGAAGTATCAGGTAGTGCATGGCGCAGCACTGTTTGACTTGCACACATTCACATAACACGCACCCTAATGTATTTTATTCTCAGCCTTGTCCTCATCATCATCATTCTATTGCCAACTAAAGCAAATACTCTGAAAATGCCAACCAGCTACAAATTACGAAACAAAAGATTGGTAGGTACCGCGGACAAAATACTTATAGACGTTTTTGTGATGTGGAACATTTATGTTTGTTCCACCTCATACAGGTACAGGCTGGCAATGACAACTACTAAAACCACAGACAATAAAAGCAGACAACGTTTCTGGCTGGTGCTGGTTCGGTTCGGTTCGGTTGATTGCTAGAGTTGCGACGTTGACGTGCTTGTTTTGTAGTCGTCAAAATAAAATATTTCTTTTGTAGATTTTGATACAATACCAGACTAGATTTTACTATTTTGAGAAGTAGGTAATTCACTAACTTCCCTCACAACAATGGGTCTTACTATATCAAGTGTTTTTACCAAACTTTTTGGCAAGAAGCAAATGCGAATTCTAATGGGTACGTATTGTAACATGACAGCTCATCGTTTGAGATATTTCATGTAAAATTATTATGTTGCAAGTTGTCAATTTGATTTTTTTATGTAGTTATTGTATTTTCGTTTATTTTGCAGTTGGGCTCGACGCCGCTGGAAAAACAACTATACTTTACAAGTTGAAGTTGGGTGAGATTGTGACCACGATCCCTACGATTGGCTTCAATGTGGAGACCGTCGAGTACAAAAACATCAGCTTTACGGTGTGGGATGTCGGCGGCCAGGACAAGATCAGGCCTCTGTGGCGCCATTATTACCAAAACACGCAGGGACTCATATTCGTGGTTGATTCTAGTGATGTTAAGAGGATACAAGAAGCTGAAAATGAACTGGCAAATATGGTAAACCAAAAAATATTTTAAAGTATCACCCTCACAAGATCGGAGCTTCTAAATCGATCTACTACACTACTAAATAAATTGTTGTGTTCTGGCATTTAGAGGTAAGACCAGGTGAGGCCAGTAACAAGTAGTGCAGGATCATCCAAATTCAGAAAATATTGTTGAAGATCACAAAAATCTATATATTTTTATTTCAGTTGAAGGAAGATGAACTAAATGATGCAGTGATACTGGTGTTTGCCAACAAGCAAGATATGCCTAATGCAATGTCAGCAGCGGAGCTCACCAATGCCCTGAATCTGAACAGTCTGAGAAATCGCCGTGTAAGTGTCTTTGTCATTGTATGTCACATAAAAAGTTAAAGTAGGTATGGCCTGATGTAGAAAACCTCAGGGTTAGATATGCATGAGACAGTTTTAGATAAATTTTAGCTTCTAAAACACATTGTAAAATTTGCCACTACATCGTTCAAAGAACAATATTTTTGATATTTATTGTAAAGAATATTCATATTGGTTCTCTAGCTAACACAATCATATATGTTTGTGTTTAACTGCATCTGGGGTATAGTTTGCCTACCGGTATCAGGTACAGAGGATCATTTAGATCGAACCCAGGAGCCTAGGAACCTGGTTCTTTCCCCAGGGGGAATACAATATCTTGCTTGATTTGGTCGGTGGTAGGACTGTGTTTGAGTCCGCCTGGCTATCTCAAACCATCTTACCATAGCAATTCTTAAATTGTTGTGTTCCAACATTTAGTGGTAAGCCAGTTCCTTAGCAAATTTCACAATTTTCTTCTAAATTATTAAAGCAAAATGCTTCTCTAGATTCTGTATAAAATCATTATTTAAATATTACAGAATATATTATTAAATTAATTATGTAGATTAAAGGGCTTGCCATGTTGTTTATAAACATTTTGTTTTCCAGTGGTACATCCAAGCTACTTGTGCAACTCAAGGAAATGGTCTGTATGAAGGCTTGGATTGGCTCTCCAATGAACTTGCGAAAAAGTGAGATGTGATAGTCAAAAGTTGTTGGGAGAATATAATCGGTACACGTAAAAAAGCTTCCAACTATTCATTGTTCAAGAACATTGAACCTAAAGACTATTAATATTTTGTATGTATTAATTATCATTTACTTGTAATACCAGTTAGCTTTTCACATTGCTATTTGAGGGAATATCAAATTTTACAATATGCTACTGACTAGCATCCCCTACATTGTTTATTTTTGTTATAATTGTCCACAAGGTATGAGGCACATACTTAATGTGCATGCTGTACAGTAGAAGCGTATATTGTGGGCATAGTGTATATTATGGGGCACATTTTTTTTACTCTATTGGGATTTATTATAAACTATAACTTAAAGCTAACTAGATAATTTAAGTATTACAAGCATTTTAACATATAACTTGAAATGAAATATGAGCAATAGGTTCATAACTGAATAAACTGACATCACAATAATAATATTAGTCAGTTCAAAATTGCACATTGAGTGGAACCTATCCATATATTTTTATTTAAAAAATGCTTTTGACCTGGTCTAGTTTTGGAGAAATTCCGTTCAGTATCTAATAATCACTCCATCTAGACACCTAGTTAATTAAGGGCCTTTCTTACCTTATCTTGATTCTAATAATAACTTGTTCTTTTTAAAGTACACTAAAATAAAGCTTGTAAAAGAGATGACCTAAAAATATGTTCAGCGCTGATAAGAAAATCCATCATGTGATTTTTTTTGTTTCTTACTATCATCACATGCAGCCTCTGTCTCGTCCAAGTACTTTTGCCAATCTTCTCCATTCTGCGGCGCCGGTCTAGCCCACAACCATTTACATTTGTGTATCTACTTCACAAAAAATTATCAAAGATTAAAATAATGTACATAGTGATCTCGGATCAAATTTTGATCTGAGATAGGGAAGTGAGCTTGTCTGTGTCAAAAATAAGCTCTTGCCTTAAAGACTTTGTAAGAAAGGCCTCCCAGCCTTATAATTCCACATTATAAGTTTGTAGTGTGGATCATATGTTATCAAATATTTATATGTATGCATTCATAATTATTATCATCTGTTTAAGTTAAACATAATCGACTTTAATGGGTACAAGCAATATCTGTCTTATGTACTTACCAAGTTATTTAAACAGCATGAATTGACTCTTTGAAATTATTCTGGTATACTACTTTAAATGGTGTTTATAAGAGTCTTTTTACGTGTCGTAAGAGACCACTCGCGTAAGAAACTTTCTTGAAGAGTCAACAATGTCAGGTCAATGTCACACCACAAAACTTTGGCTTGAATGAACCAACTAGTAGTTTTTTTTTAATCTATACTGTTTCTATCAGTGAAGACTTGTAATTGGCTATTTCTATAATGTTTACTGGTGACATTATATATCAGCTGTTAGTTTCCCGAATTAAATAAATAAATCAAGTGTTATTAGACGTACAATTCAGATCAAATTGGTGTAACATTATACACAAACCGAATTGCCACTATGTAAGTAGTGTGTATATTAAATTATATTCTTAAACATTCCTATTACATATATTATTCTGCGTATTTATTAGCACAATATAGTAAGAATATGATATTAACTACCGACCTTGCACTGACATCACCAGAGTGAAGGTGTTTGCATGCTTTTGATAAAAAATAATCATAACCAATGATGTGCTTTGTTTTGTGATGCTATACTAATATAATGTCCTGTAATATTTATTTATTTATACACCTTTATGTATGTACCTACTTGTTAACTTTCCTAATTACATTGTTTTTATAGTATACCTAGTAACTAGGTTTTTTATTCTGTGGTTGTAGTAATGCAGCATAAATATTGTATTTTTTTTAATTTGGCAATAATCTTATGATTGTTACATAAGATTATTGCCAAATTATGGCTCATTCCGCCAGGTATGTATATCTTTGTAACACATCTCTTGAAAACACGTTTTATTTAGTCCTGACCCCTAGTGCCTAGTACAAGTTTTTAAAGATTTCTTTCTTCTGTTTTACATGCTTGAACGTGTTTGTTTAGTAGGTACCTACCTAGGTACAATTTTTATGAATTCAAAGCACTATCCAGTACTGAAACCATATAAAATAACTATTCATTCCATACACGTTCGTAGTAAAGGAGAACGCGATCGAGAACGTAAAATAGTCTGTAAATACATGTACTAGACACCGTGTGTTTGCTCCACGTTCATGCTTCGCAACTTGTAAGTTACATTTATTATTTAAACTTTAATAGTGTGTAGTGTCAAATAAATATAGGTGTAAATATAACAGTTTTTATTTAAATTGCCTTAAATTAATTTAAGTTTATGTATGACAAAAAGGACCTAGTACTAAGTTTTATACTATGCTTAATCGCGATAAGAAGTAGGTAGGTATAGGTAGTTTGCAACTTGGGCACTTAGCTGATAGCAGTTCAACGCTTACCCATTACCATGGCTGATAATAAGCAGGTAGGTAACTAGTAGTCTTATTGAACACAATAGTACCTACCTACTATCAATAATTTTATTACTTATCAACCAAGTATAATGTACCTATGCATAGATATGTAAATATAATATAGGAATTGGACATTATAAGTGTAGATTATAGTTACTTTATTTGTGACTCCAATTAGCTTTCCGTTTTTCAACAAAACTCCTTATTCCTTCTTGTCCATCATTTGAGTTGATATTTTCTACCATAATCTCTCCACCGAGCTTGTAAGCCTCGAACAAACCCAGCTCAATTTGCTTGTAATAGAACTGTTTACCCGAAGCGATAACTAATCGGCTTTTAAGTTTGATTTTGTCTATTATCTTTTCAACTTCAGTGTCTAATTCTGTTGCAGGCACAACCTTTGTGACTAATCCACTAACGTATGCTTCTTCTGAAGATAAAGGTTCGCCTGAAAATAATATACCTAAATAAAGGAAAAAGTAAAGTACCAAAATATAGGTATTTATATACTTACAAAATACACATCAAACACAAATAAATGATTTTGTTTAATGGCTACATAATGCTTGGCTATTATTAATAAAAAAAAAGCTACCCTCAAATTAATAAGGTATATCTCACGTCACATAGGTACTTATTCATTATTCGTTTTAGTACATTATAAGTGACTATTTCATAAATTTTAAATTTAATCAGTAGGAATATGCTTTACTGTAGCCTATCCTATATATATCATTACCGAGAAATGGTTCAGCGTAGATTACGTTGGTAACCAACAGTTTAGACTGATACATCAACTATATTACTATACAAATTGTAGCGCAACCTTATTGGTAGAGAAGTAGCTGTTTGTGTTTATAGCTAGTATGATCAAACTTGGTGATAAGTATGCAGGCACCAGATCAAACGTGTGTTTTAAAAATATATCATTTACAAACCTGTGAAAAGCATGTAAGTTGCTCTGGATTTCGGCACTGACCGGCCGATTGCTATTCCTGGAGTGGAGCAAAACACTCCGAAGTTTGCTCTAAAATAAAATAAATGGTATACCTATTTTACATTTTAAACAACAAAAGGTCGAAATCACAATGATTCACCAGAATGGTGTAGTAAGTTTACCCAGGTGTAGAGAATTGGCTGGTGTCTGAACACACTATCATGTCACATGTTGCTACGAGTTGACATCCAGCTGCCGTTGCGAATCCGTTTACCTACAACATTATTATTATTAATTATAGGTAGGTAGTGACTTTCTCTAGAAAGGCAGCACAAGGGGTTTTTCTCGTAAGAGAAACCACGATTTCAGTCGCAAGTAGTTGTGATCCACTACCTGCAACTGAAACCGTGGTGGCTTATTCCCACCAGTACCTGGGAATACCTCTATGTGTCATAAAGGTTTTGATGCTGGTGTACCAAACGTTTTGCAGAATCGTGTTTCTTGTTCAGTAACCATTGAATATGTGCGAAGTACACATAGGGACATGAATTGCTCTTAATTTGTGTGTATAGTTCGATTTAATGAAATACTGTTTTTAAGTTGATATATTTAATTATGCACTTTTCATAATCCCTTCATTCTTGGTGGAGACTCAAGTCCAATGCAACAGTGGATGGTTATGGGCTGTAGCCTTACGTATGTGCTATATATCCGGTTTTCGTCCGGACAGTCTGGTTTTCTGCAGGTCTGTCCGGTCAACAAAATCTTGGTGAACCGGACAAAAGAAAATCCGCTTTTTGTGAAATTTCGTGTAATATCTATAAATACTTTTGTTTCGTGGGTCGCCCGCACGACGTGTAGATGGCAATAAGAAAAGGCTATCTTTCAGATTACCAAATACAAGATTTTACTAAAAATGCACTAAATGTAAATCAATGAGGCTGGCTTATAAGTAAACAGAAGTGGTATCCCTTTGAAAACAACAGTTATAAGACTTTTAGTTATTTGGATATTGAACACGGAAGATTGCCTAGGCTGGATCAATTTATTGAGTTATGGTTATTATTTCCGTGGAAGAAGCAAAATCTTTATGAAGAACTGGCTGCACTTCAAATTGTTCTCCCGTCACTTGAAAGAAACTCCTTTAATATGTGGTGTAAATTTTTCACGAATGAAACAGCGCCGAATTTGTAAAAAAAAAATCAGTATACATGTGTGTAGGTAGTATTAGTAAGGTTTCCTTTGTTTTTTTCTGAAATTTTCATATGAAAATCAAAGGAATTTTGATGAATAAATGAAAAAAATGTCCAGTTTTCTCAACCAAAACATATTCCCTATTCCCATCCCCATCCCTAGCTGTGGGTAAAACAAAATGCCGTGAGTAGCTTTATCAAAGGTAGATTGTAGGCTATTTACTAACAGAGCTCGGATAAATATGTAAGAAGTCAGTTTACCTTAGCTATAACCGGAACTGGACTTAAAACAATTGCTTTCATTAATTCTGCCGCCTTATTAAATATTTCTGAATGGTGTTGCACACCTTTGGATGGTTGCTGAAAATTAAAGAGTAGGTACCAATTTTAAAATTACAATAGAAGGTAAGACCTAAAATTATCTGAGCATCTCAGGCATTTTTAATAAATAAATATTACAGGACAATATTTTTTACACAGCGCAATCTAGCCCCAAACTAGATTACGGATACACTACTTAAATACTTATTTTTTGTAAATACATACTAATATACAATACAACACCCAAACACAGAACAAACATCTATATTCATCACACAAATGTTTGTCCTGGGTGGGAATCGAACCCACAGCCTACAGCACAGAAGACAGAGTTACTACCAACTGAGCTATGAGGCTTGTTACTTCACTCCACACTCTTGAAAGACTATGGTTGTAGATGCTAGGTAGGTACCAAGGTTCTATTTTAATTTCCATAAAGTAGGTAGGTAGGTACCTAGGTTTAAATATGAAACTTACTAATTCTTTTAGGTTATGTCCAGCTGAAAAGACATTTCCTTTTGCAGATATAACTATAGCTCTCAGAGATATATTATCTTTGTTTGCATTTATTGCTTCTATCAGATGAGACATCATTTCGAGAGAGAGAGAATTTCTGTAAAAAAAATAATGTTGGTAGGTAGGTACCTCATTTAGGTATTGGTGATAATTTCTCAAAATGACTTCTAGTTATTTCATATATTTTATTGTATGATGGAGAAGCGCTTGGCCTTCATCTCACCTGGTTACAAGTTTAGATAAGGCACACTTTACCCGGAATCCTCAACAAACTGAAACACTAGCTATCTTTATCTTACCTCTAAATGCCGGAACACAACAATTTTAGAATTGTTGTTATGGCAACAGAATTTGGTAATATGGTGGTAAATAGCCAGACAGACTTAAATAAAGTCCTACCACCAACCAAACCAAGCACAATATTTGTACTCCCCTGGTGATCGAACCCATGACCTCTGGATCTGACGTCGGTAGGAAATCCACTAGACCACGGAGGCAGTTAAAAGATATGAGAAGTTCTGGATTCATCCACTGTCTGTGGTAGAATTCTTCTAAAGTGGACCATTTCTGGAAACCACCACTTGTTTTTATGTAAACTCTGTATGGTTCACAAAGTAAACTCACTTTGTTTTTTGATGATCCAGTGTGATTTCTCGTGTTCCATTATGCTCATTTGTTATCAAATATTGGTTGCTAATCGCACGAGTTACTAAAATCATCGGTTTTGAACACGTTTTCTGCAAATAGGATATATTTTTTCTAATAACAAAGGACCTACCATGATAGATTCTCTTACGAGTTAGTGAACATAGGTAAGTACCTACCTATCAACATAGGTATTAAGTCGGGTCTACTCTACATTCTCCATCAATAAGTCACTATCACTATAAGTATGTACCTTGTGGTACGTAATAATGCAATGACAAATTTTAAAAGTAGGTAGGTAAGTAGGATTAGTTACTAAGTATATTTTGATAACATGATTCTGCATACCTAACCTACCTTTTAATAATCCCGACAGTGTAATGGCTACAAATATATAAACTAACCTAAGCCTTTGATCAATAATTACTTACTTTAAATAATGAGAACATTTTGACAAATCTTACATTTCATTTCACCAATTAGCATGAAATAATAAAATGTTAGTTAAAAAATAAAAATACAACAACAAAGAATCAATCAATCGTTTAGTCTGCCGCTTTTCTTTGTCTAGCTGCGGGTAAGGGCCTCTAGTTGACACTGCTTACCTTAGCATCAACTCTTAAGGCTACAACTACGAGGTTGCGGGGCATTGCTTCGGTGCCTTCCTTTCTTTCCTGAGTCGGACCATCCGTTCAGTAGCAGGCTTCATCAACCATCCAAACTTTGAATCAAACCTTGACATTAACTGACACAGACAGAATAACTAGCATATGAAGTGTACTACTTAAGAAGAGACGGTCCCGTCTCTTCCTTAATAAAAAAAAACAGGCGGTTGCTATTCTACAAACCTACCAATAGGATTCCACAAAGATAAAAACAAAATAAACGGCTAATTGCGAACTACATCTCAGAAGTCTGTGCCAATCTGTGTTTACCAATAATGTGTATAATCCCAAAGCTTAAAATAGACGAACAAAGTATTCTTTTTGCATGCAACAATGACGCTATATGGCTTAATCGTGTGTTGTGTATTATGGTGACAATTAAACGTTCATTCAACACTATTGCCCTGCTTCATGCTAAACATTAGGATATTAGTGTTCTGTGATGCTAAACCTCCGGACAAGACCTCTTCATCGTGAGTGAACTTCTGTTTTAGAATTCCTTATCTTTTGGTTGTGAGCTCGTGAGCTCCTACGCCCACCGTGATACTTATACTCATAAATTGTGTAGTGATTGGTAATTGTATGAATGCCCTTTATTGTCTATACAAAGCTGTAATTAGCCTTAACTTACTAACCACTAACATAAGACTATGCCGGTGCCAGCTATCTCGATCTCACTGAAGATCAACTTAACAAATTTGTGTGTCTTTCTGCATACGATTAATTTTGATCTTCGCAAATATGAACATGTCTCTGAATTTCGCTTAAAACTCTAGTGGCTTCCAATTCGTCTTCACTGGAATACTTATACTCATAACCCCCTTACCCTTCTACATAAAGGAGCGCTTTGAGTTCATCAGCGATTTACGTGCTCTCCTTTCGTCTAAAAATCGCCAGTTGAGCATTTCCGCTCACTAGTTTCTATGATCAATCATTTAAATTTCAGGCTGCAAGACTGTGGAATGCTCTGCCGGTCACCCTAAGGCAAGCTCCATCTATAGCTACTTTCAAGAGTAGAGTGAAATCGTTTAATTTGTCTGATTTTTCATAATTATTCATTATTTTTGTAACCGTATTATCTCCTCTATAGTAGTAGTACCCACCTATTATAGTAGTACCTACCTTTTTCCCTTGGCGGGTAGTTCAGCCAGTAACATTGTAAACAAACTTCTTTTAACTTTAATTTTAAATAAAATAGTTTAAAATAACTATTTGATTTATATTTATGGTAAATTAAATAGCCTTATTTTACTTACCTGCTTGGAAGTGTTTTCCTTATTTTCAGAGCACAAAACTAGTGGTGATACTCAATCAAAATGTCACAGTCTGGTTTGGAGGTTATCACACAGTCCATGGATCAATTTTATTAAAGAACATGTTCAGGCAAGAGATGGATCAGCTACAGCTAAGGATTGAGAATCTAACTTCCCCACTCCCTAATGCCACCACAGGCAGCCTGAATGCTGATCTCAGTACATTTCATAGTTTTGTTTTGGGTGCACTTCAGTTGTTGCAAGACCAACTTCATGTTGTCAGCAGGGAAGTTGATAGCATTGAAATGCGTAGTCGACGCAAGATTTTATTGCTTCATGGAGTTTCTGAAGAGGCCAAACAAGATACTGCAGATGTAATTTTGAAAACCGTAACCCAAAATTTGAAGCTGCCCAACTTCAATAAAACTGCAATAAGTCGCTGTCATCGTATGGACCGACCTAATAATCACCTACGTTCTTTTTGACGATGCGTAACGTTTTATTTTGTGAGTTTTCTTTCTAGTGTATTAATTTATTTTACAGGATGTAGGTATTAGTTGTAATTATTTCTCTAGGCAGGTACTTATTACATTGTCATTTTCTTTATGTTGGTAAGTTATGTAGATTGCCTTACCACTACTTACTAAGTAGATACGTACTGCACATCCAATTTTGTCATTGAAAATATTTTGTTAATCTTTATTTGATAGTAGCACTCCAAGCAGAGTAGATAAAAAAAGAATTAAAGTTAAACAGTTAAGTAGTAATTTGTTAGCTGTTAGGTTAGGTCTTTTAAATATTATTAGTAGGTTAGTATATTATTTATTATAGATACTTCATCATTTATTTATTTAATTCAAATGCTTAATAGTGTGTTTGGTGATGAAAGCGATGATTTCTTATCATGTTCGTCGGGTGAATCTGATAGTAGTGATCATAATTTTGTTAGCTTATCTTCACTTTCGGAAAATCTTCATTCTCAGTTCTCTGATGTACTTACCTAAGAACTTTAATGTCATCCATATTAACGCTCAAAGTGTTCCAGGTCATTTTCCTTAAATGTTAACGTCTTTTACTGACGATAAAATTCATACTATTCTTGTTTCTGAATCTTTCCTTAAGCCCTGTCTTCCTTCGACTTACACTTTACCTGGATTCCGTTTAATTCGCAATGACCGGACTGGTAGTGCCTGCGGTGGCGTGGCCATATATCTTCGTTCTTATTTACCCTTTTCTATAATATAATATCTATAATAAGCTTATCTCCACAACTTCTTTCCCTCCAGCAAGTTGAGCACTTATTCATTGAAGTTACTCTCTTACATACCAAAGTTCTCCTTGGGGTGTATTATTCTAACTCCAAAAAGAACAACTTCTTCTCCTACTTTGAAAACTTACTAGTTAATAATAATGGGTGACTTCAACGGTTGTCTTTTAAAAAAGGACAACCGCTCTTCTTCTATGGAATCTGTCATAAAATAATGTAAACTTCATATTATTCCACTCTGCGCCACTCATCATGAACCGAACTATCTGTCTTTACTCGACCTTATCGTAGTCTCCTCTCTCAATCATGTCTGTAAACACGGTCAGTACGCAGCTGATAATTTCTCATACCACGATTTATTTCTTACAAAATTCGCCCTCCCAAAGCGAAACCTAAAATAATTATGCAGCGTAGTTTTGGCAGTATGGACAGGCAGACGTTTCTTAATGATGCTTAAGACATAGATTGGTCTCCAGTTTTCAGTGCCGATAGCATGGACGATAAAATTGACACATTCAATAGCATGCTCACAGGGCTCTATGATAAACATGCCACATTTCGTGCTATAAAACTGAAACAGTTAACGGCACCTTGGCTCACTGATGAAATCAAATCTCTAATACATTAAAATTCTGTGGCCAAGTCTTGATATAAAATGGTACCTAGTGTGCGCAACAAGGAAAATTATCACAACTGAGTAGTCTATTGTTTTTTCAGCTACTTACATGGTCGTCGACAGCGTGTTCGCCTTGATGAAACTTTTTCTTCATGGTATGCCTCAAGGCGGTGTTCGATATCCTCTCCTCTTTGCTATTTATATTTAATTTCTTATAATGTATCATCATCATATCACCTTTATGTAGATGACCTTCAGATTAATGCTCAGGCTCCACTCAATAATATTTCAGTTGCTGTAGAGTCTATCATCACTACTTTAAGTCGCATCACTGAATGGAGTAGCTTTTATGGATTGAAAATCAATCCTAACAAAACGCAAACCATTTTAAGTGGCAGCTCAAGAAGACTGCGATATTAATTGACAAACACTGCCCCAGGTTGAGTTTGATGGGGTAGTGATCCCTTACAGAGAGACTGTGTAGAATTTGGGAGTCATGTTTGATCGCACCCTTTCTTGGGAGGCTCACATGGAGGCTACCAGCCGTAAGCTGTTTGCGTCTGCCGGCGCGTTAAGAAGACTCCGAAACTTTCTCCCTACTGCCACTAAGATCGCACTTGCGCAGTCTCTCTTGCTCCCCGTGCTTGACTACGCCGATGCTTGCGGATCAGCTCAACAAGCTCGAGCGTCTCAAAAATTTTTGTATTAGGTTTATTTTTGGCCTTCGTAAATATGATCATGTGTCACCTTTCCGCGCCAGACTTAAATGGCTTCCTATTCGGCAGCGCCGGAATTCGCATATTCTTTCTCTTCTTTATTCAATACTTTTCAATCCCTTTTCACCTTCCTATCTTAAGGACAGATTCGAGTTTCTGTATTCTTCCCACAACTTTTCTCTTAGGTCATCAGACATCCTGTTGTTAAAAACCCCGACGCAAAGAACTTCTTTTTATATTGGTTCGTTTACAGCTGAAGCTGTTAGGCTGTGGAACGCATTACCGGATAATATTAAAAAGACGACATCGCAACACACTTTTAAATTGAAAGTTTATCAGTATTATCTATCAGTTTATTCTTAAATAATCATTTTTATCCTATCCTTCATTATTATTATTATCATGATTAATATTGATGTAATTTTATGTAGGTATGTATAATTTGTTTTATATTCGTTATTCGCATATCCGCCATCCTTAAAAGCCGTTATCTTATCTGTCCACCCAGCGGTTGTCTGGAAGAGATCGCTTTCAGCGATAAGGCCGCCCATTGTTTTATCAGTCATTTTCGCGCGTGCACGCGAGCTAAAAAAATATAAAACCAGAGCGTAAGGTTTGCTTACGTCGGCGACTCGCGCTGTACCTACTGAGCAATCTCTTGCACGTATTTCTTTTAAAACGTAAGCCGGAGCGCTATTAGGTTGAATATCGCTTGCGCTTCTTCACCCTATTCCTGCTCGGAAGTAAAGACGTAAGTATCAGAGCCTCCTCATCATTTCGAATATTTATTTATTTGAAGGAAAACCAACAGCACATTAATACTTAGTAGATAGACACAATAACATATAATACTATTACTCACCACAATAATATAACACAGAAGGCCAATATAAGGTTTTCTCGTATTGATACATAAAGAGTTTGAACTGGACAATGATACAATATAACGCAATAGATAAAAATAATAAGTTTTACATTGTATAAAACAGATCTAAATAATAACCGCCTCTGTGGTCTAGTGGTTCAACCCACCGATTTCAGATCCAGAGGTCCCGGGTTCGATATCAGGGGAGTACAATATATTGTGCATGGTTTGGTTGGTGGTAGGACTTTGTTTGGGTCCGTCTGGCTAGCAACCACCATTTTACCTAATTCTATCGCCATAACAATAAAAAAATGTTGTGTTCCGGCATTTATAGGTAAGATAGTTCCTCAGTTTATTGTGGATTCCGGGTGAAGTGCGCCTCCACCTTCGGCCTTATCTCAACTTATAACCAGCCCCCTCAGCACGGGGAGGAGATAAAATGTTTGTCCTCTGTTTTTATCCACCTTGTCAGAGCATTTTGTCTCCCGATGGTGGATAAAAACAGAAGACAAAAATTTTATCCTCGCCCCGTGCTGAGGGGGCAGGTGAGATGAAAGCCAAACGAATAAAAAAAAAAAAAAAGATATTGCCATAAGTGTTCATGTTGACAAATCACTAGGAGCTTAGGGTACGCCCATGTTCGTTGATTTATTATAATGAAACGATTACATGGATTATCATGAGATCTATTTAATATTTGGCAAAATATAAAGATAGGTAGGTACTTATTACACTCAGAAATATATCATACTAAAACTGTAGTAGATTGTGAAAAGTATCATTATCTTATTGTATTGACATTACTTGAAGTCACAAAAGCAGGTTAACGTTTAAATTGCTTTGTGTGATGTGCACATTCACTGCATCATACATTCAGCAGGTTAACAAAGTACACTTTTCTATCTTTATTATTTAAATTTCTAATAGATAGTGGTTACAGGTCATGTTTAACCGGTTGAGTGCAGTCTGGTTAATACTTCCGCCTCCACCCCTTGTTATCATTACTATGACCGTCATCTGTCCCGGATAGAGTTTCGTCATCGTCATGGTCCAAATAATCGGTTCTTGCGTCTTCGGCGGTAATCAGACGTTTCACAGCGCTGAAACAAATAGTACACAACTGCAGCGGCCAGCAAAACAGGCATCGATAGACGAACGTGTAAATTTGGGCCGAGGCGAAGCCGAGATTGTTGTATGGATGTCATGTTCTGTTTTAATCACTTGGTCATATTTTGATTTGATCATAATTACTTTGTTTAAGTCATATTATGCTCTAGTCATGTTAATCCACCAAACCTTAAAAAGTAATGGTCTTGATTTATCTGATGCGAAATGTAATATACTTTAGAGAACTATTTGAGGTATTTAGAGTAACAATGTGCTGACAATGCATTTTCATAAACAGATGTGTATTTTTTTCTTTTTTTCTTCTATATTTACTTATTTGATGGGTTGGCTTTTGACCTCTAGGCTTGTCTTGCTCTAGACCAGTCACGATGGAGAGCATTGGCTCTCCCGCGAATCGACGGAACACAGCACTCCGTTTGGCGCCGGACTTCGGCTGCGGGCCTAGCACGGGGATTTCATCTCTACTCTACCCTAGAATAGAGAAGACAGTTTCTTGTCTTCGTAATCTTTCTTTTGCCCGAACACGCCGTTTCTCAAAGCAAACTCTAGAAAGCAGTTTCCTCGTAGACAAGCTCTTTCTATAGCAACGGAAACGAAACCACAGATCAAATATAAAATGTTGTAAGAAGTTCGTTCGTTGCGTTTCATTACCCACAAAATGTCAACACGAAACAAGAAATACAGCTTATACGTAAAACGAAACGTTTTACATTTTTCCATTGCTCCACAGTCTTGTGGGGCCCTAACTCCTTGAGTGCGCCTTGAAGACGCACCCATTCTTCATTGTGGGCCCGACGTCCCAGGGGCCCGGTATATTCTCCCAAGGCGAACATATTATGTGTGGACATGTAGTCCACTAATGTATTTACTAATATTATGTTCCATAACCATTGCAAGGCTTCGAAACTATTTCATCCATCCATACTATCCTTATTTGATATCTATCTCATAATGGGAAAGACACCTATGTCTTACTAGCTTCATTGAAATTTTCAGGCTTGGAGGGACCTTAAAAAGAAAGCCCGGATCGATGGTGCTCGGCACAATCTTAACAAACACAAATTTGTTACAAAAAAGTTGCGCCTAAACTCGGCCTCCGGCAAATCGAAAGCTACTGTGAGCTCTCGAACTGCGATTCTTTCACGTCTCCGGTCGTTTTTCTCCTCGTACTGGCTCAGAAGCCAATTTCTTCCACCGTTCATAGTAACCGTAAAAAATATTCACTAAATTATGCGAGAGAAACGCTTCTCTAGGTCTCGAGAGGTGTAGACAATTTTAGAAGAAATGTTTCTATTCTCAAACGTCAAAAGTAGAGTAGATTGAATGGCATGCTCGCAGTGGTAGACTCATGTCTAGAGTAGACTAGAAAACATTTCTATCCGTTCATTCTTTCGAACGCCATGTTCCCGATCGAAGAAAACTTTCTACTCTCTACACCTAAATGTCATTTTTATGTCATTTTTAATCTATTCTACCCTAGACAAGAAACCCCATGCTAGGCCCGCAGGAGGGTGGTCGCAAGCCAGATCGACCTTTAAAGGTAACCGGTAAAAAATCCAGCGAATCCATTGCCCGGAGACCACTAGGCAGTAGATCACACCTACCTACCCCAAAATAACATTGTCACCAAACGGTACATTGACAGTCACTAATTTTGCGGAATGACTCACTTCAAGACTTGTTCTTCAAAGACTTTGCTCCGTTTGCCCTCGGAGACCATGATCTTGGCAGCTAGCACCTGGTCCAGCAACGAGCGCAGCTGGTAGAGCAACTGAGTTGTCTCCCTGTTGCACGACACCTTTATTGACATGATGTCGATCAGGCAGGTGTCTATATTCCTACCTGTAGGAGAACATTCCGATGTTATGATAAGATACAGAAACTTCTAAATAAATATAGTGGTCCTACCCTATTACAGTAAGTAGAACCTTCTCTGATTTTATCTGATTAGTCTCTTCGATCTAACTTCTCTGATTTTTGTAACAATAACAACAACCGTGCTCTCTCTCGAAGTCCGCGGTTGCATTGCAAGCGGCTAACTTTGTCTCTACATTTTTTTTACTGCAAGGCTCCAGGCGACTAAATATTAAAAATTCGATCAGTAAAAATGATCACCATTTAAAAAAAAAAAGGTGACACTACAGTCCATCAAATCTAAGAAGTACATTTTGACGTTTCGCATTTCTTATTATGCTATAACTTTGTTCAAAAGTAGACACAAAATATTACAAACAGTAATTGTTATAATGTCGAAAAAATATTTACTCAGATCAATAATTATATTTACATTCCTGTACATTAATCTATACTCGAATCTAGTAAAACTAGTTTAAAACATAAACAATCAGTAAAATTGAAAATGAGGTTCACGTTTATACAATGTTATGTCATTATGTTGTTTACAGTAGTGCTGCGACAGTTTAAAATTCTTGAGTTTCCAAATAATCGGTAAAAATATTGAAATAATTTAATTAATCGAAGCGACTTTTTGGCGGAAATTCAGTGAGATAGTGTTGTGTAGTGCGCGACCGACCGAAAGAGCGCTCCCACGGAATAATTGCGCCAGCTAGTTCCATGCGCGATCGATCCGAAGTTTAGTTCAGTAGTCCTTCGAATTACTTGTCTTGAATAAATATATGTACTTAAATAAATAAAAAATATAATCGTATTCTAGTAGTTTGCCCCGAACTGAGATCTCGTGATGTCTGGTTTGTAACGGAGAATAATTCTCAAATAGAACGTAATTAACAAACGATAAAAGTATGTTATCAATATACCTTTTTCACTTAACTTAAGCACTTTTTCTCGAACTCTCTTTATTCACCTGAGTGTTAGAGGTTCTCTTGTTGCTAACATAGTGTAATATCCTTTCTAACCAAATACAAAGGTTGATGTCGATTTGAAAGAGGAAAAATTGTCTCTTTTTATTGAATATCTCAAAAACTACCCCACTTTGCAAAAATCCCCCACCATAATCAAAATCTATTTGCGTTGTCTCTATTGAGTTTAAATTTCATGAAAATCGGATAATCTGTTCGAGAGTCATGCCGTCACAAACATACATACAAACACACAGTGCCGGATTTCCCAATTATCTTTGTCGCATATTCATTTGTCTTTCGAAATCAATCGCTTTTACGGAGTCTCTCTCGATATTTTTATTTTTATTTGGTATTCATTAAGCGCTACATATTTATTTTACTTCTATCCGAGTTTTTAGTTTTATCAAAAAAGAAAGCGATTGTTTCCTACCTATAAAGTATCAATATCGATTTTTCAATTTCTCATTAATATCGGATATTTTCGATGGCGATTATTTGGTTCACATCCCTAGACAAGTTGATCTGACAGCTGTCATAGTGTACTTCTTAGATTTGATGGACTATAGCTTAGTTATACGTGAATGATTGATATGAATATGATACATTATCATAATCTCTAGACATACCATCGCTGAAAAGTTTAAAATACGATAGAGGTTTCTTCATATTTATACTTATCTATAAAAATAAATAAATTAATAACTTTTTACTAAATGCATAATTAAAGTATACAAGGAAACAAAGGTTTTTGATACTTGTTGAGCTGCTATGGGCTGTTGGGCTGCAAAAGGGACGGTAGAATAAATAGTGCATGCAACCGAGATGCGAATGATGAGATGGATGTGTGTTGTGGCAATAATGGATTACATTAGAAATTAACTCCTATATAAAAGGTTGAAAGTAGCGCCAGTGACTAAAAATAAAGACTAGTAGACTAGCATGGTATGGACACGTCACGCGGAGAGACGAAAGTCACTTTGAAAGTAAAATGTTGAGCTTGAACTATAGGAGTAGAGGAAGGCCGAAAAAGAGATGGAAGAATTGTGTAAATACGGACATATTGTGTGAAAGGAATGAATGATAAGCTGATAAAAGTGAATGGAAGAGAAGAACATGATGTGCTGACTCAGCCTAGAGCGGGATAAGGACAGGAATATAAGGGCCATGTAGATATAGTCACCTAGCACTCCTGCAGTGCGGCAGCACAGGAAATAATTTCGAACATGTCTAAGAAAGATACTATGCACTTTACTAACCTTGCGTCACATTTAGCTCGCCAAAGAAAAGCAGCGGTAGGGTGTAAACCAGAGTAAGATCGATAAGGTAGAGGTCCGATGATTTTCGTTTGCACCAATAAACCAACCAGTTGGCGCCAGGGATGGAACACAGAGGTTTTTGTTTATACATGGGGTTCTGTTTGGTGTACATCACACTGCTCGGGTGGACCGACACGCGTTTTTTGTCGGGAGTTTGTACTTTAATAGACGGCATTAGGTTTGGATTACGGCTGTCCAGATTTTTCCATCTAAAAATAGGTAATGTTTTAGTTACATGGTATGTCATCCGTTAGATTAGAGATGTGGATTTGACATTTCCGATGATTTAATATTATTCCAGATAAGTCTACATACCTCACAGTTGCAATGTTAGGATACAAAGATGCTGCCACAATAGCTTTGAAAAGAGCTAGATTATCAGAGTTCCGATTCTCCCAAACCGATTTCACGTTTCCAGATTCCAAAAATCCCATGCTTTTCAGATTTTGTCCAAACCGACACTTCATACTTGATAGTAGATTTAGGTTGCTTGGTGATAGGAAGTATTCTCTGGCGAATGCGCTCTTTTCATGATACGATTCGAGATTTTCCCATTGAATTATAGCCTCAGACATGGCGACGTGATCACTTGGTTCCCCTAATGCAAGGATCTTTTTTGCTTCTTCTACTTCTTTTTCCCTACCTGTTAAAAAAAGTATCATTCAACCCGTAATCATCCACTTGGACATGCTCCACCACAGAGCTGTAAAAACAATTCACAAAATAAATAAACTTTTTAATAGAATAAGACAAAGAACATATGAACACTCTAGCGATACGCCGTTACACATTGCAATAGTTACAAGCTCCATTGGATCCAAATAAATAGTTGCCTCACGAAATAATCAATAGAAACGGTTTGTAAGTTATTTCATTACCAAAAAATAATTGAGTCAAGGGAAGAAAGAAGAGAAGAAAGATATCACATAACACATTACATTACGATTATTCAGAAATATTCTCACCAATAACTATATTGAAAGGATCCTTGAATCCCCAAACTGCAGCTACGCTCGCAGCGCGCTCCAAGCAGCCAAAAAGGGCTCCCAGTAGAAGAAGTTTCCCTGCGGCAGGATGGACTGGCAGGCGAGCCATGTGCCAACCGAGTGGCGTCAAGGTTTCCTTTTCATCCAGCGCTCCACATCTAAGGGATTATATTTTACATTTAGGTTTAGGACTTACTTTTTTACTAGATCCATTTGAGCGAATGTACGTAGACGTAGAGGTTTAGGTTATGTGGGATCTAACTCCTAGTGGTTTACCCCGTTCAATGGAATCTCAGGCTTTTTGCTAGCGGTTACGGCTGAATGATCCCAACTCTTTAGTTGGTAGGACTTGCTAAGGCCAAGTATCTCTAATTTCACCTTAGCGATGACAAAAAACTTTTCTACTTAACAACGTTTTCATATAGGGACATAAAAAGTTTGATAATGTACCTATTAAAGGTACTATACTACTTCTTGAAACATGATCGAAATATCGCGCATTAGGTATCTACAGCAGTTTGCAGCCATATATATGGCTGTATGGTATATATATATATATCTGTATAGTGCTGTGTTCCTGCGGTAAGTAAAGATGCCAGAGCTCCATTAATCGCGAGGTAGGGCATGTCGGAATTTCTGCTCAATATTTAAGCAGCCCGTCTGGGGAAGTACCTTCGCTTTACATAGTATCGCAGCTAAAAAGCACTATATCGATTTAGTGCTGTGTTCCCGCGGTAAGGTCGCCAGAGCTCCTAAAAGGGTCGGCAACGTGAGGGAGATGTTTCTAGTGTTGCAAGCAGCCATAGGCAACGGTATCCGCTTAAGATCTGTATAGCGATTTTAAACACACGAAAAGTTTTCGGATCGGAAACATCACTTTTTGTCGGATCCGACATAGAATCCGATAGATTTCAGCGCTGTTCTCAAACCATTAATGAAGGGAAGCATCGAATTTTAATGTCAAAAAATTAAGATTTTGCAGTTGAGTATAGCGTTCTCGGAATCTCCATCGGATGGATGAATTCGATCCGATAAGCTTCCCGAATGTTTGAAAACGTTGCAAAGATATGCAAGTGGACCGTATGCCTGTTTGCCACTTTAGTATAGGTACTAAAGTGGCAAACAGGAACGTAGTATCTATAAAAAAAAAACATAATATGCTCTATACTCACTGCTGCAAATGTCTGATGGCATTCTTGATAGTTTTCTGATCAGGCACCGCGGGCGTCAATTGCAAGGCTTGTTCTGCGAACCCCAGCCTCAGCCGTTTTATTTGTAGCACAGGTTCCAAAAGATCGTTCCTTTGAAGCTCTGGTAAGAGACGATCTTCGAGTTTGTCCGCACGATACGTGGTTACGAGGTGGTAGCATATACCTGGCTGGCAGCGGCCGGCGCGACCTCGTCTGTCATTCAACGGAATATTATTAACCGGTATTTTTGTGTAACTATTCAGATATTTTCAAGCGTGAAACTTACAAAAAATTGTTGCAGATTTTTTTTTGTATATCAAGTGATTGCACTTGGTCACAACATTTACAAATGTTATTATGACACAAAAATTCACAATCCACGACGGGATTCGAACCCGCATCTTTTCCTAAAGCCGGAAACGCTCTAACCAACTGAGCTACGGGGGTACCGACGCAGATCCCGAATTTTTACCGACTTGAAAAAAGGAGGAGGTTCACAATTCGGGTGTATGTTTTTGTTTGTTTGTTACTTGATTTCTCCGCCAATTTGAAATAGATTTTGATGATTCTTTTGGTAGGCCGTTTGGTAGGCCATACTCGCGAGGTGGTTCCATAGAAATTTTATCAAAATCGGTTCAGTAGTTTGGTTTTTATATCAAAATAACTGGAAAATATATGTCATCCAAGTAAATGATATTGCGTATTCTGCTTTCCTGTGGTGTTATTCTAACTCACGATGTCATTTTGTCTATGTTTGTATGCATGCACATGCAAAATTTTTTTTTATTGTATCACGTGACAGCGCTTAGCTTTAATTTTACCTGGTTTCAAGTTATGATAAGGCCGAAGGTGGAAGCGCATTTCACGCGGAATCCTATTTAGTAAACCTATCCCGCCTGTATGCAAACATACGTCTATCGGTACACTACTACAAACATAGGCTAAAGAGTTTTACAGGTAGAGATGGATAGTTTTTGACGAAGTTGCTTATTACCTTTGCCTCAAATTAGCTTTGGAAGCCCATTCGACCTGCAATGTAGTAACGTGATCCTCCACATTCAGTCCAGTGTACTTTATCTTGGCACAGTTCACCACATACACAATATCTTCAATCGTGATCGAAGTCTCGGCAATATTCGTCGCTACGATAATCTTCCTCACGTTGTTTGGTGGTCTTTGGAATATCCTGTGCTGGGTCAATGTGGGCAGTTTCGAATGTAGCGGGTGTATATCGTATTGCGAATCGGGAAATCGCCTGCTATCATTCATCGCTTTGAGCAGTTTTGTTATCTCCGAGATACCCGGAAGAAACACCAGAATAGCTCCGGGAGGACTCTTGCAAATGTAAATTAAGAGTTCGAGTATTAAATTAATGTCTATAAGCTCGATTCGGCGGTCTTGAAGTGTTTTATATATGTCTGGGTCAATAGTTTTTTTGATGGAGTCAAGCCAAGGTCCTGAAATAAATTATTTGTAAACATCGCAACATTTTATAATGTTAATTTACATTGTATTCAACAGGGTTTTTTTTTATTACAAGTTAAGTGGTAGTACGCCAGGCGAACTAGAAACAAGTCCTACCACCAACCAAACCAAGCACTGCAGAACCTCTGGCTCTGCAGTAGTGGTGATACAGATATCTGTATCACCACTACTGTTACTGTTACTGTTAAATAAATAACTTTTGAAATTGAATTGAGCTCTTGAACTTGAACACTACACTTAGCAGACGAATTGACCTCACCAGAGGGCTGTAGTGTGCGCGTCGTGTTTCTCCAAATAAAACCATTTGCTGTAGACTGTGGTCTCATTTCAAAAGCCGCCTATACTACGCATACTAAACTTACTAATTTCAGCCCTATACTGCATATCTTTCTGCCATTCATTAGCAGTATCATTCATTCTCCCCTTCGCAAACTTCATCCAAGGCTTATCTGGTTTTTTAGGCCCCTTATCATTTATAGGCGGCAGCTGGTACCGCGTGAGTTTTAGTATTTCCTCGAGGTATACATCCTGCACGGGGTATGCTAGGCCATCTATGTGCAGCATCGGGCAGTTGTCGTAGTACTCGCAAATAGTTTCAGCGTCAATGGTCGCGCTCATCAGGATGATTTTGAGGTCTTTGCGTTTTTTGAGTACCTGTAAACGAATTGCGAGGTGAGTCCTCTGGGTAAGGTAACGAAGGAAATGGTTTTTGGTACTAGACTTGATTTGAATTGGCAAGTACAAGTAGGTACATTATGAGTTTTGATTTTGAAGCCACAATAACCTAACATAAAATGGATGACTCTGAGATTATGCTTGTTCCTTTCCAATAGGTATCATTCTGTCGCCATAATAACAATTCTAAAATTGTTTCCAGCATTTAGGGGTAAGATAGCCAGTTCCTCAGTTTGTTGAGGATTTCGGGAGAAGTGCGCCTCCACCTTCGGCCTTATCTTAACTTGTAACCAGGTGAGATGAAGGCCAAGCGCTTCCCCGTCGTACAAAAAATATATATAATAATTAGTCAACAGAGGGCCACGCAAACCAAACGCTTCCTTGACGTGCCTTGACCGGCCTTCTCCATTTTGATCCAGGTCTTTCCCAGGTATAACTGCTATTCTGGAAAATGTGTATTGGTACATACCTGTTTCAACATGCACATAGATATATCAATCTGGCAGTCTCTCTCATGCACTTCATCGAGTATGATGTGGCTGTAGTTGGACAGGCTTTGGTTTACCTCCAGCTCCAATAAGAGAACTCCAGTCGTGCAGAACATGATGCTAGCGCGTGGTCTGCAATCTACTCTGAAAACATTATGAAATCGTTTTTTTGAAACTTTCGCGATTTGGACAAATTATTTTGATTCAAAAATCGTAATCCCAAGTTCCAATCTCCCCGCAACCACGGCTGGTTCAATCCCGCCGAAACCTCGGGATAAATATAAGTAAAATACCTACACGAATAAATACCCGTTTTTTTTCGAAAAATTATTAAATCCACTAAAGAAAACCAGATACCAAACATTGTATTCTATTGACCAATATTTAATTGTATTGCTAATAATTATGAATGTCCGCGCTTTGGCAACTCACCGCGAACCAAATAGCCTTGATTGACGTCTATCATAAGTGTATAAAGCTATCATAAAGCCGTACTGGACTTATGGAATAGAAGAGTGCGCTTACGCTTACGATGCTACAAAACTTTTTCACACTATGAAAGTAAACCGAGGATATGCAAGTAAAATAAATATAATATTTGTGTTTGGGACTAAAGAGCCGCAGCTTCACATCCAAAGAGCCGCAGGTTGCCGACCCCTGGGTTAGGCAAGTCGAGGAAATTGTATTCTGAACTAGTACATTTGGGAATCATAACCAAAGTCCTTGTAGTCGCAAATACGGTGAATGGAGTGAGCTCGAATCAGGGAAGTTAGGCCGGCCATATCAAGGGTAAATTGGTACATGTCTAAAACCAAAACCACTAAAAATCGGCGTAAACGTTATTTTACGTTATTAGTCGGGGTGTACCGTAGACTTTTATTTGGAGACCCTAGCGCTTTTTTCGATCGCTCCTGGATTGTCATATAATTTTAGGCCATTGTTTTGTGTGACGAGAGTACTGGTTCCCCACCAAATCTATGATGGTTCTGTAAACAGACTATTGCATGATGATAGTTGATACATATAGGTTACCTTTCCAGCCTCACACTGTATCCAACAGATTTGCCCATCTTCTCTGCTCTTTCTTCAGCTACCCTCATAGCTAATGAGGATGCGGCAATTCGCCGCGGCTGTGTTACTAATATTTTGACATTAGACCCTCTGCGGTTCTTTAATGCATCATCCAGTATGATTTGTGGAACCTGTTTATTTTGAAATAGTCTTATTACAAACAACTCAAAGGTTTTTCTACATAAAATCTCATATAGCCTAATAAGCAAAATGGGAGGAAACAATGTGTTTTTGTAAAATTTGAAAACTAAGATGATATCCACATCTTATAATCCAACAACTTACAATGTTGATAACTTACCCTTCTTCTTAAGTAGTAACTATCTAAATTTGTACCCATTTAAATTGTAAATACCTACCTGTGTAGATTTCCCACATCCAGTCTCTCCGCTAACTACAACCACTTGGTTATTCTTTATAACATCAAGCAGTTCTTTAGTTTTCTTCACAGTAGGCAAGGTGTCCCGAAACAATTTCATTTCTCTGTATTTTGGCTCCTCTTCAACCATTACTTTGTATTCTTTATATAGTACATCATTCAATTCATTGTTTGTTTCGCTTTTTATGTTAATAAATATACCTTTTGATATACTTTCATCTAGCTTTTCTTCAAATGTAGATGTTATTATGTCATCATATCCATATTTATATTCATCACCATCAGAGGTGCCTGTTTCTCTTGATGAATGTCCATATTTGTTGGGTTCTGTGAAACCATCACGTACTGCTATTCTTTTACAAGCATGTTTTACACCTGGCATATCCTTGTCATTGTCTAACAAAATGACATCATCACATGAAGCACCAGCCATTACAAAATCTTCAGATTTAATTTCTGGTTTGATAAACTTAGTATCAGAATCATCATCAAGCAATATTATGTCATGTGGTTTAGGTTTAAATTTTATATCTAGCTCACTACCTAAGTAGCAAGCTCCTTTCTCATGATCCACTGATACATCACTTGAATCATCAGATATCACCATTGTTTCATTCTTATCTGTTTTTACAACAAAAACATCATCAATATCATTTTTAACATTGAATTTGCTGCTATGAGGCATTTGTGTACTTTTACATCCATTTGGATCAACACTGTTGCCTCTCATTTCCACTTTGCTACTATTTGCCATCGGTAAATAATTCAAACCAGTTTGTATGCATCTTTCATTACAAGTTTCATTTTTTAAGTATTTTGGTGCTTTTTGTGGGATATACACAACATCATTATCACGTGAAATATTGTTTGTTACATGGTGTGATAGTTTTTCAGAGTCAGTAGCAACTAGGGATATGAAATCTGCACCATCTGTATTAGGTTTGACAAACTGGAATTGTTCCACTGGTTTTAAATAGATGTTTTCTTTTTGGGCAATATCTTCAATCAATTTAATGTTTTCTTGTAAAGCTGACAATACACCATCTGGAACCACTAGTCTCATCTGAAAGCCACCATAAAAACTCTTATAATTACCGAATGGAAAATAAAATACATTTGCAACAGGAGATCTCGCCACAGCACGCACGCATACCACCACAACTGAAGACCGGTCGTAGAACACGCCCCACCGCCACTAACCAGCACATATAAAAGGGCACCAAGGACAAGTGCAATCAGACCAGGTCCGCGCAAAGCTGTCACCCTCCAGGTTCTGAACCAGTTCTTTCATACTTCAAAAAAAAGTGCAATCAGTTCGCCCTCAGCGCGTCTTGAATGCACTTCTCGGCATCACTAGTGGTCGTGACTTGCATTTTGCCGTACTGGGAGTAAACTCCTACCCTGCACACATACCGTATGTTCATCTCCGATTAGTTGTTGACTCATATGCTATGTGATGTGGCTGTTCATTTTAGGTCTTAAAAAAAATATTCTCTCATAGTTGTTTAGAGTCTAGTTAGTCAACATCTTATTTTGTATAGAGGGTTTTATTGGTAGGACTTCCCCGTAATCCCCGTTACACATTATTTTTAAATGGTGCCATGTGAAATATTAAGTATGTACCATAAAATTTAGTGACTACTAGCAAACACCTGGGACCTCATTCATATCATCCCATGGGAATTTCCAAAAAACTTTCCTTATTCCATTCTATACCACAAAAGTCAGCTAATACTATGGACTAAGGATTGGGTTGTCAAACTAAATACATCCAAATGCAGTGTTCTCCATCTCGGTAACTTCAACCCCAAGATTACTTACACTTTGGACAGTAATCCCATCAATTCGACTTACCTTCAAAAGGACTTGGGGGTTGTAATCACTTCTAACCTAAAGTGGGAAGAGCACATCACAGGGATAGTAAAAAAAGCCAATGCCTGTGTTTATGTTATAAGAAGATTCTTCCAATTTATGACTATGGAGGTCTTCTAAAAAATCTACTAGACATACATAAGACCTCTGCTTGAATATGGTTTCCCGTTATAGAGCCCCTACTTTCAGAAGGACATAGACTTACTTGAGTGTGCAAAGGAAAGCTACAAAGATCCCTCAATGCCTTCGTCAAAAAACCTACCCTGAAAGACTTAACACACTATGCCTAACTTCCCTTGAAGATAGACGCCTTCGTGGGGACCTCATTGAGACTTTCAAGATACTTTCCCATAAATATAATCTGCCCAACATCCACTCCATATTCTCACTGAAAGAGACTCATAGATCAGCCCGAGGTCATAGCATGCAATTAAACGGTGACCCCTCGACAAACAAGAATGCTGCATACTATTTTCTTTGCAATCGAGTTGTACGAAACTGGAACCGTTTGTTTAAGAAAGTTCTGAAGAAGTTGTTACTGCCTCCTGTTTAATAAACTATTTCCTACAAGGAATAATCAAGTGTAGTGACTCTCTATTTAATATCAACATTGTGAAATAGGCACATCAGCCCCAGTGCTGCTCGCCTATCATTAAATAATAATAAAAAAATACTATTAAATAATTTTGTATACTTATAATACCGTATATTAATAGATTTCATATTTTTTTTTTAAATAAAAGTAGCCTGAGCTACTCGTAAAACATCAGCTACCTTCCAGTGAAAGTCCAGTCCAAATTAGTCCAGTAGTTTCATAGATTAGCCGGATCAAACAGAGAGACAGACAAGTTTTTTTTCATTTTTGTTTAGTGTAACAGTTATGTATTTTGATATATATTCAGTAAAAGCTGTTATTTGGACAGTACAATCTAATCTTAAATTTTATTTATTTATATAGATAGACAGATTTGTGCCCAGTATAGATATGGTAAACACGCGAGTAAAAAAAATATTCGAATAGGTAAGCCTTTAAACGAATGCTATGGGAAGGAAGGTTTTTGGCGAAAAATGGCCAGGTGTGGTGTGGATTTAAATAGACCATAACTGGACTTGCACTTTGTAGGATATGTAGGTGTAGGTTAGACATCTTTTAGGTATGCAAACTCTTGTATCACAGTGCCTACCTAGGTAGGAAGTTACTTACTGCATATTCTTCGGTATTTTCAAGGCTCTTCTGTTTCAGTTTTTGGTTTCTGTAGTAAAGGCCTATTTCTCTGCCTTTCAAGCCACGGGGTCTCTCGTCGTCCGTATTTTGGCAAAGTTTTTTCCATTTTCCTCCGCTAATCCCTCTTCTCATGATGCAGTTGCAGATCACAGTAAAATACACTTTATGAATAATCATTATGTACCGCGGTTGGTTCACTCACAGATTACTAACCATAGTAAAGTATTACGGTTGGTTGGTTTGTGGTTTGGTCCATATTGTTAGGATATTAGTGTTCTGTGGTTTGGTTGGTCCTATGAATCTATACTAAAACTGGATTGCGCACTCAAAAATTAGGTACATGAAATTTACACTCCACATGCTAAAAATAAGTTTCAAAATTGTATGTCTTATATGAAAGTAAAAAACGAGCCAGCTGAGATAGCTCAGTAATAGTATAGAAATGCTTCCTTGTTTAACATGTTGCCATTACATATTGAATTCCTCTTTGGTAAGTCTTGGGAGCTTTCTGTGAGTTTTTTTTTAATTTGTATCATATTACTCTGATAGACATTGCCTAAACAAATACTTTGTAGATTTATTACTTTTACAACCATGAAATCCTCTACCACAAAGTGATTTACGAAATACAGAATTTTGGCGTGTAAAAGTGATAATGGTAGTTCTTTTCATCTATACCTGTCCACATTGTTCAGAAAACTACTAAATCAATATGGCTTCTTTTCCTAACAATTTTACTATTTAAATATAGAGGAAATGGTGTATTTTTGCTGCGTGTATAGTTGTAAAAAGGAATGGTATCCCGGCTGTGGCCTGTCTTTCCACAGCTGGGTGAGCTAATTTACAACATTTCATTTCAATTATGATACAGTAGGGTATCCACAAATAAAGTGAATTCCGTGGATTTCCATTACCTACGCTGATATAGATACCCGTGGTATGGGGAGTTGTTAGATGGAGTATCTCAAAACCATACTTACTCTACTTTACTTACGAAGTTTGCATTGCATAGGCAAGGATGAGATCAACGATGGAGTAAGCTAACCCAGGTGCCTGTTAACTCTTTTCTTGAAGATATTAGGGTTGTATTTTCCTTAGTTCAAATAAAAGTTATGACCAAGACCGACACTTTCAATGACAGTTGTCAAACTTCAAACAGTTATATCTCTGAAACTACTTAAAATGTGTGGGGGAGCCAAGGTTCTATCAGAATCACCTTGGCTCCCATAAGGGAGCCACCAGGGGAGCCAAGTCCCCGTAGCCAAATATTTGACTTTAACTTTTAAAGGCACACAATGCCGTTTTTGTTGTATGAAAAACCCTACTACTCCTATTACTTCTTATTCAGCCTATTCAGAGATCTACTATACTCCTGTAATAGGAGTTTCGTAGTTCTGAATCTGAAAATGAAAATATATCTTATTTAGCCTATTAGGTACTCTTATTTTGTACCTATAAATTAAATTAAATAATCTTTGTTGATATCTTGTGTTTTATATCCTTTAATAATTTTGGAGACAAGAAACTCTTCTAGGTAAACGATAGACTGAATTACTATTCTCAAACCTCTCGTTCGGCTCTTTTTTAAGAATACAGTGCGCAGTCCAGTTTTAGTATTGGTTCATGGTTGGTCCTGATCCTAAGGTATATCCTTTCTTTTCTTTCTGTATTTATAAATATGAAGTTACTCTGCTCTGCTCTGTGGGGTGCCCTGTACAATAACTGAATAGCCCTTTACTACTGATAATGATCAAAGACCTTACTAAAACCTTAATGAACTTAACTAGACTGTGTACCAAAATTTTTTGTTAAACTAAAATAAGATCTATTTACCTAGCTAAAAGCGACCCTGGTGAGAGGGCTCCCGCTGGTAGTGTGTCCTTGTCTGACGTAAAAACAAACAATTCATAACAAACCTGTTTGTTTTTCATAAAAATTGTGAATTCATGTTGTGTGATAGGGTGCAAAAATTAGTCGTATCCCGGTAGCAGCTTTTCTTTCCACGGGCAAGTAAAAGAAACAATGATGTTATTTAGGGTAGCCATGAATTTTGTTTTCAATGATTTTTTAACAATATCGCATTAGTAGGTCTTAAATTGGAGATGTACCGATCACAGTCAGAGTGTACAAAATGGGCTAAACCCGACACTCATTTTTTATATTACAAAAAATGTTGATATCGTGTTTGATTGACTTTGCACCAAATTTTGCACTTGTGTTAAGATCACGTGCGTGTCAATATAATTTTACATATGTTGTACAAATTATGTATTTTTTTTAAAGTTTGGTGATGAGGGTCCGATGAGAAGGCGGAAGTAAAACTCCTGAACGATTGTTAGTAGAAGCTCTGATCTACACCACTCTGCTCCAGTCTACTTTTGTAAATTTTACCCGAAAATTAAGCACATTTTGAAATGATGATTACAATATTGTGCATAGTTTGGATGGTGGTAGGACTTTGTTTAAGTCCGGCTGACCAAAAACTAAAGTTTGTAAACTTTGACGTTTGCTAAAGTTTTTGACTAAGCAGTCCCGTTTCTTCTTACGATACTAGTATTGTATAAGTATTGTATACTCTTTGGTTTCTATTCTCATAATCTCAAATAGTGATGTGTTAGCCTCTCTTCATTACCTATAATACCTATACCTTACCTACCTACCTATTACAGTTTGTTATGGTTTTGTGGTTCTATTCGTCAAAGAAATGTCATCATTTCGTTGTTATTAGTGTTCTGTGTTCTATTCTATTGTTATGTTGCTTTCTTTTTTGTCTCGACTCGATATTTTTATTTTCTAGGATGAAGAGAATTCACTTCCATTCACAATAATACCTACTACAAATCTAAATAAAATCACAATACACTATACATTAAGCAACGAACGAATGCCTGAATCTTTCTTGAAACGTTTTTAAATATGTTCAATAAAAATGTAAGTTTTTGGGCATAACATCTCTATTTTTGCCAATTTTTGTATTAAAACTTAGATCCTACCTACTATGTAGGTACTTAAACGCTCCTAATAACGATTTAGAGTTACAATATAATATGATTATGATTTTACCACGCATCCATTTTTAAAACTTCTTTATTTCAGGACTACTGGTCACTCCTTTGCAGAGGTCGTAAGAAGAAGATTGTAAGCTTGATAGTTATTCTGATCTGTCTCCTGAATGCTATGTTCTATGTGAGTGTGGAACTATATAATTTGAAGTACAAACACAAAGCACCATGGTATAAAGGGTAAGGTCAAAGTAAATTTTTTGTCTAAAAACTCACTAGAAAAACACATTCCATAGCACGCCTATGACTCACTGATAATGTGTTGGCTAGCTGCGTTTTATTATGGTTATTCTATCAACATCATTCGAAGTATGCAATTTATTTATTTTCAGTATACACTATGCTAAGAACTCATATGTAGACAATACTGGAATGAGAGTCATAGTAGGACATTATGTTGGTGGTAGTACAAGGGGAAACTTGTCTGCAGGTAAATTTAAAGTCTTTTATATTATCAATCCAGTCATGTTATTTTGTCCACCCTAGATCAGATGCCAGTGATAAGTGGGTGTGTATGGACTTTGCTACTTATAACATACTTTTCCAAAACTACAATGATATAACAGGTATCCTGCTAAGAAGGTCCAATAGTCCAATATACCACTCCTATACGAACATAGTTGTTAGATCTTATTGAAATGTCACATCTAGCTGGGTTAAGAAAACAGATAATTACTTTTGTCCTTTCAGAAGTCATCAACAGTAATAATTATGCCCCAGTGGAGGGGGCAGGAGAGGGTGGTCGGCCAGTCCAGTTGTCACAACGAGAGCTCATCACTGCTAGGGAGCTATACTCGCTTCATTCTTACAATATCCTGGTTGGAGATAAAATCTCTATCAACAGGAGCTTACCAGATATGAGGAGTGACAGGTACCTTTTCATGTAATTTTAATAAATAATATAGATAGGTATAATACATTAAATGTGACTTTGGGAATGGTTTCCCCTGCACAGAATAAAAAAAAATGTACCAACTAAATTTAAATAATAAGTTATTTGAAATAAAAGTATGGAAAAACATTCTATAAAAACTAATGCATATTATTGTGGAAATGTGCTCAAATTAAAGGTGATTTCGGTATTATGTTTGTATGATATTATCATGGCTTGTCAGCTCCTTAAAATACTACCTTTTATTTTTGACTGACATTTTCAGGATATTGGTCAAAGGCAAGAGTGTCTCAGTATCTTATAAAGAGACTAACCTAAACATATTTCTCACCATCTTTTTCCAACATTGGTAGCCATGGATGCCTCAATTCTGACTATTTTTTTCAGCTGTAAAGAGGTGGTGTTTGACATAGAAAACCTGCCCACTGCCAGTGTGATTATTGTATTTCACAATGAAGCATGGTCAACGCTTATGAGAACTGTCATGTCAGTGCTTCTACGATCACAGAAGCAACTTTTAAAAGAGGTAAATCTTACTTGATTAAACTTTTTATGATGACAAATTTTTTATGTTTCTTTTTAGCAAAAAAATAATAATTATGTTCATACTCTTGAAATACCTTTGTAAAAGTTGAAAAAGAAAAGTTAATGGCTACTTCATAATAATAAGAACTCTTGAAATTGGGTTCAAAGGCTGAAAATAAATTATTGGACTTATTTGGTGTTGAGGTCCCTGTTGAAGTGCACCTCACCATGTGTGTTTCTCAGCACCACACCTCCACCTTCTTACACATCATCTGTGGTCAAGTGGTTGAGTGTGTGGCTCTTATGTATTAACAAAAAAAAGATTTGTAATTTTTTTAATAATAAAAACTTAAAAATTACTCTAGTGGTAAGTAATAATTTGAAGTTGGTGCCGAATTGCCAAGCACAACAACATGTTTATTGTATAGTACCACCTAAAAACTTAAAAATAACTCTTTAATTTTAAAGTTATTTTTAAGTTTTTAGTGGTGAAGTTGGTTCCATTTTTATTAAAAAAAAAGTTTAATTTTAGCTTTAATTTCACTACGACATCTCCGACACCCTATTTAAGAGTTGTGTGATTCTGGGAAATATCTATGCAATGATGGGAACGAAGATAAATACCTACTATTATATAGTGCAGGGGTGCACTATATATAATAGTAGTACCTGACATAGTGCACCCCTGCACTATGTCAGGATAATGGGAACGAAAGATCGTGATCCTCTTTTTTGATTTAAAAGCCAAACTATTGGACTGATTTTTTATACAATTTCTATGGGACCGATTCTAAAACTTATTTGCACGGCTCGTAAAGTCTGATACTAAAACTGTTACACAGTCCACACGAAGAAAGAAAGAATGAAAATATGTATTTACAAAAAAAAGTATGTAAGTCCCATTACTGAGATCTCTAACACGCCTGCCAAGCGTGGTGATTATGGCAAAACCCTTATAACGATGATGATGACACTGGAAGGTAAGCAGTTCACTAGGCCTACTAAAACTACTACTCTTGTGACCGTAAACACCACAGGAAAGCAGAATACGCAATTTCGTTTACTTGGATGACATATTTTTTTCAGTTATTTTGATATAAAAACCAAAACACTGTACCGATTTCGAATTTCTCTGGGACCACCTCGGAAGTACGGCCTACCAAACATAACAAGAATTATCATAATCTGTTTCCAATTTGCGGAGTAATCGAGTAACGAAATAAAAACATACAGCCAAATTGAGAACCTCCTCCTTTTTTTTAAGTCGGTAAAAAAAGATGCATTCATTATTCTTCTTGGTGTAGTTCCCGTACCTATTACAAACATTGCTTAGTTTGGGGCTTGATGGTTTTGTACTAAATGTCCAGTAATATTTATTGAATCACCCAATTGTTGGTTATGTAAGAAAGATTCTGTGCTTCAGAGGGCACTATAAGCTGTCGATCCCATGTACTGCATATATTATAGTAAATATCGTTAAAGATCCATTGTTAGACGCCTCTGGCGGTGGCTCGTAAAGGTTAACATAATGGTTGTTACACGTTCCACACAAAGAAAAAACGCACCCAATTTATTCTTTAGTTGTATTGGATTTGACGTAGTCCAACCCATTTCCGGATTTTGCTTTGAATTCTTATTTTGTGATGCAGTGTATTGTGTGATAAATACAATAATGTCTCCTTTGTATATTGTAGTGTTAGGGCATTTACATAATGACAATGGTAATTTGGGTTGAACAACCTTGTAAACAACATTTTTTTACTTACATACCTTTGTTTTTATATATACATACTCAGAACAAATATCTATATTGATCACACAAATGTCTGTCCTGGGTCGAACCCACCACCTACAGCGCAAAAGGCAGAACTACATCCAAGTGAGATGTGTGTCATAACATAATTAGAGGCCACTCATTTCCGATGCAGTTCAGTGTAGGTTCCTAAACTGGATCGCTCGATTTGGTACCATTTGAATCGTTGAATGAACTGAATTTTGATGCGTTCTGAAATTAAATCGGCAGTTTTTTCCGAACGTTGCGGTTACTTATTTATTTTCTACATATTATTTTTTATTAAAAAGTAAGTACATAAATGCATAAACTCTCAGCTGTATCGCTCGTTTAGAACTGAACCTACACTGACACGCTTATGCGACGTCGTGGTATGAATAGCAATTCAGCTCAGTTTAGGTTCAATTAAATCGCAATAAGAGTTCATGGTGCTGCCCCTGTACCCAGCTGTGTGTGAAGTCAAGTGGCTGATGGTGATAATGACGTCATAAGTATGATAATAATTTTCAGGTTATTCTAGTTGACGACGCCAGTGACCGTCGATATCTCGGCAAAGAGTTGGAAGACGCAGTATCTAAACTGGAGAAGGTGGTGCTTCTCCGGAGCGGCAGCAGGACGGGTCTGGTGGGCGCCAGGCTCATGGGCGCGAGGCAAGCCACGGGCGACACGCTTGTGTTTCTAGATGCACATTGTGAGGTAAATCTCTTCTTCTTCTTCTTCTCTTATGGCGTGTTCAGTGGTCCATATGGGAACCCCAAGAGTTTGCCAATGTCAGTTTGTACTAGACTTTTACCAAAAGTTACTAATCTATACAAATAAATAAAATCGATGTGTCAGTTTGTAATGTCAAAACAACACTTTTTTACTTAATAAAAAGCACTAAGAGAAACTCAGCCATAGTATCTATTTACAACAATACAAGTTACAATATTGCCATCTATACTAAAACACGAGTACTAACATATAAAATAATATATAAGCAGCGCACGTATGATTGCTGTTAAAAAACAAAAATGCGATAATTTGTTTATTTGTGTAAAAATATGAAAATTGTGACTTTAACAGTAATACCTATCTCGCTTATTTAATGTATTAAATATAATAAATTCTTCTTATAGTCTTCTTATATAATAAATAATATATAAATAAATCTCATTTTTTTAATCTCATTTTTAGGGCGTACTTGTTTGTTCTTTATTTTGTATTTTTTACAAACATCCATTTTGATTGACGACATGAAGACTAGAACTAGCCTTTTCAGGACATCGATTTCACACAGCGCAATCTAGCTCCAAACTAAGCAAAGCTTGTAATATGGGAACTATTATAAACCGTATGTGGTCTAGTGGTTCAACCCACCGATTTCAGATCTAGAGGTCCCGGGTTCGATCCCCAGGGGAGCACAATATTATGCTCGGTTTGGTTGGTGGTAGGAATTTGTTTAAGTCTGCCTGGCCTAGCTACCACCATCTTAACTAATTCTGTCGCCATAATAACAGTTCTAAAATTGATGTGTTCCGGTATTTAGAGGTAAGATAGCCAGTTTGTTGAGGATTCTGGGTGAAGTGCGCTTCCACCTTCGGCTTTATCTTAACTTGTAACCAAGTAAGATGAAGGACAAGCGCTTCCCCGTCGTATAATAAAAAAAAACTAGATTACAGATAAAATTCTTGTACTCTTTTTTTTGTGCATACATTCTTATCATGCAATACTAATACAAACACAGAACAAACATCTATGTTCATCGCAACAATTTTTGTTCCGTGTGGGAATCAAACCCACCTACGGCGTAGAAGGCAGAGCTACCAATTGAAGCTTGTCAACTTTTTCCTTTGTATGAGTCGGGAGCTCATGCCTACATTTATATTCATATCATATTAGTTGCCTGTCTTTCAATTGCTTAACTCTTGTCAAAATAATAATACCAACCATGAACAGTGGCTTGATCCCGAATGTCATCGTAATGTTAAGGTAACGTTTTTACGGTCCTTTACATTACTTGGAAGCACGAAGCACTATCGTATCACTCACGTAACAACGATAGGTAAACGTGAGTGACGTCGAGTGACGATACGTTAACGTTACCTTTACATTACGATACAAGTGTCAAAAGGTTCGTGATCGCAAATTTAGTTCCATTTACGTATTGTAGAGGCGTTGTGCGAAATCCTATACAAAATGCTAACGTGAACGAT
The DNA here is from genome assembly GCA_951394065.1 of Venusia cambrica. Lineage (NCBI taxonomy): Eukaryota > Metazoa > Arthropoda > Insecta > Lepidoptera > Geometridae > Venusia > Venusia cambrica. The sequence continues at coordinate 13,344,597 of OX596047.1, read as the reverse complement.
AGAATAGAATAGAATAGAGTTTATTTGCAACAACAATCAATAATCATACAAACTTGTAGCAATGAAAACTAGAAAATATAGTAAGATAAGTAAATGTCGCTGCAAAAGGGTCCTTACTCAGCATAAGGCAGGTTGGACAAAGACAACCTGCGCTGATCTTCCGTAAGAACCGTTTCCATTAGCGGACAAAATAAACAAACAAGTTAGAACATTTTAGAAAAAGCATGCAAAACATATAAAAAAAAAACGCTTACCGTACTATAGCATATTCGTGATCGGGCCTCAGAACTCGTACGGCTAGGTAATTATATGATAATAACATTTATAATGACAAATCAGTGGCATACATGACATAAACAAGAATAACAAAAGTTAAAGGCTATCTGAGAAGACAGGTGTTTGGGACCGCTGTCAAAAGGGACCACGGACACCTGATTTATTTTTTAAAAGAAACTTTGAACCACTCGCAATATGACTGCTAAATAGTTTTTTTTTTAAATTTAGTACCGCAAGGGTCTTGGGGCATTTTTTGTTTCTAGTCTATATCAATGATCTGCCTTCCTGTGTCTATGTCCTATCTATGTGAAATTGTATTGTTTGTAAATATTAATTTTAAATAAGGACATTTATTCAATAAAATGTACAATTAAACTAACTATGTACAAAGGAATCAGTCAGATTACCTAAGGACCGTTACAAACGGCCTATAGGTAACTCAACTGTTCCAGACCAGTACCAGTTATTTTGAATTATAAAAAAAATAATGACCGATAGATAAGACAAGTCGAGCCCGCCACATACTTGTAGCCCGCTTCATACTTAAAAAAGCGGAGCGAGCCTGGCCTGGCACAGGTCACTAATAATAATACAATATTTTTAAAATTTTTAATAACAATGTAATACACATAAGTTCCCATTTTAATGCGTCAGCTGGTAAATATAGGTAAATATCGTTGTTAATAGTTACATGTAGCCTGGCCTATATATAGTGGCGACCTTAACTCTTAGAAATCCACGATGTGTTTAGTTAGTATTTAAAAGCACTACGTCTCGTGCGCACACAACTCGGAGGATAGTAGTGTCGCTATCCAAAAAAACGTAGTCTGTCGTTCATCCAATTTAAACACAATTTTGCTAATATTTGCAACCCTTGATGCTTTACTTTTTGTAAAAAAAAATACCGCGCGTATTCTTCGTCGTTGTCAGCATTTCGTGCGATAGAAACGATAAAGATTTTTTTCATTATGTCAACGTACAAATAGCTTACTATATCTTATGAAAAGTATGTTGTATTTCGAAATAATTTCAGGTCACACAAGGCTGGCTAGAACCTCTTCTAGAAAGAGCTGGAAGTGACGACGTGTTCATATGCCCTCACATAGACCTACTGTCGGAGGACACTTTGGCCTACACTAAAAGCATTGACGCGCATTGGGGCGCATTCAGCTGGCACTTACATTTCCGCTGGCTAATGCCCAGTCGAGAGGTCATGACCAAAAAAGCCGAAGACCCTTCGAGACCGTACCCTACTCCAGCCATGGCTGGTGGTCTCTTTGCAGTGAGGAAGAGCCTTTTCTGGCGGCTTGGTAGCTACGACGACGGCATGGTTATATGGGGCGCCGAGAACTTAGAGCTTTCATGGAGGGCCTGGCAATGTGGGGCGAGAGTTGAGATCACTCCGTGCTCCAGAGTTGGTCATATCTTCCGAAGGCACAGCCCTTACAAATATCCTGGAGGCGTCTCTAAAGTCCTCAACTCCAACCTTGCCCGGGCAGCCACAGTGTGGATGGATGAATGGGCGGATTTCTACTTTAAATTCAACCCTTCGCTCGCCGTTATACGTGATCAGCAAAACGTCGGCGATCGCGTCGACCTTCGAAAAAATCTCAACTGCAAAAGCTTCAGGTGGTACCTAGATAACGTATGGCCTCAGCACTTCTTCCCAACCAAAGACAGGTGGTTCGGCAGGATCAAGAGTGCCAAAGGTGCTTGCTTGGGGGTCGTTGCAGGCACCCCGGGCTTGGGGGGTCCCGCTTCGGGAATTAATTGCGGCCACGATTTGGATTTAGACAGATTACTAGTCTACACTCAAGAAGGTCGAGTTATGGCTGACGAGGGTCTATGCCTCGAACAAGGAAACGGTCGAGCCTTGTGGAAAAGCTGTAGCGATAATGAAAAGCAAATATGGATACAAAAAGGTCCGAGGTTAAAAAACAAGGGTGGGCTATGTTTGACTTTGGCTACTAGTGATAAGAACAAAGATGGCGTAGATGAACCGCTGACTGCGAAAAGATGTGTGAACAAAGATGAGCAGATATGGCATTTCGAACGCGTGCCTTGGAGGTAATGTTGTGATTGTGATATGTAATAGTACAAATGTTTGGTTGATCATATTGATATTCATAAGTGATAGATAGTCTATTTGCGTACACCGACACGAAACGAAAGTGATCTATTCCCTCTCACTGTACACTTTGTTCTCTATCTTTATTGCTATCTCACTCAGGTTGTCATATTCCGCCTCTGTGGTCTAGTGGTTCAACCCACTGATTTTAGATCCAGAGGTCCCGGGTTCGATCCCCATGGGGAGGACAATATATTGTGCTTGGTTTGGTTGGTGGTAGGACTTTGTTTAAGTCCGCCTGGCTAACTACCACCATCTTACCAAATTCTGTCGCTATAACAACAATTCTAAAATTGTTGTGTTCCGGCATATAGAGGTAAGATAGCCAGTTCCTCAGTTTGTTGAGGATTCCGGGTGAAGTGTGCCTCCACCTTCGGCCTTATCTCAACTTGTTACCAGGTGAGATGAAGGCCAAAAGCTTACCCGTCGTACAATAAAAAAAAAATATATATTCAATAGTACAAATGTTCGGTTGATCATTATTGATAAGTAATTGTCCACTTGCGTATACCAACACGAAAATAAAATGATCTTATATCCCTCTAACTGTACATTTTGTTCACCATCTTTATTGTAATCTCACTCAGTTTTTGATATTCAATAGTACAAATGTTTAGTTGATCATATTGATAAGTCATTGTCAGCTCGCCTATACCGATACGAAACTAAAATGATCTTATATTCCTCTCACAGTACACTTTGTTTACTCTCTGTATTGCTATCTCACTCAGTTTGTGATATGTAATAGTACAAATGTTTGATTGAGCTTATTAATAAATAATTGTCCACTCGCTTATACCGACACGAAACGAAAATGATCTTATCCCTCTCACTCTACACTTGGTCTACTATCTATATTGCTGTCTCACTCAGGGCTCTAGTGATGTGTGGCTGGGAGCATGGACTATATGGCCATGGCAGAATAGGAATAGACACTGACAGTGCTAATACCGTTTCTTCACGCATCTATTTCTAGATACTTGGCTGGAATTTATTCGCAGCTTTTCGGGCAATGAGCTATATATCGTGTATATCGTGCAAATATATAAGGATAACGATAATAGGTTAATACAATTACAATAGATGGATATTGTTATACACTCTTTTGGTACAACCAACCAATTTAGGTAGCTTTTAATTTTGTATTGAATCTCAGTGATTAAAAAAGAACCAGTATTTTGTAGGTGTATTTTGCCATGAAATATTAAATCCATTTTTTTTTATTGTTATGTTTAAAGCATGCATTGGGACAAATAATTCTTGTGCCGTTATCGAATTTTATCAGTTTTACAAATATTTTTATTGAGTTCATAGCATAATATCTAAACTGTGATTTTAATACTAGTTTAGTTACGTTAATGTACTTTCAATGTTTTTAATGTTTTACCAAAATGTACTTACCGTATTGACTTTATAAATTTATACTACCTATAGAATTAGTGTACAGTTTTACTACCTGTAGATATTAGTAAACAGGGTGATTTTTTCAAGTGTGATTGGATATCCAAGTTCTTAACTATTAGAAATATAAAAAAATAATAATAATGGAGTCTCGAGGCCGATTTAAATAAAAACTAAATCTGCATTTCATTTTTAAATTTAATATTTTTTAATAGAATTTGGCCACGCACTCTTGCAAAATAAATCCTGTATACCTGGTTTGCATTCATATTTTGTAGATGAAAAAAAAACGTTAGTCACTAACAAATGGATATTAACACACTTTAATAAAATAGCCTTATTATTTGTTTACGTCAAAAGGGTGTAAAATACGTGTACTTATATGTTTTGTTATCAATAAGAAATAATTTGGATTTTCAGAAATAATTGGAAATTTGTTTGTGTTTACATTAAACTAGAAGTATTATTATTAATTAGGTATAGTTTTTGCGGCTTTACTTTTGTTAAGCGTTTGTAAAAAATTAGGGCCTACAAAACTTAAAAACGACAGTACATTCTTCAACTTCTCCATTAACGTTCAGATTTTCTTTAGCCATTTTAAAAAAGTCTAACCGACAAAACCTACACTTTCTTAACGGATGCCTACGTCATAACATCTACCTGCACGCCAAATTTCAGCCCGATCCGTCCAGTGGTTTGGGCTGTGTGTTGATAGATCACTATGTCAGTCAGTCAGTCACCTTTGAGTTATATATATTTAGAAGAAGATAGATGGAAATATGTGCAAAACATGGTTTTGTTGAGTTTCTGAAACGGCGCGACTGTTTTTATGTTGTATTACTTAGTTAAAAAGGTAGCTATTATGTACTTCTATCTTGATTATGGGTTCATAATGTTTCGATACATTATATTAGTTACGTAATCAACAGCAGTTGCGTTTTTACGATGAAATCCCGCTCATACGTTTCACTCAGCTACGTAGAGCACTTAAGGTAGTCTCGTATACAGCATGTTTGAAATAAGTACCCTATCTAAGCTTGTTGGCTTTTACATGTAAACATTCCCCCTTTATTGAGATTAACGCATTTACAATTATTTTATTATTATGTACTATATTTTACTATTTCTAGTCTTGCAAACTTTGCTTTTAGTTTTAAGCAGAACAGCTTTTACTTAACTGTACCTACCTTATATAGTTATGATACTAATTTGTAAATTATCCGAGAAAAAGTATTTTAAAGAATAATTTTGTCTTCCATTCAACAATGTATTTATTTGTTTATTATTATTGTTAGGTACCTACTTGTACCTAGTAAAGTGTTGTGAATTTAAAAAGACAAATCTAGTAGTTACAATGAATTTATGATTTAGCACTACAGTAGACCTACAAAAATAAACATACTTTGGAGTAAACTGGTATTTTTTTTATGCGTCAGACCACGAAGCTATAAGGTTGTTCCTAGCAAGAGGTAGGTAAGATATGTGAGATATGGTTTTGGTAAATTGTAATTTCAATAGCTTGTAGGCTGGTTATTTTCTTATATCAAATAATGCGCGAAAATTCAAACTAAGTAATACATACCTAATCAGGAATGTTTATTTTTAAAATACAATTAAGTACTTGACATAATGACGAACAACCCTATTTTATCGCGTTAATTGTTAATTTGTTTTTTTTTTCAATAAACAGCTTTCTATTTTGCAAGCCAGTTCGAAATTTAAATAAAACCTTGATGTTACCTCTTAGTTGCAATGTTTCGGAGTAAATTAATTTACAATTATTTGGAGGTCACGACACTCAGATATGTGGATTCTGATGCAAGGAGGAAGAAGATATCGAATTGCGAGTTTTTTTTTATCCATATATTATTTTATCCGATGGAAGATCTTTGGGTCTGGGGACCAAAACTCCTCTGCGGACAACAGAAAAAACCGGACACAGTTGTATCTCCGCTACTTGAGGTTCGATTTGCATGATATTTTTTTTATTTGATTGGGTAGATACCCACACGTTATACACACATCAACATTGTCTAGGGATATTCAACATTTTGTTGATTTTTACAAAAACTGAAAATATTTTTTTTACAAAACTAGGTGTGGCAAGAATCTTTATTCTGGGTTTATTAATAATAATAAAAACAACAGTTTTATATTTTTTTTTAATAAACATTAAAGTAGGAACAAAATCTCGAAAAATCTGAAATTTTACAAAACTATTTTTACGTTGCCATGACTTTATAAAATTACCTTTTTACAATTTAATAATCGGTGTTGCCTCCCCTGACGTTGATAACACATCTGCATCGCTGGGGCATACCCCATGTTCGATCCCATGTTCTTTTTAAATGGCAAAAAAGTTGGTCTTCTGTGGTCAAATTTGATGGCAAATTGCTGAAAGCCCTTCGCTGTAACATGTCCCAAGCGTGTTCAATTGGGTTTAAGTCGGGTGACTGTGCAGGCCAGTCCAAAACCGCGACATCATGTTCCTGAAGGGCAGCTGACACCAAACGCGCCGTGTGTGGAGGGGCATTATCATGCATCAGCTGAAGTTCCTGGCCAATTTGAACTCTGTGAGGGATGATCACAGGTTCTATGACCTCGTTCCGGTATTTTAGTGCAGTCATGCTGCCTCTTATCCAAATGAGCTCGGTTCGCGCGCCAATACGAATTCCCGCCCAAACAATGATTGTCCCACCTCGGTACGAATGGACCTCTTGTGGCTGCTGGAGGCGACTTTCTCTGCCTGGAACTCTCCAAACACGTGTTCTTCGAGAATCGGGGTGGAATCCAAACCGAGACTCATCAGTAAAGAGAACCATTGTCCATTGGCCATTGTTCCATAACAAATGTTCTTGAGCCCAAAGAAGTCGCCTTCCGCGATTGCCTTGTCGTAGAGCTGGCACACGAAGCGGCCTATGAGAATGAAGATCGACTTCATGTTGCCTTCTGCTGACGGTTTGGTCGCTGACTGACAGCTGATGGTCTGACTGAAGCCTTTGCACTAGCTGCTTTGCTGTGAGATTGGGTTCCCTCCTGGCGGAATTTTGGAGAAAACGATCTTGTCTAGGGGTTGTTACTCGTTTTTTTCGAGCGCCAGTGTGGCGCTCTCTTATATCCCCAGTAATACGATAACGTGACCACAATCGAGAAATTACGTTTTGATTGGTGTTTAGGGTATTGGCAACCACGCGTTGGATAGCACCGGCTTATAACATGCCTATCGGTCTTATCATTTCTTCTCTGCTTAAATGTCGACGTTCCATGACATTACGAATATCACAAGATCCGTTAAAATTAAAAATTACTTAGCACTAATTAATAATTAAATAAAAGTTAATTTATCTTAGGCAAAATTAACGTTGTTTAATTTAAATCGGAGTCCCCATTCTATCTTTTGTTTATTGCGTTCTATTTTTATTTTTTTCAAAATTTTGAAAAAGTATCAAAAGAGGTTTAATTCCATACATAAACTTTTTCTAAAAAGCAAATAGTTTGTAAGCAAATCATTTCGAAATGGAATATCCCTAGACAATGTTGATGTGTGTACATATATTGGTCGTGAGTTCTATTCCGGCCGGACATCAATGACTTTTTGGTGATTAATAGCACAAATTACAGAATCGTGATCAAATAATTTATCACTAAAAAGAAAAAAAAAAAAATTTTAATAAAAAAAATGCGACGCGACTTCGCTAAAATCTTAAATATAATTCCATGGATTATATATAGGTATGTATCTAGCTACTTATTTTGGAAGGCTGTGCTTATCATTATGTAATGAGTTAAGTTCTTAGTGAAGTCGGTTCCAATTAAAAAATATACCTAAGCAGTACCTTATAAGTTACTGCACCAGATGAAATCATTAAAACATCAAATTATTCTTGCTTCGTGCTTTTATTGTAACAAAACTTGTCCAGCCGATTCAGCTGAAGTAAAAAAAAACTCGCTATGATTTAACAATACTCGTAGGTAGGTATTTTTTTTTTCTTTATCTCAAGACAAAGTATAGCAAAAGCGTTGTCAGTAGCGCATAGAACATTCGAAGACTCGATGCTGAATTGCAGTCGTTGCCTCTGCAGATGTGGCAGCGAGCGTCGCTGTGGCCTCTGGCTCTTTCGACTGACACCAGCCCGTTGCAAACGGAGTCGATCTGTGCTCGTGGAACGCAGCCTTTGACGACGTCTACTGTGTTGCCATCTGTGAACGATTTATTTGCATCATATTCTAACTTGACTAAATAATTCAGTCCCCTAAACAATATATTAAATCCAGTCAATCAGAATAGTAGATACCTATAGGTACTTACATCCGTGTGAATTGCGAATGACACGCTATAGTTACCATGACATCTAAGCGGCCGCATATCTCATCGATCAGAGATGTAGATAGCTGTGTTATCTAAAGATAGCTAAGGACCTCTTGAACAAACCAGATTGAAATTTTTGATGACTCAATGCTTAGATGATTACCTATTGCCAAAATGTAAATTTATCTGGGTGCTGAATTGATTGAGCAGACCTCAATTTTAGCTTTACAAGTCAAATGTAAAAATAAATGGGCACCCTGAACGAGAGTTGGAAGGTTGTACCTAGTACAGTTACTTACCTACATAATTATTCCAATTATCTTTCTCAAATGCAAACAATTGGATTCGACTGGCAGCGTCTTTGCTTCTATCCCCCTACGGCAAATATAGAGGTAGGTAAGTAGGTTGGGTAACTTCAACAGAGGTACGTACCTACCTACTTAATTGCAATCTAGTCGAAGCAAGCTTCCAAAAACTCACATCCTAGTTAAATAAAGTACTTACTTTTTTTTTATTGTACGACGGGGAAGCGCTTGGCCTTCATCTCACCTGGTAACAAGTTAAGATAAGGCCGAAGGTGGAGGCGCACTTCACCCGGAATCCTCAACATACTGAGGAACTGGCTATCTTACCTCTGAAAGCCGGAACATAACAATTTTAGAATTGTTATTATGGCGTTATTACTGATTGGTCTGTAATCGTTATCTAGTAGCCTTAGGACTCATAAGGACTCGGGAATCCTAGTGGAGTAAGGCTCGTGCTAACTTACATGATTTGTTATCAGGTGTAGCAACCATCTTCAAGCACCGGTACTCGATAGGCACTTTGGAGTCTGTCGTAGGCGGCGGGTGGCCGTAGTTGTGTATCCACTGTGGAGATACCCAGTTGCTAGGGTGGCATTCTACACGAGAGCCTGATGATATTATTTCTTGCGGATGACATGTCAGACATCGCTGGTAAAAGCAGCTTTCCGCTGTAACTGGAATGAAAGATAGACAAAGTAGGTTAAAAAATGGTCCTTACCTAAATTTATCTCAATATAATACCTTTTATATTTAATGTTTATTTGGCCTCTACCTTGTAGTAAGTACAAGTAGTAAGTTAACATAAAGAACCCTCCTTGAAGGTGGTAGATGAGATTCGGGAACCTTGGAATTATTCAGGATAGACCCAGAGATAACCTCGCCTACGATTAGCATATTGCTGACATTTTATAATGCCATCAATATGCTTGCTAAAAATATATATATAAAATATATAAAAAGAGATGATAAGGCTTTGGGTTTTGTTATACTTAAGAACCTGCTCTCAATTTACTTGTGTTAAGGCTATTCAAATCTTGTATTGTGCTTATGTACGTAGCTTCTTTGAGTATTGTTCACAGGTATGGATCCCTCGATATGAAATTTACATAGATAGGATTGAGTCCATACAGAATTGAGTGCATATTGCAGATCTCTGCGTTATCTGCAATTTTATTATTCATCTTAATGTAAAAGTCCACATACCTACTCACCTTACAGGAGAGACTATTAATTGCTGACGTGGTAGGTACCTATACCTTTGTAAAATTGCACAAGGAGAAATTGACTGTTCACAGCTTTTTGATAACATTAAAATTAAAGTTGTCAATATATCTACTAGGCATCCTATTCATCTAAGCATTCCTTTTTAGTTACATGAATTATAGGCAAATCTCATTTTTCAGCTGTTACATTCAACGGTCGATATGCCCGACCTCGATTTATTTGACTCAAAAACACAAAGATTTAACAAACTCCTGGCAAAGCGCTGCCCCCTTATTCTGTATGACCAATCGTGTCTTAACGCGCCCGCGTTAAGATATGTCAATACGATGATTCCATGCAGATATCGTAACGTGGGCGCGTTAAGATACGATTGGTCATACAGAATAAGAGCTCTGGTTTGATGCGTTAGTATCTTATTCAATAATTTTTTGATTAGTTAATATTATTTTTCTATTTTTTTGTAGATTGTTTCTTTTCGTCATCTATCAGTTCCTGTCTTGATTAATTTTTCTTAATTGACCGAGCGAAGCGTCTTAGTTTCGAGATTGGCCAAAAATGCTTGTTCTCGCCTACAGGTCGCATTTATCAACCCATTTTAATGAAAAAATGTTCCTTGATTTATTAATTTTTTTAGTCGATCACGATTTTTGACCGGGGAGAAAATAGGGGTGAAAAGGGGGGAAGTTTGCTGTAGCGTTATTTATCAATGGATTTCAATTAAATTTATAAGACACACTAAAAACGTTGTGAAAAAAATACAAAAAGAGGGAGTGGAGGGGGAAAGGAGAAGTTTCCTGTAGGATTTCATTTTTTTTTTCGTGTAATGTATACCTACGTATACCAATCAGATTACGCAGTCCTCTCCGCTTTTGTGAGCCAAACTCTTATACACCAGATTTGACCTTCTAGGACCAGGGGGACACGAGTAATCACTTAAGCTTATACCTCTATTTGCTCAAAGTTCAAAAGTCTAAAAAGAAAAGTGAAAGAGGAAAGCATCGGTTATTGCATGGTTATACGGGCTCGCGAGGTCTACTGTTCTTACAGAACCACTAGTTGTCAGTAATTTCACAAGTTATTTGTTAGTCGTTCTTTGTTTATTTCTTTGTACCTAGCAACAACATGAAACTGTATCTACATTTCTTCTCTGCAAGCAGCCAGTCTTTTTAAGCTTTTTATATGCGAGTACACAAATATTAATATTATAAGTATAAGTTATTATGAAAGTTTATTTAAGGTGTGTAAAACTGTTTGTTTTCCAAATACAATAAAATAAGCTATTATAGGGCCTGTATAACACTACGTACCTACGTTATTGACTTATTGTTTAGGTACATCCCGTCATTCAAATTCAATGAATATTTTTCGATCACACTCTTTTAATTCAATGTTTCTTTACAATAACATTATAATTTTCTGTATTTTACAAAAATAATAATATTTTAGTGCAGGTAGGTATTTTAATTTATAAATTGTTGTATTCAATCTACAGTTATGTATATTTTAATAATTCTGTGTTGCGATTGCTATTTAATAGCAATCGCACGATGATTATTTCTGGTATAAATGTTTTTAAATAACTTTCAATTAATTATGTAGGTGACGCTGTTTGTTAGATACGGAAAGTAATTTTCAATGATTAGGTGCATATGCGTTTGACTAACCTACTTCTAATAAGGTGTGAGCTGTGAAGCAACGAAGTCTACGCGTGAAAATATCGTCCAAGATCGCCAATACCGAGAAAGTCGTTGATAGACATTTGACATACTAACTTTTTCACCAAATCCATTGCATATCTTTTTGAATTAATTGAACTAAGAATCTATGTATGGAGCAAGCACGACAATTTTCACATAGTAAGGCTGGGAAGGCAAAAGCCACGGAGGAGATGTACCAGGATTGGACCAGGCGCAGGGACGGGGTGGAACATAAATTTAACTATGTGTGCGCCAACTGTCTTGTTCACCTTGGACTGGACCCAAATGGTACCTATTTAATGCACCATCATAAGAAATGGACAGTAAAGCGACGCAAAGCGCGCAGAGTTGAACATATTTCCCGAGAATTTGTTGATAATTAGCCATAAGCTCGCAAGAAACATTAAAATTAAATAAGCTTGCGTTACTTTTAAACTTGATACAACCACTTATCTTACTGACCTAAATTCATAACAAGTGATGATCAACATAAGATCCCCGTCCCACGCGCTTTCTGCTGGCGACATGACTAGACGATCACTACAATGCAAATACAATTGTCAACTAAGGAATAAATAAATAAATATTTATCCTGAGGCGAGGCTCAGAGCGTCAGTGCTCTGTATTTTGTCTATTGTAGTGCACAGAGCGCGGGCGTTGTCGCCTCATCAGTATCAAGCTGGCAAACCACACGAATTCAAATTTTAACGAAATTAAAAGCTCATAGGAGCTTACAAAAAAATAAGTATAGTTGGTAACTTTTGAACAGTAATACTCTGAAACTTACCATACGGCAGCACTGCACTGAAAATAAAACTAAACAACATCATGTCACTAAAATTTGTGTAGAACTAATTATACCGGCACCACCACAGCTTGGATACCGTGAACCGTTATCACTGTAATCTTTTATTTGGATCGCCCTTATCTCCGCACCCAAACGCTTATCACTGGACACTAAATTATTTTGACGTTTCCAGTAAAAATACTATCGATGATGCACACATGTTCCTCAAACTTTCAATGAAAACCATCATCAGCAAATGAGAAAAAGTAACGCTGTCTGTGATGTCAAGATTTTTCTTCAAATTAAATTGCATAAATCTGTAATCAGCAATAGGCAAATTGATTCCCGAATCAAACAGAATATTTAAACACGATCGAATCCTTGGCACGGGAGCGTAACGTACGAGCTCATAGATAAAACAGACAATTTACCGAATCGCATATTTTTAGCTTTTTGCTGTGCGATAGAGTATAAACGTCCGGTGCGAGGCTGATTGATAAAACATACACTTTACCTACTTTTTCGTTTTAACATCAGATATTCAGGAGGAAACACCCTGTAGCATGATTTTTGCCGACGACATTGTCTTTATCGGTGAAGATGCGTTTGAGGTCCAGTCCAGCAGAGCAGTCTGGTAAAATGGCAAGATAAACTGGAGAGTGTTGGACTGAAGATAAGAAGAGCCAAAACGGAACACCTGTTATGTGCGTTTGATGGTCCCTCCTGTTTCTCCCATACAGCCATAGACGGTGTATACCTACCAGCCTGGTCCGATTTAGGTTCCACGGCTCTTTGGTACGAAACGAGGGCGATATTGACCGTGACGTTAAAAATAGAGTTATCGCGAGATGGATGAAATGGCGTCAGGTCTCCGGGACAATTAGCGACCCCCGAATGCCAAATATTTCAAATATTTGAAATATGAAAGGGAAAATAAATAAGACTATCGTGAGACCTGTCGTAGTATGTGTGGACTAAGGAAAATGGACATGATTAAAAATGAGTACCTACATTAGTACAACAAAAGAAGCGTGAAACAGATAGGTTAATAAGTAATATGTTAGCATGGCATGGTCGTGTAAATAGGAGCGATGTTGAAGAGTATGAGTGTGGATGGATGTAGGGATAGGGGGAGGCCGAAGAAGAGATGGATGGATTGTGTGAGAGGGAGGGATGATATGGGCTACAAAGGAGAAGCTCGAAAAGAGACTGGTCGAAAAGCCACAGTGCTCGGACCCTCCCTTGACGAACTCATTACTGGGTCCGCCCTGCCTCATAATGCTGTGCCCTCTGCTGGGTCAGTGGGACACGCGTAGTGGCCCGCCCTCCTCAGTGTTTTGTCTGCGCCAGTATACCGAAAACTTCTATCTGGAGCTAAAGGTTCACCGGAACTCTACCCGAAGACTCGTCAGTCGCTATGTCGGAGTACAACTCTCCGCCCACTGAGACAACTCAACATGTCCGTGGAGGTTGATCCGACCTAGTGTTACATAATGGGCAGGAAGGTGATGATGTTATGACGCTGAAGATTCGTCTTAGGATCTGCGGCAGAGCAATCATTGTAAATATACAATACATTCCTATCCTTCTGAGTATAAATACTCAGATAGGTACCTCCATAATTAGCATGCCTAAGTAGATACACACTGACCCATACCATTTGTCCAAGCATTTATCATATCGCTCACATAGGTATCGATCATTGATTATTTACATCGAAGGTGTCGATAACTCGATGACTAACGCTAGTATTGCTCATACAAATATTTATCTACCCATACGTATTTTCGCAGTTCACAATTTTTTTGTCATTTATAGTTCTTAGAAATAAATATACATCATCATTATATCACCTACTCAACGCAGTATTCTAGAAATCTAGATGTTTATTGAGTACGAAGGGTATATACCCTTCAAATAATGTGTACTATTCTTAATTTCCTGTTGCTTAAAATATTGTTGTTTTTTACCATAAAATATGTTTTTACTTACCTACTATGTTTTTATCGTTTTGTGATGTTGTGTAGTGTGCTATATTAAGTGAATAAATGTTATCTATCTATCTACTACAGTACTATATAGTACCTACTCAGTAATGTAGTACACATTATTCAAAATAACAGTAAAATAGCGACACGCTCCATCGATCGTAAGAGGTGTCATATCACTTCCTAACTCAGATAAAGCCAAATAGGTCCGGACATGAGACAATTTTCGCGAGCTTTTGGTCCATTTGAATCTTAAGCCTTGCTCTACAGAACCAAAGTACACATTTATCTGCAAAATATGAAGCTAGATCCAGGCTGTATGGTCACACGTACGACATCGTGTCGGCATGCGGCCGTATGGATGTCTTCGATAGATAACACAGAACCTAAGATTGATAGTGAAGTCGGAGGAATATGATACTTCTATCGCTTTGCAAGGATATCTCTTGATATCAAGAGATTTCCTATATAACTTCGTCTCAAGGTTTCAAGAAAACGCTTTCCGAGAGACATTCTATGAAATAATATATCTAAATACTAGCAAAAATATTCTACAGTAGAGGAAATAAACCCTAAACATTGGTATGAAATGTTAGACAGTATGAAATGTCTGAAAAATAATTAAAGTAATAAAAATAAAAAGATAAAACTTGAAACTGCACATCGTCATATAGGTACTTTTAAAGCTGCCGAACTTTTTAAAATAAAAAAACTACAAACGATAACACGAGGAGACCTAACGCGTTTTTCCTCAAGTTTTTTTCATCTTCGTATTAAAAAGGTTTTATTTATCTTGAACGATTTGTTAATGCCATTCGGGGCCTTCCGGTAGCTGTGTAGGTAGGTAATTGAATCTTCTGGTTTTCGAAGATTTATTTAGCTCATTTTTTGAGCTACCGTCCGCAGATTAGCAGCTCTATTGATGTGTAGTGAACTTTATTAGTGTTTTATATTGAGTACTTTAAATAAGCCTCATAGATCAGTAGGTAGTAGCTCTACCTTCTGCGCTGTAGGCTGTGGGTTCGATTCCCACCAAGGGCAAACATTTGTGTGATGAATATAGATGTTTGTTCTGTGTTTGGGTGTTGTATCATATAGTACGTACGTATTTAAAAAAGTATTTAAGTATTCTACCTGTAATCTAGTTCCCATTAATACAAGCTATGCTTAGTTTGGGGCAAGATGGCGCTGTAGAAAATTAATGTCCTGTAATATTTATTTATTTTATTATTTATTTATTACTTTTCATACCATTCGCTGGTTTCTCGATCGAAACTTTCGCGTGTTGGAACCATTTACACAATTTCCATACATTTTACGAGTAAAATAGGTACTTCGGCAGTACATTAGTATTGTGAGGAAATGAATGGTTTCCAGCGGTATCTACACCTGAGAGCTGGCTGTATGCTGGTGTTTTGTGTCCGCTCCGCGACGACACTTGCTGCGACACAGTGACCCTTGAGGATAGGATCGAAGGACGCGACGATCGCGTGAGATATCGCACAGCACGTCCGAGACTCTACTCTACACGCACGACCTGCGGCCGTTATATCAAAGTTATCTTTCCTTGCAGTGCTACATCCTTGATGTTTTCAAAACGAACAGTCCTACTACTACTATTAAAACTAGTCACAAATTATGGCCTATTTTTGTGTCTAATTTATATATATATATATATAGTACCTACTTTATAATAAAATCGTAGAAGCTGTATCTGTGGGTACATTTATTAATTTCAAGTAAAAATTGGCGCTACCTACTTAAGACACGCAGCTGAGCATAAAAATACAGTTTTGACAATTAATGTCTGTTTTTCTGTTTGTTTTTACACGCGTATTTCAGGAACGGCTTAACTGATTTGGATGTAGTTTTTTAAAGGATGTACCTACGACTGTTTTTTTCGAAAAAACGTAGGTATGCATAAAAAAGTTGTATTGATTTTAATAACAATTACCTCTTGTATTTTGTCCTGATGCATGCATATCTTTTTAAAATATGTTTGGTATTTAATTAAACGCAAGATGTTAGCCCAAATATTACACAATCTAAAAATATCATTCAAATCGGTTCACTACTTTCGCAGGATGATGGGGTTGTAAAATACTCCTTGGAGATTTGAATATAAACTTTATAATATACTTTTACTATATATTACAATTACCTTATACATGTAAATACTACGCTTTTACATTATTTATTTTAAAACAAAGTAGGTAATATCGAACATGAAAAATGCAGAGTTGCTGTGTATTGTTGTAGGTGGGACTTGAATATGGAACATCACGTAGGTAGGTACGTACAATCTTCTGAGGAGTCGTTTCTAAGTTTACAGTCCTCATAAAAATGTTCATCATCATCAACATCATCATCAACTGTTTTTCTCCCGCTCGTATCCGTCACTCATATAGGTCGGTCGACATCGTCAACATTGTAGCCACTACACTATGCAGGGAAAATGGGTTGGTTGGAGATAGTTGGTCGTAGTGATATCGATAAGTTCCTAAATAGATACTTCTTTGGTACTGCTCATCTCCTGGTGGCTTTTTAAGACATTCACGGTGGCATAATCCCATACTCCTGCCATCATCTCATGAGTTTACAATGCGTTTACAGTAGCCCCTACAGATGGTGCTACTGATTCTGTGGGCATAGGCATGTAAAACATTTTTTTACTAGACCATGCGCTGAAATTGCTCTGACCCGAACGACATTCATTGCCACCGATACGTAAGTATAGGTACTAGAAATATTAGATGATGATATGTGAGATAAGTCAGTATGGTATTGTGTTGTGTCCGGTAGGTTCTTAAATGGATGGAAGCTGCTATGCCCGCCCATCCCTGGTAATATCCCTTAGTCGAATCTTACGACATCCACGGGCGGGTCAATATAAGTCCCTCTACCAGGCCGTGCTGCGTGAATTATCTACTAAAACAACAAATATAGAAAGTATTTGTTTCTATTTGTATTAATGTTGTTGGCCGCAATTATGGGTTTTCTATCACAGCAGGTAACTTATTTTCCAATCAGTGAAATCTGCCAAAACAAAGCAGAAACGTTTCATTCATTCGTGAAAAAGAAACAATTCGATAGTCGGGTGATTGCAAGAGGCTTCGTGTCCGAGACTAATTTAGCAAAAGAGGTTCCTTAACTACCTACCTATATACCTATGAAATAAAAATATTACTTAAATCTACCCGCCATCGATACCTCACGTGACCGGGACAATACATTACCATGTAAGTTTATATGTACTACATTATGGAAAAGTTTGTGTGTTCACACGTTCAGATTTTCCCCGAAATGTTTAAACTTACTGTTATCCAAAGAAACCTACATATCTCAAGTTTACATCATCAGAAAAATTTACAACCTCAATTATAAATTGACCACACCGATGATTTCGTTGTTTGTGTAATTTTCACGAAATTATCACCTATCCACCTATGGCTCGGCCGCCATTACCATAATTTACATTTTAACCGCCATATAAAAATCGATGGGTGTTAAATTGATTT
Source organism: Venusia cambrica (assembly GCA_951394065.1). Taxonomy (NCBI): domain Eukaryota; kingdom Metazoa; phylum Arthropoda; class Insecta; order Lepidoptera; family Geometridae; genus Venusia; species Venusia cambrica. Next base: position 13,326,964 of record OX596047.1, on the reverse strand, counting down.
CGGGCAGCGAGGGTATCGGGTCTTGCAAATAAGAAACGGAGGCGCGAAAATTGGTCGAAGCACCGTTTAAACTGTTTAAAGTATCGTTAAGGCTTGTCGGGAATGAAAATATTGTAATCGCCGCTTCAAAGAACGATCGCTGTAGTTTACGAGCAGCGTAAAGTTGAGCACAATTATTCCGATCGCTGATTTAGTTTATTAAAAGTTACACGGAACACGGGGTGGTAGCTGGATGCGCCAAAGGCTGTATGGCCTTTCGACTCTTATAAGTACTACTTAACCTAACACATAATTCTAAGCAACAACTTTCACAAAGTAGTTACGAAGTTGAAATAATAAAAAAATGCAACTCGTTGAACTTTGAGTTGAACTTAGTGGAATATAAGAAATCAAGTCTTACGTTGCCTATAAAGAAATCGTAAAAAAGAGTACCTACGAGTAGTAACTTCTTTCACAACATATAAATATACCTATAGGAAATGCAGAAAGCCACCGCTAGGTAGATTACTACTAGAGATAATGCAAGTATTTACTACATATTTATGGTTTAGTTATATATGAGTCATTCAATAATAATGTGAAAGTTGAATGAACCTTTCTCATGGATCCGTATGAACTACTTAGGCCTCTAGGGCTCTTATTAAAGTCAACTGTCATTATAATAAATAATCCGATATTACGTCTACACTTAGTTCATAAAAAAAGTGTAGCAAAGTTGCAGGGACCTTTGAGGTACCTTGCACTTCGGTCAGGCGGCCAATTCAGTAGTGACATTTCAACCGATGTTAAGAATGTTAACACGATTACATACATAACATGTAATAAACTCATTAATGGCAAATAATAATTGATGTGCCAATAATGGGCTATTAAAATCTACCCTACTTTTGGAAAGTCCTTCACAATTCGTCGAAATTCGAAATTCGAAATCAAATGTCACGGTAACTGGGTCGAGTTGTGACGGCAGTCGAATCACGTACGTGTTAAAATAGATGTAGATGGAAAATATCAATTTTGGGTCGAATCTGGCGGCAATATTCTGCGGTTGGACGTGACTGAGCCGCCGAAGTGTCAAGGATGGGGTCTTGATTAGATATTGTTGCACGTTGCACCCGGGAGCAGTTGTTTGGTGCGGTTTCTGTGATTTGCAATGGAATGCAAATTGATTTCTACTTTGCCAATGAATAAGCTAGTGAAACTGAAAGCATGTTGAAAGGCTCAGATAGCCAGACAAGTCCCTCTTTTACCAACCGGATAATTTAAGGGTTGGTCATGTGTAAATTTGCCGAAGCGAAATTTACACATGACTAACTACAGTATTTTTTAAACTTATAGACGACCAGAGCATATCAATTAATATTATTTTATGTATTTTAAGTTATCGTCGCGAAGCGTAGGCAGTTATAGAACTACCCTCTACTTTATCTTCAATGTCAGAAAAGTCAACGGTCACTTTATTCGAAACGTCGAGAACAGTAAACAGGTGATTAACTTATTAAAATAATAAATCATAAATAAATATTACAGTATTAATTTTACACAGCGCCACCCAGCCCCAAACTAAGCATAGCTTGAAATATAGGAACTAGATTACGGATAGAATACTTAAATAATTTTTGAAAATACACACGTACTATATGATACAAAACAGAACAAACATCAATATTAATCATACAAATGTTTGACTTGGGTAGGAATCGAACCAGAGCCTACAAATAATTCGTATTGTTGTAGAACAAAAAAATGAAAAAAAAATAATACATTTGTGACAAAATAGAATATAATGATTAGGTGTAATTTATTAATATTAGTAAAAATAAAAATCGAAAAAATCAAACCTATAGGCCGTTTGTAACGTTCCTTAGGTAATCTGACTGATTCCTTTGTACATAGTTAGTTTAATTGTACTTTTTATTGAAAAAAAATTAAAAATAAGATAAAAAAATAAAAATTATATTTGACACAAAAAAAAAAATTACATTTGAGACAAAATAGAATATAATGATTAGGTGTAATTTATTAATATTAGTAAAAATAAAAATTAAAAAATGAAATATTTATTACATTTGACACAAAAAAATGACATTTGAGACAAAATAGAATATAATGATTAGGTGTAATTTATTAATATCAGTAAAAATAAAAATAAAAATCGAAGAAATAAAATATTTATTACATTTGACAAAATAGAATAGAATGATTAGCTATAATTTATTAATATTAGTATTATAGCTGAATTTTGAAATTGATTTATATTATTCGCTGGCACGCATTAATAATTAAATTTTAAGAGTAGTAGAAGCCCATTGTGATAGGGCTCGTCCGGAGAATGACTACCACCTATTTCGGCCGCCCAGCTGCATTGCTGTGTTACGGTTTGAAGGGTATGCTTGACGGTGAAATTTCGGGCACGCGAGGCTTAACACCTTTATTTCCTCAAGTTGACGGGCGCAATGCAGTGCCGTGTAGGCTATGTTCTTTGTGAATGTGACCTACGCATAAGGTATTGTTATAGACAAGAGATGCACTTAACATCAGGTGGGCTACTTGCTTGTCCCGTCTCAGAGTTGTATAAAAAAATAAGGTACCTATTAATATAAAACAATATTTTTGTTTGGAACGTCCATTTATGGACGTAGGCCTCCTCCATCCCGTTCCATAGGTCTCCATAGTTGGCTCCGGCGACGGCTACGATTTACTACGATGCCGGTCCGATATAGGATACGTTTATAATACTCAAGTGAGTTAGACACTTAAAGCTTATTGATTACGATATATACCTTACCTATCGCCTCCACACATTCACCAAGGTAGTTTATTTCCGTCAACGAGTGAAGCTAATCCTTTAATTTTGGTAATGCATTAGCTCAGCTTATCAAGATGTTTTAGAATAAATTAGAACTGTTTGGGACATGTTTTTGTAATATAATCCTTAAAGTAGTTAAGACATAGAATATAGGTATACCTAATTGGTACCTACTTACAGGTAGGTTCCTAATGATTGAGATAAAAGCTTTCGATAGCACAGCTTGTAATTATTATTGACCGCCAAAATCTTTGTTATAAAGAAAGATGTATACATAGCTTTAATTTTTTTTTAGGTGAACAAACGAATAATAAAAGTCAAATCAATTCAACCATTTACTACGATAGACCTGTACGATGTTAGATTTTCTTTCTCTAAGGTACGTAACGGTGGTATGAACTTGATCTGCTGTGGGCTATTGATTGTGGGTATTAATCGTGTTTAATTATGTTGGGAAATAAATGGCTAATAATTATTATTATTATTAATTTGGACTGGTATAGTAATTTTTCAGGGTCTAGATCTCGTATTACTTTATACTTTGAGGGCTACCTACCTGGACAAAGATGAAAGATGGAGCGAGTTGTAAAAAAAATGCTTGTTTACTCTCTCTGTATGATAAGAAACATCACATTTATTAGTTTTTAAGTACACGGAATAAGGGACTGGTACCCCGTAGCTAAGGATTATCTCTCGTCTCTTTATGTCATCCATACCTTAGTTAAATTTGGAGCAAATATTTCAGAGCGACTCATTATTGATCTTATGCGTAGCTACTGTATTACTGTATCATCAATACATCGAGGCCTTTTAATTTTACGCCTATTGTACAACATAAAGAATCCTATTCGAGCGGCCTTTATTCAGTCGGCAAATATTGACGCATGGAATTTCACAATTGAGATTAATTCAATCAAGATATGACCTGCACTCAGAAGTTTAATTCCGATTCCATGACACTGCAACTTTAGGTTTTCTCGATACATTAAGATTTCAGCTTATTGAATGTTGATTACCGAATAATGAGTGAAAGGACTTTTGGCAGTTATTTAAATAAAAGGGTTCGTCATGTTCCTATTTATCTTTATCATATGCCAGTAGGTACCTACGTATGTATGGTCCTCAGTTCAGGTGTTGATTTTTATTGTTTAATATAATATATTGTTTCTTCATATTCATTCCGATATTTAAAATGTTGGTTAACTACATGTCAGATGATATTATAGGACCTCATGATCTGATTATATTATTAAAAGTATCTATAAAATATATAATTATATTATATTATGTTCCTATTTATCTTTATAACATGCCAGTTGGTACTTACGCAAGTATAGTCCTTGGTTCAGGAACCTATTGATATTAAAAAGATAAATATGTTGGTTCCTCACATTCATTCCGCTATTGAAATTGATGGTCAACTCCATGTCAGATGGTGTAATTAGACCTCATGATCACATCATGGAATATATTATACTATTATTAAAATGCATTAGTATGTATGAAGTATATTATTATTAGATACTATTATATTATATCAGATATATGTTTGCATGTATATGCAATCAGAAGAAAATATTGTTATTTTTGTAAGAAGTATGTCGCCATAACAACGATTCTAATTAATTGTGATCCTCCCGCAACAATTTGGCCAGTTCCTCAGTCTGTTGAGAATTCCGAATGAAGTGTTTCGGCCTAGTCAGAACTTGATTCCAAGTGAGATGAAGACTAAGTGTTTCCCTGTAATACAATAAAAAAAATGCGGTAAAGATGAAAGTTCACGATCGGAAAGCAATCTAAAATGCTCTGCACATGTTTATGAACATAAGTGTTGACATTCCCAGCTTCTGGAATTGCTCGAATCAACATGACGTCCACATAATGCGACTGTAATACGATATAGTAATATTTTTCTAAAAGAATCTTTGCCCCCAGCAACATCGATTAAAATGTAAAACTCGCCTGCATTCACTAAGGGACATCTGTCACACCGAAACGTATCCAGCGCGTAACGTAACCTTTTCAATCAAACACATTTTTATAATTTATTTCTATAATTTGACATTTTAGGACCTGATTTTTTATTATATCCTTAGTATCATCACTATTATTATTATTCCGTTACCTTTAAAGTAATTAAAGAATATGGTAGAGTCTGAGTCAAATCTAGGTACGTCGGTTCTATTTCTGTAGGTCTACCACGGCGAGTTAACAGATACAGTCACTAGCTTGGTCACTATAAAAGAAAATGTATATAAAACCTTTACAGAGCCGTTACCGGATAGTAAGGAACTAAAATGCACATAATTGACAGTCGTAAAGCACGCTGTGACGGCGAATAAATACTAGATTGCCGCTAAACGAGCACGGATATCACATTCGTTACAACTGCACCGTTCTCATTGCCAAGCTATTATATATTTTATTTTACTACATAAGCCCATGGTAAGGCCTCTGAACAGACTACTACAAAATAAAATCTACGTGTATCTCTTACCGCGGTACTCAAAGGTATAGGCAATTTTCTGCTGAACCTTTCTTTGCTTCTTTCGGTGTGACATACGTTCAACAAAGCGGTAATTTAGGGTTGTCAAATTATCTTTGTCAAATGACCCTTTTATCGGGTTACCGTCCCGGCTTTTAGTCGCTATTAATCTTGGTTAAAAGCTGTACCATCGATCAATTCGAAAACAAGTGCTTTGTATTCTTTGTTATGTGCCGGTTCATTGATTCAACTGGTGTTTTTATCCAGTTTAACAAATGCCTGTCAGGTTTTGAGGATATCTTATTTGAGGAGACACATTTGAAGGATCTTCTCTTGAAAAAGTATTCGTTTTAAATTGAACGTTGTTACAAAACATGCCTACATTTACAAACGATAATAAGGTAATTGCCATCTAGTCCACTTGTCCACTATTGTTATCATCATCGTCATTTTAGCACACACGTCAACTGCTGAATAAAAGCCTCCCCCAATCGATGTCATAAATAGCAAACCTGAGACTACCACAAAGTCGTCGGTCCATCGAGTGTGGGAACTTCCCATACTCTTTTTCGCATTTAATCGTGGTCGCCATGCGAGAACCTTTTCCCTTCAACTGTTTTTGGTTCTACGAGCTATGTGGCCTGCCCGCTGGCAGTTCAGTTTGCTAATTCTGAGAGCTATGTTGGTAACTTTGGTTCTCTTACGGATATTCCGGATTTCACGTAGTGAAATTCCAAACACAGTTCTATAGCTGTGTGAATTTGAACTTACTCATTAGGCCTAGAGTCAACGATCACGTCTCGGATCCGTTGTTCATTACTGGTAACACATATTTGACGAGACTTTTATTGTATTAGGCCCCTAGAGATAATTAGTAAACGCACCATAAGGCACCGCGCAACTGACCAGATAAACTCGCTGCCTAATTCTAATTCTGTTACATTCAAAAGGTCATCGTTTCAGTGCAGCATGGCGCTATTTCAAAGACTAAAGGAGTCGGTCGTTATCTACGGAATGCTTGCTGTGACTCACGGCAGCCACACCTGACGATACCAGCCCTTGTCGAATTCCAGACACGATTCATTTGCCCAATTCCATTACGAACCTAATTGACATCCTTGGACAAATACAACGTTGTGAACCCACACAGTCGACTGTCATTTTTTGATCGAGTGAGCGAAGCGAACGAGTTCTCTCAGTTAAGTTGGGAAATCCGGCACTGTATGTATTTATGTATGTATGTATGTATGTATGTATGTGGCAATGTTTGTGACGGCATAACTGTCGAACGGTTTATCAAATTTTGGTGAAATTAAAACTGTAAAGAGATAACATAAATAAAAATTTATTGTCACGGGGGATTTTTGATAAGTGGGGTAGTTATTGAGATATTGGGGTGAAAAGAAAATCAATTTTTCGTCCGTATCTTTTGAATGTTGATCTAATGTATTCAACATTTTTAATATGCAGAGAATATATTGATACTCATCAATCGGTATTAGGATTTTTTTGACACAAGGGTAGTTTTTGAGAAATAGGGGTGTTAAATGTGACATAAAGATTATTAGCTAATGGGGTGTCATTTGAAAGAGTATCGGGTGCATATTAAAAAATACATATTTTACTTTTTATTAAGGGTGGTTTCTGTAACAAAGGGGTGCGTTTGGAGGATAAAACGCTTGATATGTCTTGTAGGATATACTGTTAGAGGGGATTGTCGTCTCAATTACCTTCTTTTAATATGCTGGAACCACCCCTGTATTGACATTAAGGGTTGCAAAAGGGGTAGAAAGTTGACTTATCGACATCCGTGGGCTAGAGGGGCATATCTTTCAACCACGGCGTCTAAGGCCGTTTTGAAGGTGTTTTGAGAGCACTTTTTATAAAAACATCAAAGGTTGATGTCTTTTATGTTCAAATTAAAATGAACGGGGTGACGTATTCACTTATTGTAGGCGCTTCCCTGTCGTACTTAAAATCAACCGGCAGTAGTCAATTATGATACTGCGTACCCCAGGTTATTTGTTTATTTGCACGACTAACTTGAGTCGTGGCTGTGTCGTCATTGTTGGGTTGTTGTTGCATTTTTTTAACGTTGTGTTAGATCTTTTCTTCCTGGACAAAGATGAAGTCGACTATGGAGCCCTCCCGAAAATTGCCTATAAACTTTTTTTTGAAGGTGTTAGGGGCGAACTTTAATCGAAAAACCGACTCTGGCAGTTCATTCCAAATTTTTGCAGTACGCATTCTAAATAATTTTGGTTTCTAATAAAGTATTAACCAGATGCGAGCGATTATAGAACGGTGACGGTGGAAAACCGCCATTGAGACAAAAACTTTCTTGACTAAAATTTAAATTGTATTGTTTATTAGCAGTGAATTAAAAATATAAATTAGAAGTTAAGTAAAAGAGAAATCTATGCAATACGTGTATGATTCGTTGAATAATGCATTGAACGAGCTTCGTTTTCGAAATTAGTTTTGTGGTTAAACAATCGAATATATCCGGGTACCAATGTTAATTTCACACTACATTTGTGTGATGGTTTCGAAACGAAATAAATATAAATAAAGTTTGCACCTACTTGCCCGTGTGAGCGTGACAATGCGTTTCTGCGGTGGAATGTTTCGATTGTGGTCGAATACGTTTTGAATTGATAATGTTTTTCTTAAGGTTTTTAGTAGAGAAGGTGTCCTAGATACGCTAGAAAATATTATATGGACGGAAGAACTGTGAACCGAGTTGTTCTGTCATATTTTATTTAAATTTTAAATGTATTCAAAAGAAACCTTAATGATAATTGTTTTAACCATTAAGGTAGCCCCAATAGCAAACTTCCTTGTAATCAAAATATAAATAATTTGTTGAAATGATTTTTCAAACCTTAAATCTTTGAAAGAATAAAATATGACGCGTACAAAGGTTATAAAATTAATATCATGATTGTTAAAAGTAATAATTGTAAGTTTAAGTAATGTCCTGCCGATGTCAGCTCGATACAGGTTACAGGTTCGTAATTAAATATAAAAATATTGTTCGCTCAATTTTTCATAACGCGGGTTTAATTTTAGATGTTTTCTAATGCATCATTTTAACTTAACAATATGTATTAGTTGTTCTCAATGCCCATGCACCCATTTTCACTACTGCATAATTCGATCAAATTGTAAATAGTTCGTATTCGTATTTCCCATAGAAAAGACATCAACGCGCTACATATAATTTGTGAGTTGTTGTCGCTTTGATATCAATTGCATTTTTTTGTATAGCTTGCTAAACCGTTCAGGCAGTGAGAATTTAGGGTATTAGCATGTTTATGATACACGAAAAACGAGTAAGATAATTCCATACTCAGTAAAATAATGTAGATCTATATAGTCTATACTGCCGTATTGCCAATAATACAATTTGTTTGACTCTCTTATCTATTTATTTTATTTATTTATACTTCATTGCACACATAAATATAATAACAAAGAAAAGCTTAAAATTAAAATACATGGCAAAGGCGAGCTTAACCCTTATCAGTCGTTTAAAAATAATATAAATAGAAGTGTTGGAGAACGAGTGCTTTTAAAGTAGTTCTACCGCTCATTCAGTTTTCGAAACGATTGATTTCCACGGTCACCATTGAATCAATCTCCGGGGTGGCCATCCGCAATTTCAAAAATCCATCTAAAGATTGCAGAGTTCGATTGTTCAGCGATTTATCGGTTTTCGTTTTACGTAATGATGTCGGTTGTCATTGATTATGGGTCATTCGTGCGGAGCTCCGAGCGGTCCCGCTGCGTGCTTCGGTTCTCGATACCGAATTGTTTAAATTTGTTTGATGTTCATCTTGGATGGGTGGTTCCTGTATGTAATTTCAGATGTTGTTTTTACTGCTTTTTGCATCGTCTGTAATCTTGAAAAATATTGTAGCAATGCTGATTCCCTCAGAAAACTAGGCTGTGCTAGCTACCTTCCACTTTGTTATGGTAGAGCAAATTTTCAAGGGGTTAAAAAGCACAACATTTCGAAGCCTCAAAATAGCGTTAAGAAATGTTACAGACATTCCGCATACCATTATTATATTGGACTAGGTACTGCATGCAATACTATATAGTACTTATAGTAAAACACTAGTTTTTAGAAGCTAAGACGACAGTAAGTCCATTTAGTAGCTAAGTCACAGTCAGCTAGATGACCTGTGGTTTATTTTAACGCAGGCAGGGCGTGGCGACGCGTGCCATACTGGCCGTAACAAGACTTACTCGTAGCTTTGAAAGGGGGATTATATCAAAGGGACAGTAAATCGCGTGGTTTAAGTTAAAAACAAAGTTACCTCTTAGTCTAAAACAAAATTCTTGTTTCAGAATTTCAGAGGCTCATAAGCAAGATGCTTTGTGTTTCCAAATAAATGTCGGAATATTAATTTATCATTTATACTGTAGTTATTCATAAATTGTTTAATCCAATGTATTTCTTTGAATTTAATTTAATTCAATTTAATTAACGACATAAAATTTGTTTGATATCGATAATATAGATATCTATTTTATTAACTTTTCTACTGAGGAACTAACACGTGAATACGTGGCCCGTCATCGAGCTAGTTTTCATTTCAGTTATCGTAATTTGTTCACAAGCTTACGACAAGGTAGTCAAAACGTTTATGAATTTGATACTGGCTTAGACGGAAGTAACCGTACAATACCGGTCCCAATTACTGACCCTCAGCAGTGAGAATCATTGTCACAACGAAGACATATAGAGGTTATATAGACTACAATACGCGACATCTTATGACTCAACGCTGCGGTAAGAAGAGTGGCCGGCGAGACCCGTTGTGCGCCATCGGCTGACTATTGATAAACCATCGACAGGCCACGCGCGCCGGCGGCGGCGGCGGCGTACTGCGCAACCGAAATACACCTAGCTAGCTAGCTAGTCTTAGCATGATCAAAATGAACACGAGTGAGGGAGCCTCCGTCTTCGATAAACTAGAAAAGTAACGTTTCTTGGTTACCTTAGTTCCTTTTTTTGCCACGCTCACTACGATTGTGGTCATCCTGTAGGTACTTCTTCTACTAGTTTGCTTCGTTTGTTCGCTTCGATGAAGTTTTTGAACGATGAGCAAAGAAGATGTCATCATCTATAGATAGCAAGGCCATTAGGAACGTAGGTGTACTCCAGCTTGAATTAAGACTCGGGTGTAGATAGATGTGACAGTTTTCTCAGGAAATGCTCAGGGATGGGCGCTCTGAGCTATTGAGTAGAATTAAGTACCTAGATCTGAAACTAGTTACTTCAGATTCTGAATAGGTATATCAAGAATACCTTAGCTGGTTTTAGTTTTGCATATTGTATTTTTTTTATGGTGGCCCCAGTATTGAGCCACGCTATATACTTTTACACTTTTAACACCTCTTTACTAATACACACCTATACACTATATACTTCTAATATTTTTATTTTATTTTATTTTAATTCAGATGGATTCTGATCATCTTCGATGAATTCTATAGGTATTCTACTAGGTAGAATACCTATCATCTTCGATGAATTCTATAGGTATTCTAAGATGATCAGAATCCATCTAAATTAAAATAAAATAAAATAAAAATATTTATTTGGGATTAAACAATATCTAACATTATTCTATAATATTATAAATTTTAAGGCCTAATTATTTTACAAATTTGTTGTCATGCAATGTCTACTCTAAGTATAAACTTGTATCGCAGACACCGCATTAACTTCAAGATGTACTTATTATAATTTAATAATTTAAAACAACCACACGATCCAATTTAAATTTCCACTCTACTATAACGAAATCTAATAAAACCTATGAATTATATTGTAATATACATTTTAATCTGTATCTTCTCATTAATTTCATTATATAACAAGAGCATAACAACAACCATATATATTCTAAATCAATTTAACTAGTTTAAATTATTATTATGACAAATAAAAAATCTTGCACATCTTGACAATATCTTGCAGTCGACTATTCTCATGACTATATTCATGATGATGATTACTGTTTTCTGGGAGTTTTGGCACAGACATTTAAGTCGGCATTATAGAAATAGGTCTGCACATTATCGATCTGTTCATCGGTAATGCCCTACAACATGCGTAGGCGCATGACAGCCCCTATCTTAATTAAACCTTTGTATTTACTAGCAGTAGGTACCACCTAATTGTATATGTAATGTCCTGCCGATGTCGGCTCGATAAAGGTTAAAGGTATTTAGTTCACAATGGAATTTTGACTTAATTTATCGTTAAATGTGGATAAATCGTGCGTTTAAAATGTAGATAGGTTACCTACGACGACGATACAACTCTGAAATTTAAATTTGCAAGCAAAATGGGCTTCAAGTAACCATATACAGTATATTATAGTACACTATAAATATACGTACGCTGTTTAGCTCTACATAGCTCTATGTGTTCAATAGAGTAAATCTGCAAAAGAAATTAAAAAAAATCGCAAGATTACTGTGTACAGAAAATGTTCTAAAATGTCTAGATCTGCAGTTTCTGTATCTTCAGAATGGTCATAAAAAGGGGCATATCGACAAGCGATACCATCGCTTAGTGAATTACCGTTGGTGCAGGCCATTATTTGCTAGGTTCAATGAGCTAGGTTAACTGGAAAGGGCTGTGATTGATGAGTGTAGATATTACTGAAACGTGAAAATTCCGAACTAGTTCAATGCATAGAGCTTTATTCTCTAAGCCTAAGTTGCAACTATGTAATGTAGTGCCACATCTTTATTTTATCACGCTTAAACACTCTCAATGTACATCTAAAATACACCTTTCTTATTCTAGACAATATACAATTTCCACTATAGACGAAAAAATTTGGACGGAGTTAAGTTAAGAGAAAAGTGCTAACTTTATAAACATAATGTGAGCAAACTCTCTTTTTAAAAGCTTAAATAAGAAATTGATATGGTCACTTAATCCTCATTACTTAAACGAAAAGCGAATAAAATGTATTTTTTATAATGTGGAACATTGAATGAATGAATGAAAAATACTTTATTGCACACCTTAAAAATAAAAACTGGATAACTTTAAAATAAATGTATATACAATGGGCGGTCTTATCGCTAAGAAGCGATTTCTTCCAGACAACCTTTGGATGGAGAGGATTTCATGGCTAAAGAGGTGGTTGGTGGTGCACATATTAATTAGGGTCTAGCTAAATTAACTATACGTATATCATACATTATAAGTAAAGCTATGCTACAAATATACACACTACTTATATAATATAAATATATATACCTACATACTATACACTAAGTACTTACATACTATACTATACAAATATGATACACAAAATTTATATATATATATATATATATATATATATATATATATTTACTTAGATGGAACATGCGGAACATTGTTCCGCATATTTACTGACGAGCTTAGAAACCAATTAGGCACGTAAGGTATTCTACCCATTCCTCGCCTATCTAGTTCAATATACATCTTTTGAGACCATTATTCTACAGCTTCAGAGAGACTAATGGGCTATCAGTGTGATAATTCAGGGCCACCTCATTGTCTGGCGGAGCCCTATCTATGCGGTGACAAATTTATTAATGTTCGACATAGTAACGGTGCTTATTAATCTTTTCCGCAGCATCTAAATCGATGGGCTTGAGAGCTGATGCAAAAGGTTTTCACACTTGGATAAGCTTTCCCAGATATTGAATTCGTTCTAATCAGTCATATCCAAAATTCTAGTTTATTCGATGCATGTTTTAACACACCTAGTTAAATGGAATCAATGAATGAAAAATCATTTTATAGGACTCTGAAATAACATAGGAATATGCAATATATATGTATAAGAACGCAATAAATGTACAAATACAATCTTCGTTTTTAATCTTATCGCTAAAAGCGAAAATTTCACTGTTAAACACAAAACCACACAGTAAAATAAAAACACACAGGTACCTATATAAAAACCCTGATTAAACTCAAAGTAATATTAACGAAATTTGCAGCGGACCTGCATTTGGTATATAATTTGCCATCATAAATATAAATATTCAATGCCACCTACGTGAGTTCAATCTCAGACTAGTTATTACAAAAATCTTCTGACAAAGAATGCCAGAACGGATACAAATCTTTAATTTAGTTCTGCTCGATGTAACAGCATTTGCATGTAGCTAAACAAGGCTGAAACCAATCAGCGTAGTTATCTAACTTTCTATTTCATACGCCTAGCATCCGTTACACAACCACCTGTCGGTACCAATACCAATACAATCGTGTTATTAGCCCGTTAGGCGAAGGACTTTGTCATCTTCAGACTTTCTATCACAGGTCTATCAATCGAATTATTCGGAAGCACACTTAAAACGGCAAGGTTGTCGATGTCAGATAGGTACTTCATAAATGTATTCCTTAATTTGATGCATAATTCATAGTTGGTTTGAACTCGTTTATGATACGAATGAGTGATGCAAGGCCATCGAAAGTAATTAGTCTAGAAGACCACCTTGGAGACAATTTTAAGGTTTCCCTGTGAAGGACGTCATCTGCCCTGCATTGCCGGTCCTTAAAATGACACATAATTCTTGCGGTTTGTTCGAAAAACACAGTGTTGCGTTTCAAGAATTTGATGTTCATTAAAGTTGTTTTAATTGACTGCAATCTCGCTTTCCTTGCCGTCGTGTTTGAGATACATATACGACATTTTAAAGGTTACCATTATGCCCATATTTTAGGCGGTTATCTACCTACATTACTTAAATTTAAAATTACGGCAAACAGGGAAATAAGTTAAGGACGACAGTTTTTTGCCGTCACGGAGTTTCGAAGAGTTATAACCGGAATAAGATAATTTGTATTGCTTACAAGGTGATGCATGTCATTGATAGAATCCGAATTGATTTATTTACGACAATTCTTATGTAAACTTTTACTTCACTGGAGATAAGGTACTTCAGATAAGATGAATACGGACTTGCTTAAAATGTATATCTTTTTACCCTTTGTAAATTGGTACCTATTTATTTATTCGTATGGCATTACTAGCACAATCGTTGAAAATGACACGATCCAATGGATTCAGTAACTTAATATTACTTTAATAAGTACTTTAGTAAATAGACACCTTAATTGCGAACGATTGGTATCTATGTGCTGTGTATTTGCATTTCTTCTGGTAAGCATATTGTGATAGTTTGTATTCATGTAAAGTTATGAAAAGAATTACATGAGATATAATTTAGAATTCATGGTGACAATGTGTCTGCCAACATTCGGCTCACTTGTGCTGCCATGAAGTTGTGTAATGCCTTTCTGTTTTACTGTAAATTATATTGTACCCGAGAGATCGAGATACCATTGCCGTCCAGGTGGCAAAGCCATTGAATGAATCCTGGAGTGTCAAGTTGTTATGAATTGAATGCAAAACAAGAAAATGCTTAAATCCTCAAAGTTCCATGCAAATTATAATCTAAATTAATTATACCTTCTAAACATAGGTACTTACTGAAATCTAATTTTTTTTTTTTTATTAAAGAATCTTAAATATTTGCCGATTTATTTTTCAGAAATAGCTACTGTGTATAAGTATTTTATTCTTTTTAGTGATAACATTTAATTTATAACTCGATATTTTCACTACCAAATGGTGCCCGGCCGGAATCGACCCACTACTACAATATTGTTTTAAACCACCATTTATCTGTACCCAATAATATAAAAAAGAACCTTGCAAATTTGCGGAGATATTTATGATTTGCAGAGGTCTGTTGAGGTGTTTTGGTCTCTAGGTTTCAAAATCTTCATCGGATTTTCACCAAATTAAGATGGGACCAACTACAAACCTACTGCTATCGATCAACAAAATAATTAAGCATATAATAATATATAATAAATAAAACACATAATTTAGGCCTATTTTTTTTATTTATGTCAATAAATTTTGCGAATTCAGTATTATATAGTGAAATTAATAAACTTAAATTATTAAACCTGCCTCAATTAATAAACATTCTCTATTTTTATGTCTGTCAAATAACTAGAGAATGTAGAATTTTCCCTCTGCGAGTTGTTGCGACACATTTTAGTCTCCAGAACGTATTCAAAGTACTGAGGTTCTATGTGAAAAAATAGGCAGCAATTTCACGCAGAATAGATTTCGTGATCAGTTTTTGCTTGTTATGATGACAAACTCCGATGATTTCCTAGTTCACTTAATTGCTCCCATTGTGGAGCCTCTTTTTACAAGTTGGCTTTACCTTCAACTTTCGATTTTGATGATTAAATTGGATCGAAAGCATAGGCGCTTACATATTATAAATAAGGCTAACAGACAATGTTGAATGTTTTGAAAAATCATAAATAATGATTTGACATTCGGTTCA
Source organism: Venusia cambrica (assembly GCA_951394065.1). Classification (NCBI taxonomy): domain Eukaryota; kingdom Metazoa; phylum Arthropoda; class Insecta; order Lepidoptera; family Geometridae; genus Venusia; species Venusia cambrica. Next base: position 13,311,269 of record OX596047.1, on the reverse strand, counting down.
ATATCAAAAAACATGTATTTTTAAATTAAATAAGTATAAATCTGCAGTTAAAACTCTTTCAAATATCATCCCACAAGCCCACAAGACATATTCAACCCCATTTCTCAAAAACTATGCTAGTAATAATAAGTAAATATTCATAAAAAAATATAATAATAAAGACAATTATTTTTCATCAACCCTCTGCGCAATCGAAATTGTGTGTGGTTTGAATCAACCATCCAACGTTAGTAACAAAAATGTGTAAACCTAATCCCCCAATATCCCAAAACTACATCAAATATACATAAATCCCCTCCCCGTGTGTAATTGTCAATCAATTTGGATTTTATGTTATCTCCTTAAATTTTAATTTCATTAAAATTGGAGACTCCGTACGAGAGCTATCTTCGGACAAACATTGCCACTTACGTACGACAGAATCTTATAGTGCCGCATTGGGTGATCCCAACATAACTTAGAGACTTTGCTCGCTTCGCTTGAACTAAAATACAAACGCATAGATAATATTTTGAATTGTCAAAAACCAGTTGCACGATCTCCACAAGAACTTAGAAATAGGGTAGTCTCGGGCAATTAGTTTGACTAATCGTAAAGTTAATAGCCTAGTCACCTACTTGATGAGAATGAATAACAAACAGATATGATTTAGTTTACCAGCCTTCCGTGTTGCCAAGGTCGTAATTACAGACTGAGGAGTAAGGAGACAAAAACTTGACGCCAGATTTCGTCTTAATTGGAAGTCTTCGTAAACATGTTACAATATTTTTGAATAAAAATCGGCCAAAAGTTGGGTAGGTACTCTACAAACTTGACAACTCATGCCGAGTTGCTAGGAGCAGGTTCAAACCCGAGGTTCTTGCATTTCTCCTTGTGTGTTGGTCGCGATCACGAACAGGGTCGTAGATTTGACGTATCAAAATGATCCTAAAAAATCTTAAAATTAACGATTGATTTAGATTTGGATTCTGTGCTTTTAAAAATTGTGATAGTTCACAATATTGGCCTCAATAAAACCGGGATGGCCATAGTCCTTTGTGTAATCGATCAATGCTCCAAGTTTAACGATTAATAAGTTTTGAGGTAGCTCATTATGTATAAGTACATTTTAACACAATAGATAGAAATGTAGATAGAAGTACAATATTGTACATGGTTTGGTTGGTGGTAGGACTTTATAAGCCGCCTGGCTAGCTACCACCATCTAACCATGTCTGCCGTCATAACAACGATTCTAAATGGTTGTATTCCGGTATTTATAGGTAACACAGCAAGTACCTCTGGTTCAGTTCAGTTTCTTCAGATTGTTGAGGATTCCGGGTGAAGAGCGCTTCCACCTTCGGCCTTATCAAAACTTGTAATCAGATGAGATGAAGGCCAAGAGCTTTCCCGCCGTACAAAAAAAAAAAACATCAAACTGGAATTGATAATCGGTCACCGAAGGCTTCGTAAATTCATAAAAGTTTGTAACAGTATGTGACGGACAACGTAAGTCACCACTCTCTTCGATCAAGTGACTAGTGTCTCAGAGACGAAGCAAGGTCGAAGTCTCCGAAAGTAATTCAGTACAACCGCCTCTGTGGTCTAGTGGTTCGTCGACAGATCCAGAGGTCCCGGGTTCGATCCCCAAGGGGGGTACAATATTATGCTTGGTTTGGTTGGTGATAGCACTCTGTTTAAATCCGCCAGGCTAGCTACTACCAAGGGTTAGTATTATTTTTTTTATCTGATACCTAAGTCTGTCGCCAATACAACAATTCCAAATAGTTGTGCGACGGTATTTAGTGAAAAACGCCAGTTACTCGACTTGTTGAGGATTCCGGGTGAAGTGCGCTTCCACATTCGGTATTATCACTTGAAATCAGGTGAGATGAAGGCCAAGTGCTTCCCCGTCATAAAAAAAAGTACCGTTTAACTAGTAGGTACGCACATAATGTCTGAATCAATTTCCGTGTTCTTGGTTGCTGAACTACCTACCGCTAAATTGAGTTTGCCAATTTCGTTCTATATATTATATCCAAGAACTGAATTTGAATCGTGAGTTCTATGGCATCCTGTCATATTTAATTCAGTAGATAGTTTTTAGATATGTTGCCGTTTCATAATTCGTTACAAAGAAGTCAGGCTACTTTATAATTTATCTAAGGCGTATCACTTCTATATACTTACATATCGGTTTAATTTATGTTGAGATTAATATGTTAGATCTTATCAGAAGGCTGTTTAGCGTGGCACGCATGCGCGGTCAAAGAATAAATAGATTGTGCCACAAATTACTTGAGTGTTTTACTCTCTATGTAACGCAAAAAAACGAACGCTGGTACTAAAGATAAAATGATTTTATCAGGTAACATGCCCTCCGTAGTTTGAAACATCTTACCCATTGGACAATCAGCTGATACAATCCTACAACACTCACCGGGATCCGGGATCCGGGATCCCAGGACCTCCGGAGTCACACGCCCACCACTAGACCACGGACATGATAACTGGTGATGTTTGTCGTTTTGTCTTATGTTTGTATGAGCTGGCCCCTTGGGGGAGGACACGATTTACATTGATGAACTTATAGGTCATTGCCGAGGCGATGTCTCCACACAAAAAACACAGTCTGTCAACTTTGGCGTTTCGATTGATCAATAGCAACTTGATTTAATTATAATTTGAGTTGTCTGTTCACGTCTTGTTACGCACGACTACGTAGGACCTTGGTATTGATCCTTTACTGCCAACTACCAGCCCAAGATGTGACTTGCACAACCTGGCACCGCTCCGCTATTTTTGATACCGGTTGTCATTTCTTGTCCATTATGATGACTTTACAGCTTTTTTATATAGGTATTTTACAAGTTTTAATAAAAAATCTTCCCTGTACAAACAATGGCTCAATGTACCTATAACCATGTTAAATTTTCGTATTTTATGCATCCATAAATGTATTTCATGATGTTCGTTATCGTAGGTACTGACTTGTATTGATTACCTTCGTACAAGTTATAATACCTACCTAGACATATAGAGATGAGATATAGGTGCCTCTATATCTCATGGTTATTGATAGATTAGATAGGTTATCATAGTTATACCTATCTACCTGTACCTATCCAAACTAGGACAAACAGACCTATACATGTATTACAGTTATTCTTATAATTGTGTTATGGTGGAATCTCAGGGATAAGTATGGGTCGGTTTTTGGTAAATTGTAGTTTCACTATACATAATGGATTAAAAAAAAAAAAAAAAGAGTTGGACTCGCGCACCGAGGGTTCCGTACAAACCTGTAGCTAAATAAGTAAAAGTTATGGTATTTTTATCGCTTAATAAAATCCATAACATTCCAATCTGAAAACTGGAGGAGCATACATTTAAGACAAAGGTCTCTTTATCGTTTCTTATTATTTAAACAAAAATGATTAAATGATGTAACTAATAAACTCTTTCTGGAAAAAAATGGAACCGACTTCACCACTAAAAACTTACAAATAACTCTTAGGGTAAGTTCATATAATTTGAAGTTGGTGCCGAATTGCCAAGCACAACAATATGTTTATTGTATGGCACCGCCTTCAAATTATATGAACTTACCCTAAGAGTTATTTGTAAGTTTTTAGTGGTGAAGTCGGTTCCATTTTTTTCCAGAAAGAGTTTATTTTTAGCTTTTTTTCGTTGTAAGACCTACGACACCACGACGTCTCCGACACACTATTTAAGATTCGTGTGAGGGTGCAATAATACGTTATTTTTTGTATGAAAATATATTTTCCATATCGATTGAGTAATAACGGAGTTCTGAGGTAATGCAGTAGTAGTCCTTAAAGAGTCATCGATCACCAACACGCCTGCCAAGCGTGAGTATTATGGCAAAGCCATCCATTGCTTTCTTTAGCATTGGGGTGCCCTATACAGTTGACTTTTATGGGCTCTAATGATGATGATGATACATGTATACAGCATTTATAGCCAGAATGCGTCAAAGTCAATTCCACTTACTACTACGTATCATCATTACTACGATCAACAACATGCCAAGCGTGGTGATTATGGCAAAACCCTGGGTAAGGTAAGTGGTTCAAAAGGTCTACTCTAGTGACCGTAAACACCACAGGAAAGCAGAATACGCAATATCGTTTACTTGGATGACATATATTTTCCAATTATTTTGATATAAAAACCAAACTACTGAACCAATTTTGATAAAATTTCTATGGGACCACCTCGCAAGTATGGCCTACTAAACGTAATAAGAATCATCAAAATCTATTTCGAATTGGCGGAGAAATCAAGTAAAAAACTAACAAAAAAAAAATACAAAAAAACATACACCCCAATTAAGAACCTCCTGCTTATTTTGAAGTTAGTTAAAAATGTATGCTTTTTGCAATTTTTCCTCTATCTGTGCTATAAAACGTGCTATAAGCTTCTGAGTTCACGGAAAAAACCTGAGTATTTGATATAAATAAATATTACAGGACATTAATTTCACACAGCGCCATCTAGCCCCAAACTAAGCATAGCTTGTAATATGGAAACTAGATTACGGACATATCATGCAATAAAACACCCAAACACAGAACATATATTTAAATTCATCACTAAAATGTTTGTCCTGGGTGGGAATCGAACACACAACCTCCAGCGCAGAAGGCAGAGCTACTACCAACTGAGCTATGAGGCTTGTTGAATTATAATAACAACATTATTTTTAATTCAAATGTTAAGATTTTTCTATATTGGTTCCCTAACTATCTGAATCTTTACGAGATAAGTTTCCTCACTTAGGGCAGCTATATTGAAAATCTACATATTGAAAATAAAAAACAATAAATATTTAAGAAATCAGATAATGTAGATCATTTGTTCATTCATCCACTATGTCTTGAAGCTAAAATTTTACAAAGCTATGTAACTCGTACCGAGAGCTGAGGTTACTCAGCTCTCGGTACGAGTCTCTCCATAATGACAGATTAGTAGAATACTTTGTTACTAATTCTAATATAAATCAATGTATTTGATCTAGCGCCATCTATCGGAGTATTTTGTTGTTATTTTACTTATTTAGGAATTCATAAAAATCGAATCAACTCTGAAATTCAAAGCGAATAAACTCTGAAATTCAAAGCGAATCAACTCTGAAATTTAAAGCGAATCAACTCTGAAATTCAAAGCGAATCAACTCTGAAATTCAAAGCGAATCAACTCTGAAATTCAAAGCGAATCAACTCTGAAATTCAAATCGAATCAACTCTGAAATTCAAAGCGAATAAACTCTGAAATTCAAAGCCAATCAACTCTGAAATTCAAAGCGAATCAACTCTGAAATTCAAAGCGAATCAACACTGAAATTCAAAGCGAATCAACTCTGAAATTCAAAGCAGTGATCCTTTTGATATCACAAATCGTTTTAAAGGATCCTTTAATTTTAGAGCTATATATGCTAGAGTAAAGATCGCCAAAGATAAAGCACTCTAATAATGAGCGCCCCCCCACTGTGGTTAACGCTCATATGTAAAAAAGGTGTATAGACACAATACTCGTACCTACATATGCTTTGACATTGGTTGTTCAGTCACCGGCCGAACGGCCGGATGGTCTTCTCATTGGTTGTTGGTGACTACACTAATGGTGATACCATTAGTGACTGAACAACCAATGACAACGCATATTTATGCGTATTGCATCTATACACCTTCTTTGCGTGTGAACGTAACCGCTGCTGGGTGGTGTTTATTTTAAGAATTTTCCGCCTCTGTGGTCTAGTGGCTCAACCCACCGATTTCAGATCTCGAGGTCCGGGGTTCGATCCCCAGGGGAGCAATATTGTGCTTGGTTTGGTTGGTGGTAGGCTTTTGTTTGAGTCCGCCTGGCTAGCTACCACCATCTTACCTAATTCTGTCGCCATAATAACAATTCTTAAAAATGTTATCTGTCCGGTATTTAGAGGATAGATCGCCAGTTTATCAATTAGTTTAAGATTCCGGGTGAAGTGCGCCTCCACTTTTGGCCTTATCTCAACTTATAACCAGGTAAGATTTATATAACAAACTTTTTTTTACTGTCCCCGTAGAACAATAAAAAAAATAATGCTTTAAAATAAACTATTCTAAAAATGAACGTCTCCATCTTCTGTTGATAAATCATAAAGCTTTATTGCGACGGTAGCCAATAAACCTATTTGTCCGCGAACAGATTCACATAATCGGGCTGTACTTGACAGATATGGACCCCTAAATCATAAGATTATTTTCTTTGTAGATTGCTCACAGAGTATATTCAACTCTATTGCAGTGCCATACAATGCATTTCATTGCTGTGTTTTTGTCGGATGAGCCTCTCTGACGAATAGTTGGTGTAACATTACGGTAATTTTACGAGAGGGTCGTCTGTGCCGGTAACTGATAGATCGTAAATAATATGATCTAAATAAAACTTACGCATTATATTTATACTCGTGTAAACGGAATTTATAGGTACACTTAGAAGTGCTATCGAAAAGTACATTATTATATAAAATACTAGAAACGACCTACCTACCTACCTAGAAATTATAGCATCTCGATGATTCTGGCAATATTGTCAATGAATAGCAATAACTGTAGGTTTGCCTCCCCTTGTGGCCTGGTTGTTATTGTAAATAATTTACTAGAGAGTCCATTCATTTACACACTACATTCACAGTTTCTAGATAATTAAATTCCTCGCAAACGTTGGAGCTCAGATGCAATGATAAAACATTTCAAACGTTTCAGTAGATGTGCGCCGGCGCACGTGTGTTGAGTTCAGCCCCTAGTCACGACGCCTGATGCCTCCGTGACCTGGCAGACAAATCGAGATGAATTGCCAGCAATTCTTTCCTACCTTCTTTCACTAATGTGACAGGAACATTACCTCTCATACGATATCTTGAAACTCCTGAGCATTCGTCTTTATAGTATAACATAGTGGTTTAAAATGGACTATGCAAATTTCACCGTTAAGAAATATATAAAGAATAGAAAGAAAGACACACAGAACCCACAAAAATGTTTTTTATTTATCAATATATTTATAACAATTGTATGTAACATATTTATATAACAAGTTATATAAATATGTTACTAAGTAAGTATGATACAGGTAATTTTGTAGTAATACAGTTATACATAGCAGGTAAAAAAACATAGCATAAGTACAGTTGCTACTATAAAAGTTACGCATAGCAACAGTGTGTGGGTTAAAAAGGTCGCTGTCTCAGCATTTAATTTAGATAAGTACCACAGTTTTATGATTGCATATAAAACATAACATTGTGCTAAGTTGGTTCTATTAAAAAACAAGTCTATAAATCACAAAATACATGAATCTTCAGAAACCTCTTAGAATAAACCTAACGTTGCCTCAATGTCTTCTTGCCTCTCGTTTCATTAGTGCAGTAATGTGTCATCAACTTACAATCAGAACACAAGTTTGGTCGTCCATCCGTGAAAAAATGCCAACAAAAATGTCAAGCAACTTTATAAAGAGATGGCCTCTCGTTAACAGGTTGTTAATCAAAATACGATACCTACAGTTGCAGATTATCGTGGATGCGATCTCAGTGTTTTCGGAAACTTACGGTCGTTGGGTTCAATCCTTGTGCACGTCAGACGCTCGTGTCGTGTCGGATTGCCGGATTGCCGGGTGCTCTGTGCAATCTTGGGGATTAAGCGCAGTATAGCTAAAAAAGGAATGGCTGGAACTAAGTTTTTTTACGTACTTACCTTAGTTGTGGCACAGAATATATAATAGTATTACGATTTGGGGCTATGTTGCGCTGTATGAGAAGTTTTACATTAAATTATCTAAGCTTTAAATTGAATTGGCTATACTTGTCCAGTTACAAACAAGCCTTTAAAAAATAGCGCTGGTGAACATTCGCGGCTAAAACTGACTTATATAAATGTCTTCTCATACCTTAAAGCAGTTCACAATATCTGAATTAATTGTTTTTTTACGAGGGGGAAGTGCTTGATGGTGCCAAGGTTGTTAAAGTCAAACATGGAAGCGTACTTCACCCTGAATCCTAAGCAGACTGAAGATCTGGCCCTTTGCCTCTAAATACCAGAACAAAATAATTATAATTGTTGTTATGGTGACAGACTTGGATAAGACAGTGGTAGATAGCAAGGCGGACGTAAAACTTTTCCTACCACCAACCAATCCGAGCACAAATGTTTAACCGGAATCGAACTTGATACCTCTGGGTCGGATACCGGTTAGCGAATTACTAGATTACAGAGGCAGCATTTTCCTGGATAAATTTTACTAAATAAATTCAATAAAAAAATGGTAAAATAAATAATCTAATAAATGTATAAAATATTAAATATTGAATGCAACAACGCGTTAGAAATTGACAAAGCTTGGCCAAGATATTAGCGCGTTGCTTTTCTGAGTTTTTAAATTAACTAGCTCTTTTAAAAGTACTGTACCTTTTAGCAAGTGTGCGGTTTTCATTTGAACATCAATCAAAATCATATCAGGCCTTTTAATCCAATAGACGGTGACGGACATTTTAGCGAGGCTTTACCTTAATTAAAGACGTCGGCATTCACATTAAAAACGAAATAACGGATCGCAGTGAACTCGCTCGCCCTTTGCAGTAGGGATTACGAAATAGGGTGAAAGTAATGTCACTTGAATTAATACATTTCCGAAAATACTTCTATGACGCATTTGAATGTCTGTGCATCTTAAAAAACGTTCATACTACCATGTACTATACGTTTTATACAACCTGTATAAAATAATATGATTTATTTTATAAAATATTTGGACAAAAGATCATCTTTCGAAAGTGAAGAGAAAAATAAAAAAAAAACCGTTAAAAATCCATAATTAATAAAAATTAAATCAAATCAATCTTCAGATACCTTTTCAGGAGGATCTTTCGGGATTTATTTGAAACGTGATATTTACTGCTTGTTCAGAATCGCTATGCAAGGAACGCGACAAGGTTTTAGTACGCAAATCACCGGAATTCGATCGGAGCACTTCAGACGTTATTCGGGTTGAGCGTCATACAACGGGATTCTAGAGGGAATAGAACTACCCAAAACGCATAGTTCAAACTCCAGGCATCTCTCGCATTCGCCTCGCACCCACTACGCCGTGGGAGTCATTATTTGCCCGAGTTATAACTTGGGAGGCCTCAATTAATTATCTTGCACCGCTGACATTAAGTGCATTCGACGGATTTTTTCACTTTTAAGAAAAGTAATGAAGGCACAGGCAAGGCAATTTGCGTGGCTGATAAATTGGAGCAGGGCCTGTGGACCTTTGCTCCATTTACACCGAAAGTGTAAATATATCTCGTAGTAGCGTATAACTCGTACCTACCTAACCAGATCAAAATCTACCAGTCAATACATGTATGTATGTGTACCAAAAAAGTTATTTTACAGTGTTATTTTGAACTCATTTGCTATTTATCCAAGCTAAATTAATTGGATACGATTTTTAATTTAAATTTAATTGAAATAGACATTAAGGCACTGCATTGCGTCCGTTGACTTGAGCCATGAAGTTGTTGTATGTTTCTGGGAAAGCTCGAGCGTAAGCGATTCATTGAAAAAGCATTGCTACTATTGTAGTTCAATAATATACCGGAAATAACCAATGGGGCACTGTATGGCGCCCTTTTGAATTGAGATATAAGTTGTATGTGTTTGGGAAAGCTAGTTTACTACTCACAGTTTATGATCGGTTGCATCTATTTTTTGTCCAGGCAAGCTTCAAAATTAACGTCTTAATGCAACCGGCGACGGCGACTATACCCATAGACCGAAAATATAGCAATACTGTTTGGCGACTGAAAAAGAAATGGATTCGGGCCTTTTACTTAAATCTCTTCCTTCCTGGCAGGTAGAACTTCACAGTCGTGGTCTTTATTAAGTATTGTCCCGGGCTAATGTAGCTCGGCTTACTTTATCTCACCAATTTTGCAAACTAGCAGACAGTCTGCAGCGTACATGCAGGTTTTTTTTTTATTGTGCGACGGGGAAGCGCTTGGTCTTCATCCGACCTGGTTTTAAGTTACGATAAGGTCGATTTCGGAAACGCAAGAGCGCACCCGGAATCTTTACCAAACTGAAGACCTGGTCTTACCTCTTAATGCCGGAACCCAGCAAGCTATAACTTTGGCGACAGACTCAGGTAAGATGGTGGTAGCTAGCCAGGCGGACTTAAACAAAATCCTACCACCAACTAAACCAAGCATAACCAAAAATATTGTACTCCCCTTGGGATCGAACCCGGGACCTCTGGATCTTACATCAGTGGTCGAACCACAAGACCACAAAGACAATGACTGCTGAACTCCAATTCATACTTGTATAATTTAAATTGGTGTGAGTTAAAACTTTGTGATCGTCATTTCAGTCGTCCGGAAGACATTCAACCAGCGGCCCTTGTAAATGCGGCGCTTGCCATCCGCATCGCGACCAAGAATTATTTCTTATTTCGGTTACATAACTGGCCCCAGTTTGGTGGAACGCAATTATTAGACCCGCACTTGTCTCGTTCACGTCACGAGCGAGTAATCGACGTTTCATTTTCATATTTCGGCCGATTTTGCGTAATACCGGACCGACTGGTGATATTCGACGACACGCAATCTATCTTCTAATTACAACAATACCTATTTACACATAGATACACATTGGGTCATGGAAAAAACGGAACAATGAGCTTATATATATATATATATATATATATATAAATAAAATATGTATAATGAGCGTTACATGAACTTACATACTACAAATTAATATGATTAAATTGATCTTTTGCCATGGCGGCTGCGGCTTAACACATGATCTCTCCAACGCAGCTCATGGATGTCGTTAAAGCCGACTAAGGGATCTCAACAGAAGCAGGGCAGCAGCATTATATTTTCAATCAAATTCATTTATAAAAAAAACAATTCAATAAAAAAAAGCTTCAATCCCCCTGCCATGCGTGGTGATTATGGCAAAACTCTCCTGCTTTGTAGGAGGCTCTGTCCAGCAGTGGACACAAATGGGCCGTCAGGATGGGAGTCAGTGATAAATAATGATGAAACTGATCCTACATTGATTTACAAAATATTACTAGGTATCATGTGTTACATAATTTTTACTATAACTGGTCATCAAAACTGTGAATCAAACTACGCACCACTGATCGTAATTTATTCACCAGCATGTATCGAAGGTGATGTTTTGAAGTGATAGGAAGATATTAGTGGGTGTATTTATGTTGCAAGGTGTCACATAAGGTGTGTTTTCAAGGGCGTTGTGCTGTCAAACCTGTATGTACGTTTTGTGGTAAAGCTTCGGCTGTTGAGAAAGTTATTTCATCCTGTTAATGATTTAGGATAAAGGGAATACGTAAAAAGCAGTAGTAATGACCAGTACATAGAATCTACGGGGGTTAAATTTATGTTTATTTATAATTGAAGTCGCCGTAATAACAATCAAAACAAAAAAAAACATCTAGCAATCTATTATGGTTCAAAAGATATTGCTCTTTAAAGGTCGGACAAATAGACGGACAGATAGATGGACAACAAAGTGTACTAAGACTTCGTTGTCCATCTGTCTGTTGGGACCCGTTGGTACTATATGGTACGGAACCCTAATAAACCTCATAAATACATTTCAGACACCTACTTAAACCACGTAGTAGAGAAACAGTCCCTCTAACTTAACAGCTATAACAGCTAAAGACACATAAATACTAACTTCTCTTACTAATTAGGTATGTTAGGTACGTCAACATTACAGAGAACAGACAGACAACATGACCGTGGCTGGGGTAAGCTAATTTGATATAAAAAGAGCAACATCAACGCGTTACATGAACTGGACATGTCTTGTAGTTTGTCTAAGAAATCTGTGTATGGATAGGGCACATAGTCTTTATGTTGTTTTTTTTTTAAATGCTACATAATTCATTTATTTGGCCGAAATTATGAAGCCCACGATTGCTTGTGCTGACGTACTTGTATGTTCGTACTATTCTTGTGGTTTTATTTCGCAATCAAATAAAATATACGTTAAAAAAACTATAGCAGAGATTTATTGACTGCCAATGTCAATTTAAAAACGGAAATCTATGTATATTTTAACCAAAGGATACCCGAAAAAGGACATATCGATGTCACTTGGACCCTTTACTAAGAAGTCCACGTAATTCAAACAATAATTCAGCAATTCAGGTCATATCCACATGTTAATATCGTCACAGCCCCAATGATATGTGTCAGAGCTTCGTGTCGACTAGTTTACAAATAAAACAAAATAAATACAGTGTTGTCCATCTGTCAGCCAACGCCGACGCCTGCGCGGTAGTCGCCACACATCACACTCTCCATGAGAAATGATAAGCCCTCTTAACGGCCGCCGTATCTCTCCACATAAAATGTACTTAAAACTCAAAATGAGAACAAGGTTCAACATTTTATAGCCAAAGGCGGTAATTTCCTTTAAACACGCACTTTAATTTTGCCTCATTAAAACTCGATGCAAGGATCGTACCAAAGATGCTACCGATGATCGAAACTAAAAAAAATATCGTCCGCATAATTAAGTGATTATGAAGCGTAAACTGAATAAATTGCTGCGAAAATTGATAGGAATTTCTTTTGTTGCATAATTGAACTGATGCAACTGAAAAAGAAGGGCGAGTTGCAAACCTTGGAGAAAGGAGATCCTTTAAAGAGGCGAACGAGGATCGGGTTTATTTATGTAGCAAAACGCAATAAAAGGTATTCCTTAATGATGCTGACGCCGATATTAATATCGTAAAAACCGGACTGCTCTTCGCTTTAATGTAGTTATAAATTACGTTTTTGGAGTTGAGTGGAGAGACGACCCGCCTGCCCTTACTGGTCGCTGATCTCTCTGCGATCGCGCATGTCAATGGTACCTACACACAGTAATGCCATAATGTTTACGTTACTTATCGTTCAGAATCGTACACAGGCAATGCGGCCCATTTTTGCACGCCTAATACAATAAAATACAGAAAAAAATGTTACAGCTTTTACTTTTTTTTAATTTTTAATTGTACGACGGGGAAGCGCTTAGCCTTCATCTCACCTGGTAACAAGTTGAGATAAAGCCGAAGGTGGAGGCGTACTTCACCCGGAATCCTCAATTCTGTATTTGAAATGCAAACGTATTTAATTGTAGGTATTGCGTCTCTGTTTATATGATGCAACATTATTATGCGACATCGAATATAGTACGAGATTTTGCCTAAATTATCATAATTTATCTGATTATTCAGAAAAAGGATTGACGAGCTTGCGAAAATCACCAGCCCATAATAAATAATGCAGAAAACATTGTTTATTCCATTTTAATGATCACGATAAATAAAAGAAGAGTGTCTTCTCGTAAATATTCTCCGAGCCGCCACCTGCTGGCAGACCAGTGTAAGTGTTAATCATTAACATCTGCAGTTTCTTTATTTATTGTGTTTATTCGAGTGATGGAAGGTTTTTGATTTTGTTGTTATGATAATTTATACGATAAATATGAAAGAATGAATCGTTATGGCAACAACCGCCTCTGATGTGGTCTAGTGGTTCAACCCACCGAATTCAGATCCAGAGGCCCCGGGTTCGATCCCCAGGTGAGCAATATTGTGCTCAAATTCTTAGAGGTAAGATAGCCAGTTCCTCAGTTTGTTGAGGATTCCGAGTGAAGTGCGCCTCCACCTTCTGCCTTATCTCATCATGTTACCAGGTGAGATGAAGGCTAAGCGCTTCCCCAGCGTACAATAAAAAATAAACATACTGTAATGTGAATGTGGTATTAGTTAGATTGGTCATCATCCAGTTAGTACGAAGCTATTTGTATTTCGATAACTAGTAGCGATTAACTGTTTATTTTTCATCCTGCGACGTATCTCTATGAAAAGTTCACATAAATAATAACCCTTACAAGAGAGTGCGTAATTAAATATTCATTTAAAAAATAAATGAATGAGTTTGCTCAACACCGATAAAATGTTCGCACAATAAAACGTGAGAAATGAAAGTAAGCTGCGACGAATATCAAAAAGTCAATCAGTATACATATATGAAGTACGAAGATAATGTAAGATTGCAGTACATGCAGGTACAAGTTAATTCAAGTTTCCTCGAAAATCATATCGGACATCAGTTTTATTGCCGGATGATTGCGCCCAGATTGAAGAACACGAATAATTTAATGCAATTATTTGGGATTTGGTAAAATGCTGAGAACAGGGTAACTTGTGCCAGCCAGATCTCTAACTGAGCAGAGCGAAAGTATGCTTGAAGGAACCATACTATGTGCATGGTTTATTAAACTAGAAAAGCAACCGTATTATTTTTACCAAATAGCATCCTCACACTGAATAAAAGAAAAGCAAATCATGAGCTAGCTGGAAACTGATATAATCTCTGTATCACCGGTCCCTGCCTCTGTGAATTTTCCCTTGACGGTTGATATCGGGAGTTCAACCGTCGCTCATCTCAGCTAGAGCACCGTGTAGCGGTCATCACCGTTAAATCGATCGACATTAAACGGGCATGGGCGGGTGAAAGACGATAATGAGCCACTTCTTGCAGGTGTCATGCCTCTTGCCGATAATGATGCGCCAAAGTAGTGTTTTATACGATTTCAAACAGTGTTAATGGGGCTTCAAGAGAAATGAGAACCTGAAATTGCACTGAAACAACCACGACCTACTTTGTACCTGACATATCGATGTTCATGAATACATGAATAAACAATTCAGATCGGACTCATCGCTTATCGGGGATAGGTGTCTCTTGAAATTTGTTTCATCTACAACCGAGTCTGTAGTCTGCTGAAAGTTATTGAGTCTTCAGAATTAATACCTATTTATTTTCATGTTTTCTTCATAATGACAAAACCAAATTCTCTGTCTTTGCTTTTTTTTTATTTAAATTCTTTATTGAAGGGTTTGTTCAAAACTGAACAAAATAACAAAAACAAGTAAATTCTAAGATTTTTAAAAATAACCTTAACGATATATTAACGATTCATAATTGCTAAATTTTAAAGTTTCTCTGATAGAGGTCTTTGCTTTTATAAAGCATGTTTTAACTTCTGTAAAGGTTACCTAGAGATATAAGTAAATATAAATATATATATAACATGCGTAAGATTTTGGTCTACGAAACCTTAGCGACACTCTCAAACTAGTAGAGTGTCCTTTGTAACTTGGAGTTTCAACAGTTTGAAACTCATCTCACTAGAGTCACAAAAGTTATAGTTGCGATTAAATTAAGCCATTATAATAACGTACGTAAAATGTCATGAGCGTGGATGGATATGCGAACAGAGGAAGGCCGATATAGCGATGCTGGATTGTGTGAAAAAGGACGTGAGTATAAAAAGCGCAGTGCATAGTTGACGGCTGGTAGAAGTGAGTAGAAAGATAGAACTTGCTATGTCGGCGACCCAACCTAGCATGGGATAAGGGCAGGCGAATTGATTTATGAAATATCACAAAACAAATGCTTTACTTCCCACGCACTGTGAACGGAGCCTTAGTTCTAATCAATTTCGTGTGCACTACTGTTTCCTGTCGTTAATATTAAATAATTCCAAAGCATGTATGATTATAATTTATTCGCTGCACATTTGGTCACGGCTTGTGTAATTTTGTGATCTTTTACAGTAAATAGTAACTAGCATGGTTTTTAATGTGAAAATCTTCGAAATATATCATAAAGTGTGTTCAAAATGCGGGAATTTCTCTTCATCCTGTCATTTTGTCCTACTAGTACAATGAAATAGGAATTATTTATAGATATACTTTGCAAACAAAAACAAAAGTTGTCCCAGTTGTCCTACTATTTTAACCTTTTTTTTTAATTGTGGGATGACGCAGTTAAACCCATACCTATGTCCTATTTTTAATCTTAATTTATAACATAGTCAACAAGTTCATAAAAAATATGTTTAAGTTTGCATCTCATTTTAAGTGACGTAATGAATGGAGAATATTATGTATTTTAACCGAGATATTGTTTCGTAGCGGAACTTTATATATCCTATCATAATTACAACCCAAAAGAGTCTACAACAGGGCCAAAGCATTCCAATAGAACATTGAAAATAATAACAATCAGGTAATCACCCCATTTAGCAAGCGGGCTAGTGCACATAAGTGTTATGGTTACAGGCTGTAACCGTAATATGTCATTTTTTTTACTATTATTACATTACACCATTATTCAATGTTATACTGTATATGTCATTCATTTGTATCAGGGCAAGTGGATATACAGTTAGTAGTGGAAATCTTGAATTCAATGCTTTATGAGTCCTACTAACGGAAAAGCGTGCCTAACGCAATAAAGTACACATGAAACGATTATAGCGAGATATATTTAGGGTTAGATTCTATTTTATAATGGAATAATGCCACAATAACGTATTTAGTAGCTTCTATGTTTATTATATGCGTGAATTATTCAAAATTATGCTACGCCTGACATTGCGTTTCAGATCTAAAATGACACAGGCATAACTTGAATGTTTTGTTTTTTTTTCCTATTCCTTAGTTGGTGAGGTTAGAACTCATCGTATTTTACATCTATCATAATACAAATAGTAATTTATAACTTTCCTGCTTAGTATATCTGGCTTTGGCGACTCGATGTCACTGAACGTACGTTATGTTATTTGGGGTAGGTGTAATCTACCTCCTGGACTGCCTCGGACAACGGAAGCGCCTCGCCGTCTTTGCTAACGTCTCCGTTGCCCTGAATGATCCCTTTTGGCCGAATGATCCAAAAACTGGTGTTAGGACCGGCTAGGTTCATTTGACTGGCGATCACCCTCCTACCGAAGTCCGGTGTCAAACGGGTTGTCATTTTCCGTCGACGTGGGAAACCCAGTTGCCTGGGAAGCTCGCTCCATCGTAGACCTCATCTGTGCTCTGGCCCAGAACTAGGAAAGTGTAGTGGTCTAGAGCTAACCCATCATTTATAAAACAAAACTATCAAGCATCGATCACGATGCACCTTTTCAGTTTACCAGTAGAATCAAATTGGAATACGCCGAACGAATTGGTAGGAAATTATTCGGTAGATGCGACTTTATATGCAGCATTGAAGTATTTACTATGCAGACTGTTATCAACTTAAATAAAGTTTGTTGTAGTGAATTATAATTCGTGTTGCCGAAGAAATGTATTATTATACTAATATTGCGTACCATGCGTAGTAATTAAACTTTCGTTATTGTAATTAATGGGCATTGTATTCGAGATTAACTCGAAAATTGTGATCGTCGCGATAAGATTGAATTGTTTAGTGCCTCAGTGTGTCACAGCGGTTATAGTCATTGTCAGTCTTAAATTGTTCCCGGGACACGGGTCTACTCTTGGAAAACGTGAGTGATTGGGTTATATACGGATTAGAAAATGGTGTTATCAAATCTCTAGAACAAGCAGTTTCCTCGCCATAATATCTTTTGGAGTTAGTTATCAATGCGCAAATAAACTTCTGGATCGAAAATGAGTTTGATGCGCGGAGTATCTATAGGTGCCAGCCCAGTTTGCCAACACAGCTGCGTTCGAGATCAGAGTAGGCGTACGTAGAGTAAGCGTACAGATTGTATCATTATTACGTATTTACAAAAACAAAGTAAATAAGTATTATATCCGTTATGTAGTTCGCCTATTATATAAGCTATGCTTAGCTTGGGGTTTGGTAGCGCAGTGTTTAATGCCTATTACAATGGAATATTCTTAAGATCAAATTAGGATAATCACTATCGTATAAAATCGATTATATTCAGAGTGTCAGTAACAACACAACCTATCATTAGTCTACTTAGATGAATGAAATGTTTCAACTGGCAAGGATGAATAGAAATCTATCATTACTTCTTATTACGCTGCCAGTAATTTAGCCGATTAGACGTAAATAAGGTGCCTTGACAGGATGCCAGAAACAGGCTTCTAAATGGAAGACAAATTATTCATTCGATTTTCAAGCTGTGATAAGATCTATCGAGGTCGCTTGATGGCTGTAATACTGCTCAGGATATTTCATTGAGAAGAATCAGATTGGAAGCTTGATTTGATAATTTGCCTACCTAGCGCAATTAGAAATATCTTTTGGAATGGTGCAATTCTCGATCAATATTACAGATTAGCTAAGTAAAGTAGTTGGCCAATGGTAATTTTTAAGTAAGTATGAGTACCACCAAGCTCTAAAACGGAATCACCAAGTTTTGAATGCGGTATGAGTGACGATGACGAACAAATTCTGAATCTTCTTTAAAAAAAATATTTTCTCAGACCGTCACCGTCAGAGCATGCGCATGTGTCAAATACGCACATGAACTTCCGAAAAAACTAAATGTCCATTGTTGCACGACTAAATTTGAACCCACAACCTCCGGATCAGAAGGCGGGCCCATAACCACTTGGCACACTCTTTTACAAAGCTTCTTTTTTGATCTGAGAAATTAAGTCTCCTCTGGATGAATGGAATTATATACTAATTTATTTAACACAAACATACACATAACAAAAACGATATTACAATAAATAGACATTATGCCGATGGTATTTACTAAACGACTGGTTTTTTATGTAAGCAAATCGAATTGCACATGTATTTAACTTATATCCACACGTAATAGAATCTCTTGAAGGTTCAATCCATTGATGTCCGTTAATAAAACGTTTTTACGAGGGGACACAGTGAATAATACCACAACTTCCTTTAGTGAGCTTTTACGAGCGGTGTCGTGGTTTTATAATGCCAATGTAACTTCTCCAGCGGCTATTGGACTGTAAAAACCAACAAACGCTTTTGCGACTCGTATTTTTACTCTTTAACGAGTTGAATGTAGTATCATATGTTGTTATCTTTTTAACAACTTAAGGGGCCGTGACTAAAAAAAGCTTTGAATATCTAGAAAAATATAAAAGAAATCAGAAATTTTACCCTTCGATGATACCTTTGATTACTACTCAGATTGTAGATTTTTGCGAGTGGTCCCAATGTGAAAAAATAAACTAAAATAATGATTCAGGCGATTTGGACCGGAGTCCCTTTTGGCAGCGCATCTTTTCCTAAACACTGCTTAAAAGTAGGACCCTAATTACGATTGTAATAGTCATGTTGTTACGTTGCTCGCTTTAGCCAGTACTCGCCTTAAATTTGATTTCCAGTGTCTGTCTGGTGACTGGTGAGCAGTGAGACGTCTCAGCAGACAGTAACGAACTACGGACTCCCTTTACGGAGACCATATTATGTTGCCTTTGACATCATTAAGGTTGCAGCCGGTCTGCTAACCTAAGGGTAAAACTCAGACAATCGACTAGACTGTTAAGTTACTACAATCTTAAAACTACAACATTCACTTGTTGTGTTAAGATTCTGCAGTTTCAGTACCGAGGAGGCTGGAACTGGACAAATTTGATTGAACTGACAATCATGTTATCTCACATTTCACATTTGCGATTCTGGCAGAAAGCAAAACTTTTTTCTTAAATTTTTCATGTTCAAATAAACATTTACTTGAACATTTCAAGTAAATGTTTATTTGATCCAATATGACGTACTTATACAGTAAATGATTGCTTACAAATAAGTATAATCTTTTGTTATTGAATTTTAAATGTAGCGCATAGTTTTGACCAATAACATAATTGTAGTAATACATTCTTCAGATGCCACCCTAAAACGTATTGATCAAATAACAATAACATCTTTAATGATTGCAAGCCAAAAAGCAGCTGAACTTATACCCCCAACTCCTTTCAGACTATACTGAGAAGTTTTCTCCAATACTCAAAGAACTGGTTTACTATGGTATAATAACGAAAATGAAAAGCTTTAAAAAGAAATCAACTTTTTAATATAATTCGTACTGACATTTGAACTTACTACTCCGCAGTGTAGACTGTCCATTTGGATGTGTAACAGGAAAGCAACAAGTTTCGCTTATTGTTTAATGAAGCGAGACATCCGATCTCGTTACTTGGGACGTGGCCTGTGTGTGAAAATATCTTCTTTACATAGTAAGAAAGAATTTATATGTGAATCAGATCTGGTAAAACAAGATATGCAAATTTCCTGATACGCTGAGTTGAATCTCCTGTGAAATTGCACTATAGCGGTATTACATAGCAAGGATTAAAGGTCTTTATTAATAGTCCCTCGCAAAATTGTCCTTTTTGTTAAGAGATAAGGTTCATCAGATTTGGATGATTATCAGGGACTTCCGAGCGTAGATTCTAATGGGTCTTACAAATCTACGTTAATACATAGGTATTATTTACATTATTATGAACATAGTTCATACATACTATCCGGGTATTATCCAAAGCGTTTGTAGTAATGCAATTCTAAAGCTAGGTACCTGGTTAAACATGTTAGCTTTGAAATCGAATATTGTCATGTAGGTTTTCATAGCCCAATTGCTACTGGAACTTTGGTTTATTTATAATGTTGTATTTCTAACAAGCAGGAAGTTCAGCGACCTCTGAACAGTTTCTCAATGAACTAATGAAACAGGCGCTCCGTGGATAGGTGGGCATAACCACTGTTAATTTACTGGAGCAATTAAATCATATACGCTAGGGTTGGCACAGCTATCTCAAATCCTTCAGCGCAACGCTAAATTGTAAATAAACTCATTTATGAATACTTAATTGTACACGTCAACAATTACAAAAGAAAATGTATGTATCACATTTGAAGGTAGGTACACAATTTCGTCTGTTTAAGCCTTGAAGAACATAAATATTTTTTCAATAAAAAATAAAATGTACAATTAATTGTATATATTCATATTCATACTCAAGTATTTTAACATAGGAAGTTGATAGACACCATTAACCATTAACAAACCAGGCCAAAAACAATCATTCTTTATAATACTTAATACGCTACGATACAATTACGACCCCCTTTTTAAGCATTACACGGAGCGGTGTGAGGTTTGGTAATAAATATATGGAAGAGAAGTGAAAAAGTATTTTTTTGGTAGGTAAAATTTTGTTCACTGTCTTCTAGTATGATAGAGAGATGATGATGATGATAGTGACGACAAAGACCATGACAAAAAAATACATTGTTCTTAGTTCGAACGAGCAGTAGTTTTTTAGGCGTTATTTAAGTTAAAAAAATATTTTTTTACAAGTATAGCTTACGTTGACTTTGTATATTAACTTAGTAGGTAGGTACTGAATGTTGATGGAAAAACTAAATCTCGTATGACATGCCATCTATGCATAGCTTGTAATTATTTAAAAAGTCTTACGGTTTCAGTTTTAGTCAATAAATAAAATTATTATTGAAATTATTACTAAAACCTATTACTTGAGTGGAACTCACATAATGTAAAGGTTCAATTTCCAGCCACGGTTTGTCCTGGCTGGAAATTGAACCCACAACCTATTTGTTAATTAATTAATCATTTATTAACCAAGACGTTTTTGCCTCACTGAAAAAAATATATGACAGAACATTCATTTCACATTATAGCCCCAAACTAAGCATAGCAATATAATTTGTCTTTCCATTTAAATTCAGTGAACAAAAGATTTTATAAAAAAATGTACGTTCGCAAAGCAACCCTATCTGAAGTTTAACTAGTAGCGAAATTTTATGGTGAATTGATGAGAGGCACGTGTCGAGTGATGCAATAGCCCGCAAGTACATACTAAACTCAGACTCACTCCAACAATTATAAAACACTTCGCTTGTTTAGATAAACAAGCCTCATTGCCTAGTTGGTTATAGCTCTGCCTTCTGCGCTGTAGGGTGTGGGCTCGATCCCAACCCAGGATAAACATTTGTGTGATGAATATTGATGTTTGTTCTGTGTTTGGATTATCATATGATAAATAGGTATGTATTTACAAAAACAGAGCATGTAAGTATTATTTCCGTAATCTTTTTCCCATATAACAAGCTTTGCTTAGTTTGGAACTACATGGCGATGTGTGAAATCAATGTCCTGTAAAATTTATTTATTATTATAAGGTACAAGTACGAGAGTGAAGCCTTAATTTGCTTTATTTGCCTCATAATCATGCTACTGCTACAAAATATCTGGCAGATATTTAGGTAGGTACTTGTTATAAGTTCTAAATAGATACGTGGTTCACCTGTACACGAGGCATTCTCAGGAAAGCTCTTGCTGTTAAGTTGATCAGCTCTCGGCCAATTTGCTGTCACTCCGAACGCTGCAAATGTTTTCTCTAGTTTATTTTTTATTTTTTTATTACATGGATCTCTCTTTTATTGCTCAAGAAGTATCAAAGCACAAATAGGGTACGATAATAATAATTATAATAATAACTCGTATACAGCAACATCTTTTTTTAATTTAAAAATGAATAATATTTCTCTTACTCTTTAGTCAAGTGTTTTACAACAGCCCGCGGATAATACCTACATGTAGGCTTGTAAAACACTTGTATCGATTGTGGCTCGAGTGGTACTTTACTTATGTAAAGAACCTGCTGATAATCGTAAGTATCAATAAACTAGGAAAATATTCTGAAAATATAGGTAAATTAGTGCAGCAATATTGTGTTCAAATGAATACGAAATTCAATTTTATTTACTGCGTGATAAATATGAGCTTCTTTGTTTTGTACGAGAAAATCTACACAACAATAAAAAGCCCTAGCCTTTGCTTTTACTAATGGCTCCATGATATCACTGCTGCGCCATTCAATCTTTGTAACTCATCTGCATTCAACCTTTCTTATACATTTTTAAAGTATGTTATGCGAATTGAAACTCTAATACATAGTGCCTGAGGTTATTATGCAGAAGGAGAAGTTGCAGTTAGGTCGTTTCAATGCAAGGTGTTAACGCGTGCCTAGCTCGTGCCAATTTGTGAATAGCGCCGGACGCTGCGGGCAGCTTTCTTTCCTTCATTGCTAAACTTGTTGCTTGTTGCTTGGGTATCACTGCTGTGTTTTATAGGGCTTTTTAGGTATCATCGATATCGACAATCCGGATGTTAATAATCCGTTTTCTGTTTGATCAAATTACATCCCCGATGCGTAATATTTAAATTCGAATAGCATTGTAATTAAGTGCGTCATTCCAATTATGTAAATCGTTCCAGGACACTGATTTAACCAGACCCGTTCATCTCTACATCTATGATACATATCTAATGTTTACATGATTCGATTAGAAAGTCAGGTCACGGAGACATACTAGTAAAAGGACGCGGAAACATGCAATTGAAGGTATCTAGATGGTTCCCATCTGCCGTTATTAGTTGTAATCGGGCCTTCAGAGGATCGCTTCACTTTCTATTGATAGATTTATGAGGTATCGATAACCGTGGCATTGCGGGATGTGTAGTCGATAAATCATAGGCATCACTATTGAGGGACTCACGCGAGCCCGACTGAGGCTGTTGCCTACCGTCGGCTCATTACTATGATTGATGTTGTGTTTGAATGCATAAATATGTGCCTACCGACCGTGTGTACTCCGTCACGAGGCAACAGCATGCGTGTAATGACACACACGAGCTGGCTCTACGGCGATGATAGGAGACTGATTTTGATGTTTTTATGAGACAGATTGATTCTTGATAGAGTCTCCACTATGTGGAGCTATAAATTAAGAGGTCTATAGCTATAAAGAACTTACTATATTCTTTATTTAATGTTTACCTTTGTTTTATACAAACCTATATATTTCCTTGAAATGATCTTTAGCCGCAACTTTTTTATATTGTATTTGGCCTTGATCTCACCTGAATTTCAAGTTATGTTTAGGCTGAAGATTGAAGCGTACTTCACCCGGAATCCTCAATATTCTGAAGATATATAAACTTCACTATCTACCTCTATAAACTCCTCGCGTTCTGTATTTTTATATTATCAAAAACTGTAAACCTCGTTATTAAATTCCTTAGCTACTGGCCAACAGAATATTGTTATGTAGAAGGAATTTATTTAAATAATTACTGGCGAGATAGTCGTGTGCGATAAAACTAAAATGAAGAGATGTGTGTCTCACTCGTGACAGGGCGAGCCGTGGACGCTTTCTTCTCCAACGGGAGCTCTCTATTGAGCCTGTCAACTGCACATCTTGATGGTATGCTACGGAGCTATGTACAGGAATGAATCTTACTAATTTAGATCCACGGAATTTCAGATACGATTCTCGATCACCTGATAAAGCCTAACCAGTGAGCTGGTAGTGTTTTTGCCAATTTCACATACGGAATCTATTCAATGAATTCACATTCAACTTTATCGCTCAGTTATAAATCTATAGTGCCCGCAAAAACGCTTGCAACATCAAAACTGCAGCTCGTCATATGAATAATACATAGATATGATGTATTATCGTGTTATGTGCGGTGTATTAGTAATGTATTGGGTTCGGCTTTCACACATGAGGCTTAGTTTTATCGAGTATTTAGGACTTTTTTAAGCAAATACATTGGCTAATGCTTTTTAACATTTGTTTTCTATCAATATTATCAAATCAACGGAATATTTAATATGATTTGAAGATTTGACATTTTCATTTTGAATCGGTTTTTTTCTGTTGAGTGATGACAACAATATATCAAATGTATAACAATAAGCATAAAAAGTGATATCAAAGGTCCGAGAGGCATTTTCATAAAATCCAATCAAAATTACGCAAGTGTTTATTACAAAATGATTCAATTTCAACGCATTGTACGTTTGGCAAGCTATCGGCGGCAAATGACTTTCCCATCACTGAGGCTCACAATGCATAGAATAGAATTCAATCGCTGCGGTTGCGTGGATCGCTTCTTTGTAACCGCAGCACCGTATCAAATCACACTCACCCACCTATTTAGGTCTTCTGTATCATTTCACTATTTGAATCATCATCATCATCATTATCCTGAGTCCATATCCCCAGTAGTGGGTGGATAACGCATATGCCTTCTCCAATGAATCCTAAACATCCGGGCACTGAGCGGACCGCATGCAGGTTTTTTCTACTATACGCTCTTTGCCACTGATCCATCATCAATCAGGTGGTCTCTCGGTCTCCTAGCACTGTCGCACTTCCTTCGGACATCAGTCAAGAGAACTTTGCTTCATCTGCCGTCACCACGTGCAAATAATTGACGCCAAACTTACAAAATGTTACACATATCACTTTCCTTAGAAAGTGGATACGTTTTTGCGATAATAAATAGCAATGCTAAGTTATAAGCTACCGACTAAATAACTTTTATTCCGTCTAGCATTCATCCGCCAATCTACGCAGTGTTGACGCAAAATTACCATCGGAATTCGATGCCCGATCGTCATTTTATTCCTAATGGTTAGGTATCTAAGAAGTTTGCACAGCAGGGTGTTTAGAAGCCCGTGGTAGAGCCATCGACGTTGTAATTCATTATGAGTAGTTACGATTCAAGAATGCATCGGCCGGTATGCACGGCAATCCAGATTACGGAATTCTGGTTTGGAATACGAAGATCATTTTTCAAATATTTAGCTTATTTGAAAAAATCTTGCTTCTATGCAGTTTTATGATCCATTAAATATGAGAGATATGTTATAATTTTGTCATTACGTTCTTTGTTGTGACCTAGAATCTGTAATTTATTTTATTGATCGTGATTGAAAAGTCTTATATCTATTATTCTTGTATCTAAGTCGTAATTTATTTTATGTTTAGTTTAATGATTGTTATAATTATGATGTTATTTACATATTTAAATTGTTAGTGTATTTTAACAATGACTGAAATTCTTGTTAGCTCTTACTTTGAAGAATTGTATTTGTTACATGATGATACTTACATTAGTATGAGCATGTAGGTATAAGTAAGTATTTATTAGTAGGTACTCCATCAGACTCACCACTTTTTCTCCCGCGAGGATCCACCTTTTATCACTACTTAGAGCGAGGATCTTTCTTGAGAATCACCTACTAGAGGATAGTTAGAGGCACGTTCGGCACATATCCACCAGTTTACATGTAGGTACTTAGCAAGTAATCAAAATGTTATAAATTTTGTACCTAATGACACACGAATACTCGTATATAAAAAAGGTTGCTGAAAAATAATGTATGTAACATCTCTTCGCTGTCATTTTCTTAAGTAATACATTGCGACGAACATTTTTTTTTAAAGTTGTGTTTATGTTTTGATTCAAAGAAATGTCACACGGGATGATTACGATTCATAAAGTAAACATATATAATACAAATGGTATATAAGTATATTTGTCTACTTATCATATACATTTAATGCATAACGTTACGTATTGACGACGCCAGTCAGTGAAACCGGACACGTAGCGTTGACCAAATGAAAAACTGTATCACCGTAGAAAATAGCGGGATGGCATAGAGAGTGAAAACAAGCCGCTGGCAACTGGTTCGACTGACTAACAAAGACCCCTACCTCACCTTTAAGGCTACACTTGGGTATATGCTGCAGGGGCTTAGGATATAATGGTGGCTATTTATGTTTATCACGGCCTTTCAATATGTCTATTATTGTGATACGTGAGCGAAGCCTGCGGCGATGCAAGGGTGTTATTCTAGTCAGTCTGGTAATTTTGTTTACATTGAAATTCTACATTTACAAATGAACTAGCTTTCTAGCATGGTTTTACTTGTAATATATGTTATCAGAAATTTGTTTGTCCTTACAAAAGACATCAACGCGCTACACCAAGAACGCTTCCTTGAATTATGAGCAAAGTCTCGCTGGGAATGACCTACACCTTAATAAATCAAAACGAACCGACATTCAGTCCATGAACGTCTTACATATGTATTCTAGTTTAGTATGTAAAGATCATAGGAATGTTACTCACAGCCTGTCGTAGAACTTCCTAGCAGATAGCAAAGTGGTTTGTGTAAATACACTGAGAAGTTAATTTCATAATTGCGCTGTTTTCATTGCTTATAACATAATAATCTTATACAGATATATGATCCAGGTCAGTGACAAATAATTGCTTTACAATGGTCATTGGGCAGTATGGTATTCTATTGTTTTGCATTCTAAAGTATTCCAATTTATTAAGCGTACTCTGCCTAGCCTATCTGATTATTCCCTATTCCAAAATTGATTTGTTCTGAATTTTAAAATGTTTAAAAATACTTACCAAGAAAGATTGACTTGATTAGTACCTACATAAAAAATAAAAATACCCAAACTTCGCATTTACCTCTATACTCAAATAAAATTCTCACCCCAGTGAGAACCGAACCTGATGCAAGGAAAAGAAATGATAAAGACTGGTAATCAATCCCACTACTTTATGTTTCTAAGCTATGTATCTGCCAAATCACGAACGCCACAATATTTTTTTTGCCAGTGGATAATAATAACATCGATCTGTTTTGTTTACTTTGTAATAAATTGAGAAAAATCAGGAACGAACAACATGCTTTCTAGGCAGTCGATTTTTTTTTTTTTTTTATACTACTAGGAGACGGGACGAGCAAGTAGCGCACCTGATGTTAAGTGTACTCTTGCCTATGACAAGCATTGCGCCCGTCAACTTGAGGCATAAGAGTGTTAAGCCTCACGTACCCGTAATTTCACCGGCAAAAAAACCCTTCAAACCGAAACACAGCAATGCTGCTAGGCGGCTGAAATAAGTATGGTATATATCGTTTTCATATGAATATAACGAGAATTTCCTGGAGCTACTTTATCTTAATTATATTTGTTTGGCTGTGCTGTACTCATTATTGTTGATATACGTATTGATATTTCAATTTACTGTTTATCAATTTAATTATTTGAAGAAGTGAAACACTACCACCATACCAGTTTCAGCCGCCAAGCAGTATTGCTTGTTCCAGTTTTAAGGTAATGGTTGCCGGTGAAATTACGCTCACGTGAGGCTTAACACCTTTATGCCTCAAGTTGACGGGTGCAATGCAGTGCTATGCGTTGGTCATGTTCTCAGTGCATTTAACTTACGCAGTAAGGCTTGTTATAGACAAGAGATGCAACATCAGTGGGCTGCTCGCTTGATTCGCTTGATTCATCACAAAATAGTATAAACAAAATAAAACTGTTGTGTTGCATAGTCAAATAAATGTTTTTCGTTTCATTTTTATTTCCAATTCAAATTAAAAAGTAGCGAAAAAGCTTGAAATATCTTCGGAGAGTATAATTCGCGAGTCTAATTAGCGTGCAAGCCGAGACCGGTGCCGTAGCGTCGCTGCGATTCAGAGCATCCTCTTCCGAGAGGCAGCTCATTACCGGGGAATCTGCTCTTGTTTGAGCCAGTTTTTAGGGAATGTTCCGTTACTGGTGCCCATCTGGGTGGTAAGTGCACACTGGTGAATTATTCAGTGCACGAAATACTTGTTACATACAGGACTTTATTGACGTACAATAGCGGGCAGAGAATGGATGAGAAAGGCCGAAGATTGGGCGCACCTTCGAGAGACCTACGTCCAGCGGTGGACTGCAATATGTTGATTATGATGATACGGTCATTTCGGTTACTGATTTTGACTGATGAATTTAAGTAATCTATCACTGACATAGATAGATATTAATCAAATACCTACTTACAGCTTTAAAAGTGCTTGAATGAGATAACACAAAAATACTTGGAAATAATTAGGTTGCCGTTTTTATGAGTTTCAGTCATGTACGTCGTATTTAATTGAATCTGAGTTAGAAAAGTAAATCACGTGAAGCTTAAAAGCATCTTGTTTTAATTAATCACTGCGAAACCTGGCATGACTTCCATTACAAAAATGGCAGCCATGTACATATTTGTGCATAAATCGATTTTTTATATGAAAATATTTGCTAATAAGCACTGTACGGGTTTGCAGATTAGTTAGACGACGCGACGCATTAAAAGTTGGAGGTAATAATAATGGACCAAAACGGATAAACAGGTTGCGCCCGCGCTGAATATATAACGCGTATGATGTGACGACATGGCCCGTCTGAATAACTAGAGTAGTAAGATTGGGTTCCGTAATGTTATAGACGTACTTTTCACCCAGCCACCTCAGAATAATGGTAAAGTGTTTCGAGAATATGTGTATGTTTGTATTTCTATTTCATTTGAACGCTCTGTAGCCTAAACGGTTTGATGGTTATTTTTTTTTATCGTACGACGGGAAAGTGCTTGGCCTTCATCTCACCTGGTTACAAGTTAAGATAAGGCCGAAGGTGGAGACGCACGTCACCCGGAATCCTCAACTAAATGAGGAACTGGCTGTCTTAACTCTAATTGCCGGAACACAACAATTTAAAAAAAGTTGTTATGGCGACAGAATTAGGTAAGATGATGGTAGGCGGACTTAAACAAAGTCCTACCATCAACCAAGCACAATATATTGTACTCTCCATGGGGATCGAACCCGGGACCTCTGGATCTGAAATCGGTGGGTTGAACCACTAGACCACAGAGGCCGATTTTGACATGTGAGGAGTCATTCCTCTTAGAGTCATTTAGGGGGTGCGTATATAAATATTAACAAGCCTCATAGCTCAGTTGGTAGTAACTCTGCCTTCTGCGCTGTAGGCTGTGGGTTCGATTCCCACCCAGGACAAACATTTGTGTGGTGAATATAGATGTTTGTTCTGTGTTTGGGTGTTGTATCATATAGTAAGTATATATTTAAAAAAAGTATTTAAGTATTCTATCCGTAATCTAGTTCCCATATTACAAGCTATGCTTAGTTTGGGGCTAGATGGCGCTGTGTAAAAATTCATGTCCTATAATATTTTATTTATTTATAAAAAAAGGAATACCATCAAATGTTATACTAAAATCATATGGGTATCAAATGAAAGGAAATAAACAACACGCCCATTCTAAATGAATGAAAAATATACGCGCTATTTTAATATTTCGCAGTCGGGTCTTAGTTTTTTTGAACTTACAACTTGTTTGTGGTTTTATCTTATTTGCATTTTCCTGTAGAAAAATCGGTAAACAATGGGTGGTTTTGCATGCCATGCTTTGTGGTTTGTTCAAGAATATTCGATCAAGCGGTTACCAAACATTAGCTAAATGAGCAACTTCAATGAAACACTAAACATTGGTCAGCCATAATTTAATTTAATATAGAACTGTGATTGATCACATATTATTAGTTTTCATTTGATTGGATCAGAAGGAACGCTACAGTTGAAGACCGGTTGACGTCGGCAGGTACCAAGTGCTGTATAATTTAGTAATACTGTACGATATTATGCACAAAAGTTACGAAGGTGCGGTATCTGCGCAATTATCGATGCTCATTGCTTATTATACGATATCGTCTCATTCGTCGATATATACACACCAACAATTAATAGGGATAACTTGAATATTAGAAAATTATATAACAATATTTTTTTAAACCAAAATTTTATGTAAAAAGTTTTATGCCCGAATCATTCAATAAAAAACCGACTGACAGCAGGATCTTTCATAGATTTTTTCTTTATTTGCGTAAGGCTTCTTGCATAAGCTCTTACTGTAAGTAAGCTCTTACCCTAAGTCTGTCGCCATAATGACAATTCTAAATTGTTGTGATTCGGCATTTAGAAAAATGATAGCCAGTTGAAGATATATTTAGATAATCAATAAATTTCAATCAATATCAATATCTCGGAAGAGATAGTAATTAGCCTTAAACAACATTCCACCAAAAGAAAAAAAAAATGATCGAATAGTCTGAGAAACTCCAAAAAATATTTCCATGTGCATTATTTGTTATTCTGTGCCATTAGTAAGCTTCTTCTTATTTTTAGCTCACCCAAATTTTTTCCTTGAATAGTGCACATTTCCCGCAAATTTAAAGAATATTTTCGGCGCTATTTTTTTTCAGGAAACGTTTTTCTCAAATCTGACAAAAAATAGCCTTTTTTTTTGTACAACGGGGTAACACTTGGCCTTCATGTCAATATCACAGGTCACATCAAGTTGTGATAAAGTCTAAATAAGTCTGAATATGGAAGCGCACTTCACCCGGAGAACCGCTATAGTACCTTTGGCAAAACGTAGGATCCTAGCATAGGATCTACGTGGCTATAATGCGAGTTGTCGTGCATTATAAAAAAACTAATTTGTTTGTCAAATGGTAGCGTCTGGAAATTCGGAGAGGTCTGAGGGCAAGCCAGCTGATGCAAATCAAGCGAATCTAAATGCGAGAACTCGGCTTCATATTCAGTGTCAAGAATTTAACACAGGATGCATTCTGCACACTGCAGTCCGGTCAAATTAAAATTAAAAATTAAATTATTTTGAACCGCCTCCGTGGTGTAGTGTTTCGACCACCGGTGTCAGATTCATAGGTGACAAATCTTTTAGTACTCGTCAGTATGTGATACAAAGGTCTTTTTTCCTAGGTTATTGTTTATAAAACAGATATAAGCTCTTAATATTAGCTCTTATGAAAAACAATCACGCTGTTATCATAATATTATAATAAAATTATAAGTACCGTCTTTCGTCTTATTTTCATTTTTCCTTTTGTTTGAGCTGAGACGTGGGCAGTTCTTCATGAAGTGTCCCACCTGCTTGCATTTGAAGCACCTAGATTGTCTTTTAGTCACCAGCGCTGTTGCATTCTCTGTTTTGTCATCTCGTCTGAGGTTCTCCTGGAGCAGTTTCCCCTTTACAAGTACACTTGATAATTTGATATTCGTGTTTTCTATGGCCATGATGAACGGGTCATAATCCGTGGTAAGCCCGCTCAGCATAATGACCGCCACAAAGTCATCGTGTAGAGGTGATCCTGTCATTCAGTTGTTGCGCTAGTTCTGTAATTCTATTTACATACCGTTCCATGGTATCACTCTCGCTCTATTTGATGGCGAAGAGAGCTCGCAACAAACCCAAACGTCGGCAAAGCCCCTTGTCTTCATAGGCCTTTTGCAGATTATCCCACGCTTCCTTCGCAGACGTGGCATTTCTGACGTGAGGAATCGCCGCCGGGCTAATCGCTAAGGCTATCTTAGCCAAAGCCTTTTGATTATTCTTAGCATCGGTGGTAGCCCCAGTCTGTACACACTCCCAAAGGTCTTCATGCACGAGTATCATACGCATCATAAACTTCCACGTGCTATAATCTTCTATGCCGCGTAGTTTCTCGATCTTTAGTGTAGACCTCGAAGCTTCCATTTCGTTTTTCCTTTTGAACAACTTGCAACTTTGTCAGGTTATACACGTGGGCGCGCCGCGTGCCGGCCGGTGAACATTTTTAAGTTTTTGCTAATTTTATAAAAACTTCAGCTGCCGGGCGTAGACTGGGCCCATAACCTGAAGAATATATAGAAATCAGAGTCGCAGATCCAGCAGATGAATTTATTTAAGCAGCACATGTATCGAAGACGCTTCTTGAGAGGTCGGCCATGAGAGAAAAGGGAAGATAGATTCTATACAGCTGTCACTCAAGCGTTGTGACAGTGACATTTACATACATGTTGACAATCAATACGTTTCGTTTACCTACTATTTTAACAGTGTCACAAAAAAACTTCGTGGCAAATATGAACGCTGATGGTTTACACCTTAGTTCGTAAGTAATATTTATTAAATAATTTGAGAAAACTCAAAATCTTAAAAAAAAACTTTACACATTAAGACAACACAATTGAAGGTTAATTGTTCTTGTTTTATTAGCAGGCTATATAGACATTTCGAACATTTGTTTCAATTTAATATAACCTTTTACATTTTATAACTAATAAAATGTAGGTACTTAGTGTTCGCATGATATTCATTTATTCGTCATATTTGCTCATAAATTTAGGGTTTACTGCAAAAGTGGTGGTAGAAAATATTTATACTTTGAACTTGGCTTGAAATTGAGTTCCGTATAGTGGAGCTTGCCCAAATCGGACGCGTCATTAAAGTTCCGTGTTGCTTGTAGTGTAGGAGCTTATTTCGCCAATTTTGCACCATATTCTTACTCATACACTTGCCCTAGGTTTGTGACTTGTTTATTACGTAGGTATCATGCGAGATGCTTTTCCAAATGTATCACGGGAAATGACTCTCTCGACTACTGATAATTATAGTCTTTGGTACAAATTTTAGCGCTAATTTAATTTATAAAAATTATAAATTAAATAATAAAAAAAACCTACAATATTTTTTTAAATTAAATTAGGTTTATAAATTATAATTGGTACCTAAATAATAATTCAACATTTATTTGTGAGATATCCCTTAAAGGTGGGAGTAGTAAACGGAAATCCGTTGTCTCTGCATACCCCTTAGGGAAACAGGCGTGAGTCTATGTATATATGTATGTCTGTATGTATATCCCTTAAACAATAAGTCAAGCCCTGTTCTTAGCTCGGGACCACGAGGCTAAAACTGCTATTCCTATATGTTAGTAATATAAATATTGGTTTTCTTAATAAATACAAGCTTCATTTTGTTATACACCTAGAGATATAATTAGTAGTAATGTATTTTTAATGACATGGACTCCTGCTCTACGCCACCACGTAACCGATCATTACCGCGTCTATATCTAGCCCCAGATATCGATAAGCAAGTTTGCCAGTTTATTAGTGGTCATGCGACTCTATAATTAATTTATCGCGTCCTCATCAAAATATCTCCTCCAGGCATGAGGTCCTGACCAAAGGAGGTTCGGCCCATAACTGGCGCGGATATGATATGCGAGAAAGAAAATGCACTCATTAAACTGTATGTAGGCTGTGCACCTTCAGGTAGAACTTTAAGCTTGTAAGTAGTCTTGTGGTAAGCGTACGTTGAGAAAAACCTGACATTTACTTAAATTATTTTTTACGGGCCTTACAGCTCAGTTGGTAGTAGTTCTGCCTTCTCGTTGTTCTCTTAGTTATTCTCGTTCTTCAGTGTAGGTTGTGGGTTCGATCCCCAAACGGGACAAACATGTGTATGATGAATATATATGTTTTTAGTCTGTGTCTGGGTGTTATACATTGTATAACAAGTTTTTATATATTTAAAAAAATTATACGTCAAAGTATATACGTATGTATTCTCCATAATCTAGTTCCAATATCACGCTTAGCTTAGTTTGGAGAAATATGGCGTTGATTAAAATGTCTAGAAATATTTATATATTTTCTACTGTCTCTGTGGTCTAGTGGTTTGCCCAGATGTCCCGGGTTCGATCCCCATGGGAGTACAATATTGTGCTTCGTTTGGTTGGTGGTACGATTTTGTTTAAGTCCGCCTGGCTAGCTACCACAACCTTACCTGAGTCTGTTGCCATTACAACAATTCTAAATTGTTGTGTTCCGGCATTTAGAGGTAAGTATCCAGTTCCTCAGACTATTGAGTATTCCGGGTGAAGTGCGCTTCCAATGTCCACATTTCTGGACATATCTGCATCTGGGCTATGCAATCACATATTACTTACTTGTTTTACAATTGCGTGATGTTTTTGTTTCATCACAGGTGGACACTGGTTTGATCACCGACCTTGCTCTGCGTTAATTAGCCACCTCGTTGATCACCGGTGATGGATCGGTCAGTACATGTGCAGGTGGTGACAGCGAGGTACGAGGTATGTCTAACTAGATATGGCTGAACGGCTGTCCTACACTTTAATTAATGAAGTTTTCCTAGAGGTTATCGGTATCATTTAGTTGTATGTAGTAGCGAATTACACGTTTTACACGGATCCAAAATGGGCTTCGAAGCTACAATTTATTAAACACCGTATCATGCGTACTAAGTCCTGAAGATCCACCTTAAATGTAGCCAAAATAAAAAAAAAGCACCAACGTTACTAACAGCTTGTAATTCCGATAGCCTGATGTTTATTTATGTATAGTACGACGGGGAATCGCTGGGACTTCATTTCACCTGGCCTGGTTATGATAAGGTCCAATTTTGAAGCGCACTTCACACCGAGTCCTCAACAGTCTAAGGAACTGGCTGTCTTATATCTGAAAGAAACACAACTATTTTTAATGTTTGTTATGGCGACATACTATGACATATACTATACTATGACAAGCCTCATAGCTCAGTTGGTAGTAACTCTGCCTTCGGCGCTGTAGGCTGTGGGTTCGATTCCCACCCAGGACAAACATTTGTGTGATGAATATAGATGTTTGTTCTGTGTTTGGGTGTTGTATCATATAGTACGTATGTATTTACAAAAAGTATTTAAGTATTCTATCCGTAATCTAGATCCCATATTACAAGCTATGCTTAGTTTGGGGCTAGATGGCGCTGTGTAAAATGAATGTCCTGTAATATTTATTTATTATTATTTAATATTATGCATGACTATGACTATGACAGACTCAAAGTTCTACCACCAACCAATAAACAATATATATGTGTTTAGTGTCTTATCCATGAGATGAGGTTCTATACATCTTTGTATCAATCAGTATCATGTCAGTATCAAAGTTCCTTCTCAATCTCAATCACGCAACTAACCGCAGACGAGACAGGTGGTTTCGATCGTTACATCTTGTCTGCTCCGTAAGTACCTACTGAATGTTACAAATATCTAAAAAACATTAGTATTCGAATAAACAAGAGCACCTAAAAAGATTAGTATTAAAAAAAAACATTATAGGAAACACGAATGACTGAAACATTCTTCGCTAAAAAATAGCTAGGACTTTAAGCAAGGGGGCAATGAAACTGCCCGAGCCCACGGCTGATACAACACATTTGAAACTGTCAGAAACAATAAAAGCTAAAGTTGTGAGTCAAGGGTCCCGTTAGCACACTTTGAGAATGGAACCCAAAAAACTTTCAATCAGGTTCCTTGAATACTGATAATGTGTTATATCAGTTTTATATTTAAGGTGTGCCATAATTTCATTCATTCAGTGTACAATATACCACATATTAATTGTTGTAGACAATGTTAATTCAATGATTGTGAAATTCATAAAATTACAATATTTAACAGGTTGCAAAATTTAAGATTGGCCGCAAATAGGTATCACGCTGCTCCGTTACAAATATTGTTCTAGTATTATACAAAGCGAATATAAATTAAAGTTTATGATAATAGAATGGGCAAGGAAGGTAGGGCGTTATCAAAACACGCCAGCCCTAGATTTTGTAATGTCTCGGAGTATAATCATTGGAATCTTAAAACTCGCAATGTCTGAGTACTTTAGACGTAGCTACTCGTATTTACATGTTAATGTTTCTTTTATTCTTCTACTTCTTAACTTTTTTTGCTTCCACCTTCCTTTGCCTTATCATGCCTTTGAAAACAGGTGAGATGAAGGCCAAGCGCTTCCCCATCGTAAAAGAAACACAATTCTTACGGTCCCTACAGTGTCCCTTCATCATTCAAAGGTATGATTGGTAGGCAATACTCTACCAAAAGTTTTCATAGAGTAATATTTGAAAATATTTGTGACGCCTTATTTTGCAATATTTCCGAA
Organism: Venusia cambrica; assembly: GCA_951394065.1. Classification (NCBI taxonomy): domain Eukaryota; kingdom Metazoa; phylum Arthropoda; class Insecta; order Lepidoptera; family Geometridae; genus Venusia; species Venusia cambrica. The sequence goes on along the minus strand of OX596047.1, from coordinate 13,274,911 downwards.
ATCATTAAATATTGCGTTGGAGGAAAATGTCGACAGTCTATTTTTTTAATGTCAAATAAAAAGTAGACTGTTGTCATCTAACCGAGAATTCACGTTTGGTCACTACTGATAACGTGAATTGATAGCTAGGGAGTGGTAAGAGTTTCTCCGGTACATCAAACTTACGTTCCGTACAGCTTGTTTTTATTGAGGTAAGATGGTGATAGCTAGCCAGGTGATCTTAAACAAAGTCCTACCACCAACCAAACCAAGCACAATATTGTTCTCCCTTAGGGATCGAACCCGGGACCTCAAGATCTGAAATCGGTGGATTAAACCATTTTCATTTTCCCGTAACATTAGTATCCTCAACCCCTAGCCATATCCATAGATCTTCATTCCTTCCTTAGCCACTTAATTTACTTAAATTGATTTAATCCTCATCCCACCAAACCGGAAGCCGGAAGGACATCAGGCACCGGTCTACTCTAAATTATAGCCAAATTTTGGCTATAATTTAACAAAATGCTGTAGACGAAGAAGAAAAAAATACGTGTTGTGCTGATCCCATCTAGTGCGGGATAGCGGGCAAAAAGATAATGATGATCATCATTTAGCAAATAAGCTAATTGGTGAGCTAATTATGTCCACCATCAAAGTACTTCTGCGCTTACCCTAGCCAGTACCTTAAAAAAACAATACTCAGTACTTCTAATATCCTTCAGCAAAAAGTAGTCATTTTTACAATAGTTTTTTATCACAGTCCAATTACCAACAATTGCCTGCACAAAAAGGTCTGACAACCGCAGAATGAGCCGAGCAGTGCAGGCTATCGGCTGTTTTTCAATAAGCAATAAATATTGCAACGCAACAGTGGCGCAGGCGCAGGCGCACGCGTGCCATAACGAGCGCGGGCCGGGCCATCGTTGTGAAACTGCCCCACCCTGCTGTGGCACTTTTGCCATAAAGCATGGGCTCTAAGCGGTTCGGGGAAAGTACCTACTCGTAAACGCTCATGTCAAGGTGATCATCAATCCGTCTGCCAAGCATGGCGGTTATGACAAAGTACCCCAGTTATTTTGGGGACCTACATTTAACAGTGGACAGTGATTGGCTGTTGACGATGATGATACTCTTGACCTGAAGCCTTACTTGGATGAGGGTGAGGTCTACGATGGAGTTTATTCCAGAAGGCAAGAAGCCAGGCCATCTGATGTCAAGTGTAACCATTGCCTGTTATAAGTAGATTATGTCCTCGTGACCGTCAAAGTTATTTTTATTTTGATTATAATGGATTAGGTCTTGACCTCTACGCTAGTCTAGCTCGAGCGGAGCAAGAATCTCATTCTCGCTCCGCTCGACGAACGAACGGGCGGACGGAGCGAACTTTCCCAGCTGCCGCGCACCGATGGAATACTTCAAGCAGTTTGGCGCCGGATTTCAGGCGGGTTGTCGCTAGGCAGATGGACCTGTTCGTGATTATTCAGTTGTAATCCCGGGGCAGATAACACCTACCCCAAACTTGGGACATGAAATGTTAAGTGTTGTGGATACACATCTTCATGTCCCAAGTTTGGGGTAGGTGTTATCTACCCCAAACTTGGGGTAAATTTTAATAGCCACCTGGTTCTTCGAACAGAAAAACACAATTCTTTCCGTGGCCGGTATACCTATGCGAGTACATTACATATGTATGATGATAACAATTCCCCGAACGCGCCGATTCACAAGCTGTACTGGTCAGGAAACTCTAGTTCTGGTAGACTCATACATTTTCCTTTCTCAGACCTTGAGATCTATGACAGGTATTATCTTACCACTTAATTGAATCATGTTCTTTGATTTCGCCAGTCTTTTTCTGTGAGCCTTTCTAAGCAACCTTTCTCAGTGTAGAGCTATATCATTGATTAACATAACATGTGAATTCGTGTCCGACAACTTTTATCCGATTTAGTTAACTATAAATATACTTTGGTGACTTTAACTTGGACCAAGCCCGAAGTGATACCGTTCTTGTTCAACTTTAGTATTCACAATAGATATACGTTATCTACCGAACTATCCACTTTCCGCATCTATGTCTGCCACAGTACTTGTTACGTTTTTAAAGCGTGCTCAAACTTTTATTAATAAAACAATTTACAATATATGTCCTTCAACTAGGAGCCTTTCTAATTCTCGATTACAATATAGACGGTCAAAAACAAGATTCTATGTTCTGATAATGTCTTATTCATTAACTGTGGTAATTATTTTGGTTTGGGCGGGCATAGCGTAACCCAATTTATTTTATTGATGGCCAAAGGTCAGTTGAATTGTAGCTTAGGCCTTGTTTGATAAGATCGCTCGGTAGCGAGACACATAAAGGCTCACTGATTCAATATCCAGTTGATCTAGCTGTTCGGGGCCGAAGATAAATACTGTTGTTTTATTTTGTGACAAGTGGTTTCAACTTGATTTTTTTAAGTGAATTGAATGAATACTATTTTGTATTTGGAAAAACAATTCTACTTATTCTTTACATAAATCGAAAGATCCATTTACTGTACCATAAATCGAATACAAAATTTAAAACTGTACTTGTTTCGAGATGTCAATTGATCTTAGAATATCTGGACTTTGGTTGAGATGGACTCTAACCTAACTCAAGTAAAATGAGAGCCAGCAAATATGGCCGTCTGATAGTTCTGGGCGGTTTGCTTGTCACAAATTAATGGCAATAAAGTATAATCATATCGAAACGTTCGTGAGACTGCACTTACTAAGAAAACAGTCTACCGGCAACTGTACAATAGTCCTATTGGCGGTTCTTTTTTGAGTGCTTGAGAACACCTTGTTAACTTAATATTCATTTCGTTATTTCTGTCTATTTAGTTCGATATAAAGTATATAAGAACATAGGCATGTTTTTTTTATTGTAAAAAAAAATAGAAATCCTTTTTTCTTCTTCTGCTTCTTAGAACATACTCTCCATCATTTTGCTAATTTCTATGATGGCTAATTTACTGTGAACTCAGTCAGGTTGTGGAACTCTACCCCACGATATCCGCACTAGTCCCTCGCTAGCTTCTTCTTTAAGAGCAGATTAAAATATAAATTATATATATATTACATTTACATATGTATACCGTATAGATTTGGTTAATATGTGCATTTGGAATGTATTACATCATGTTTTAGGTTCGTATATTATATTAATAGTTAAATTATATTTACTATATAATGTAGTTTATCTTTTTTAAAATCACGTTTCTCGCTTCCTAGGTTCGCCGTAACAGAACTATTTTAAGGGTTTAGGTCACCTTTGTAATAATTTTAAATTTCAAGTTAGCTTATATTCTTATTTCTATGCGTGTGTTATATGAGGTATAAATGACTCTACAAGCTATTGAGTGGCACAAAGGCTCCACCGCTTGAGTTTGCTCCTACTAGTCTTTAAGATTGGTGAAGCCTACAAGCTGATTTTCGTGTAAATGCAGCCAACCAATCGTGACGATGCCGCAGCCTGCGGCTTCCTACGATTATAAGACAGTGCTGAACGATTTAAGCTTCAGTACTTGTTAATGATGTCTCTAGGTGTTCTGCTAGATATGATACGATTGGGTGAAAAGTACCGTTCATTTATTGCAACCTTATCTAAACTAAAGATATTTTACTAGTTACCTGTGAAGGTTCTGGCCTATTTAGAATTAACATTTCATAGTCTCCGATACTTTTAATTTTAGGTTTTAAATTAACTTATCAACGTGTTATTTGATTTAATCAAATGAAACAGGTTTTTTTGTAAATGATCAGTTAGCTCTTGATTTCTAGGCTTGTCTAGCTTTGGGCAAGAAGATGAGAGTTACGATAGAGCGAGTATTTGCAGAAGGTGTGGTGTGGTGAAGGGTGTTTCAAACAGGGTGGGTGGTAAATAAAAGCGCGCATCTTATTTATTATTTATTTTGACAAGGTAATCGGTGACCTTCGAACGACTAATAGGTATAAAAATATAAAAAGAAACGGTGTATAGATTTAAGCTCAATGTAAAACAGTGATGAAACAAGTATGTGAATCGTACATGGAACATATATTTCCTTTGAAAATAAAATCCATCATATAAACGGCTAGCTAATCAAATAAACAGGTAGCTGGTTAAAGAGCTAGTCAAAAAACTATTTAGTGGGTTTTTCTTGTTGATCGAATATTTAACCACTTGCCTTAGCATAGCATAGTCATAGGTAATTAACATTGTACAAGGAGTTTCTGTAATTGAATTGATAAATATACATAATCTAAATGTTTATGTAACTTTATCAAAAGTACAGAAATTAATATTTTGTCTGCATTACTTTATTGATAAAATTAATTGTCAAGATGATCGTTTTTCACTCGCACCTTGGTACTAAAATTAGTTTTGTGCAAAATACACCAGGTATATTGTACTTTAAAATATTTCAAAACTGTTTTCATTATCATCATACTAATATTTGTACAAAAATCATCACTTTAATTCGCAACACATATAGAGATCTATCTATACTTACAGGAACGTTTAGATTAGGTCTTTGAGAGATTTTAAAAGTGGCAAATAAGTCCAATAGCCAGCAATAAATTAAATCACAGGTATAACATTTTTCTTAAAATACAATCATGGAAGAATGTTTCACAATCTTGAAGCCTGTCTATATCTAAAATCTCATATAATGATAATATACTATTTGCGTAATATCTTGAAACTTAACAAAATGGGCAATGATTGTGTCAATCACGCGAGCTTTGCCCAAAACGATAATAATTTACGCAACATTGTAAATACTTATAAGAATATATTTTCGCGTGTATCATAAGACAATTTTAAACAACTTTTCTAACAGTGATATAAGATAATATTTATATTAATCTTCAATAAGCAACAAGTTATATTTTTATATTGGTAACCGGCGTTTCCTCTCAGACTAATAATACTAATTATACTACATCAAATAAAACAAAATTTACATTACCGTTATGAAATATCCCCTAATTTACATTCATACATTATATTAAACAACATTACATATAAGCTAGAATAGCGAACACACTCTGAACACTTAAATTAATTGTCTAGATATGACGAGGAATATGATATAAACATCTCTATTTTTATCGATAGTAAAAATTCGATACACGAACTACTAAGTAAGTATATTAACATTTAAGTACACAGGGTCAATATCACTTTATTTATAATACAAAAATATTAAGCTAATAGCCGACTTTGTGGCAACTACAGTAATTTGTTTTACTTGAATCAGCTTCTTACTTAGCTTTTTAATTAGTTGGTAGTTTATTTTTATTTCGGTACATGCATCTTTATATTGACATGTATGCTAATTTAAGGCACTTGGTTTTAATTTAATATTCTGAATCCAGTTTAACAGTTGTTATTAAAACTAGAAAATGCATCGTGAGTATAAAGAACAATTCCGCAAAGTTCACATTTTCTATAGATGTACACGGAACTAGCACGAGCTCAACGTCCAGTGAACACGAGAGTCATTTGGATGCATCGACCAGATTGCAGAATGTGGTCCGGCTTTATCAGGTGTGGTCAGCGGGGCTGGCGGCGGTGGCGGCGCGTCGGCCCGGGGCCACGCGTCCCATGAACGACCTGATCTCCTCGAAGTAGGTCTCATCCGGTGACCTCCTGCGACTATCATCTCCATTTTCCGCTTCGTGTTTCTTCAGGTGCCGGTCTAAATTTGTTTGCTGTCCAAAACAGCGATCGCAATAACGACACCGGAATGGTCTCTCTTTGTTATGGATATTCCTCACGTGCCGCTGGAGATTCGAAGATATCGAAAAGGAGCGCTCACAATATTTGCAACGGTAGGGCTGCTCCCCCGTATGTGTTCGTAAATGTCTCGTGAGGTTCGCACTGCGCGGGAACGCTTTACCGCAATATGAGCAGGTGTAGCGATCTCGAGCTCGCGGTGCACCTGGGCTCTGGGGTATAGGCGGGGCTCGAGGAGCTCCGGGAGAAAGAAGCGTCGCCGCGGCGGCCGGGAGGAACGGATACCGGCCGAAGGAGGCCGGCAGCGCGAGAGGCAGTCTCCGGCAGAACTGTAAAAGAGCTGGGTGCGCAGGGTGCGCTGGATGCGACGGGTGGGTCGGGTGTGGTGGTGGTGATGGTACGATAAGGTTGCAGTTCTCATCCTCTAACCGCTGAGGGCGCTTGTGCGTGACTCGCAGGTCGAGTGGCTCGTCGGCTCGAGGGGAGCCGAGGGGGCTAGAGTGGTGGTCGAGGGGTGAGGTTGGTGGGGAGGCGAGGCGGCGCGGCGCCGCGTGCTTCTCGCGCATGGCGGCCGCCGCGCACGCGCTCATCGGGCTCGTGCGCCACCGACCTGGAACAAACGATAAACCTTTATACCAACTCTAATGCCAATTTCATCCTAATCCAGATAAAGACTTAAGGTGTAAGGCAAAGAGAGAACTACAGCCGATTAACAACGTAAATCAGCAGGAGCGGATCGTGGTTCCCGAAACTGGTATACTGAATGCAAGTCTATTTTTCAAAGAAACAATTGTATGAAATCATCTTATAGCTGATATTTCCACCACTGAAAGGGTGGAACCTATAAAAGTAATTTCCTTTGGTTTTGATTAGCCGACATACATTTCTCGTATTGATCAAGTTTGCCCTCATCGACCGCGGCAGTATGCTAACGGGTTGCGCAAGCGCCGCCGGCGGGGGTGGCTGGTCGATCCTACGCTCGACGCACGCCCACGGTCTTGCGACATCGAAACTGGAGCACTCGCTACCGAAACCAAGATGTTTTTTAGCGAATTATTAACAAACTCATTGAAGCGATAATATATTGCATCCGAAGTTGTTATGAGCTTTTGTGGAAGTCACGAGGCCGGAACTTTTGTAATCGATTGCTGTAATTGGCAGCAATATGAGCGTTCGAGTCTTTTGTGCCGACATGTGTGTTTGTGAACTGGATCAGTACTTTTTGTCGATTCTACTTAGGTAGCAACAAAACGTTTTGAGTTGGAGCTCAGAAGCTTATCATAGATACGACTATAGAACACTTGTTGCGCGAAATACGTCCAGTTACTTTCGCCTACCGATGTTTCTGCCCACGTGGAGCCAGCATAACAGATAGGTGTATTACAAAAATAATGTCCGATAATCTGGGCCCGATAAATTGGACGACTTCATTTAGATGATCGATTGTCAGAGTCTATCACCCACGTATCGTCACGCACAGCCTGCGACTGAGATCATTCATCACCACCGGTACAGTTCTGTACCTACAGTCGGGGGAACTTGATGTAGCATTTAACCACAAAATTATGACATTATTATAATTTTTAGACTATTCCGTTGTATTCTGTATTATTATACAGAATACCTAGCGATTTGAATACCTATGAAAGGCTTTAAACAAAGAAGAAATAAATAAATTGGCTGGGAAGCTCCATCGTAGACCTCATCCTTGCCCAGAAGGTGGAAGCGCACTTCATCCGGAATCCTCAGCAGTCTGAGGAATAGGTTATCTTACCTCCTAATGCCGGAGCACGACAATATATAATTGTTGCTATGGCAACAAAGTTAGATAAAACGGTAGTGGCAAGCCAGACGGACTTAAAAAAAAGCGGTTGGATACTTTGTGCTTATGCAATGATTTAGTCATGGAAGTGCCATAGCAATCACACAAAATGTATATTGAGACAAGAAGCGTCGGTAATGTACTTGCTATTACAACTTATTTTGTAAGGATATATTCTATTATATTGCGGTGATTTGATGCACGATGTTGTTGTAATAATCAATGTATTTACAAGTATAAGTAAGTAATAAGTAATATATCATATTACTTCTACTTCTACACAATTATCAATATTCTAATCATCTGATTAGAATATTGATAATTGTGTAGAAGTGATTCAGGAAAGAGTAATAATAAGAATACTCCGAAAAAATATACTCTGTGAAATATAAACTGCTGTTTTAGCATTTTAAAGGTTGACTACTAACGTTAAATATGCTAAGCAACGCTATAACGCTAAACGTCAAACGTTAACAACGCTAGCGTATCCCTAGTAATTAGTGTTTTAAATTATATGTATGTTACTTTTAGGGTATACTATATATACCCTAAAAGTAACTATGGCCCGTAGAATTAGTTAAATAAGATCCGTTACTTTTCTATTGTCTCCTGAAATTAAATGGACTTCACATCAACAGCTTATTAGTGTCCACTGCTGGACAGAGCCTCCTCCAAAGCTAGAGGGTTTAGCCATAATCACGCGGCAAATCAGTTAGCAACCAAAACGTAATAACAGCGCGTAAATTTTTTTCTTGTTGTAATATTTTTAAAATTATATGCATTTCAAAAGTATGTATATATTTTCTTCTTCCTGCCTTTTCAATAGACATCATTTAAATGAAATATTTTATAGTATCCTTCTCCTCCGTTAATTTATCATTCAAACGCATGTTAAAATTATATACATAACCTAAATAGACACTGTTAAAATTTAGATAAATCAAACGACACCTCGCATGTCAAATCCATCAAACCGTCTAGGCGTTACAATGAAATAGACGTACTTACACATATTAGAAAAACATAACCCACCTACTAAGGCAATTGGGCAAAAAGGGACAATTCAAATGTTTTTTTAGAAGCTCATGTTGTACGGTTGACATGAGCCCATCCAAGGTTGTAGAGTGCTTTACAAATTAGTTGGATCACGCCTACTCGAGCGCACGCGCTAATTTGCACCAAAAACAGCGGACATAAATCGGCAAAGCGAGGGTCTGCTATCGACGTCCGACCGCCATATTTGGTTTGATCGTGTGCCCGTGCATACTATGATTTGTGATTGTGCATGGGCTCTACAGGGTGTAAATGTAAATATTCATGGATGTAACTGTAACGAACATTCGTGCGAGTGTTTCTATTGATTTATACAACGGAATTTGGTTTATATAAACAGAGCTGAGCTGTTATTGTGTAAGTCAACTGGTAATCAACATCGACTTCATTTTTGACATTTGAAACCTAGCCTAGACTTTATCTGACACTTTCGTCTTAATTTTTGACAAATTCTGACTGGGGTTGACCACTGGTAATAGATTTCAAGTTATGCAATTAGGCTTCAGGTCACCGAGTATTTCGTTTCAAATAAAGATTAAATCTGTACCAATTTTTTTATTGACAACTTTTCTAAATATGACATTAAGGAGAATTTAATTAAATTTGTATGAATTTAAAAATAATAAAGTAAAAAGATATATGAAGATTTTATCTGTATTGGCTATACCTACGCATATACCTATACCACAGATTTCAGAATATACTATGATGCACAAAATGTCTTGAGTGTAATTTTTTATTTAGAAAGAGTCGACTCTTGACCTCGATCTTGCACAGGCAAGGATGAGGTCTACGATGGAACAGAAGGTGCTATTAATTATAAGAGTCTAGTTCAAGCAGCCTGTATAACGGTTGCTGCGCTGTGGGGCCTCGTGGACGCGGATGCTTTGAGCTTAAATTAGATTGTGGATTTGCGAAGTGACACCCGGGTCGTGGGGTCAGGTGAGATGGAAGGAATGGAAAATTTATCAACTGGATTTGTTTCTGATGAAAGACGGGTTTGTTTACATTCGTTTGATTTCGAAACTCAGGCTACAGATATTCCTATGCCAACCAACTTATATCAACTTATATCGCTACCGTCTGGTACTGGTCTGGAACAGTTGAGTTACCTATAGGCCGTTTGTAACGTTCCTTAGGTAATCTGACTGATTCCTTTGTACATAGTTAGTTTAATTGTACTTTTTATTGAATAAATGTATTCAATTACTTATATCAACTATACTTTTCAACACTGTCAGTGAATGCCAGTGTTGAAAAGTTAGTACATTCGTTCAGAGATTTCTGCCAGACAAGGCCACCAGACTCGTCAAAGTCATTTTGTTGAAACAAAAATAAATATTAATTTACTTTTTAATATAAGTTACATACATATAAATATACCGCTATATAACTTTAATTGTACGACGGAAGCGCTTAGTCTTCATCTCACATGTTGTCATGTCATGATAATATATTAATAATACATTTATTATTATTTTAAGACATTGTATTGTATTTTACAAAAAAAAACAACTGGAATCAATGTTCACAACAAATTGTGTTCATACTAGAAATACCTATTAAATGGATGCATCCATTACAATTATGGGCTCTTAGAACTAATCATAAAGTGCATTTAATGATAGTGTGAGTATGAAGATAACCTATTCATAACGTCCTTATTAAGATGTATCATTGAAGGTATTATAGCTGGTTGATATTTTATAATTATTATGAAGTGTACCTATATACATATCAGTTTAAATCAAAACATAATAGTTCTTCTGGGTCAGCATGTTCCATCACAGACTGCATCATCGCTTACCAGACGTGAATTCAGATAGTATACCTATACCTACTTTGTCAGGTCACGTTTGAATGTCTCTGTAAGCCTGACAGAAAGTCAAAGCTGACACTATTAGTGAGGTCATTACCTTCCTGACTTTTGACCTCGAAACATCTCGAGCCGGCACTTGGCAATTACAGTTGAGTGTTAGGTAGTGAGTGGCTGAACACATCAGCACGCATCTCGAGTCACGTACCACTAATTACTCGTAATTAACGAGGTTCGGAAGCTCCGTGACGCGCTCGGTAGGCGGAGCGAGCACGGTTATGTATGTTAATGTAAATACCGTGGCCAATGAGAGGCATCACGCCGCGCCGCCTTGTGATATATTAGCATTTGAATCGCTTATTCGTTCACCTCCAACTGGCGACGGCGACGCCGAGCGGAGTGAACCCACTCGAAACGAACGCTTCACTTCCCTCCAGTTTGGTGCGTTTTCACGCATTCCGAATAGGCGACGCCTCGGACCGACCCACTTGTTATGTAAACATCATAAATTACCTCAATCCGATCCACCACGCACGACTATACCTTATTCTAATATCACGTGGTCGGATAAAGTATGCCATCAATAAATTGTTTTATTTATCAGCTAATAACATTGTAGGTTGAAGCTAGTTGCGAATATAAATGAGACGTCGCTATTTTGTCTGTTGCGATTTTCTAGCTAGGTATCACCATATTGTATTGGCTTGACGTTTTCTATTAAGAATTAGAAACTTGGAGAAATGTGGAAACTACAACGAAAATGAATAATTATGCTGTGGCAAAACCACGAAGCTAGCCTACATATCACATTATTTTATTGCCGGAATGTCGTAAGAATATGATGGTAAGGAATAAAACACTGCGAAAGGAGATGCTGTGTGCGGAACAAAATGAAAGAACATACGTAATGCCGTGGCGGTAGCGTCTAAAGAATCGACCCCTCCAACTCAGCCAATGGATATCATAAAAGCCGTCTAAGGGATATCACCAGAAGAAGCGGAAGGGCAGCAGCTTCTGTGTCTTATTTCAACATTTACTGCAATCACCAATCCGCCTGCTAAGCGTGGTGATGATGGCAACACCAACCAGCTTTGGAGGAGGCTCAGTCCAGCAGTGGATACTAATAGGCTGTTGATGTGAGTACATAATACTGAATACTGCACCATACTGAGAACACAAGACCAATGATAGGTGTTACGCTTGGTCACCAATCCGTAACATACTTGAAGGTAACGCTTCGAGACGCAATGATAAGATCGATGCTACGGACCCCACAGTAATATGCGAAACAACAATACCCACGTACAATAGGTAGCAATAATTGAGCAATTTACAGCTACTCTCAGTTACTAAGCTATAAGTGACCAAAAAACGTGAGTCCAACTACAATATCACTAGGCAGGGATTGCACCACTTGCTATTGCCACCGTATCGATAAGATAATAAAAACTAGTCACTGTAGAACGCAATACTGCGTAGTCACGAGGCTGTTCCTGCGCAACGCAACTATGAAACCGATAAAATTATCTAAGGCTGTGGCTTCGCGAAAAAAACAACAAAGTGTTGAGCCTATCGACACTGGCGTATAAAAATGTCTACGTTACGAAATCTTAGCTTGACAACAGACCTGATTTAATGGCGATTGGATCCTGAAAATGTAAACTAAAATAGACGATATCCTATCTAATGTTGTACAGTCGACAGTGTGCATTCCTGGTGTTATTCTCTCACACGATTGCGGGCCGAGCTGATTCACACGCGCCGCCAGCTTTTTTAGACGACATCGTATCGACAACCACGATCTTTGATTTATTTCACATCACTGTTTTAGGAAATACATCGTCGTGCCAATCGTCTTATGGACGGATATGAAATTACTCGCCGTATGAACCCAGACTGAGAACTAATGGCTTATGATATTAAATGGATCGATTATGTCTGCAGATGTATCATGACTTGTTTTATACGGTTGAAAAACCAATAGCCTCCTCTTGTTGAGCGCACCTTACTTACACCTATATCAGGGCATGTCATATAAAGCTTCTTCATTGAATATTATCTGTAGGTTCGAGCATGTTATTTATGTGATATTACTTTAACATTAACGTCTCTCAATGTGGTAGTAGTAGACGGTAATTATGTGACAAAAAAATATTTAAATATCAGAAAATGATCAATTTAACGATGTCTAGCCGTTGTTGAGATTTTAATTATGAATTCATTTGCAAGTGCTTACATTGACTAACACTTCAGCCGTCTAAGACTGCGGTCGTAAATTGTGATGTTCATTATTATTCCGGCGATGTCGTCGTCCAATAAAATATTAGAGCCAGCCACAGTGCCTATCCTACTTTGAATTCAAGACACTCGCTGATGCTTGAGTTGATTTGAAATAATTATTTAATCCATTATCGTAGTCGTTCCATTGGCCAATGGAAATGGAATTCGAGCTATCGGTGTATGCGTTTAATATAAGTTGTAAGTCGATTTTAGCCAATAGCAGATAGGATCGGCACGCATGCGCGAACTTATGACGCTAATGTTTGTAAAATGTATGATTGCTTGTGGGAACGGGGGCGACGCGCAGCGTGGGAACTGCCGGAAATCGGGACTTTTTTCCGCCCGTACCTTACGCCGCTTGCATTCTACTTATTTGCCAGCGATTAGTTATGTGAGCGGCGTCCGCAATTATGTTTATTGATGCTGATTTAGAGCAATTACTTGTTAGATTTATCGAGATCGTCTCAGTAGATCAGTTAGCGTCGTAGTGCTAATAAATAATAAAAATTTTATTCGCGAGATGGTGACGCATTTTATGCCTGTGCTAAGTCTACTGATGAATGTGTAATTCGGCAATAAACATTGATTGTGAGTTCTGATCCGTAGGTTGCGACCTGGTTCGCTCTAATTACATGCATCTTGTAAAGCTGCGCACGCGCCAAATTGCGACATTTTGATTTGACGCGGCTACCTGCTCGTTTCGTAAGATCTTCGTTGTTTTATGTTTAGTACCCGACTACCCGTACTTAGAATGGAATGAAAACACTGTTTAACAAATGAAGCCATCAGCATTAAGTACGGTACTTGGAAATACATTCAACTCTGAAGAATTTTGATTCAATTCAATTCGATTCGATTTGGGTAATACAACATGCACTCAAGAAGCTAGTGGCAATAATTTGTATCTCGCATGAGTGAATGAATGAATGAATGAATTAACTAAAAACTTATAATAAAAATAGTAGTTGACAGAAAAAGCTTAAAGCTGATAGAACAATGTGTGGTCTTATCACTAGGTTGCGGTCTCATCTGAACTTTGGATGGAGAGGATCTTAATACGATTAGATGTTGCTGGGAGCGTACATAAATGTACCTTATTATTGATAAGGACCTGGGTACACAAACTAATAAATGGTGATCGCAGTAAAGGTGTAGATAATACACGGATGGAAGCTGCTGCACTTCTTCTGATGACATCCCTCAGTCGGTTTTCACGACATCCATTGGCTGAGTTGGAGGGGTCGATTGTTAAGCCACGACCGCCAAGTCTCGGCTTCTATGAATCGACCCCTGACTTGAATCGACCGGCAGACCAAATAATATACAACATGATAAATCTACATAGCTTAGGAACTATGACACGTTGGACAATATTATTCTTACATACAACATCAACAGCCTATTAGTGTCTACTGCTGGACAGAGCCTCCTCCAAATCTGGAGGGTTTTTATTATAAGATACGTTATGATAGCTCATCCCGTCTTAAATAGGTTACCTTTAGTTGTTATATGAAGTGCCATTGCCGATGTTTCAAAGCATGCTCAATATGTGTATGTTCATAAAAGAAGGTTGACATTAGCGCAAAATACACTTATCGGTACACCTTTGATTTCATTTCACTACTGCAATCACGGCTCAACGGACTTCAAGAAATGGTAAAACTAATTGGAACATTTTTCAAGTCTTCTCAAAGTATAATACGACTCAAACACTAGGCTGGCCTACCACAGAATAATGCATTTCCATTACGTATTCAGCGTATAATCTCTACGAAATACTATAGAGACGCGCGGAGATAACAAAACAGGCAGTCTTATAATTTATAGTGCACCATTAGAGTGTAGTTTAGAGTCCAGCATTTCATTTGCAATGGAGATTCGGATTTGCGGTGACATGTCCAGTATTAAAATGATGAATCGCCGTTTGATTGCGTGCAACGGGACTGGCCTATTGCTGTGTTAGGCTGTATGCGAAGTAGGAAATCACTATTTCTTGGCACAACAACTTGCTCTACAACGCGTGTATTGTATATTGTAATCTTAAGGATATGCACTATAACAACTATTGGTATTACTGGTCCAAAAGTTACAAGGTATAGGACCATGTTTCGCTCGAGTTTTATAAAGCTTATTATAATGCTTATTATTAAGCTTATTATAATAAGCTTTATAAAAAATCATTTATTTTAACGCATCTTTTGACATCTAACTTCTCGATAAATTGACCTAATAATTGAAATTGACCTCACATAATACAGGGTAGCGCATACGTACTCCCCTGATTTCCTTTTTTTTTTAATTAAACGAAGAGATAAAAGCTTATGCATCACTTGGTATATCAAAAAATGTATTTAAAGTAAGACCTTATAAAAATGCTTAATTATTTTGATATATTGATGTTTTCCTTCTTTTGAGTATCGAAATATGAAATTTGCATAAGAGTTGCTCTATAGCTGTAATAAATACAAAACGTAAAAGCTAAGTGAACAATGTTTGACTTTAATGTTAGAAATTTACGCTTATTACTGATTAAATAACCATTTTGCGTCATATCATGTTATTTAGCACTTTAATGTCTGGTGATTCTCTTCTTGTTGGAATTTTGCAAAGTTAATATTATAAGAGGTGTATGAACAATGGCTAGCCTGGGTTTATGGTCGGGCTTTCATTTCAAAATGTATAAAATTATTGTGTGATTACACATTTTGCGTTACTACATGAAAATGCTATGTACCTATAGCAGATTCATGGAGTAACGCAAAATAGTAAATGAACATCATGTTACTAATAAGTATTGCATGCTAGACTATAGTGAAACATGAAAATAATATTTTTAATTATTATTTACCACCTCTATTTCATGTTTGCAGCAATAAATATATTTGAATTTTGAATTTTGAATACTTTGACAACTGAAACCACAAGAGTCAGTGCGCGGGAGTGCCAGTTCCTTCTGGAAAAGCTCACTCCATCGAAGACCAGAATAAATTTGAATAAGTATAAGATAATTTTAAGATATTGTAATGGATAATTAAAAAAAAACTAGCCCGAGGTTGTTCTTGTTCTGGCCCAGGCCTGGCCTGGCGAGAGCAAGATACGAGGTCAAGAGCTATCCCAACATTCATTTAAAAAAATCGTAAAATGTAGTAGTGTGAAGCCTTAGTTACTGACGGCTCTTATAAAAAAAAAAAAATGGTAATTTTGTGAAATAAATACTGAACAGAATTCCAGCCATCTCAAATGTGTTCACAAAAATTTCAAATAAACTTATTGAACTTTTTCCTCGCAGCGGATGCAGCACAAGGGCTTCCATTAAAGGGCAAAGAGTGCAATGAGTTGTTGGTCGCAGTATTGTTGTAAATTACTCAGGTGTAAGCCCAAAAATAATTCCCATACCCTGGTGCGAACCTTGAAAAGTGCCTAGGTATTTAGTTATTTTTATTTGTTAGCTTATAAAACCTGGGCGTTTTATAAGCTGTGTGACAGGTTGAACAAGACGATATTCCTTGTAACAATCTTGACTAGCGTACTCCGTTGGTCGCCAACGCATTTTCGTGTGGGTGGGGTAGGTACGCATTTATCACATTACGATGCTCTATCCCGAACCGAACAGTTGGATATTATTATACTCACCCTCTCTTAATATGTAGGTATTAAGAGAAGGTATAAAAAAATCAAACTGTTCGTCAAACAAATTTTTATCCGGGTAGGTGAAGTGCAGGTGAAGTGCAGGTGAAGTGAAGGTGAAGTCGCGGGAAACAGCTACTTTTGTACTTACAAAAAGTTTCCTTTGTTGTTAGAATATTTAGTAGAAATGTTTTGTAAAAAAAAAAAAAAAATGATAATGTTAAAGATGTATAGCCACAATCTTTTGCCACGGTTTTTAACTGAAAGTTTAAGAGATATAGCAATAGAAGATAGAAAACCAGGAGAACAATATTTTTTGTGGCAATGTAGTTTTTTTTTATATTTTGTCATTGTAGAGTTTTATATACCACGTCTAATAACGATGCAAGGACTACTACTTACTTATAATCTAGTGTTTTCTGTACTACAGTCAACTACTCCAGAGCTTTATACTACTAGAGATTATTTTTACCGTTTTAAATCAGTAATTAAGATTATCTGTCTCGGGTCAGTCTCGGCATGGCTCCTACTAGTTGATTAAATATTGCCATAATTTGTTGCGCTCCCCATGAATCGGTAATTTCGTTAAATTGCCCATCAACATGCTTCGTTCGATCAACTTGGTAGACAGAATGATGCTAAATTAAATTGGCTTATTATACAAACATTACATCTATCGCTTGGCTTTAAAAATAATTTCTCGAGACCGGCGCTATGTCTTAATGGCGCTGTTAAAGTTTTATTACGAAAGTAATGCCTCCAAAATAAATATTAATATAGAGAGAATTATTTAAATGGCATGTGAAGATAAATACAGGTTTTGAGTTTGCTCATGACGCACATCGTTTGATAGTTTACATCAGCTCTCATAATGACATGACATGTGTGCCGTGGCGGTCGCGGCTGCAGAATCGACCCCACCAACTCGGCCCATGGATGTCGTAAAAGCCGACTTAGGGATCTCACCAGAAGAAGGGCAGCAGCTTCCTTCTGTGTATTATTTACACGTTTACTGCGATCACCAATAGTCCAGCAGTGGACACTAATGGGCTTTTGATTAACTAACAAGTTATGTATTTGATTTCTTGACATTTGTATCGCTATGATATTGCGGACATTCTTTGAAATCGAAGAGTAATTCTATCGAAAGAATCAATAACAAACATTACGGGTCTGAAGATGACTAAAAAAACAAAGACAAAACTTGACGTACCTATGCGATGACGGATTGCACGTATTTTTATTTTTTTCTTGGTGATAGTCAAGCGTTTTACCACCAGCTTACATAAATAAATAAATAAATATTACAGGACATTAATTTCACACAGCGCCATCTAGCACCAAACTAAACATAGCATAAGCATAGGAGCACGCTTGCACAAAAGGAACCTATTCACCCTGGACTTGAAGGCTCCAAGATTGTACTCGTGCAGAAAAACAGACGAAGTCAAGGAATTCCATTCCTTACCAGTATTAATGATAAAGGTAGAGGCGAAACAATGTGTTCGGCACAATGGAATATTTACAAGGTACGGGTTGTAGCCTGCCGTACGTCTGCTAGTCCGGTGGTGGAAAGGGGATGGATTATGGGGATGGGGAGGGATTAGGTCAAAGATATCGTGCGCACACTCGCCGAAGTGGAATTTAAAGAACACATTGATTTTCGTAGTAAGGCCCATGACCGGGGTCTCGCAAGGCTTAACAAGAAATAATGGAATGAATGATAATTGAATGAATGTACTGCTCCAGTTTTTAACCCATTGTTATCGTTTTTACACATGTTAACTACTTTGGGTCTTAACCCAATCAAATATTGGTCGATGATTCATTGATCAATACATTTATCCTTCATATTGAAGTCAAAAACAATTAAAAAAATGTAGTTGACATTAATGTTATAAACCCGGCCTAGTCTGGACACACATATTAAACGTTATATTAAATAATCCCTTAAATATTTTAGTATATTTAATATTATTATAAATTGTTGTTATTGCAAATTGTTGTTAATAGAAAAAAAACACTATTTGAAAATATAATTACCTACTTCATTCGATTTTTTTTAAAAGCTTTGGGTACGGAGCCTTAAATAGGTAACTCATACTAATCCCCTGATGTAAAACCGTTGTTTTTATGACATCCTTCATCATATCTGCGCGACATTGTCTTCAATGGAAACAATGTACAAAAACCAGACTCTATTAATTCAACCAAACACGTAGAGAAATAGAGAATATAGTTCTCGAGATATCCATCGATATTACCTTGAGATTGTAGAACCGGATGCGACAAGTGGAGTACAGTGTACATCCTATAGTGCGATATACAATACCTACTTATATGTATGTATACAACGCCCACTATAATTAGTGTGCAATAATGTTGGTGTTTGACAAGTGAAAGTGACCGTCCAATCTCTTCTTTAGCTTTATTGGTTGATGAATTTAATTTGATTTTGTTAGGAGTTGTTAGAAAATGTTGAAAATTTCGTTTTATAATGACATTATATACACGATATTAGAAATTCCGTCTATAGATCGAGAGTTTGTAGACAAAGCCGGTATACGTACACATTAGACTACTTTGGTAAGTTGTATCTTCAAAAGACATCGTATATGTTGTTTTGAAACAGTAATTAAAGACCACACTGAGCGTATCACAACAATATTTTGAGTATCCATAGCTTAGATTTTCTTTTCTTTTTTACTTTTTCATAGCTTAGTAAGTCAGTTGTCTTTGAATACGAGACAACTGATTCGACTCCTTAAAAATTACAAGCATTTTGAGCTGTTTTGCCGATACAACCATAACAGCTTACGATATGAACCGTATCGCCCTTAGGTACTATCGCAACCTTCCACATGCTCTATCCATGTTATGTTAATAAAGCTGTTAGCATTGTCGCTGAGGATCCAGCGCTCTGACCCTATAAAGGCTGAACACAATGTGGGTAGGTACTTGGTTAATGGGTGCTTTTGTCCTGTCTGATCATATGTAATTATGATTGATAATCTAACTTGCCTAAAAACAGGTCATTAATTTTAAACAGTACTTATGGCACGATATAACACCCAAATACAGAAAGAACTCGTAAATAATTTAGTTAAAGTTTTTAGTTAAAGTAATAATAAAAAATAAGTTGTTAGTACGTAATACAGTTCCTATATTACATTCGTTTGGGGCTAGATGGCAAAATTGCTGTGGCAAAAAAAAAGCAAATTCTATCTGAACATTTATCTGGTCTATCATAGTAGTTCGATTTATTTTGTTCTATGCTTTTCGGCAGAAGCAATATAAGGCAAGTAACGTGTGTTTGGGTACTGTATTGTATAATATGTATGTATTAAAAACAAAAAAATATCTTTGTATTATATCCGCAATCTAGTTCCCATATTACAAGCTTTGTTTAGTTTGGGCCTAGATGGCGCTATGTGAAGTTAATGTCCTGTGAAGTTAAAAAAAGTCCCTAGCCCGAATGCTTCCCTGGTAAACATATTGTTTATTAAAACAATTTGTTTGAATAAATTTGTTTTCATCTAAAAATCTTGGACATAGTTACAGGTAAGTAATATATTACGTGATTTCTAAACACGTCATCTCGTAATGACAGTGAGGCCAACGAGAGTGTTATCGACTCAACATCCTCGGCAGGTGGGTAAGAACCTCGACATCGTATATCATCGTAATCTATAAGCGAGTGATGTTTATCGTGACGAGAACTCGGGCAAGGCTATCGTGTCGCCTCCCTAGCAAGATCATTGTGTGTACCTGTGCTTGTTGGTAAGTACACATTTTCACCAGCATTTTTTAATTTGAAATGGGTTTGCTTTTGAACTCGAGACTTGCTAGGACATTATCTGGACAAGAATGGGGTCAACGACGGAGCGATTTTCCTAGAAGCTGCCTATCAAAAGCGCTGGCACTTTAATATTGTTTTGATAAATGTTTAAGACCGCCTGGCTAGCTACCACTATATTACCTAATTCTGTCGCCATAGTAACAATACTAAAATGTAAACTTGTGTTCCGGAATTGAGAGTTAAGATAGCCAGTTCCTCAGTTTGTTGAGGATTCCGAGTGAAGTGCGCTTCCACCTTCAGCCTTACCTCAACATGTAACCAGGTGAAATGAAGAGCAAGCGCTTCCCCGTTATATAGTATAATATATTTCGGCAGAAACCTATCATACTACGCATGATATATTAAGTCAAAACATATTATTTCAAATCATACAACGCCATCTAACCTCTTCGTATGTTAGCAAAGCTTGTAATATGGGAATTAGAATATGGATAAAATACTTATTTTTTGTATATACATACTTATCATACAATGCCACATACAAAAACAGAGCAAACATCTATATTCATCACTAAAATGTTTGTCACGGGTGTGAATCGAAAATACAACTTGCGGCGCAGAAGGCAATGTTACAACCAAGTGAGCTGTGATACCTTACAGTTATGCATTACTTAACACAAATTATGAGAGAGAGGACAAAAAAGTGTTTTGCAAAGCGAAACATAGCATTAAAAGAGTAACCATACATTTGATCATCGCAGATCATTGCATACGTTCGTAATGACACTGGTAGTTATGAAATGGTTAAAATAGTGCGCATTCGACGATGATTACAGCAATTTGTGCCGTTTGACTCGATATCAAAGTGGTCAAGATCTTTCCAAGGTAGATTTATAGACACGTAATCTGTAAGTACATGTACGAAACATGTGGAGCTGTTGCTAAAATTATGGTTTGTTCTATGTTTTTGGTCATGTTAATGTATGTTTATAATATAAAACTCATTGATTATGCGTGTTCCACCATTTTAAAACTAATTTTATAAAAAAAGACTAGAGGTAAGCAAACCCATCAGTTAAAAAAAACCACAGATATAAGACCAGAGCAAAGTTTTCATCAAAATGAGTGGTTTTTTTTTGTAAACGTGGTTGCATATCATTCACAGTTACAAAACTCCTTCGAATCTGGAGAATAAGTAAGTAAGTAAATACAATATAGCTACTTATTTGTTTGAGTCCTCTGGGGTCCGAGACCTTGGGGCCGTGGGGAACCGGTGCCTTCCGGGTTTTTCAAAGTATTGCGGGGCTTTTTTTTAGGTGACACGTGACCCAAGGGCTGGCTCTGTAGGCCAGTGAATTAGCATAGCTTTTCAGCGTGGCGTACAGCCAGTGTCCACACGCAACTAGTGTGCGCGGACACGCTTGTATTTAGTTAGTTTAATGGTACTATAACATAATCAATAGAACAAATCACAATATTCACGAAGTCAGCAACATAATTGGGTATATCAAGTATCACAGTTAGGTAAGTATATTAATTCAAATCAAAAGAAAATTAATATCATATGATAAAGAATCATATGATTTTCCACAAATATCAAATACACATCCTTAAACATTTCACAACAGTTTTATATATAAATGCGTAGGTTCTGTTGATTTAATCGTGTACATTACAAAAATTCAACGTAGATCGTACCTAAGCGTAAACTTGACATGTATGCTAATACCTCAATGGAATACTTCGCTCGATTAAAATAATAATCATAGGCTTGTGGCACATCTGTAGCAAGGTTTATGTTGACTTATGCCTTTATGAAGTATACGTACTGGTACCTCCACATACTTTTATGTAGATACATCAAATTATTTCAAACATAGAGATTTGTATTTATACATTATATATTTGACTGTGACATTATATATATTACTGACTTATTTTTATATACCATTTATATACAAAAAAAAAATCCTTCATAAATGTATACAAAAATATGACTTATGACTTAAGACTCACGCTTGTTTGCCAGAGCGGTAGGTAGAGATAACGAATTTCCACTTATTACGCTCCTTGCACACATCATTCGCCTCACTTATTCATATCAAGTTTTTCGGTTTTTCATACATGCTCGTCGGTTTAAGGTAGATGCTTTTGACCTGGCCTTTCTCGAAAACATCTCCGTAGTCAAATTATTAGTTCATCCTAATTCGCCGAAAACATATCCTAAGTCACTGTTGTCCCAATGCAAGGAAAAAGTCACCTAGAAAACTGGCCTATAGAAAAAATTATTGATATTAAGATGGTAAAACAGTCGCCAGGTTTAATGTTAGTACTATGAAATGTAACAATCCAATAATCACAACCAGTCCAAGATCAATGAAACCAAATAAAAGCGTCAATTATCCAACCACCATTCCACCAACTCGACCTTCGAGCAATGATACAGCGAGTCCACTTCGGAGGCTGTCATTAGGGCAGAACTAGCGCCATTCTGAATAGGGGCAGGTAATACGAGCGTAAGGGCTTATTACTCGGGTCAAGATCTTCATGCGTTGGTACAATGACTGTGTTGGAATTTCTCCGCGCCAAATGGTCGATTGGGAACGACAAGCGTGAAGTAACTAGTAACTACAGATAAACGGTTTGCGTTAACCTATTTTGGATATCAGTGTTGCAGGAAAATAGCTCTAAATTTAAACTTCAGCCAACGGACTTAACCTTATTTGCTTTAAGGATTTTTTTCACATTTATGATCCATTTGTAAAAAAAATGTATGTAAGTAACCGTAATGTAATACACATATTAGCTTTTCTTAGTTTGGAACTAGATGGCGCTGTGTGAAATTAATGTTCTGTTATAGTTATTTATTTATCTAGACGCTTCACAGAAACTTAATTTAGAAATAGTTAATGACGTAACTAAAGTGGTTCACCTTAAAGCAATAACAGTACTGTTGTCATTCGATCTGAACATGTTTATTGTTTCATTGTAATTAATGACTTAAAAAAGCAGACATGGCGGAAGTCTAGACTGGACAATCTTAAATCTAGACTTCTGTGACTAATCTCCTGCGTAATAAAATCTTTACCGTTTATTCATAAACGAAGAACTAGGTGTTCTTAGATTTATTATTATTTGTCATAGATTTATTGAAGGTTATGACTTAGCTTTTCGTCTGGAATTCATTGAGATTTATAGACTGATTATACTACTGGCGATATTCATTTATATACTCCCTAACGTCAATACCTAAATGAACATAGTATAAATATCAATTTCAATTGCATTTAATCATAGCTGAGGTCGTCAGTGAAATAGCACATATTGGTATAATGCTTTACATATTGTTAAATATTTAAATAGGCACCATATTTTATTGCGTAAATAAATTTCTCAACAGCGCCAAAATATCCTGATAAAAGTATAAGTCAAGGCTTGCACTAAAATCCAGTTGGATTGATTTTCTTGATAGTTTTGTCATGATTTTTATACGATGCTTCTCCTACGACTGTCGAACTGCAAGACAAAAGTGTCCATTCATTCCTATGCTACCGTCGCACATTACCAATTCTATGAAAAACTTAAAAAGTATTTATCTTGTTTATAAATAAGGTCCACAGAACTAGTATCAACAAAGACGATTCCATTAGCATTACATGTGCAATAATTTTGATACAAAAACTGGCATATACCAATGAAAGTCCTCTGCTTTGTCTGCGAAGTGATTTCTGCTTACATAAATACAATAATTTAACAAATGTTAAGCCCTGACATAAAATTAGGGTTTATTCAAAAGAATGATATCCCACATCGTTGTCATAAATATGTTTATACCCACTTACTTACTCATTATTTCAGCCACCCGTGATAACACTCTATTTGGTATTCAGTGTGATAATCAGGCTTAAATATAAATTTTATGGCGTAATTACCAGATGCAAATGTAAAAATGAAAAAATAATGCCAAAATTTTGAAAATGTTGGATTGTGTACCTAAATTTTATTACAGGCGACAGTACAATCAATAAATTTGAAATGTACTTCTGATGTGATTATAACTCAATAAAAAGAAACGTTAAGTCAGTCAGCAAGGCATCAATTTAAGTAGATGCTTTACTAAAGGAGGTGTATGATTTTGGAACAATGATAGTTTGACAATAGCTGCCCACATCAGCCTTGGCATTACGTAGAAATGTCTGGCAGACTCCACAGGAGGATTATGAAAGGTGATTGGTAAAGCTCTGTTCACTTCCACAGCCTTCTCATAACTTGTCACCAGGCGACAAAGGCTAAGCATACAAAGCTTGGACTTAGATATATATTTAGAATTAACCGCACTTAGGACATATTATGTCCAAAGTGCGGTTACTTAAAATCTTAAGATTGACCGAACTTCGTTTGGAACTAAAAAACCTACATTTCTTAGACTTTCTAACGTTTCTGATAATTTATGATTTTAAGAAAGTTCTAGAAATATATGCATCAACAGACCATTAATGTCATTGTACGACAAGCCCACCTCCAGAAAAATTTGGAGGCTCCACAATCACCACGCTTGG
This sequence comes from Venusia cambrica, assembly GCA_951394065.1. Lineage (NCBI taxonomy): Eukaryota > Metazoa > Arthropoda > Insecta > Lepidoptera > Geometridae > Venusia > Venusia cambrica. Next base: position 13,250,221 of record OX596047.1, on the reverse strand, counting down.
CATACGGATTAGTGATCGTAGTAAATTAGCACCAATTAATTCTACCCTTCTTCTGGCGAGATATCTTTGTCACCTTTACGACATCCGTGGGCATTCTTCAGTTGACATTCTTAAGGCGCGACCACCAATGTGACCTAAAAATGTACGGATGAGAATTTTGTTCTGCAGGGACTCCGCCATGCATCGGAAAACTCATTTCTGAGGGTCATGACCGCAACATAGGATCTATTGTTTTCTATTTTTTGTGCGCTATCGAGCTGTATCTTTTGCTGCATGCAGAGCATCGTAGAGGGATGTGTCCAGTGTAGTGCGGATCTGATCGGACCAAACTTGATGTACAGAAAGAAAGCGTTAGCAAAGAAAATTTTGAGTTTGAATGATGAAGGCTAGGAGTAAAGAGATATCAAATAGACATGAATGGATTGCGTAAAAGAGGCCATGTGGGCTAGGTGACGGCTGATACAAGCGAATGGAATTCCCTAGCCAAGATTTTAATAGCAAAAGTAAACTGGGGTTTGTTAGATCATGCTAACGAGTTTGCTCAACCAGTATGCACTAAGCCTAACCAAGGCTTCTACAGGCGACATTTGATATCGATGAGCAATCAATACGTTCTGCATATTGGGTAGGCGAGGTGTCAACTAAAATGCCAAGCGTATGAAATATTTGTTTGTACTTTATCACTTCTCTGACAGCCATGATTGTTAAGCAATAATATCCTGGATTCCTACCGTAAAATAAATAATGATAATAATAAATATTACAGAACATTAAATTTCATACAGCCCATCTAGCCCCAAACTAAATAGATAAATACGTCTCATTGACAACGTAACAATTATTTGATCCTCTCCGAGTATCATTTAATAGATTGGTTTTAACTTGTAAGAGTGTTTGCACTTCAGGGAGGTCCTGAGAGGAGCGAGTCCGCGAAACCTAGCTTAACAAAGGGGCTAGGTGGCGAGCGAAGCGAGCCGCTGACCTCTGGAGCATAGCGCAGGTTGAGTGGGTGAAGTGATTCTCAGGGGCAACGAGCGAGCTTTCTGGCGGGACCTCGTCTCAGAAAACATGCTTGCTTGCATGGTGCTTGCACTGAGTGTATTTTAGAATAAATTATATTTATACAACATGACAGTTATGATAAATCAAACTATGGATAAAGTATTTATTTCTTTATTGTCTTTTGCATATTCGGGATTATGTCGATTATGCCAAAACATTTTCGGAATTTTGATTATTATAGAATTTGCAATACGTACAAGTGATGTTAGGTAAAATGATAGTCGACAAAATAGGTTTCGGAATTTTGATTATTCTGGCAAAGGTTGTTATGGATTGCCAAATTCGGATCATCATTTTTATGAGAGATAAGAGAGAACCTCAGGGAAGACTGGGTACTTTATTTTTATGTTCTATGTCCCGATTATATATAACGACGTGAAATAATCAAAATATGTTTGTATGTACCTTTTGTACATGAAATAAACTTCAATAACAATACATGACAGCTCATAATTTTTTTGTTGTATTGGGGTAGGGCAACGGAATCGTTGACCCTATTTAATGTGTGCTAAGCTTTTATCTGTCTATGAACAAAGCCCCGTGTGTGTTTTTATCCGACTGCCTCAGAAGGAGGGTTATATGACTGAATGCTCCTATCGCTGGTGGTAGGGCCTGTAACATCCTCGCCCTGATAATGCCCAAGCTTTGAGATAAGCTACCCATTTCAAATAAAAGGGTCAAGTGGTCAAAGGGCTTATGTAATGCTTATAAATTAGACCATCATTGCATATCCCAGCCAGGATGCAATACAAGATGCAACGCCTACGACAAAATAAATTAAAGGGAAACCAGTAAGACTAGTACGAGTTCGTCACTCAAACAAAACAAACGAGGCCACAAATCTATTCATAACGATGTTTTGTACAGCTATTAATCAGCAAGGTGATATCGTAACTACGCTGTAAAGTGGTATATTCCATCTATCCCCCTGATAAAATTATAAAAAAAAATATGCAAGTGAAACGTAATAATTTATTTTATGTAAAACGTTTTATTTATTTTGGTGGTGGTTTAAATAATCTTTAAATAATTTACAAATGTTAATTTCAAAAATTTACGACCCGCAACGGGACTCGAACCCGTCACTCTAGTGTAAATGTTGTGACCAAGTGCAATCACTTGAAAAAAAATGATTAAATAATTCGTATAAATAATGAGTTTGTTTACTTTTGATCTCTAGGCTCGTCTAACTCTAGGCCAGAGCAAAAATTAGGTCTGCGATGGAGCGAAATTTCCCACAAAGCAGCCAGTGCTGCTTGCTCCCGCGCACCGATGGAATACTGCAAACTGTTTGGTGCCGGACTTTGGCGGGATGGTCGCTAGCGCGGAGAACCTTTACAGGGCCTACCATCAGTGTTGTGATCAATAAGACACTCATTAGCAAGCCATTCCGTTGCCTGTTGGTTTCTTTCTTAGTAATTCCTTTACCGGCAATATCCCAAAGGGTATAGAGATATTGAGATATTACCGGTAAAGGAGGTTTATGCGAGATGAAGAATAGGAAAGCGGAATCGAAAGTAAATCGGAAGCGTCCGTCGATGTCAAAATCCTGTTCAATTAATTATTGATATTGAACAAGCTCGGTAAATGGTTTCCTTCCTAAAATAAATTACATCAATAAAAGACATCCTCATTTAAGTGGATTCTGTTTTTTTTTGTCGATGCTCTGATTTACATCCGCAGTGCTATGCGTAAGGCAGCAGTTTAGTTAATTATTTGGTAACTGGCTACTTGTTTTTTTAATTTACTAGGACAGGAAGACGGCCGGTTTTTTATTAATTAGCTACATTACAGAAGTATTCGTATCGGTGGCGGGCCACTTTGATGACTCTCATTATATTGCTCTACATGGTCTGTGATAAACCAATCATTTGAACGATTACTCAGATAAGAAGGATTACCGGTAGCCGGATGTTTTAATGCCATAAAATAAATAAAATGTATCGATTCGGGCACCTGCTGCTAATTTAATTCAAATGTTATTATTTATCTCGATCATTATAGTACATCATTGTAGATTACTTCTCACTTAAACTATGTTTATTCGTAGACTACGAAAAACAAACATTTAATAAATACTAATTAGCACATAGACTAAGTTAATAGAATAAAGTCAGTATGTTTACTCACACAACTTTCTGCCTTTTTTAACATTAACTCGATAGGTGCTGTAAAACACTCACTAAAAGTAAAAGCTAGATTATTAAGGTAAGTGATAAGGTGTGGTAAGCTTGTAGCCTATCTAACCAACCTAGTAGCTAGTAACTCTTGCCAAAACTGTCAACGATGATACAAAATGCATTAGATACTTCAAAATATTTGTTGATTCCAGAGAAATATTTGAGTGTGTAGGAGATACCTTAAACACGGTAAGTCGTAAAGTGGCGCGATAGCGCGCGCACAATGGCGCGGGGGCGTCTTCAGATGCGCCGTATTGATTTGCTACTACTTGCTTCAAAGGAATTGTGTTTGTTAATAGTTGATCTATGTTTGCGATGTTGTGTTCGATTTGTGTTACAATAGACTCTACATCTTTGTATACAGTATATTAGATCTGGTTTGTCTTTATTTTCAATTATTTCGTCATTAGCCCAAACACACAACTTAATTTTAGGCCTGCAATCAATGCCACAATCAGAAACCCTGGGTCTCATACATTATGCTATGAGGACCGATCGTATGGTATCACCAATCTGCTGAGGCAAAAATGTCTCACCAGTCCTGTAACCGCACTAAATGACCAACATACTGAGACTATGAAACTAAGGGGTTATGAGGCCTGTTGTTTGTGGTTCTCTCTTTGTGAGGGTTGAAATACGATGCTTTAGTTTTGTTAAACATAGAATTATATCCTTATCTATATCACGATTTCGTAAAGCGCACTGCAGTTCTAATCTAACCATCAGCACCGATGACTATACAATCTTTGTGTAACTGAGCTGACATATTTGACAGAAATTAGATGTTGTATAGTCAATGCTCCAATTTTAGATGTTATATAACTTGTATTGTATTTTGTATTATTCATTGTATACATTTTAATTTATTTTATTTTACATTATTAAACAACATGTCCAACTATCCAATTTCAGAACTTTTAATAACTGGAGGCGTCAGCCTTTCTCTGTTGAAGGAAGTTATCCTGAAGGCTTGAGAAGCCATTAAGCCTTACTCGGCGCAACCTCGCACCTGTTTTACATACTGATCTTGCCCGTCTGAGCGTGCACTTATTCCGAGGGATGAGCAATGTCGATAGTATTATCGATTAAATTATTAATTATCGACTAACTTTTAAAGTCATTTCAAAATAAATGATTGATGTACGGTAACCTAATTTTACCACTCAATAACTTGTATTTCGGGTATATGCTTAAGCTCTAAGATTCACATAAGTACGAATGTAGTATTTTTGTTGGGTACGGATTGAACCTTCTAATTCTATATAAATAATTAAAATAAATATATTCTTATGTTAAAAATATCACAGGACATTAATTTTACACTGCGCCAATATTGGTAATGTTATATTTTAACATCAGTATACAAAAACAGATATGTTTAAGATTTTGCATACAAGATGTGTAGAATTGTTTTAACCACCGAAATAATAAAGACTGGCCATTTGGAATAAGTCGAGCTTGTTTATAATAAAATTAAATCGACTATCGATTAATTTATATTGCGCATGTCCCAGTCATAAAACAAGTATGGAACATTTAATGCGGGATGCTCTGAAGATGTCAGTGGCCATTAACGGTGAAACCACTCTTTATTTAGTCACTATCTTGTGAGCGTCTTGTATTTTATAATCAACCGTAATGCAAAAGAAAGAATGAGTAGATTCCGAACGTGTTTCTCAAGACGTGTGACTCGCTTTTTGTTGAAAATAACGACCATTCATCGACATCGATATACGCAATTATTAACTCATTTGCATGCCACTCTAATTGGCACATAATTTGTAACTTTTTGCTTAGTTTTTTAAAATTGCTGATTGAAATTAGATAATTCGTATGTTAATTAGTTTTAATGAGTGTTTAATTGTAATATTCGAGATTTTACCCAGAAGTACAGACCACACGCAAGAATATCATTACTCTTTTACGTCCAGATTACGAAGACCTCATTTCAAGCAACGTCTTCTTATGATTTTTAAATTACTTGTATTGGAGAGTCATGGTTCAAATAACAGTGGTTGGTTTGGTGTTGTTATCGACGCTACAGTACTCCAATTTCCACAAAAACTGTACACTGTCAATACGGCCTTTCATTTATTATATTTTTTTGAGGTACAGCGACGTACTGCGCCACCATTAATGAAAAAGGGACTTTTTATTGAAATATTTTAATAAAAATGTTTAAATTTTGAAGCCTTGAAAACTGTCCAGAGTAGCTTTCTTATATTAAATTATTTTGACCGCGTGAGTGATGTGCTTCGAGTGCTTTGTCGACTTAATACGATTTCACGGGGCAGTATCGTTAATTACGATTAGCAGTATCGATATATTATCGATGTATCGTAGAGTAGGGCCCGACAGACTGGTTCGTAAAGAGAAACTGTCCAGGGGTGTCCAACCATCCGGGCCGATGAACTATTTACTAGTTAGTAGTTAGGTTTAATTCTCGCACTTCCTGAGCTTAGCGTAAATAGATAACAGATTATGAATTTAATTAATACCACTGGAAAATATATATTCACAAATACATTATTATCATGTCAGCCCATGCGCACTGTTGAATATAGGTTTTCGCCGCCTCCATCTATCTACCCCTACAATGTCATTAATCTAATAAGTCAGATATCTTCCACCTCTCCGTTACACATATCTTTGTGGTCACATTCCGAATACGTCTTCTTCCAGCGGTTTAAGGTTCTACAAACTCTATTTTCTAACCACAGCCACTTCAAATGACTTAATCTGAGAGCTATATATTGATAGATATGTCGATAAAAGGCAGCCTATATCCTTCTCCAGACTTCAATGTCAATATCTAAATTAACAACAAACGGCGAAGCTGTTTAGCCTTGAAACATATAACACACAGACAGACGGACAGACATTGCTACTTTCGTTTTTATGTATTGTGTTCTTTCGTCTGTACTACTTGTAGCAACAAATTAATCCATACTAATGTATGGATTAATTTGTTGCTCACCACTCACGTCATTAATGTCGTGGTAGCTTTTTACAATTTGACCAAACTAAGTTTAAAAGACCGAGATTATCTCAATGAAAAAATAAATCACTTCTATACGAAATTTTGAATTGATACGTATTGTTTTGTTTATCCTATGAACCCTATGAAAGTAACATTTTTTCAGGATAAAAATATCCTATTTGTTAATCCAGCTAATAAACTCTATATGTCAAATTTCAACCAAATCCTTTAAGCCTTATTTCGTAATTGAGTGACAAAACAACCAAGTTTTCACACATATATTAGTTATAGTTATATTGGATAGGGTAGGATAGTAAAAACTAGTGATAATAGTTCTTTGACAGGTTTTCAAACAGACAGACATGTATGACCACAAAAAAAAACGTTAGTTTTCTAGCTAATCGGCATCCTTAATTCACGACGATCGTTACAATTATTTACTGTTATTTATAGCCTGGGCGTGTATTTTTACAAGATATTTATAATTACATAATTCGTTTTTGAAACTATCTTGCTGAGCTTACAAGCTGTGGCTTTGTTAACAACATTTTAATAAAATTTAAGTGTCAAGTGAATATAAAAATAGCTTTATATTACCTGATCGTGGCTGATTTGATTCTATTAAGTAACAGCGGTTATGTAAATTACCTGAAACAAAGAAAAAAACCCTGAGTTAGTAGGTGTTATAATTAGAAAGTAAAATGACAATTTATTTCAACAAATGTGAATGTATTTTCAATAATCGACAACATACAATTTTATAAAAAAAACGTGGCGTAAATAAATATACGCAACCTGCATGATGGTAGACAAGAGATACTGCATAATATATAGCATCTTAAGAAAGGGTTCGCTGTGGCGATTGCTTGGAAACAGATAAAAGTAAAAGAGGTCTATTTCACTGTAACGCTCTGTAGAGCGTTACAGTGAAATAGACATACATGCATACATATTCTCGAAAACATTACCCTCCTTCCGAGGCAGTTGGGTAAAAACAAACCGAGTAGATTAAAGAGCAACCGAGTATTACAAAAATTATAAAATTTAGGTCATAATTTCTATGAGTACATTACGTATATATTTCTTAAATATGAGTTTTTTTATTACTAAAATGTTGCAAACCTCTAAAGATTTCACCTGGGCTCGCGCACGCTCGCGTACGGAATTTAGATTCTCGGACACTCGCTCTTGTTAGAGGGACATCTGCGCGGGCGCATGTCGCACATGCGCGTTTTCTCCTAGCTTATGTAACTCTAATTATATGAGACAGTTTATTCAAATCGTTTGAGACGCGGACGAGCGGTCTTGCAATAAATAGAAAGCTTTTTGGTGAGGTGGACTTTTAACATAATGTTTTGCACATTTTGAGCTGAACTAAATAATCTTATTTATATTCATCACTAATCAAAAATATTGAAGAAACATCATGTCTATAAATAATAATAATAAATTACAGGACATTAATTTCACACAGTGCCATCTAGCCATAAACTAAGCATAGCTTGTAATATGGGAACTAGATTACGGAAAGAATATTAAGAAAATAGTTTTTTTTCTTTGTAAATACATACTTATCATACAATACAACACCCAAATACAGAACAAACATCTATATTCACACAAATGTTTGTCCTGGGTAGGAAACGAACCCACAACCTACAGCGCAGAAGGCAGAGTTACTACCAACTGAGTTATGAGGCTTGTTAAATATATATTTCATTCTTGAGACATACGTTGGGACGAAATCGGTCTTGTTATGTAATATTTTTCTGTTTTCAGGTTTATATACAAATAGATATTCACAAAATAATGCCCGAATAAATTAATTTCGTGTTATTGTTGTCGTCAAACTCTTAAAGAAATGAACTTAACAATTATTAATTACTATCCGGTTGTAATATGGAATAAATATAATATCGTTTGGGGGTCAATATGGTGATTGATATCATGATTAACATCGATTATTATATATATATAATTGATATAAATATTATCACGAATAAGTACTGCGTTTATGAAGGCTTATAATATAAACATGAGGCCTTTCCCCAGCTAATCACTTATTTCTGATAGTGAACATTTGATCTTTCTTCTATTTATTTCGTAATTAAAAGACATTAAAGTCCTTTTAATTTTTAGCATTTTTTCATAGAATTCTTCAGGGTCAAATTTGATATTCGTTATAATATGAATGTCGTTAATATGTAAGATAATGCATTCAAAAAAAAACATTAAAGTAAAATAACTTATCATAATGTTAAAAAGTTATTTTTTTTATTAACACTAATGGATAAATAATTTAAATTATTCATAAAGCCATAATTAAACAAATACGTCCTAAAAAAATATTATGAATGAATTTATATAGATTCAAGAAACGTCGGTAGCTGGCAAAGGAAAAAGAAGAGCGAACACCTCAAAAGTTATTGGGTCGGGGTGGCGTCATTATAAGAACTCATGTTTTCATAGTCAAGTTTCCTTTTATATTTAAATAGTCTTGGTTCGTAATTATGAATGGTGAATATCAATATATATATATTTTATATTTCCTTAAAATGTAAGTGAGCAAGAATAAAAACATATTTTGACAGCATGTAACGAACGTACGGCAGAGTACGTCAGTAGGTTGTAATGTAGATTTATTTTTTGCACCCAAAAACACCCTGCTTTATGATTCACTAATTTGTTTGCTGATAAAAAACAGATTGTAGCTGAAAAAAAAATCTATTTGATTATAGAACTATAGCCATTTAAATCTAGGACAGTAATTTCAAAGAGAGAACTGGCATAATGTTTGTATATTATATCGTCTCGGAGGAACTTTTGGCTAAATAACACTGTTTCAAAAAAGCTGACATCAAATATCAAAAACTTGGAAAAGAATTGAAATTGAAACAATTGAACGTAATGTAACAGTCACTATACCTAATAGCATAATGACACAAATCGAATGAGACTCAACACTGACGAACGACAGGTTACTTGAGTAAGATCCTGCGTACGTTATAATTCACTTGACACATTATACGAGTCGGGCGCGTACTGCATCGTTTTCATTAGTCAAGGATCGAGACTGCAGGCGAAACACTACGGCTGGTACACTTCCAACTATACATCATCATCATTTCGGCAGGTCAATGTCTTCAGCTGAATATAGATCTTCCCAATATGATAATAAAACCAACAAAGAGCAATATTAAGCCACCTCTATCCACCCCCTTTCTTGTGAAGTCAATTTATCGAGTGTAAAGGTATATTTATGTTCGAAGTACATAAACAATTAAGATGAATATAAAAAACAATACCTGATGACATTAAAATTGAGCAGTACCTTAAATTTCAGACACTTGCGTTTCTGCACTCGATAATAGCACAAACTGGTTTGGCAAGTAATAACTTTTTCATCAGTAAGGAAGGACTTGGGCAAGATAATAAAGCTGGTGTTTTTATTTATGTTTTGCATAAAAGTCTGATATGTTACATTTTGTCATGTTTAATTATTAAATTGGGCATACGTATGCTATAATAATACAAATATTTACCTACCTCTGTTTATTGTTTTGTGAGATTAATTACAAATCATACAACGTTTACAATGACCATCGATACTCCTAACTAGTGAGATTGATTGGATCTATGAGACGAAAAATGTGTTCCAACATATTAAAAATTTCATACCTATAGTCTGTTTAACCCTAGGCGTGTTTTGTGAAAAATAAGTGTAATATATATAAGTTTTAAATAGTTTATAATAATAAAATATAAAATAGTTTTAATAATGCCTTGTGTTTATCTAATCTGCATTTTGCAAGAACAAACCGTTGTTTTTTTATGTTTTTTGGGTACTTCATTATGATGATTATGATATCTTACTTGTAATACTGTTTGAGGTGATGTTTTCATAATATCGAACTCTATGTTCGAAATTTGCAGTTGGGTTTTTGATATCCAACTTTAAGTACTTTAAACATGTTTCCGTATCTAAACTTTTTGACAAGGTGCTCTTGTAAATAGAAGATTAGCTGTAATCTCCAGACTGTGGCCGAGGCGAGACGTGTCTTGCGCAAATGTGTACCGCGGTTATTGGCTGCATGAAATATTATTAGTTTTCAATCGCGTCCGCTTGTCCGCCTGTCCACTCAGTTGTCGCCGGATGCGTGTCCAACTAAATTGATGGGACCAGTTGCCACGATTATTGCGCTATGCCAATTTCACCCGACCCGTTTTAATTGCGCTACATACATAAAACGGTCCAAGAAAAACGATCAAAGGTGAAATTTATATGCCCAATTAAATTAGAGCCGAAAACAAGGCACGTAATGAGGCTATCGATGAGGCGTTTACACTTGTCTTGTGAAATGCTCTATTTGAAGCTGCTGGTGTAGCCCGTAATTCAAACTGAGCTAGCTAAGTTCTTAATGGATAGGGTCTCGTTTGACTAAACGAGGTTAGCTTCACCTATCAAATGAATAAAACATTAACAAAGCTTTGCAGTTAAGCTTACCTGTACTAGTTTATTGAGTCCACCGTGCTTGTAGTCTGACAAAATATGACTAAGCAAACTTAACGCTGTAAAGAAACATCTAGTAAAACTTTAATACGTAAATACAGCTGTATTTTTTTCATGAAATCGGTTAGCTCCTGATCTCAAATCTTGCACAGGAAAGGATGCGGTCTACTATAGGGCGAGCTATCCCAGAGGGCACGGGCTCTAGCGCGCATCAACGAAACACAGCAAACTGCTTGGCGCCCATTTGCTTATCCCGAAGTCGGCAGGTCGCTAGTAACGCGGGCTTTTACAGGTTCAGGACCTAAGATCATTCAGCCGTTACTAACAGACGCCAGTGATTCCGTTGCCCGGAGTAGACAACCAGGTGATTGAACCAAGATACGCCAGTAGTTTTTAGAGACAGGTCTGCCCACTTACTTTACCACTTACAGCTCCTTGAGCTCCTTGTGAAATTCGTCCGGGGAAGTACTACCACCATATCTATTTCAGCCACCACGCTGCATTACTGTGTTTCAGTTTGAAGGGAGTGGTTGTCGGTGAAATTACGGGTACGCGAGGGTTAACAACTTTATGCCTCAATTTGACGGACACAGTTTGTCTTTGTTATAGGCAAGAGATGTACTTAACATCAGTTGGGCGGCTGTTGCTGTCTCCAAGATATGTACAGTAAAAGCCTCGTTTTAAAAATTACAAAAGGCATCGTTCATTGAAGTGGTCCGGGTAACCAGCGCATGTATCATAAACATTAATTAATTCGCATTTGTGAAATGTTTCAACAATAAGCAGGTTTTAGGTCGAATTAAAGTTTCGTTAAAATGCCGGACGGTGACCGGTGGCGGCAAAGAATTTAATGATACATATAAATTTTGTCCGAGTCTTGCTTTTGGGTCGTGTTGGTAATGAGACAACTGAATCAAAGACAATGGGTGGCCACTGACGGCCAATCGATATGTTCGGCGTCAGATGTAGAAATCTATAGAAATACAATGATTAACGTGGTGTGTAGTTAAACACTGCCTGATCTGGAAACACCCACACCAACACGGACGTCATTCCGATTCCGAGACGTCATAGCAATTCCTAGATTACTACAAAAAGAGGCTTTACCACTAAAACATCAAGTCTCTAGAACTTGTGGTTTCTGCATATCAGTCAGCAGACAGTCAGCTACACGACGATTTTATTCAAGGAAGTTTGAATGGGGGCACGCTAGCCAAACCTAATCTTAACATTTGTATGAATTCTGCCGCCTCTGTGGTCTACTGTTTCGCCCACATTGTCACCTTTTGGTCCTGGGTTGGATCTCAAGGGGAGCACAATATTGTGCTTATTAAGGATGGTTGTAGGACTTTGTTTAAGTCCGTCTGGCTAACTACCACTATCATGCCAAGTTTGTAGCCATAATAACGATTCTAAATTGTTGTGATCTGGCATTAATATATAATTATAGGTACGATAACCAGTTTTTCAGACTGTTGTGTATTCTTTGTGAAAGGCGCTTCCATCTTCAGTCTTATCATAATTTTAATTAAGATGATATGAAGTCCAAGTGCTTCCCCGTCGTTCAATATTAAATCAATAGATATATGAAAATGAAAAATTCTGCGTTTTTTTTAAACTGTTGAGTAAGAAAATGACCGAGCATTTTACAATAATTTTAATTAATCTAGTTGCTTATAATGATTAATTTCCACGAAGGCACCAACGGAGGTTTCAGTAGGTACTGGAATAAACCGGCCAAGTACAAAACACTAATAATCAGGAATCGACATTATTTGTAGGTATAGTCACTTTGTATAGTAGGAATATGCGTCTTCAATGTGAGGTAAACATATGAGTACATTTAGGTATTAATGTAAAAAATAATTGGTCGATGATTGGTAAATATTGATTTTATTATAGCAATAAGCATTTATGTATGGTCATTTACATTGGATTTTACTGCCAAATAAATACAGTATAACAATCAATAAATCAACACAGATGAGCTTAGATCTTTGTTGCATGTTTGATATACAACCAATTATCTTTCACGAACTGGTACAATTAACCAACGGAAGATAAAAACGCTCATAAATATTATAAAAATATTTGATCGTCTTCCAAACGAAATACAATTCTAAATATCATATTTTATTGGATTGTTCATAATGTTTTCAGGGTACATAATTGCACAATGAGTCTGCCTACCTGGGTGGGTAGGTCCAGTCATTGTACTTGTACCTACGTACCTATCTACCTACCTTCAGTTTTTGAAATGAAAACTTCTTTAGGCGCGTTGGGCATTTTTAGCGATGGGAAAAAAATCATTGAACTCGCGACAATGTTACTGACACCTCTGTATCAGAGTATCTGCAGTGTAGTCTGCCATAATTATAGTAAAATGAAAAAACCTCCAAAACTACAGTCGGCATAAGTTCTTAGCGGAACTAATGCCGACTGTAGTTTTGGAAATTATAGCTCTTAATAGATGGCGATATTGTAAACAACCAACAATCTCAGATGTTCTCTTCGGCAAAGATCGACAAACTTCAAGTTTTCACTTCTGTCGGTACTCCCGGAATTTTAAATATGCTTTTTAATGTCTCTGTGTTGCATGTAATTTGAAGGGAGCTGTTGTGAACCATAATACAGGTTGTTCCTAGCAAGGATCAAAACACAGCCATTAAATGTTCCATAACATAAGAAACACAGCATCAGTAAGATTCAGTAAAGTTGTGTTTCTTTTCTTATTAGTATCATAACGATTAATTTTATTCTAACTATATAAATTTATTACAATGGAGTGAAATGTAATGTAATGAAAAATCATTAATTTAATATTGATATAAATAATATTTAGGTATAATATAAATAAATAAATATAACAGGACATTAATTTTACACAGCGCCATCTAGCCACAAACTAAGCATAGCTTGTAATATGGGAACTAGATTACGGATAATACTTAAATACTTAATTAAACTAACTATGTACGAAAGAAACAGTCGGGCTGCCCAAGGACCTTTACAAACGGTATGTAGGTCTACTCAACTGTTCCAGACCAGTACCAGACGGAAGCGTGAATTTATTTTTATTCATATTCTTTTAATTGATTTTAATGTAAGAAATTGATACATGGAGGGTTTTCTCGATAGAAATGATTTCAACGCGCTCCATGTAAACATTTTAAGTACGAAAAATTAAGGAGAGTGTAAAAATCAATTAAAATATAATTAAGCGAGTTACACGACACAATATCTTCAATAAAAGACATGCGCATTGGTTTATTCGTTGTCCTAAGTGTAATATTTCGCAAGTTTCGGCTGTAAACAGCGCATGATTCAATTAAGAAAAACTTTTTTTACTTTTAAACTGCCTGTAATCAGCTGTCGGCATCGCAAGCAAAGGTTCGCAATTAAAACATTGTGAATTTCAGATCTTTTATACAGTGATATGTATGATAAAAAGTGATGATTGAATAAAATAACATTGGAAATGGTTTCTCTGATAAATGTGTATTGAACTTACTGTAACGATTTACGGTTAAGATTAATTGGGAGTGATTGTATCGAATTTCAAGATGTTTTTTTTCGTATGAGAGAATATTAATGTTGCTGTTGGGTTGATCAAAGAGCCAAAGTTTGTATTGAGCCTTAATGTAGCACGTTAATGCAAAATAACGCATTTTTTGTGCCGATGTGAATGATGGGCTGTGTATAGTACGAAGTATCGGGCTTTGATGGGAAAGTAAACTGAATTAATTTATTCCTTAATTTAGCTTACTGCCCTCAAATTGAAGGTTCCATTTTGTGTATGTGTGTTTGTATTTTAGCTAACGATAAGTATGTCACAGATATTTATTTGTATCTGAAGCTGTGTTCTCATGCAAGGTATATTCTTAATGAGAAATTAATGTCTTAATCACAATGCGTACAATATGGAAGGTATTCACACATAATAAGAATTCTTATTTGTATACCTTATAGATAAAACAAGAAACCTGAAATATATAAAAAAAAAACATGATGTGGGTTATACGTAATGATATATTGTTCTCCTATTTTACCAACTTCCTTAGAAGGAGGAGGTTCTGAAACCGGACCGTATTTTTTTTATTACATCAACTCCATAAATTGTTAGAAATACCCAATACCCAATGATTTATGTTAGAATATTTGCCCATTTCAATTAATCAAATAGTAATTTTGGCATTATCATTAGCAAACAATTAACTTGTTTCGATATAAATTAAATAACAGACTATTTTAAGGGCATAATTATCGCTAGCTAAACCGGTAATTAAGAAGATTTATTTATTTTTGTGGAAATCAACTAACTCCATTTTATTAGCATACCATTGACTGAAGACTTTATTAGTCGGCTACTTAGATGATGCTCAATAAACACTGATTGTATATGGGCAATGGTCGTAAACGAAATCGAAGCTTATAATGTCATTACTGGTGAATTGAGGCTACTAATGTTTACAAACTCACTCGATACATGTAGAAATAGTATTAGAATCCATACAAACTTTCACTAACTACGCCAATGTTAGATCTAGAGGTCCCTGGTTCAATCCCCAGGGAGATACCCTATTGTGGTTGTTGTACCAAACCACCATCTTACCTGAGTTCGTCGCCATAACTACATGTAAATTGTTGTGTTCCGGCATTTATAAGGTAAGATAGCCAGTTCCTCAGTTTGTTGAGGATTCCGGATGAAGTGTGCCTCCACCTAAAGCCTTATCATAGCTTGAAACCAGGTAAAATGAAGGCTATCGACTTCCCCGACGTTCAATAAAAAAAACCACAACAACAGTGAATACAATAACAAGTCATGAAAGTTCTTGCAGCCTACATAAACTATTCTCCTGCCGCCTTGGGAATCAAACCGGTAACATCTTACTTCCCCTTACCTACCACCCCGTGTATCTACTACCAATCACATTTTTATAATTTCATACTAGTATCATACATAATGGCGTTAATGAAATATATGTTTAATTACAGGAAATTAATTTCACACAGCGGCATCTAGCTCCAAACTAAGCATAGCTTGTTATGTGGGAACTAGATTACGGATAGAATACTATTTATAAATGTGACAAGAATAAATGTAACAGATTACCTACTTAGGTAAAAAGTGAAATTAAAATATGTACCTTAGTTCAATATGTTAAAAAAGCAAACAGGTAGCGTAAACCTCTTATAGTAGTATAGTATATAGTAGTAAACAAATATGTGACACCAACTATCTTTCAAAATCCCCTACCAGAACAACCCGAACACGACAATCAAGCGAGTTACTCATGTAATGTGCCCACAGAAGGCAAGCATACCGGAAACTCAAACATGTTTCTAAATACGGATCAATAAAATAAATCAATGAATAAACTCGTAACTGCGTCTGATTGGCATATTATTAATACGGGAAAAAAATACTCCATTTACAGGCTCCTTCAATTTATGATCCTATGGATGTATGTGGATGATTTCTAATTTCCAATAATTAGACTAGTGATTCTGTAAGAACCTTAGACCTCGCGAGCCATAAGGGCTCCAAGGGAACCATGCAAAAACCGATGCTTTCCTCTAACAATTTTATTTTCAGACTTTTGAGTGATATAGGGGTATAAGTTTTAGCGATTACTCACATTTTCTTGGTCTGAGGAGATCAAACCTGGTGTCTATGAATTTGTCTTGCAACGGTGGAGAGGACTGCGAAATCTGATTAGTAAACGTTTCCGAAAAAAAACAAATATTGAAATCCTATGGCAAACTTCTCACCTTTTTCCCCCTCCACTTCCCCTTTTTGTTATTTTTTTTTACAAAACGTCTTGTGTATAATTAAATCTTTAGTGTGTCTTTCAAATTTAATTGAAATCTGTTCATAAATAACGCTACTTCAAACTTCCCCCCTTTCCCCCATATTTCCCCCCCGATCAAAAAAATGCGACCTGTAGGCGAGAACAAACCAAGGGCCGACAGACAGCGGACAAAAGCATTTTAGGTGAATCTCGAAACTGAGACACTACGCTCGCTTCGCTCGCTCGGTCAATAATAAGCGATAAGATAGCCCATTGTAGTATATAGAGGAATATTTTGAAGTTATTTCCAGTTTTATTTATAAGGTGTATAATAAAGTATTTATTCATTGGATTACAGATATCCTAAAATAACGTCATCCCAAACTAAACAAAGCTTATAAAAAAGAGACGATGTATTTGTAATAAAATACTACAGGTTTTTATAAATACATACTTATAACACAGAACAAACATCTAAATATATGTTGATGAGTGAGAATCGAACCCACAACCTACAGCACAGAAGGCAGAACCAACTGAGCTGTGAGGTTTGACAGTAGGTACATAATATGTAGGTCTTATGTTTGGATGTTTTTATTATGTAGTAATTTTGTATAATATTACGTATTTACAATAAAATACGTAGGTATTCGCAAAAAGTGGACATACGAAAAACTTTGTTTAGTAAAAAAACCCAAATGTGATACGATAAAATAGTTCTACGGTAAATTGTGTCAATGAACACACCAATCCTCATTATCATTCAGCCAAGTAAATTGATTAAAGTCATTATTATCTTACGATCAAGAATCAATATCAATACACCCAGTTATGTATATATGTATAGTCATGATGAGTCCGTATTAAGAGGTCTTCAGTATCTTAAGAACATCTCGGAATTGACTGAGAGTCGCAATTAACCTGACTTTAAAGTAGGGCAAGGCGGAGGCTTTTGTGCTCGTAATTATTATGTAAAGCTATATTTTCTGAATTACAATTATGCTCGACCAAAATATTGCGATGCTATATTATCCGAAATAATAGTTACTGTCAACGAGAAAAAGCTGGTGAACTCAAATATATATTCCTTAGAACAAAATATTGACAACAACATTTAGACAAACATATCTTTATCTGACTGCTGGAACATAGGACTGAGACTGCAAGGTAGAACTGATAAATGACCCAGAATATAACGTAAGTAACAACTTGTGACCACCGATTCCCCCTAAGCTAAAAGGAAAATTCTACATGATGATTATCAAATCTGTCATAGATATATTTGAATCAGAATAATGGTCAATAAAAATGACCGATGAAAAGAGTGTGCATGTGACTGAGTTTCGAATGTTAAGGATGTGGCACAAGAATAGATAAGATAAGAAGTTGGTTTTCTCATCAGGGGAAGTCTGAAAGTACCAGTGACGGAAATAATAAGGTGTAGTAGGCGTGATATGGACATGTCATGCAAAGGGAAGAAAGTCACATAACTAATAGGTGTGAATGTGGACGAACGTAGGAATAAGGGTAAATTGAGGAATGGATGGACGGATTGTGTGAATGATTGTGTGAAATATGCATGTGAAAGGAGAACATGCTAAGTTGATCGATGACAGGGGTGAAACACGATGACAGAGTGGAATATGATAATATGCTGTGCCGAACCAGCCTAAGTGTGGGATAAGGTCAGAAAGAGGAAGAGTGACCCAGCTGCTCCCAAGTGGTGCATAACAATATTTTATCTCAACCGATTCGGATCAAGAATCTGGTGTCGACGGGCGGCTTATCTTTCATCTTATATTCAATCAGCAAAATACTTGCGCAGATTCAGGTAAATGAAAGTAAATGCTGATGTATATCTTCAATGTGAAAAGGTCGTCGCAATCGTTAGCTCGGACAGACTGTTAAAATATTTACCAAGTTGATTTATGCATCAAAAAAACAAATTTAAGAACAATCAAGGTAAACATTATTTTTTTGATAAAAATAATACATAATATGGACGTATTTAAATCACAATTTGATGGTGCATGAGTTTTCAGATATTTTATCCAATGGCCAATGAGTGTATCCGTGATAATCGCGCGGGCAACTAATATCATTTACACTATACATTACTGACAGTATATTGGAGCATTAATATATATATATTAATACTGTTTATATGTAGGATGCATAACGTTTGATAAAATAGCATTGAAACATTAACCCCATAAAAGAAAAACGAGTTAAAGTCGAACGTAAATTGTGAACTTTACAGGCGGTCCAACTAATTATGTTGGTACTTTACTGTCGTCTTAAAAAAGTCCTTTAGCACAATCTTACGCAATGGCTGACAGATTACATCTCACCTTACATTCACTTTAACCACCCAGTCGACTTGACGACCGCTTTTGCTGAGTTACTTACGCATCTGTCACCCCGGTTTTAAGCAGGAGCTGGAAGATCATTTTGATACACTAATGCGACTGGGTTGGAACGAGATCTTTGAACTTTACTAATGAATAGGCATTTTATGAGAAAATATAATGTACGTAAGTCAGCAAAGAACAAGAAGACTGTTTTTTTATTCTTCTTAATACCAAGAAGTAAAAAATACCAAGGATCTGGTAGGAGATGAGTTTTTTTTTATTTATAGCCAAGCGTTGACCACCAGCTTACTTGAAAATCCAATATGGTCGAAGATGTACGCTTCTCTAATGGAATTTATTCACTCCGGACTTGAAGGCTCCAAGTACACCAGTGTTGGTCAACTTGTGTGTCACTCAATACGAAGTTATCTGCATATTAATGATATAATATAACGTAATGTTTTATGATAACGCAGTGGTAAAAGTAAGTTGTAACAACTAATTAAAATACATTGAGAAATCACAGGAGCATCACAAATGCGTTCCGTTTAATAATTTATATAATTAAATTGATATATGCTCTAGTATAGTTTTAGAGCATATATCAATTTAATAATATATATTTTTTTTTTATTGTACGACGGGTAAGCACTTGGCCTTCATCTCACCTGGTAACAAGTTGAGATAAGGCCGAAGGCGGAGGCGCACTCAACAAACTGAGGAACTGGCTATCTTACCTCTGAATGCCGGAACACAACAATTTTAGAATTGTTATTATGGCGACAGAATTAGGTAAGACGGTGGTAGCTAGCCAGGCGGACTAAACAAAGTCCTACCACCAACCAAACCAAGCACAATATATTGTACTCCCCATGGGGATCGAACCCGGGACCTCTGGATCTGAAATCGGTGGCTTGAACCACTAGACCACAGAGGCGGTTAAATATGCACTAAATATAAAAAAATAATAATATATAATTTCATGTTGCCGCGTAAAGGAAGGACTCACTCCTAAGCTTACAAACATTTATGATTTAATTTATAAGGGCGATTAAAGTTTCTCTTGTGTACTCAAAACAAAAGGATGTGGCACCCACACGATTATAAAAGTGCATTTATTACTGAAACTTTAGTACTTCTCCTTAAAACCGCTTACCGTAATCCCAAAAAATCGTGCAGTCTCAAATGTTGTTATTTAATAGGTGATTCACCTCAATAATAGAATTTACGGGTAAAAATAAAAAAAAACACGCTTTGTAACCATAAATGAATCGGTAATTAGTGGCCACTGAAGAGTTTCACTATCCACCTCCTGGTGCCATAGTCACATGGTCGATGGCGTCAAATTCTGTGGGATCTGCATTAGTTGAATGCATTATTTGCATTGTCGAATTTCATATTTTTCATTCGAATTGATACGAAAATTATTAGAAGAAGTCTAAATCGACATCCAAGATGTTTTATTACCTGCAAAGTTCAACTTACATTATAATACACTATTACTTTATAATACAAGTAAAGCTGAAGTAGTAAGCATGAATAAAAAAAGTAATTCTTATTCAAAAAAATAAACGTTCCTAGTTAAGATTAGCTAACTCGCCTTACGTTGTTCTTCTAAATACAAGCATATATCCTCACAATGGCTTTACAAAACCGGCATTAGTTGCTCCCAGTACGAGTAATGTGCTACAAGTGCCCGGCCGACGGAAAGTGCTTTGATGATTCGTTTAGTTTATGCCAGTATTAGTTACTGGAACAGGGTACTTGATCAAGCGGTGCATTCTTTGATCAAAATTAACTAACGTACATTGGCATTGGAAATTAAGAAATTTGCTTCATAATCAAATTTACTCGTACGGATTTGATTAACAAACTGTACTATGATGAGAAAACATATCAAGTCTAGTATTAGTAACAATTTAAAGCCGAACATTTTACTTGACAATACCTATATACTGTAATCAAGTCATAGACTAAATAAAAGGACAATGCTCTGTATTGTGCACAAATAGGTGCAAATGACAAAACCTATCGCTGATTTTCATGAAGATAGTGACTAGAAATTCGCCATAACTAACCTGCCGTAATTGCAGTTATTGTTATCTTATTAGTATAGTTGCCATTAGCTAGTGCTGTCCAACCTTGTAATCGATGAATCGGGAAGCGGTGAAAGTATTCAAACAGGGCACAAACCACAATGTGCTGCCAACTTCACAATATATGTCTCACAAGATCTAACATCTTTTGGAAGAAAAGGTAAATTTATTGCCTGTATAAAATCAAATTTTTTTTTTTTTTTTTTCATAACAATTCGATAAAATTATATTCGGTTAGAAGTACACACAATATTCTGTAGGCTTGTGTTCTGTTTTTGTTTTTCTTATTTGTAGATATATTAGTAAGAACGATTCACTCAATGCTGGCATGAGTTGGCAATAAGGACCAACGGTGTGGTTTGCGACACTGCCCTCGTCCACTACACTGCCCTCTGTCCACTACACTGCCCTCTGTCCACTACACTGTTATTCGATTATGATAGAACGCTCCTACTCTAACAAGCCAAACACATTTTCCACTATGATCCGGTTTTAGCTTTCATCTGCGTAGACTATATTAATTTTACATAAAGATACATCTTAGTTATTCTATTTAAGTAATAAGTAATATTTTTACGCGTACGTAGAATGCAGATTATTTTAAATAATAGCCCTCGGATGTTGTAAAAGCCGAATAAGCGATCACACCAGAAAACAGCAGCTTTTTCTACCGTTTATATATCTAGTCCCATGCTTGTTAAATTGTAAATGAAGAGCAATCGTTGAAATTCATTCTGTATTTAAACCGCCTCTATGGTCTAGTGGTTCGCCCACTGGTGTCAAGTCCAGAGTCCCGGGTTTAGTACAATATAGAGCTTGGTTTGGTTGGTGGTAGGACATTGATTAAGTCCGCTTTGCCAGCTACCATCATCTTTCCTAATTCTGTCACCATAATAACAATTCTAAAAAAAAGGTTGTGTTCCGGCATTTAGAGGTAAGGAAGCCAGTTCTTCAGTTTGTTGAGGATTCCGGGTGAAGTGCGCCTCCATCTTCAGCCTTATCATAACATAAAACCATGTGAGATGAAGGCCAAGCGCTTCCCCGTCGTACTATGAATAAATAAATAACCAATCTAACGACCAAGAGTGATGATTATCGCAAATTCCTCTTACTGTGGAGGAGGCTCTGACCAGCAGCACACAATGGGGTGTTGAAGCAGGCTAAGTACTACACTATCATCTGAAATTGTTTTCTTGAATTAAACTTTAGGTATTTTTAAATTGAAACATTCTTAAATGAATCAAGTAGGTATAAGAACTGCATTCAAAACAAAAACTGGAAGGATCCGTAATCTTCAGTAATCCCCCACGCTTGTCAGGTGGCTTGGTCTCATGGGTGCGGGAATAAAACTAAAATGTCTAGTATGATAAAAGATCACATGATATACACCCGTAAAATAGTTAATGAGTGAATACTCTTATATTCAACGTAGGTCCCCAAATTTTGTATAATTTTTAGAGTAATTTCATTTTCTAATATCTTGTATGGTTTTGTAGGCTCTATAGCAGTTTCAGCTTGATTTAGTGCCTACTAACTATCGATAACCCGATACTCCAGTGCACTTCCCTGTTGAAGCTATTGTTCGCTGGAACGATTTTATAGCAGTAAACCAGTTGCGAAATACGCCGCAATTTGTGATGCATTATGTTCTAAAATAGTGACCTTATCGCTATCGGTAAATTATGATGTGCGCTGCAAACTACCTACCATGTACTTATAGCGTCTAAATAAATAAACAAATTTGAAGCGAACTATGTTCTTTTGATATGAAGGCTTTTTATTAGTATGCAAATACGCGTTTTTATCCGACTGCTTCATCCGGAAACGTTTTTATCCGACTGCTTCATCCGGAAACGTTTTTATCCGACTGCTTCATCCGGAAACGTTTTTATCCGACTGCTTCATCCGGAAACGGTTAATGTCTGTCCAACTGTTATTTGTTTTATTGTACGACGAGGAGGCGCATGTCTTTAATGTTACCAA
This sequence comes from Venusia cambrica, assembly GCA_951394065.1. Taxonomy (NCBI): domain Eukaryota; kingdom Metazoa; phylum Arthropoda; class Insecta; order Lepidoptera; family Geometridae; genus Venusia; species Venusia cambrica. The sequence goes on along the minus strand of OX596047.1, from coordinate 13,227,267 downwards.
TCCAACCAGGTTTCAAGATATGATTAGGTCGATGGTGGAAGCACACTTCACCCAGAATCCTCAACTGACTAGGGATCTGGCTATACTCGTATTACCTCTAAGTAACGGAACATGATTTTAATTACTAGTGATTTTTTCACATAAATACCTATAAATGACCAACACAATTCTATTGTCAGTATTATTAAACAAAAATATCAAATTATTCTCTAAATTCCGCCGTATCTTGTAAATTTATGACAGTGCCTCCTTCAAAATATTTTACTACAAATTGAAATCTGAACATATGCAATATAAAGTGCTATAAATGTTTGTCTGATCATAACTGGGTAATGTTAGGAGATGTTTGCTAGCTCAGCGCCGCCTAGAGACAGTAAAATACTCAGTTTTATGTAGTCAATTAAGTTGTTCACTTAATAAAGTGGAATCCTATCGACCTCTCGCTCGTATTAAAAGCGAATATACGATAAATAATCACGTTGTGGTCGTTGAAGTGTTAAGTTGAGCGTGGGCTGGCTTATATTCGTTTTATTCTTACGGGACAGACATTTTGAGTAACGAATATGATAACAAATAACAAAGATATTGAATGCTGTGTGGTGCATGGGTGAAAAGAATAACAGCAAACACTTTCACTTAATCAGTATCTACGCGGATAAAAAGTAGCTTCCGATCATTTTTTTGTTTTTATACTACAACTTATAATAAGGCCGAAGATGAAAGCGCACTTTACTCCGAAATCCACAACAGAGAAAAACTGGCCTTCAAACCATCTCACGTCTAAATCCCGGAATACAAGAAATGAGTTGCTGTTAAGCGTAATTTTTAGGTAAGATTATGGTAGCTAGCCAGGTGAACCCAAAATAAGGTCTTCCACCAACCAAACCCAATACAAATTTGTACCCTCTAGTAAACTTCGGAACTCTGGGTATGATAACAAGCAGACTAGTATGGTCAATAAAGAATGGATGGATTAATTGAAACATATACTGGATACAAATCCCTTTAATTAATAGGCTCACTTCCTTATGTGATATATTTGATTTCACAAGCCTACAGTACAACAACCTAGATCCGTATTTGTAATTCAAAGGTGTATTGACATTCGCATAGTAATAAATACTATAAGGTTAGTTAGTATTTTCTCTTGCAGGCATTAGTTGAAATTCGATCGAGTCCAGAGATGTTTACAGTTCATGTTCCTAAATAAACGATCTCGCGTGCTAATGAAGCGGAATTCTTGCAGTTCAGCACCAATAAATATACCGACTAATTATATGTAAGGCTAGTGGTACGCCCGGAAAATTCGTTTCCATCATCCTGTGGGTATATCCAAAAATCCTTTCTAACCTAAACATTTCTAAAACCTCTTTTATAAAGAGCTCTTCTTAATCTTCATATTTTCCTAAATCGAGGCCTTTTTTATTTGGATTTTTTTACTTTATGACGGGGAGGTGCTTGGACTTCATCTCACCTGATTTTCTAGTTATGATAAGGCCGAAGGTGGAAGCGCATTTCACCCGGAATCCTCAACAAACTGAGAAACTATCTTACCTCAAAATACACGGAACACAACAACTTAAGAATTGTTGTTATGGAGAAATAATTAGGTAAGATGGTGGTAGTTAGTCAAGTGGACTGAAACAGAGTCCTACCACCAACCAAACCAAGCACAATATTGTACTCTCCATGGGGATCCAACTCGGGGCCTCTTCCTAAATTTTCATAATAAATATTTCAAAAATTAATTCTTACATGACACGGTCTAAGTTGGATTGGGTTAGATACGTTTTAAGGCGATATGCGAGAGGGGCACCGAAATGTTCTATAAAGAGTTGTCGGAACCCGTCGACATGCATCGAGGCCGGCCATCGGGGTGGTTTTAGTGAGTCGAGGAGTCCGTCATCCTCACACTACCCTTTCGCATCCCTCGGTGCGTTAGGGTGTCTGCGAACAGATTTCCCCCCGTTAAAAAAAAGGGTTAGATACGTTTATGTACTGTTAAACTTAATAACAAGACAATACCTTCATTGTTGCTGCGGCCTATGTCTAAACAAGAGCTAACACATTGATTTTATAAAAAAGCTTCAAAAAAGCAAAGTGAGCAGCCCCGTAGATGCCTCTTCGATATGTTTGTATGTATTGTGTAGTCACATAATAAAGTATATTTTATTTGGTTATAACTACGTTCAGTGAACATGTATCAAGAAAAAAAGAAATTTAAATTACCACTAAGGTGCCGAATTCGACAAAGAATGAGTATTAAATTGGCGTTGACTTATTACAATATATTGTAAAATATTTCGGAGGAAGAGTTACGATCCGCGAAATTTCACGATCCATTGTACCTGAAGGTGTGTTGATCTTCATGATAAATGTACCGGCGCGCACAAAAGAGAGTATATAACGTGGCGTACACACAATGAATTTGATTTATTACTTCATCGGGATTATAATATTTTCGGGTCAACTGTACTCCCACTCACGACCTGCCCGGAGCTACTCAATGAAGACATCGTGAATGCGTTCATAAATCAAGGGAGGTTTCGTTTAGTTGAAGTATTTTTGTGAAACTTTGTTGTGGTCCATTAGTATTACAAAATACAATTACATGTAAACCTTACCTAAGTCTGGCGCCATAGCAACAATTCTAAATTGTTGTGTTCTAAATTATGCATTAAGAGGCAAGATAGCCAGTATCTCAGACTGTTGAGCATCCTGGGTGAAGTGCGCTTTCACCCAGAAGATTTTATATTACATTTTTTTTTATGAAACCAAATAATTAGGTTTTACAGAAAAATACTGCTAAAACTTTAATGATAAATGATAGCAGAGACAAATTTAATCGATCACTGCCCGTCTCTACCTTAATGGAATTGTTATTATTTACGTTAACATTTCACGGAAGATAAATCAATCACATTCAAGGTTGTTATTACCATAAGTAAGATGCCTCTGTCAGCCCTGGACTTATAAGGTACAAATTGAGGTGTTGTTCATCAGATCCATGCGCCTACGCAAGCCCATCGGTTGGCAACTACCACTTACACCCCACAACAGACGAATCGTAGGAGTTCGAAACATAAATTCAATTTGTTAAATACCCAATATATGTTCTGTACAAGCCCTTAATTATGTTGCGATAGAGTTCATTTCACCCACTCCATTTTGCAAAGATGTTTTAAATGTCAAGGTAGGAAGGTACAAGGGAAACGCCTGAGTCATCATTTGACTCAGAAATGTTCTCGTAATGGGACTTTTGCTTCTTCCTTGTGGGTCATTGGCATTTATATTTAAAAACAGATTTCTGTTTTTTCCGACAAACATAATAATAGGTAATGAATATTGGGTTTTACACCCAACAATGGAATACACTCGAATGAAAACAACAAAGACTTTACAAGATGAGTAAAATATCATTTTTGAGTTAGTTGAAAAACAAAAAATCTTCAAACCCAATGACAGACACGGTAAGTTACCTTTAGTATAGGTAACCTCTAAGAGAAATCCTTAATAGTCAAACGTAAAACCCATAGTTAGAAAAGTAAATTGAACAAGACAGATTTAAACCGACTATGGTGCGTCCAACCAATAAGTGTTGAGTTTCTAGCGTAGACAGCATCGGCGTCTAACCAATGAGACTTTATGCTCAGGATGGCGAGTTATGAGGTCTCAGACACCTCATAAACCCCACTTACTTAGTGTAAATACAGCTTTAGGAGACTTGAACATGCACACATACATTTTATTGATTAACCTACAAATATTGTATACGCCTACAGTAATAAGGAGATTTTTCATCGAATGTGTCAAATACTTACAATACTATTATGGTCTTGCAACCTGTAACGTATTGAATAATAGCTACATGCAAAACGTGGCCAAGTGCGTGCGTAAGTTTGGACGTGCCTCTGACTATACCCTAGTAGGTGATCCTCATAACATTCACGCTCTGAGCTGTGAACAGAAGTGAATCCTCTAAGAGGAAAAGTTCGTGAGTCTGTTACTTTTAGTTTACTTAGTTTAGGGGCAAGGCGCGTGGCCGTTTGGATATGCTTCATGGGGCATCCTTAGGCGAGCAAGGATGCATTCATTTATTCGATTATTAGAATACTCAAGCCATTTGGAGTGCTCAAGTCATTTACAATGCTCAAGTCGTTTTGAATGCCCAATTCAATTGTAATTCTCATGTGATCAACTGAATTAAACGCACTAGGAGGTTGGTTTTAATACACTTGCGACCTTGAGGTGTCTTTACCATGATGCAGCAGCAGTGTCATCGTCCTTTTCGATCATATTCGACATAAATGCTAATTCATTATCATCTCGATCGTTACCATACAAATGGATCGTATAAATTTATATCAATTTGAGCTAAGTGCATATTTTATTTCCCGATAATTCATAATCAGGCTCGCATACTAGAGTTTATATCAGGAGTTTTAGATGGTGCAAAACAAAAGAGTATATATCAATGTTTGTGTGTACTATCTGAACGTAATATCGTGTTTCCATCGCCTCGAAAGTATAGCTCCATTCAATCAGAATCACAGTTAGGGTGCACAAAGAGCGCCTCCGCGTGGTGAACCCTGGAAGCAGCTAGATTATGGTAACGTCTTTCCAATAATATGGTTCTACTAATAAGACGTAAAAACATAATCAAATTAAAATGATATTACATAGGTACCTTAATTTTGTAACGTATTATTTAAACAAGATACAACATTTCATATACATTTACGTTGTTGTTAATTTATTAGGTGATCAATAATTTTATTTTATAAGTTGTTTACGGCATCATTTATATGTAATCTTTTAATATAAGGTTTATTTGGCTTCTAATTTGAATATTGAACACTTTCCCTTCTGAGAAAGCTCGCTCCATCTTAGACCTTACTATGCCCTAAAGTTAGACAAACCCAGAGCACTAACCCAAAATCTACATTAAAAAACAATATCATGATATATATATATATATATTTATTTATTTATACAAGTAGGAGACGGAACAAGCAAGTAGATCGCCTGATGTTAAGTGCATCTCTTGCCTATAACAATATCTTAATACGTAGGTCACATCCACAAAGAACATCGCCTACACGGTACTGCATTGCGCCCGTCAACTTGCGGCATAAAGGTGTTTAGCCTCGCGTGTCCGTGATTTAACCGGCAACCAAACCGTTTAAACCAGAACACAGCAATGCTGGTTGGCGGCTAAAATAGGAATGGTGGTAGTACTTCCCCAGGCGAGCCCTTCCACAAGGGGCTCCAGAGTAGTACTCTTTTTTTTCAAGCTCGATTAATCGCGGTTTTTTTTCATTTTTTTTTCAAATTCGATTAATCGCGGTTATCTCATGTCTTGGCGCCCCAAAACGAGGTTATTGTGTCCACATGAATTGCGGAACAGTAAATCTAGATTGCGGTAAGCTGAAACTGATGCGGCAGTACATCAATGCGGTAACCGTCTTAGTGTCCAATGCGGCAACGCTAGTTTTATTACCCTCCGCGTGCGCACCGTTAAATACTGAAGTGCCTCTTGTCCTTTATAATTATAACCTGATACATTTCATGACACTTAATATTGATTTGCGAAGTTTTAATGAGTGATACGTAATATGAGCTATGTGGCCAAGTGGGTATAGGCCCGCCTTCCGATTCTGAGGTTATGGGTTTGAATCCAGTCGTTCACTACACTATCTTTTCAGTTTTTCTGAAATTTTTGCGCGCATTTGATACATGCTCATACTTTGACGGTGAAGGCAATAAAAATGGTATATGTCTCTGGCTAGTATTCCGCTAAGAGGCGATGGGCTTGCAACCTGTCACGTATTGAATGCTGGCTTAATGTAACTCGTTGGCATATGCCGAGCGTACATTTTGACGTGCCTCTAACTACCCCTTAGTTAGTGATCTCATAATTCACGCTCTGAGTATTGATCAGAGAAATATTTTTGAAGCGGAAAAGTCGTAAGCCGTAACATATCTACTCGTGTTATATTCAAAGCCAATGTAAATTTGTCATGATGGTACTTTTTCGGATCTTACACAAAAAAAAAAATGTCTCTAATCTGTTTAGTAATATTCAATATTTTTTTGTTTAAGATCCCAAAAAAGTGCCACCAAGACAAATTTACATTGGCTTTGAACATAACACGAGTAGATATGTTACGTTTACTTAAAGGAAAATGTTTGATAGTATAATATTAACCAGTTTATAGGATTAAACGATAAATAGCACCTATTTATCTTTACGAGTCTTTTAGGACATTAATAATAGCTTAGCCTAGCTAATAAAGTGGTTTTCAATCGCTCCAAATTAAGCCCACGCACTATTAGATGGCTTTAAGCTAATGTTCAGCCCAAATAGACATCAAAGATAAATAAACTAGTGGAACGCCCGAAACTTAATTCGCAACTTCCCGTAGGAAAACAACCCTGAAAAATCAGTTGTTTAGTTGCTACATGAAGATAACACCTTAATATGTAATCACACATACGTACATCTTGGACTTGGTAGAGATTTAAGACACAGACTAATTACTAACTGATATGTATTTTTTTTATTCCTTATTTGCAACACATTTCCTTGCAACAGAAAAGGGAATTCATAATAATTTACATCTTCTCTGTCCATGCAACGGTTGCCTGAAAGAGATTAAAAAATAGAGACGGCCAATACATTACTAGCGCAGCATATTTTATTTTTATCTGTATTTTTCTGTCATTGTTCATTGTAAACAATAAATAGTTTTTAATGTATCTATCTATCAAAGCCCTGTCATAGTGGGTACTCCTGGTTACCCGAAGAAATCTGATATGTATCTAAAATGAAAGCAAACGCAACATATCATGTTTCACTCTCCAAACAAAGCGCTTCTTTGATCTACACAACCAACACATAAATCCAACTAATATCCGAAACATAACAGAACAACTGAAGAAGCTAATTGAGAACCTCGCCTCCGGGTATGTGAGATGCCTACTTGTAAAGCTTCTCATACACAATGCACGGACATTTGAGGTGATTATATTAGACATTTTAAATTTGAGCTTCATGTTCCTCTTCAAATATCTAAAGGGATCAGATTATATTATGGTGAGCTTGGGAATGGCTTAAAAACAACAGGTATTGAAAAACACCTTTTGAAATGAAAGCAACCCCAAATTGTTGTGGCATATTGATACTCAGCTTGAGCGCTGATTTAGATAAAGATGCGGGTTCGAGTCCCGTCGCGGGTTGTGAATTTTTGTTTCATAATAACATTTGTGCATATTTAACAATGTTTTAGATAAATAACTGGATGGAAGTAATATGAAAATATTCGCAATACAAATTATCACATGAATATCCATTTTTGGTTTTTATTCTAATGCTCACGGAACCAATAACCATTTGGGTGCATAGACGCAAAGAAGCGGATAATGACTAGGAATAAAAGCAAAACGGACTGTGGCAACTTGTAAATCTCGATGCACCGATGGCAGTGAAGTAGGTCGTAGGTATTTTTTTACTTTAAGCTACTGTTAGGGTTCCGCACTCAAAGTGTGCCAACGGGACCCCTTTTACTAAGCCTCCGCAATCGGTAGAGTGTATTTACATCTAAGGCCGCTGTAACATACATTAAAAAAAAAACACAAAATTGAAATGTAAAGGGGATTATCCATCCAATAAACGAGAATTGCTTGTCTCAAAACGTGAGTCAGAACCCTCGTAGTGAGTGTCCGCACTTAGCCGGCATATTTTTTTCAGCTGTTAGTGTGTCTCAGCTTTATTCCGCCTGCGGCTTGGATGCGATGCCGCATAACTTACAGAGTAGTTATTATTTATTTTTCATTAACGTACGCGTGGCGAATGGGTAATAACCTAGTGTAATCTGTTGGAATAAGGAAGGTAACGACGAGCTCACTAGATCATTCGCAAAGGTGTTAATGCAGAGTTATATTTCGCAGATCTGCAAAAGCGCTTCAGTAAGTAGAAGTTACAAGAAAAATGAGGAGTTAACAATAGATTTGATTCGTTCCTAGTTTTTCGAGTTAAGTTCCAGACATGGGTAAATTTGTTTATTAATCACATTTCAATTGGTAATAGCGCCAATTATTTCAAAACGATTAAACATTTTTCTAGAGTTGTTTGCATAACAAAAAAGCTCATTTATAATCTTTACTAACAAAAGTTTTGAGATTACAAAATATTTCGTAATAATTATCATGGCTTTCAAGTATCATAATATTTAACTGCGTATTGTAACTTCATTCATGCACGAAAGCGTTCTAATAGAATGAATGAATGAACATAAAAAGATTATAGAAACGGATGATACTGTGTGTTACATCGGAAGGTCGTTAGAGGCAACGGGGTTATTCTGAAACATATTTGATTTAAATTATAACAGAGAAACTACTTATATCATATTTAGATACGACTTTTTATCTCATAATCTACGAATACAAAGAGATAACGACGATGAGTCGTTGATGATAGAATCTCTTCGTAGTAGTACCATTACTCTTCTAGATTTCTAGTTCAGTAAATGAAGAGACATTCACTCTTCATTTACTGTAAACTCATTTACTCATTTACTGCTAACTGTCTACCCTATATCTGCGTTAGTCCCTCGTTAGCTATCTTCAAGAGCGGAGTCATTCTTATATATTTGGTATATTACGTATGCATATCGGTTTTGTAGGTATTAGGTATGGATATTATATGTATGTTATTCATAAACGTGTACACTTTCCCCATATATTTAAAAAATGTTTTTAAATTATTAAAATATATTTGGAAGATAACTATTTTTAGGTTAAGCTCGCCTTAGCCATACTTTTTAATTTTAAGTTAGTTTGTTTATTATTATATCAATATGTGTGTGCGATAAGGTATAAAATGAGTCTAAATTTCTTCGTATTCTCTTCTCCCGATATTTTTTGTGCATACATTTGTTTATTCTATTCTAGATATATGTCTGTATACTGTTTGCTGGAAGGTAGATAATAAAACTAAATGTATGCTATATTTTTAATTTTTCATCAACATAAGATGGCATTATGTTCCTCTTTCATGCTCAATAATATTAAACTTTATTGAGCCATGTGAACTGCCTGTGTGCAAATAAGCTTAAAGTAGAATTACATTTCACTACACTACAAACATGTTACAATGGCAGATAGCAGAATACACCCTCAGATCATTAGAGGCGCGTGCGCTGCGCGTGCGACTAGATGCGCCATTAAATTCAAAACACGGTACATAACGATGCTGATACTAATATTCTATTAGATATCTTCACGGAGGATTACATTTGGTGTTTATTTGCTGAGTTTGATGGTTAATAGTTGATCATTTATGGTATTACTGTTATTATGTTTAGCATAGACTTCCCCTGATCGACGCCACTAAAAGCAATCTGAGCCTCCTCTATCCACCGACTGCCCGCGACCGCCACAAAGTCGTTGGTCCATCAAGTAGGTTTTCTTCCCACACTCCGTTTCGCGTTTAATCACGGTATAGAAAAGATTCCAGGTACGTTATTTAACAAAATTATTTAAACATAATTCTTACCAATACTTGTAGGAAGTCGCAGTTCTTTTTTGAAGTCTAAGCGACACTTACCTAGTGTCACTAGGTACTTTATTGTTATTGCTCTCGGTAACAGTGCTTACTTTGTCAAGGATCTTCAGAATCAAATAAATAGAGAAAATAAAAATTCGAATCAAGTTTCTGCCATGTATGCCAAGCAGTGTTAAATTGTACAAACTTACTTTATAATATGTTGTTACATGTGAATGTCATAAAACCCTTAGGTTTTAGGGCTACAGCATACATCTGAGTACCCCCAGTCTTTGGGATCAAGGCATCCCAAAGACTCCATCATGGACATGGACAGATGGTCCATGTCCTTCAGTAAACTCGGGCTGATTCTTTATCACATGTCGTAGATGTTGGCAACCCTACACTGATCTGTGTAATTTGGCTAGTATTTTCATCGCGCCTCCGCCCACGCGACCGCGTGCCATCAATCAAGCGCCGCCCGGTCCATTCGTTACCACATGACATTCTAATGCTCCAAGTTTTGCAATAGCCCTAACATTTGACCGTCTAGACGGCGCACGCGCATTGTTTTAGCTATCCTTTGTTATTTGCTTTATATTTGTAAATACCTCGATTCCAAAATCTTTATCCATAATGCTTCTGTACCAAACCACCTAAGTATCTAAATTTACATTCGTTTACGAGTTTCTTGATATCTCATAATTTTATCAATAACAAAAGAATTCAATTAATTTGATAACCTTACGCCTTGCGTAATGTCATACGATTAAATAAATTAATAATACCTGAGTAAAGGTTTTCTTCATGAAACAGTTCATATTTTGTTAGAAGAAGCAGCAAACTTCAGTGTATTATCTAATACCTTTTTTATCATACGACGTGGAATCACTTGGCCTTCATCTCATCTTTTTTCAAGTTATGATAATGGCGAAGGTGGAAGCGCACTTCACCCGGAATCCTCAACAGTCTGAGAAACTGGCTATCTCACTTCTAATTGTTAGAACACATCAATTTTCACCTGGGGATCGAACCCGGGACATCTGGACACCGGTGGGTGAACCACTACTAAGTACTACACTAGACCACAGAGGCGGTTACCATTAATGTGATTATGGCTAAACCCTCGGACTTTAGAGATGGCAGAGGTCATTAAAGGGCTGTTCAAGTAGATATTGAAGTACTCTCACGTACTTACCTGAACCTTGAGAAAATCATGCTATAGCTACCTTTTGAAAATAATAAGCTGGAGAACTATCAAAGTTCGCAGTAAGTATACGGTTGACTACACTGTAATCTATACTATTAGTTGCGCACAGGCGTCAATCAGTACTTTATTGTCGGCCATCAAACCACTGTGCCGTCGGTGTCTATCAGACTCCATAAACATTGGTTCAACAATACGGAGTGTGCAATATAGACTACATTTGTATATAGACTAGTGTGACAGGATCTCAGGTACTCAGGTAGATGGATTTTGGACTCGACATGAAATCGCCAAGAAAAGACAAAATGCAAGTGTGCTTTGTCTTATTAGATGATTGATCTCAAACGTACTGTCGTATATTGACGTTTTGTGGTTTTTAACGCCTCTGTGGTCTAGTGGTTCACCTACCGGAATCAGAACCAGGTCCCGGGTTCGATTCCCAAAGGAGTACATCTTTTGTGCTTGGTTTGGTTCGTCGAGCTTAGGACTTGTTTCAAATCCACTTGGCTAGCTACCATCATGTTACCTATGTCTGTCACCATAACAACAATTCTAAATTGTTGTTGCATTGAGAGGTAAGATAGCCCGTTCCTCAGTCTATTGAGGTTTCCGGCTGAAGTGCGCTTCCTACCTATCTTCAGCCATAAGCACTTCCAGGTCGTACAATAAAAAATAATAATCAATATTTTCGAAAGTAAAATAAAGTCTCGGTCGAGCCATAAGTCACGTTACGGAACGTATCTCTAGAAAATGATACGTCAAAAAATCGTGTAGTGGGAGACAAATTGAGTTTGAGCTTCCATCTTTGAATTCATGAATTTGTTTATAAGATTTAAAAAAAGAAGCGTAAGATTCTGGAACGTAATCAATTTACAAAAGACGCTATGCTTTTAAGATTTTTCTGGATTACTCATCTTCTGTTGACGACAAAAAGTCGCGGGGCAATTTCTATTCTACACACTTCGCGTCTTACATTCTGCGCGTCTTGTGAATTTTCGTAACTCAGCCCGGCCGATACCGATACATCATAGAAATGTGGAATTGCGCCCACGCAGATAATGCTACGTTGAATGCATTATAGTACAGCTACAGATGTTACGAAAACTGTTCTTGGGGTAGACCTGAGTTCGTGTTACGTGTTATCAGGTGGATCTTTGTGACCGTTTTCCACTGCTCCTATGTTGGATTTTTATGTAACTATTATAGCTATTCTAAACAAATAGCGCAAAATTTTACACACTTTCCGATAAGATGGAGGTTTTTAAATTTTGCTTATTATCATTATAAAATTAAATTCCATTATCTTTCGGTGACGTGTTTCAAAAAAATCTATAGGTATATTATTTTTATTTATTCCTTCCTCTTTTCACCACCACATTAGCAGACGTACGACTGGTATACCCGTACCTTGTAGATAGTCCATTGTGTTGAACACATAGTCTGGAGCTTGTTGCTCTTGTCTGTTTTTCTGCAGCAGTTCAATTTTGGAGTCCGGGGCAAATAGGTTCCTTGAATTTGCTGGTCAATTTGTTATTAAGTAATTAATAATTTGTTTGTATCACCAATAGTAAAAGTGCTTCCAGTTACTGTTGTCAGTGTTCTGTGATACAGTTAGTCAAAACGTTAGCCTGTCGTGACCATTGCGAGAATTACGTTACTTCCAACGATCATTTATTTATCAGTGCAAAGAGAAAACAATTTTGATGAACAGAATGTTGCTTGGTTTCTCTTTGTATCGATTTGTTTGAAAATAATGCTTTTATTATATAAAACAAAGTTTTAGTTTTTGGAAAACTAGCAGATTAGCAAATGACTGACCTACATAGGTACATCATTACACATAGTGCATATAATTTGGAATTACCTTCCAGTATATAAGTATATAAGTAGGTAAGGTAAGTACTATATTCATGATGCTGATGAGTAAGCGGTCTTGATAAATTGTTGATTCGATGCCTTGCTGTGATAGTCCGAAATGGCGCCGCCGCCGTCAACGGCATTTGAACATAATCCAGCAAAGTGTTTGTTGGCATTATTGAATACTAGGTTTCCGTAGGGTGACAACAAATATGATGGTAGAACCTGATCATTTAATATTCTCGTGAAAAATTACAAGTTTAATACATATCTAGGTAAGCAACATATTTTTTTTCTAAGTTACATATAATCAGTATTAATTATTACTAAATCGTTTTCAAACTTTACACGCTGCCTGCGTTTAAGCTGTATTTGGGGTAGGTGTGGTTTGCCATATTTGGACTGTGCGCAGGAGAGCCAGTGCCTTCTGGGAAGCTCACTTCATCGAAGGCCTCATCCTTGCTCTGGCCTAGAGCTAGAAATGCCTTGAGGTCCCATCACACAAAAGAGAGTGATGAACAATCAATATAATGGTACGTGTTAAAGAAGATTCCTTAATATGTATAATCATTCATCTCTTGGACAAAATACAGGTGTTACATAAATAGTTTTTATTTTATTATATCACTTATCATTACGGCCCAAAAAGATCACTCAACACATAAACTTTCCCCAAGAATTGCAAGGATTAGTAGTATAGTCATGTAAAATTTCATTTTGTGTATCAAACAGGACAGATACGTTCTCTGTTTGTTTACATTACTCTCAGTAGATTTCAAGATTGTACTCCATTCAGATGTTATCTAGATCTTTGGAAGCAATTTGAGACTGGCGTCCGGAATGTCAGTTTATCAGTTCAGTCGGCGTCAAAGGAAATAACTGTTTTCCGTTGTCCGTGTCGCAAGGGTTGCTAAATATGCATTGAAATGCTGCAAATGGGCAGGCTGTAAAGTTGTCAGATAGGAGGAATGTCTTGAATATTTGTGCGTCTTTCAAAACTACTATAACATCAGAGATTCTGACGCCCTGGGAGGGATTTGTGAGAACCATTTTGTATATATTGTATAGTGGCATAACGATTATGTTCACAACTTATATACTATAGTATTACTTAAATATACTACTACTTTTTATATTATGTGTACTGTTTTTTGAGGTTGCAAAATTCATAAGTATGGTTAGTAAAAGTCTCAAGTGTAGGTACTGGGTATATAAATAAGTAGTGTAGTATATTTTAATGTGAACTGTCTGCTGGATTCTTTGGTTTACCTGTTAGTGCAGTAGAAAATTGAAATAAGTGAAATGGATTAAACTAGTTATATTTTTTTAACTAAAATCATAGTATTTAAGTGTCGTTTCTCCTCCCAAATAAGGAATTGAATAAAAAACTAATATAATCACGTTTCCTGTTCCCTTCGTTTTGCATCTGAAACATTCCACACTTCGTGACGATCTCGCTCAGTGCAACTATACACTGCTATAAATTGTAATTTCTCTTGCTATATTTGGTCAGTCGATATAGTGCGAAACTAATGCTGAACTGCGGAATGACACCGGACCGCTGGGGGCGGTCGGCTTTGTTCAAATAGCAGCCAACGACCTGTGCGTAACCTATGCTTGTAGGGATGTTCACTACTTATCGAGGTAAGTAAGGAAAGTTTTTTAAAATAAATCGAAGAAATGAAAGGATTTTTTTGTACTCATGAGTATTACGTGTACTAAACACTTTTCTCGAGTTGTTATATCTGGCAACTTATGCACACGCTTCCACCATGTAATGAGCAAATTGCTAAGCGTATCTCCGTTTCAAATTTACTTGTACATAGAAGCTACATTACCGTTTATCGCTGTAATAGCATCAGCATAACGAGTCGAACTGAAAAGTTTATCGGAAGCTGCACCCCTGAGCGCGTGCCTCACTTCCTCACTCGCCAGTCCTCACTCCTCAGTCGGCGGTCATACATCCCCGGCGGCGGTCGTGCCCTTGCTTAATGGGTTCACCGGTCCCGTTCTGTTCTGCCATAGCCGTCTTTATATTGGGAACATAAAACATGCGATCTTGCTACGAGCTTGTTTGATTTCAGAAAATGATGCGATCTCGTCTATATGAAGTATATAATTCATTGCCAAATTTACTTAGAGCAAATTGCTAAATACCACGACAAATGGAATTTCAATCGAGTTTGACAGAGCCAAAATGCTTGACAAAAGAATGTCTATGTAAGTACGATGGTGAGTTTTATGATTATTATGTTGAGGCTGAGAATACTGCCCAAATAAAGGGCACTGGTACAATTTGTCTGTCTTACTAAATAGAAATAATCAGATGCGCCTAATTAGTTGCTGTCTCAATACGATACCATCATGGTAGATAATTAATTTCACATCATTTGTTACGCTGTCTGTAGGACATAATCTAATAATATATATGTTGTCTAACCTTAATTAAAGATGTATATTGCGAATAGAGACCATTAAGGAGTACTATAAAGGAAATGACTTTAATGTTCGCTTTATTTTATTATCTGCAAATCTAAATGTTTTATGAAGTAATTAATTATAGCTAGAAAAAAGAGATCTAGCTCCAATTATTTGCTTTGACCAAAAGTAGTTAATATTTAAAATGGTATTCAAAAACAGTAAGCTGCAATGTAGATTGTATTTAGTTAGTGTTTTCTAACAAGAACCTCATTACGCTTCACGACAATCGAAAGTATCCCAAGATCACCTAAAAAACCGAGACCGCAGCTGTGGTCGAGCAAACCGTCAAATGGCGCGTAACGTCCCTCAAGTGAAAACTCACAAATAACCATCCATTAGTAGCCTGCAGCGTCTACAACCAGCAATTTCACCCAGATTTATATCATACGGCATTCGACCACGAGAAAATGTGGGAAAATCTTCACGCAACCAGCAATTTGATAAGGCGAATCATCGCTCCGGTTTGCGTTCGAAAACGACAGTTTCCGCTGAGCGATGACCGGTTCTAGCGAGAAAACTCGATCGATCGGGAAAAGTAGTCTGAACGGCCATCCTTTTAAATGAGGCATCGTAAATACCAACTTGCTATTTGAGTCGACGATAAATTAAAAATATGCGACGAGTCGTGCTAAACCACTACCTATAAAATATCAAAACCTGATCATTTCTAGTTTGAATCTAATTGTACAGTTTGCTTGGAAAGCACATACTGTTAGTTAATGCTTTTTAGTGTTCGTTTTTCGAAATCTTTAAAATCTACAACTTAAATAATTGTATAATTACCAAAAGTCCAAGAAAGCTACAAATTGCCAGGAAAGTTTATTATTGTGAGTGCGCTAAGCAAACTGATGCAATACAATAAGTTGGAATAACGTCTCAGGCAGTATTTAAATACGTTATACTAAATAAACTTTTACACTTTCGACGCCCTACTTAATGTGAAAACGCAAGCCTAAAAAGTTTTGGATTAAGCTTTCCTAAATAAACCAATCTTCATGTATAAAATTTGGACAGTGTATATCTTAATTAACCCAATTGAACTCAAGATTACAAGGCACAGATATAAATGACCAAAGTTTCAACAATGATGGAGCAGGTACAGCCAAAATTACAATGATTGATGATATATCTCGACCATTCGAGATGAGTCACAGCAATAAACGCAACTATAACCGACCTGCGACGGTATCCATAAAGAACTGTTTTAATGGTGTGAATGTCGAGTGGTCACATCAAAAGTGTCATACCACCACTGTTATTCCTCGATTACGTGGACTCCACACTTAATTACTATCTTGTCTGGCGGTCTACAAAAACGACCATGTCAAAGGTTGTATAATGGGATGAAAATTCTCACGTAATACGATTATAAGCCATGTAGAAACATCTAACTACTTCTGTTTTTTTTCCATATGTGTACATAAATAATAGGTACTTATGTGACCAAACTGAGTACCGACGACACATACGCCATTTTGGCTGCTTTTGTAACCATTGTCAACGCGGTTTAGTCTAGTCTAGACAGTACAAAAGCTGACTTTTTTTAGATTAATAGACATAATAATGTTACGACCTTCCTGACATCGTTATGCAAAAAATTGTGACAAATAAACGTAGTTGTTTTAGTTTTTTAATGGATGGGATAGATGGTGATGCTTTTTAGCGACCATCTCAGTATGCTAGAAATATTTTGAAAAACCTAAGATTGTATTTGGATTCTAGAAATACTTTGGCAAACCTCTCAAGATCTAGTGAGTAAGTTTAGTTTTTGTCAGAGCTAATAAAAATAAATATTAATGCACGTTTTGTTTGTCAGTTGCTAGAGAGATTGAGCGACACATCAGCAGTAATCAGGAGCAAGTTAGGTATAATCGGAAGCATTTAACCGCCCCTGTGGTCTAGTGGTTCAACACACCGATGTCAGATCCAGAGGTCCCGGGTTCGATCCCCATAGGGAGTACAATATATTGTGCTTGTTTTGGTTGGTGGTAGGATTTTATTTAAGTCCGCCTGGCTAGCTACCACCATCTTACCTAATTCTGTCGCCATAATAACAATTCTAATATTGTTGTGTTCCGGCATTCAGAGGTAAGATAGCCAATTCCTCAGTTTATTGAGGATTCCGGGTGAAGTGCGCCTCCATCTTCGGCCTTATCTTAACTTGTTACCAGGTGAGATTGAGGCCAAGAGCTTACCCGTCGTACAATAAAAAAAAAAATTGGCGGTTTCTTTAAAGCGAAATTTAATTTCTTAATCCTAATTGAATTTGTTTGTTCCCCGAGTCGGTTGCGATAGCGAAGCATCGCTCGCGGCGGTCACCGCTGATCGATTGTAGCTACGAAATCGCTATCGAAGGTTAGATAGATGGGTTTGTATTATTGATTAGGCCTCTTTTGTGCTTTGTCCTTTAAATGTGAAGCTTATCAGACTAATGGAATAAACCGTGATTTAGTAATGGAATATGGGGGCCGGAAGACAGGCGCACTTAACGCACCGGTTTCCCACGATTATGACTCTCAACATGTAAAGCATAACACTTCGACGCTCACAAGCAAAGCGGCTGTTGATGGGCATATCCGAATTTTGCAATGATCACTTAAAATTAATCGTATTTGGCAAAGACCGGCATTTTTCGTAATGTGTATCACTTTTTTTAATGTTTCCTCTTGTGACATAAAGGAAAGGTTTTATTGCCGACATTAAATTGGTATCATAAATGCAAGATATATATTTTGCCAGGATTATGGGAACGACATATCCGATGTAGCATCATAAATTCCTCCCTATCCCCTAACTCTTCTTTAAATTTATGCTTAGTTAAGGTAAAATACTTGATAATGTTAATTATTTGAGTTTAAATCCAACAGCGTTGAAAAGCGACGTTTGTCCTAGGATTTTTTTACAAGAAATTATATGACATTCGCGCTAGCCCCTCGCTTGTAATCTTCAAGCGTAAAGTCAAAGAGCACTCCTCTCCTTATAGATTCATAATATATTAATATGTATATCTATGTAATGTATATGATTATATTTGTATATATATTATATTTAAAACTATAGTCTTAGTAAGTATATTAAGTATTATTGATATATATAATATAATTTATGTGTCTTAGTTATAATTATTAAACTTGATTAAATTGTTATGTACACTATTTGTTTCCCAATTTTTATGTATCTTTTCTCTCTCCGCATCACTGGTTTGCTGGAAGAAAACTCTTTTCAGGGTTAAGCTCGCCTTCGCCATGTATTTTAATTTTAAGTTTTTCTTTGGTATTATGTTTATGTGTGCAATAAAGTATAAATAAGAAAACGAGTACCCATGAAATCTATACAAGACAATTTAAACAAGGTACAGCATGGTTTACGTCCGTTGTAAAATCGTCACTTGTTTCACAATAGTCCAGATTTCACATTTACCATCAAAGCCACAGTAAGGGCCGGCGATGTCGCCAGCGCTGTGACATCGAGGAAGCGAAAGCGAATCAATCGCCTTTATCAGCTCAGTGCGTGACCGAGGCCGTTAGGAAAGCGAAAATGGGACGAAGGCGCCACGAAAAATAGAAGAATGGCCCGGCAGCGCGCTTCGCCGACTGAAGCACGCTCCGTGACGCATCGCCGCGCGTGCTGCGCCAACGTCACTCGCAGTCACGACTCTGATTAATATGGTCATCGAATCGTAAATCTGGGAGCATCGATAAATTGATATTCTCCAAAACCTCACGGTTAATCTAGAATACAAACAAAACGAACGAGATAGATCAGTGTAAGTTAGCCTTGGCGAATCTAAAGATCACGGCACGTGCTGCTGTACCCGCTATCCATCAGCAGAGAGCTTAACGTTCTCTATGTGGAGTATTTCTGACATAAAGATAAGCCGGCTGAACTCGAGACCTTTTCGATCTAACATTTTACAATTGCGCCACTGTGAAATTGCGGCTGGTTTGTGGGCAGTTTTATTTATATTGGTTGTAGTGCGGGAGCGATCACGAGCCGGTAATTGATGCTCTCGCGGCGCGCGTGCCTCTCGCAGATGCTATTATAGTACTAATAAATACACGTTTCACTATATTTGAAACATTAATTCGTTTTTTTATTTGAAAAATATTTTTTTGACAGAACATAGCATCTTCATCTTCAAATAATAAAAAAAAAATGCAACGCGATTTATGACCTGCGTTAATCTCTGCTAAAGTAAGTAAGTCTCGGAATATTTAGATTGTTCGGAAAACCTTGGATATATTACATAATAAAAGTATTACTTCTCTTTGTTGGAACATTTTAATCAGAGCAAATGTTTTCAGAGACAGATGTAATAAAAAAAAGTATCACGTCTTTCATTTATCATGAAAATATTGATTGTTGAAGTTCAAGTGATACAGGGAATGTTTTGTAGTCAGCGACCGCGCACGCTTCCCGTCGCAGGCCTCCCGTTATAAGTGATCTAACACGCTGAATGAGCCCGCGCTACCTGCTCCACTGTGGATATTCTTTTTGGTCTAGAGCATCTTGGAAACTCTAAGGTAATTGTTAGAATCTTAATTTTCTAACCAACATACTATGAATCTTGGACCATTACTGTAAGATAACGAAATACGCTTCAAAATCAACTAATGTTTGCATAAAAACAATTTTTCATTAAGAAATGGACAACCTGCATAGTCTGCATAATGAGGTGACAGAAACCGTTTTAAATTCAAACATATATCTGAGAGTGGTTAAAAATCCAAATTTATGACTCCGGCGGAATACGAAGACTGATTAAGTTGTTAGACTTGAATTACCTACAAGAATTCTGGTTTATCAAAATCCGTGTTAAGTGAAATAAGGTCAGCAATTTCGGCAAAATTGATAAAAACGAAAATGGATGCCAATTTTTCGATCACTTACGCGCGAGTGCTTCGTGATTTGTAATATCTCGATTTCTGTTTCTCGTGAACGCACAAATGGACGACTATTTTAAAACTGGTAGTTCACGCAATCATACATTTTTAGATTGTTTACTATAAGTACGGAGTTTAACCTTATTTCTAACTACGCCAATCAGTTATGGAGTCCCTTGAAAGCTTTGTTTGAAATTGGTGTTATATTTTGAAGGTAAACGAAGGCATTAAAATTACGTTTGAAATGGCCTGTTTAAATCATAGAATGTCACTTTTGCGGTAAACTGTTTAAGTAACTTCCTTTCATTAATTGTGAAGACATCCGTTCTTGTTCAATACTCTTGGAAAATCATCACATGCCATTGATTGACACTTTACCATTATTTATGATGACATCGTGTAGTTAGTGTTATAAAGTAGTCTGTATAGATACAGTGTTTGAAAAGATAAACGTATAATTGGCTCTAGGCATGCCAATGGTTCAATTATTATTCAGGTGGCTAATTTGAATCACTCGTAGTTAGTCAATATTGTAGCTCATCCAGCTATTGACATTTCACCAGCAAGATTTCACCATGCCAATTACGTGGGTGTTATCGCAGCTAACCATCTTTAATGGACTTTAATAGCTAATTGTACTACTTAATACGGTTTTACTCTTTTACTATTTATTTGGTGAATGTATGATTTGCCTCTTAATTTGAACCACCTACTTTTAATAAAAATACTACAAGGTAACGAAGTTAGTATTCGTGTAATCTCTGGATGAGAATAGAAAAGGACTAAATACCTAGTGTGGTGTAATACACTAGAGAAATAGGCCTTTATCTAGAAGCAGCGCAAAAAGGGTAAGATGATGATGATGAATTAACATATGGTTAGTCGAGCTACCCATATATATTAGTAATGAGAACTTAAATTGGTATTTGAGCTGTTCACTAAGCGTGTCCCTGTTAAGAAAATGGCTGTTTAGCTCATGACGATGTAACTGCGTAATAGCAATCGAATCTCTCTATCCAGTTTCTATCAAGCAATAGCATAATTGGAGCGGCTTGAGTGTGTTCATTTCACGCGAGATTCTACTATCTCCGGAATAGTCAGTAAACTCTGTTTCATAATATTAACCTCATTTTCCTTACTAGACTTGATAGATATAGATTTTATTTGTTTAAATTTGTTGTATACTTCGCCGAGTGGTCAAAATTCGATAAAAAGCTAGCTTTTTTTACTCCATGTTATGGAGTTTCACCATAGAAACTTAAAATATGTAAAAGCTCAAACTCCTCCGTTCGCGAATTATGCTTGAAAAGGGGTCGGCAGTTTCCCTTTACGTATCTCCTGTTCTCCATATAGAGTGTCTTAATATATAAATATTTTAACCGCCTCTTTGGTCTAGTGGTTCAACCCACCGATTTCAGATCCAGAGGGTTCGATTCCCATGGGGAGTACAATATATTGTGCTTGATTTAGTTGGTGGTAGGACTTTGTTTAAGTCCGCCTGGCTAGCTACCACCATCTTACCTAATTCTGTCGCCATAATAATAATTTTAAAACTGTTGTGTTCCGGCATTTAGAGAGTAAGATAGCCAGTTCCTCTATTTGTTAAGGATTCCGGGTCAAGTGCGCCTCCAGTTTCAGCCTTATCTCAACTTGTTACCAGGTGAGATGAAGGCCAAGTGCTTACCCGTCGTACAGTAAAAAAAATAATCTTCTGTATGTGTGTTTGTCACTGCACTCCTCCCGGCTGGCGGCTGGACCAAATTGTATGTCATTATGTATCAGTGGGACCCTTGATGGCGCAGTTTCAGAATTTAAAATTGTAGGTGGCGCCGCATTCGCCACGGAATGATGGGAACGAAGTATCTGCATTAGTTAGATTTAATATTGATGATACTGCCAAGCAAGTTTTGTACAACAGAACAAAAATAAATGTTTTTTTTTTTTAAAAAAGCCTGGTGCTTATGGCAAAACCCTTAGGAGTTCTAACTTTGTATGAGACTCTGTTCAGCGCTGGATATGGGCTGTTGATGATGTTAATTATGTATGAATACGCTCAGGTATGGTTGATACCAAGCAAATTATAATAAGAACAGTCTCCATTGAGCGTTTACCCGTAGCGACGTAGTAGGTAAAGACCCTTACTGACCCTTTTTAAAAGTTCATTCGGTTCCTTTACTAGTGAAAGTCTTTGATTCCAGCTGTGAATACATTTTATTGGAGGGAAAAAATCGTCGCTCGGTAATGTTTCTATTTGAAATCAAAAATTGTATTGTCGCAATAAAGATAAAATTGGGCATATAAATTAATAAGCTTTTATGTTACTACGACCTTTTCAGTTGTGTAATTTTATATGCGTTAAAGTAATTGTGCAACGTAACATGAAACTTTAGCACTAATAACTTTTCGATAATACTAAATAATATATCCAAAAAATATTTTATTTGAACGTATTGTAAACATTAACATGTATCGGTTTAATTACGTCATTTCGTAATGTAATAAACCCACAATTCAAGCGGCCCGCAATTAAATGGTATTTTATAGATTCGGCCAGCAAGAAAAATCTGCTAATAAGTTATTATGACAGCATATGATTCGAACTTATGGCGGAGCACGTCTATAAGTTTTTTTGTACCCAGAAATACCTTATTTTTAATTCACTTTGTTTGCTGACAAAATACACTTTGGAGCTGACGGTTGAAATGTTTTAAACTTAAATCATTATATAGGGAAAGCATTATGTTAGTTTTCTAATAGTTAATACACGAATGCAGCTTTAGCTGTTATAATGTTCTATAGTACATTATCAATTCCCGTTTATAATACATTTTCATCGAACTACACCAGCGCAGATCTGCATCGTTAACTTAACTACGTTATAACCTTCTTTTATCTACCTTATTTCCATATTAACACACTTTACTACGATTCACTTTTTGACGCTTCAAATGACTTTATCTAGGATCTAAATAGTATAATTTATATATTTGCAGTGTAAAAGCAGAACTAAATATTACAAGTGTATGAATATGCAATGCTCAATTTAGTGATACTTAAATACAGAAAAGACTGGAATATATTAAGAATAAGAATAAGAATAGTTTGTTTAACTAGATAGTTTATGCGAGACTACATAGTTTAGTAAATTAAGATCTTAAATTATATTTGTACAGATTTATACTGTTTGTCTATTGTGGACATACAGTAGCTAAGTATGTTGTTAGGTATTAAAATAAAAACCTAATAACTTTACGATATTTAATTTAAAATCTTTATTTTTGAATTATTAAATAGCAAATTACGTTAGCTTATTATATTAGATAACCTATATTCATAAGTATTTAAAAGGAAAGATCCATAGAAACTGTCGATTTAAATGTAATAAAATAACGATAAGTCAATTAAATGAGAGAACCTAAATTTTAAACGGTACCTAGTACCTAGTATAGAATAGATTTCTCTTTAGAGATCTTCATCACACCTCAAAAGAAGGTGAAACCAGTGAACCAGTTTAGCAGATACGATTACTGATACAAAACCGCGTAATATTCAATTGTAGAAAACCGCAGAATGGCGTAGATCCGTTGCTTTCGATGTATCGGCCGAGGAAAGTGGGCTAGAACTAGGCTAGCGATTCACAATGTTGTTTGACAAGCTGATGTAGATGCTGTGTTTAAGATCAAGATACTTTTGGACCAACTTAAACATTGTAAAGAAAATTGTGCAAATATTTATTGTATTGACAAATTATGTTCACATTATTATATGCCAAATAATCAAAAAGTTTTTTTAATTATACTAACTATGTTGCAAGGAGACCAGGATCGTGTGATTTTATCAGATGTTTAGTGGATTAATGTTGCAAGTATCTTGAAAAGATTTTTAAATTAATTTCGAGCTACAGCATCATGACTTGGGCATGTGATCATGAGATTATTAAAAGGAGTCAACAAGAAGTCCTAAGATTGATAAGCAATTTTCATAAACGCTCTGCTATAATTGTATAATTAAATAACCAATTACACTCGGCCATAACATTTTCATAAATTAGATTTGAGCTCGCTCCTAAGCGAGGTTGATGAAAAATACAGGTCTAGTGATACGAATATTGGATGTAATTATAGAGTTCCGACAATATTTACATATGAACTAGGTACCCATGTACCGCTATACTTACTAAAAACATGTTTGCTTAGGTAATAGGGTAATTTGATCTGTGCGAAATGAGATCAGACTAACTATATAAAGTAAGGCCTATCGAAAACATGGTACAGATGTACAAACATATTATGCATTAAAATATAGACATTTTTGACAAGACAAGCGTTTTTTCTATTTTAAATTTATTGTTTTTTGTTTCATGATTAAAATAAACTCGACGGTCAAACTAATGAGAAAAAAAAATCTCACTAGTTC
This sequence comes from Venusia cambrica, assembly GCA_951394065.1. Lineage (NCBI taxonomy): Eukaryota > Metazoa > Arthropoda > Insecta > Lepidoptera > Geometridae > Venusia > Venusia cambrica. The sequence continues at coordinate 13,202,876 of OX596047.1, read as the reverse complement.
GTCGATCGAACTAATGAATCGAACTAGTGAGAACAAACCAAATAAATAAATATTACAGGATATAATTTAATATAGTGCCATTTCAAAAGTACCAGTAACAGACTCACGACTTTTTCCCCTACGAGGATTCACCTCTGATCACTATAATGTTCAGAGCATGGATCTTATGATCATCTACTAGGGATTAGTCAGAGGCACGTCTAAGCTTACGTTCGGTAAGTGTGCATGGTTCACAAATAGCTAGTATTCAATACGTGACAGGTGGAAAGCCCACCGCCCGCTAAGCAGAATGCTATCTACTGACACACTCAATTTTACGATTTTTGGTACTATGCCGGTTTCCTCATGTTGACTTGGTTGCAGAAAAATAATCCTAATCAGCACAGATCATAATGCAATAGCTCTAGAATACAAAACTACGTCTCCGTCGCTGTAAAGCAAATAATTTTATACATAATCATATCCACATTCAACTCCACAACATAAGACAATGAGAAATCTAGATAAACACGCATTTAAATACCTTATACTCTATTCAAACTAAGACAGCGTAAAACTGCTCTAATCTAAGCCACTTGAGCTCGGAAAATGGGAGGAATTCCTAGGGAAATTTTCTCTTGGGCGGTCATTTGCCGCACGATTATATCGGAGCATGTAATGCGTATGCAGTTCCAACTTCCATGCAAAGAAGCTGGCGATAGCGTGACATTGAGCTAAAGAGTGGAGAAGTGATTCGAGATTTGCATTTTACTACAATCCCGCTGAATATTGATAAATGTACTTACTAGTAATAGTAAAAACACAAACGATAGTTCCACGTCTTTTGTAAACAAGTGTAGCTAATTTGAACAAAATCGAAATCGCTTTACACATTTTCAACTAAATTGATTGAAGGGACCACTCTAACGACTTTAGATCTGAAGTAAACTTTGGTACTGGGTGAGCAATTTTTTTTATATGTTTCAATTTAGTGCATTTTTACTTTTACTTACTTGAGTTACCTTTGATGGACCTATAATAAAATTGTTTAGTTTTAAACATAAAGTTGACAGCCATAAGGAACGAGTCGGTCCGTCTGACTTCGTAATTGGAATCTAGCAGAAGTGAAAAGAAAAGTTATTTCTAAGAAAAGCGGCAGGTCTGATCTAGATAAACGCGATCAATCATAAAAACAAATAGAGAGTCACTTTCATAACAAGATTTTTTTTACAAATGCAAGTGATTTTGTCCAGTTATCTTAGCGTTTTTACATTTATTGTATGAACTTAAAAACTCTATTGGAAAACCACGTGACCCTGTCTTGGTTAAGTTACTTTTTATTTTGTTTGGTAATATCAGTGAACCCATTTCCTAAAATTATACACAATCCGTTAGTTTTTTACGAACCTTAATATGTTTTTATTATGTATAGCAGTGTTTTCTATATATCGCTCAAAATGATGATGAATACGAAAATGAAAAATAAGTACGGTTATCTAACCTGTGCGTTTCCCATCCTTTTGTGCACTCACTTTTAACCTTATTATAACTATTAAAATAAAAAGAGCTTTGTACCAATGAACAACTAAAATCACTTAAACTTAAATATTTTAATCTAATGAATGAGAACTAACAGGAATTTATTCGTTCTCACTGTAAAGGCCGCCTGTAGCAATGAAAGCCTCCAAGAGCTTCCAGTTCCAACTCTCCCTTGTAATTGTTGGCCACGTAATGCCTGCTGTGGTCGTGACGTCATTACACCTCCGTCACAGTCCTCTTTTCCGTTTTGTGTAACGTGTATCATTAAAACTACTATACAAATCACTAAACACATGGGACCACCTACGACCCTTGAGCAATATATAAGATAGTGATACGGTAGCATTATGCAGTAACTTTTTTAATATTAAACTCTCATCAATCGTTCTTCAAAGTTAATCCCCGGTACCGTTGCTCCTTCTAGTTTTTCTATAGAATGTAGCATGTTACAAGGTATTACAACGTAAGTACCTCTATCTGTAGTAGCCGACTAATCGCAGCCCTGGGGTCAAACCGTGTAGGAGCCTAGCGGCCCACCACGTTTATTATAATAAGCCTTGGAAGCCATTATAAAGTTTGCCCATCGCCCTTTTATACCTAATCCATACTGTTTTATAAGATTTTGCTCTTACAACTAAAAAATATAATTAAAAGTTCACAAGCTTTAGATAAAACATACCAGTGACCTAGGATCAAGTAACCAGCCGACTACCAAGTTGTGGTATAGGTAATTTGTGCTACTACAAATTACTACCATACCAATTGAGTTAAAATAATACCACTGACTCAGTATCAAGCATCATTACCAACACAAAGTTAAATAACAACATATTATTATATCTCATCTGCCTGGGATCATCAAACATCATCGGTTAGGGCTGTTGAGGCGGCAGATGCAGCCGAGGATCACAAAAGGCGCAAGCAAAAAAGAGCTTACTTTTTTGGGGTTGAGAGCTTGGATTAGTGGGAAGCTGGTGTCCTTGCGGGTTTTCACAAAAACTTTGCAGGGCTTCTGATTGAGGCGACGCGAGACCGAAGGCCTTTCTTTTATTATGGTCAGTGAATTAGCATAGCTATTCAGCGTGGCAATGCAGAACAGTTGAGTTACCTATAGAACGTTTGTAACGGTCCTTAGGAAATCCGACTGCTTTCCTTGTTAATAGTTATTTTAATGGTATATATTGTTTGAATCAATGTGTCTAGTAAAAAGCTGATTTTCACATAAATAATTTCCAGGTCAAAAGTATTCAACCGACTATACATACGAATGCACTCACCTATTAGCGCTTGGACGTGGTATCTGAGTATAATCTCATTTGCGGTAGTCAGCTTGGCGGCGGCGTTTTTAAACTGAAAAGAGAAAAAGAAAAAGTTCATTTAAAAGCCCACTAATAAGCCTGATTAAGCACACTCTTGATGACAAATAAAACGGCTTGTTTGGACTCATAATGACAGTGATTGACGAAAGAAGTAATAACGGTTGTTAGCAAATAATAAGACGAAGTCGCAACGTTAATTTTATCGGCGATTCGTTGCGCAACGTCGTCTCGATGTTTCTCCAGATGTCCCCGAAATATTGCAACAAATATTCATCTATTATTCTATTGACAAATAAAACAGAAATCAAAGTTATCGTGATTCGGACTTGAAGGACTCGTGATTCGTATAAATTACTCAACTTTTGTGATCATATAATTTTTGAACATTTTATGTGAGATTTTATGAGACAAAATAGACATTTTGAGCGACGGACTTTTTGCGTATAAAATAACAGTATGTATTTTTTTTATAATGGTTGATATAATTATGGCGATAAGTATGAAATCATATATTTTTGTTACCCAGGTGATAGTGAGTCTTTTCTAATTAACTCTATACTACACAAACTTTTTGTTAATATCACTTTTTTTAAATTAAATATTAAGCCAGATCAATAAACCACAAAGTCAATCACCAAGCTTTGTGAGCGCTCAGATTCGAGTACGTCCGTTTCTAGAGTAGCCATTGGAATTTAATTATGTGATCTCTGAACTATTGCCAAATGTTAATGAAATTTTTATTGGAAGTAAAGCCAATTCAGTCAGAGCTCTGCAGCGAATCATGGATGAATGAAGGTACCTAATAGGTATTCTGTGGTTAAATACGAAATTATTCAAATTTGATATGTGACATTCGTTTTTTTTCATTTTTATTCTAAGACCTTTGGAAGTTCAAATTCCGTCATGACTTTTTATGTAATAAGGGGTTAGCCAGCTGGACCTCCCCATATCTTACCACTAGTATTATGATCATTTTGCCGTAACCGATTTCATTGCCCGAGATAGACCTCGGAACATAATTGCTATATGTAGATTGCTAAGCGTTTAGAGAAAACCCACTAACTTATTACGAAGATACGTCCACTGGATTGTTGCTGTAGCCAAGTAATTTATCGCAGATGAATCAAAACAAAATAATTTATCAGTAAAGCGTCAAAAGCTCCATAAAACATTTATGAAATTATAGTCGACTATGCTAAGTATTTAATGCAGGCGGAAAATAATTTCTTTACAGCCGTGGAATCGATTAGCGGCGCGGTTTACGATGCGCGTGCGCCGCCGCTGGGTTGCCAATAGCAAAATACGATTAGTTGTTTACGAACGGGATTCGCAATCGCCAGCTCCAACTTACAAATGACTAGCACCTATTTTACTATTGCTTTGACTTTTAATTATTATGTCTTATTGCGAAGCATTATCGCCGCTGTACTCTTTCGAATGTTCTAGCAAAGTCCGATTTGGGATGAATACATTTATGTACGATACTAGTGAAACGCTCAGGACATTTTGTTCCCAGCATCCTGTGGGAATTCATTCAAATCCTTTCTAAGTGCGCTCCTGAACAACAAAAGGAGCTTCTTTTTGTCCGGAACATTTGAAGTATCTAGAACCTCTAGTATGGGCTGTGCGTTGATTTTAAGTCAGTCAGTTAGTCAGCTACATGAGGATTATATATATATAGAAGATGTAATTTAATCAATATTTAATCGATATTAAAAAATAATACACGTGCTTGTAGCTATCAATCTCAAAAGAGGCTGATAGTTTTACTGGATAAATCTATCTAGAAATGTACACAGTTGGCAACCCCATACTTTGCCCGGGTGCCAGTTTTATTGCTCCTACACAGCCTATACCTATGTTTAGTGCAACTTGACGTTAAACTTGTTATAATAACTTTCCTTTAATGACTTGAGCATCTAAACGGTGAGCATTTTAATCGAAAATTGTGTTGCAACTGGATTATCAAGTGAGGGTGGCTTTTACCGACGCGGTAAAGGACGGTGTTGTATAAAATTGGATCATAAATACGCGATAAATTATTAGCACATAATATATATTATTGCTTTATTTCACAAAGCCATGATTGCGGTGAGTCGTAATAAGAGTATTTCTGTTGGCGTAGTTAATCTAGATAACAGCGATTGACGCTGTAAAATCATATGGTAATTGATGTTGTTTAATTTTCCGTCAGCAATTTTTTTTAAGTACTAAAGATTTAGCCAAGAACTTGATCATCAACTTGGAAATAAGTAAAAATGTGCTATGCTCGGACTAGATAGCGTTGTGTAAAATGTCTCGTAATAATTATTTATACGTCGAAGAAAAAATAAGGTGTATCTACGTTGGCCTTTCGAGCCAATCCTTGATAACATAGCCGAGCCTCAATGCGGTAGGTCCATTCAAATGGCATTTAAAATTAAAATTGCCGCATCTACATTGCATAACGTTACATCTGCTATACAGGCGAATGGCAAACAAATCATATCAATGACACAGCACTATGATAAAATAGCCAGTTCACTCTCAATACCCTTTAAGAGTAAGCTGGCTAATAACATTAACCGATGATGTACGTAATAAGCAAAACAAAATGAAACGAAAATAAACCAGTTTTCCTTTCCTTGCTTTAAAATTTAGGAAAAAAAGAAGTAATACAACGGACGGTCTTATTGCTTCGAAGCTAAATCTTACATTTCTTACCTTTGATGTCCAAAAGTAAGAAATGTAAGATTTAGCTTCGCAAATTGATAAATTTCCCATTTCACTATCTATAGTCTAGAGGATCTACTACTGCCACGGAACCAGATGCAAAATTGTAGTTGGCACATGTCTTCTAAGATACATTTACGACGTTGTTTTAGGTTGAACCTGCCTCTTAAATTATCAGGGTCTCACCAGGTGAAGGGCAGTAGCTTCCTTCTGCGAAAACCAACTAACTAACGTGTTGAATATGGCGGTACCCTACAGTTTTGGAGAAGATTCTGTCCAAAGAATCAATGCTGATGATGATGTGCAAAAGAGATATGTAAAAAATCTCTCCCTTTTGAGAAACTTTTTTTACCAATCGTGTTCAATATGGCAATACCCTAAAGTTTTGCAGAAGGCTCTGTCCAAAGAATCAATGCTGATGATGAAGTGCAAAAGAGAAAAATATTCATCTTTTGAGAACCTTTTTTATATTTTAAAGCATGAAATTGATTCAGCTCTGCCAGCTTGCTTCAGTTTTAATGTAGTTCAGAAATACACTGGAATCTAGTTCCGTTCATTTGTTGCTAGTACGTTTTTCTATGGTTCTTACATAACCAACAAACAAAAACATTGGCGTTTTGAATATTATTATAACCTAGCTGTCTTCAAGCACAGTCAATGATGGCTTTGTCAAGTTTCATAACGATGCAGATGATACGGTTGCTTAACAAGATATATGCTGTTGTGGCATGTATGAATGAATTTTAGAGAAACCAAAAGGTACCTGAGAATAATTTGTGGGCAACATTTCGGCTATTGAAATTGATGGTTACTGTGACACACGGACTTATTATTGTCATAAAATCCATAGTAAGTATATAAGGTTTTAGATATGACTAATATAATGTTCGGGACTTTGTTTTTACTTTCTTGTGGAGATCGCAGCACCACCTATTCGTTCCAATTGTAAATTTAAACATTTTTTAACATTAAAAGACACTGCCTCTGTGGTCTAGTGGTTCAACCCACCGATTTCAGTTCCAGAGTTCCCGGGTTCGATCCCCAGGGGAGTACAATAATCCTGCCTCAAGTTGACGGGCGCAATGCAGTGCCGCGTATGTCATGTTCTTTGTGGAAGTGATTTATGCACCTTTTGTTGTGCACTCTTGCCTAAAACTAAGCGTAAGGCTTTGTTAGAGATGCAATTAACATCTGGTGGGCTGCTACTACGTCTCCAAGTACCTACTTAGTATAAAAAAAATATGTATGTTTGAAAATTTCTTGACGCTATACAGAGAAGTGTGTACCAGTTCTAGATTACTCTACTTCTGAGTTATAAACCTATTTGACGTTTTACTTTTCATTAACAACACCGGGCGTAACTCACGTAACATATAAAATACAATAGCCAATGATTCCGATGTACGCTGGGAGCATATTCATTCACATTGAAGATTGATGCGACACTGTAACAATACTCACTCATCTGGGTTAAGGTAATATCATCCAATGCTTACACAACAGATGTGTTGAAGTAATTTGGTGATTTGAGCATTGTCTTTGAAGTGATTTAAATTAATTTTACTAGCCAATTATCTCGTTAATTAAAATATTGGCTACCATTGACTGACTGACTGATTTGTGGTTTGATGCGTGGGTTTTTTCATCTTTGGTAAAGCATATCAGGTTATCATCACAGAGTGAAGAGTGTTTGATATATAAATAGTTTTTATAAGAATAAAAACAGTTTTATATACACCATCTACTACTATATACTATAATTTTTGACACAAAAATTCACAACTAAACAAAATTGAAAATGTAGTGACCTAGTGCAATCACTTGAAGAACACTCATATGTTCTTATTATTTTTTTAATTATGAATTGAAATGATTAGAACACATTATATTGATACGAAAATCCCAGCCGAAACGTTGAGATAGGTAAATTAACAGTTTAAAACTGTTTTTATAGTGAATGAATATCGAGAATAACGCTCTTATTTAACTTTACTTTTCGTAGATTTTTTATTTTTGAAAGGAACAATACGCTGGTCTGGTTCTATACCGGGAGGGCGACACTTTGCGCGGACCTGGCTGGCGCTGAAGACGCGAGCCCAAAAATTATTTTTGAGGCAACATGCGTTAGCTTTTTGCAGTCATAAATGCTTACCATTATCAATTTTCCATTACGAAACCAGAGAAGAGTAACATACGCAAGGTTGTTAATAAAAATCGAGTGGCTTGTTTAAACTAAATATTATGGCTTCTACATAGATTATAGCCAATTCGATGTGCAATTATGGTCATAGAGCTATGCTTGGCTTGAAATAACAATAATTAAGTCGACCAGTCCGGGCCAATACGTATCTACAATTTGCTCAATTGCTCTCTGTTTCGTATGAGTAAGGATGACTGTTTGTTTTGTATGCCTTGATGTCTGAGATGTACTACACACACACGTTCGGAAGAGCACTGATCATGCCGAGCGACAAAAGCTGAACACTTGACAAACAGCTAAATATTAAATATTCCGCTTAGATATAATAATTTTTATTTATTTATAGCCAACAATTAATGAATATGTATAATATATTTAAACTGTTATGTATTTATTTATGACCTAATATTACAGTATTGTGATGGGATATCATAATATATTTATTTGGTCAATAAAACTTTCGAATTATGCTGATGTTTTGCCTAGCCAAATAAAAGCTGAACGTATTGTAGACGTTGCTGCCTTAGTTCGAAAAAAAAATTCGCTTTGATCAAAGTAGTTAGTAAGTAGTCTAGTATTGTGTGATAAACACTTATTAAAGATTTTATATGTATGTTTATTTATATATTGATATTATGCATTTCAGTATAGAGTTTGGTACCACGAAAATTATGTAAAAATAAAGATAAGAATAATTACATTAAAAACACTTATTCTTAGGATGTCCAATGACATATAAAAATCTATTTACATAACACGGGAGATATAAAATCTCTGACTTCTGTGATAAGGAAGTCTTTGTATCATATTGTGTCACACTTTTAACTGTAATATAGGGACTCCCCTAGCACAATTTTTATAGTAGTAGTATTTTATGAGTCTTCCAAATTGATTTTTAACAAGCCGGATCAAAGCCAACGATCAACAATCACCGGTTTAAGCGAGGATGTACTAAAAGTGGCGTATCATCATCTAATCCAAATGGCAAAATCATTTACCTTTATGATACGAATCTAAAGAAGACCCATGATATACCTATATGGCGGTAACCCACTCTTATTGCTAACACCATCATGTAAGACTGACCAATGTATAAAAACCATCTGGATCTTGCTTTGATACCAATTTAACGATATGATGAATAATTTCATGGTTATTGCAAGCTCCACACTGCTTTAAGATAAAGCCAAAGCTACACAAAGCTCCGAGCTAGTCAAAACTGAATATTAAACTTTTGAGGGGCAGTCGCTTTTAGTTCTCTTCAGAGCAAGTTGTTGCAGGCTCATGATGATAGTAATTGTTATGTAGGGATAATCAATTACCTATGTGTATTTATCGCAAGTATGTATAAAGTGCAAGTGTTGTCTCAGTAACACTGAACGAATTTTTTATGAGGGTTTTCTAGTGCTCTTACTCGAAAAAGGGAGGATAGTAGTGAATTGTTTTTCGATAAAAATCCCTGGTGTAGCCCTTGATAAACCCAAGTGAACCATGTAGGTGAACCACGGGCGGGCACCGCTCGGTTTGTATGGTAAGGGCTTAAGAGAAGGGTCCTTCAAACCTTTGGTTTTTTCACTTTCGAAAGTGATTTCTGTTACACAACGTATCTTCTCCTTTACGAGGTTTTTAATGACGAAATTTATAGTCTTTATATAGCGACAATCCATCGCTTAATTTCAGCACAATTTTCGCATAGTCATAAATTATGTTTCTTTTGAAATTTAAAAGGTGGAATGTTATTCTTACAATGTTTTTTTCAACATTGTTTGATTTTTGATACTGGACTGGTTTTCGACGTTTCTGTTTTGCACTGTCATTGGGTAGTTGCCCAAAATAATTTTATATAATTAGATTTTAAAAAGGATGTCAGATTGTTAACTATACATATTTTTTATTCTACTATACTAAGAATGCTTCATATTTGAATCGAGACGCGCATAAAGGATGCAAATTAAAACCATAAGCAAAACATCCTTGAAAACGAGGTGAGTTTTTGTGTCAAATAAGTAAACCACACCAAGTTTTCATGGAAATGCGTTAGTCACTCAGTATGATTGGAGTTTTTTTTGCCTTATTTCTGTAATGTTGGTTATAAGGAAGTGCAGTTGAGACATAGATCACGGACTACGTTCAGAGAATCATCAGAATTTTATTGCTAACTTTAACTCACTCAAAGTAGGGTTTGTAAAATAAAATTGGCTTGCTCAATTACTTTGTATGCGAGGTTCCTACCTAATCTGAATAATCTGAATATTTTGAATATAACGGGACATTTTTATGTCAATAACCAAGCAAAAAGATTAAAAACAGAGGCCTGACTTTTTTTAATCAATTATTTCTGATCACTACTCTGAGAACGCACTTTTTAAGGATCACTTACTAAGGGGTAGTCAGAGGCACGTCTAAACGAACGTTCATCGTATGCTCATAGGTTGCGAATGGCTATCATTCAATACGCGACCATCGCCGCTTAGCAGAATACTAGCCGATGACAAATATCATTCCGATTTAAGGTCCTAGTACATGCCGGTTTCCTTAAGGTGTAGCTTTCATCATCAGAGCATGTGTGTCAAATACGCACAAATCTTTTAAAAAACTGAAAAGTTTTTCTGCACGACCCCGCATGGGTCCATGGCACCCGGGCTAGATATATAGAAGTCTTCCTTTTTACGAAAGCTAAAGTAAATCGACATCTACCTTCAAATAAAAACTGGTTTTATTGATATGTTTTAATTTTATTTTGTTTTTATTTTATTAAACATGGAGATGGAACAAACAAGCAGCCCACTTGATGCTAGTTGACCTCTTGCCTATGACAAAACCATACTACATAGGTCTTATCCACAAAGAACATGATCTATGCTGCACTACACCTTCAACTTGAGGCATAAAGGTGTTTAGCCTCGCGTGCCCCTTATTTCACCATACATCAAACCAACACAGAAATTCTGGCGGCCAAAATAAATACGTACGAGCCCTTTCACAAGGAACTTTACTACTCTTAAAACCTACTTTTAAATGTTTAGGATACTACCCGAATTAGCCCAAATATATAAAGCGACCGAACGCTTCTTAAATTCCTTAGAATCTTATGATACGGTCCCTCTTCAACGAATCTCACAGTCACTCGAAAAAAATACCGAGGTAAGATAATGTGGTCGGTATAAAGTACGCTACTAATTTGCTGTCGGTAGTTGGATGACATTTGGACGGTGCACAGGTGCTTAAATGGACTCGGTTATTACACAGTAGCATTATGTGCTGGTTTTATAAACAGTAAGTTACCAGTTTATCTTAAAGGTAAAAATTTGGAATTTTACGTGTCCGCAAAATTTAAATACGGTGACTACGTTAATCTTGTGTTGGTAGAGAAAAGTAGTGAAAAGGTGTATGGTCATCATTCACTTGCAATGCTTACTTATTATGTTTGCAATGTTTTCCAATATTTGTTATGATTGATTATGTGACAGTAGCGATCTGAGGTGATGGGGAAAAAGTCATGAGTCTGTCTATTTATTACTTTAATACAACGCTTATAATCAATAACCTACTTTAAAGCTTAAAATACAATCAAACCATTATATTATATTTTATTATTATATTTCAGAACATTGACACATACATTTTGTGCAAGTTATGAGCGCTTATAAAAATCCGAACGTAACATAAGTTTAGGTTATTCAATTCAACATCCATTACCATAGATTTCTTAATAAATCTCAAATAGAGAAGAAATGCAAGGGTTTCCGATCACGATCCTCTTTATTATGCGCATGAATAATCTGTTTCTATTAATGATTTATATATGATAAAGCACCCGGAGGAATCCACGATATCAATTTTATAGAAATGATGTAACATGATTGTGGGTCTGTTTTGTTCTTCCTGGCTCTATACTCATCGACACCGACCAAGTAGATTCGAGTTAGATTATGTTTTTTCGAGAATATGTATGAATGTATGTCAATTTCATTGCAACGCTCCGCAACGTAAACGGCTTGATGTATTTTGACACGTGATACAGAAAGATAAGAGGAAACAAACATATTTATTACTTATGACTATCAAATAAAAGGTAGTACAGATTCTAGATTGATCTGTACCATAATACATAAATAGCATGATAATAATGTCAGTTCGATACCACAAATAATTCATAAAATTTAAAATTTTGCGATCGAGTTGAAAATTATTCAACCTGTAACTGGTTAGTTAAAAAATTAATTACCTACTGTGTCATACCCTAATTGTGTCTAGTCTTGCTTTTTTATAATATTAATACACACACCAAGTTTCTGAATTTTAGGGTAAATTCTTGCTTAGTACCCTTTTTATTGACCTATTGACCTCACTTAAACCAAGAAAAAATGTTTTTACGACGCAGAGGTGCTTGGCCTTTATCTCACCTGATTTTCAAGTTATGATAAGACCGAAGGTCTTAGGGAAGGAATCCTCAACAAACTGAGACACTGGCTATCTTACCTCTAAACGCCGGAACCCAACAATTGAAGTCAGACGGACTTAAACAAAATCCTACCAACAACCAAACCCAGCACAATAAAATATTGTGCTACTTCTTTATTGTTTATCGAACCCGGGACCTCTGTATCTGACACCGGTAGGTGAACTACTAGATCACAGAGGCGGTTAGACGCTTACATAATAGCCTATTCACGCACACGTAGTTATCAAGCTTTTATCAGTTACCTTACAAAAAAACTCGTTCGTACACATCGTCCGCTCATTAATTAATATCGATTGCTTTCCTTGAAAAGGATTTATTCCGTTCACAAAAAGTCGCCGTAATAAAGACATCAGCAGGAGCCTGTGGAGCTAATGTATAAACATTTTACGTACCTTTTCAACTTACAAGTTACTGTTTCTTTTTAACATGATATTTTAGCACAGTTTTCACAAATTTTAAGTGCTGATGAAATTTTACCGTACTTATTTACCTTTTTAGTTTTTAATCGTATATACGATTGATATATTTCAATAGTATTTTTTCAATCTCAATTTTAGTATTCCTGTGTTTTCATAATACTTTATGAAACTAGCCTAGTTAAGTAGAGAACTATATATCAATCTGTGCTTTTACTTTCACAAAACTGTAATTCAAGTGTGTGTAAGTCAAACAGTCTTATAATCGAAATATTTTCCAAACTGCGGCATCTTTCTAAATAAAGGTTTTCGTTGGTGACTTGAGCCAAGCAGCCAAATAAAAAGTGCTATTTAAATATTGTCATTACACACTGACCTTAGCCGTCCACTAAGTGCGGTAGTCCATTAATGTCGTCCTCGCACTTTACGACAGACCATCTCTAGGGTTCCGTCTTCGGAAAAATACAGCTAAAATAATATTCTTAAAATTTTACATTTACAAACATGCGTTCATCGGAAAATACCCTATTCGTTTTAGAGAACTAACTATTTTTTTATATAAATTATTCATTTCATAATAAACGTTATTTTATTCAGTATGTTTTTTTAGGATAACTTTGGAAAGTAAAATCTACCGCGTGTTCTGAATCGCGGCCAGCACACAAGGAGGAAGGAATTATACAAAACATACAGTCAGACTTAGCAGAGCGCTTTGCTCTTTATTTTCCGGAATATTCAGAACAATTCATTGTGACAAGCGCAAAATGCGCGTTGGAGTCTTTTATAAGGAAAATTCGTTTCCTTATTTTTAAAACTATCTGTGATTCAATTTTTACTATATAAACTGACTCTCACAGATTTAGATATTCATAATATTCTTTAAAAAGTTTACTTCATTTCAAGAATATAGCGAGAACAAAGTGCTGGAGGTTTTTTAAATAAATCTACTTTATTAAAATGCTTTTTTATCTGCAAGCAATTTGACTTGGTATATAACAAAGATACAATAATATTAGCACATACAAAACGACAAAAAGTAATTCAATTAGTGAAAGCTAAAATAGTAGTGTAGAAAAAAAAACATAAACTAGAATAGAAACACACATATTTTGTACATGCAATAAGGAGTCAAAATGCATAAGAAATGTTTCATATAAATTTCTAAAGTATCAAGACAAACCGATAAAAAATATCTAAAAACTATTAAATGAAATCGAAATCATCTCCGTTATCATAAGGTAGTTAGAAACTGGTCAGTTTCCGGCAGGATGTTGCTCCATATTCATTCATTTGCTCAATGGCGGTGTGTATTGCGGAATATCGATTGAACTCAAAGAACTAATCACTATGAATGCAAATTACTTACTTTGACAAGAGAAATAGAGAACGAGTAGATTTATCAACAAGTTTGTCTAGTTTTTTGCCAATTAACAGCTCAAAATCATCTATGAATTGTGCATGCTGCGTTGAGGTGAATGAATGAATGAATGACCAGACAATCATTGAATGGAGAGGATTGGATGAAAAATCCTCTTTCTGATATTTTCTGAGCCTAAACTACATTAGGACGGGGTTGTGCGCTCACGCATAAATAAAACTGTTGCGGAACTTATGGACTAAATGGGAAAAAAAACTTAAGTTTTTAATTCTGCAAGATTATATTTATCTAAAAATAATCAATGAAAGAGAACATCATTCATTTAAAAATATCAATAGTAGATGCTGGACGTGCTATTTAACATACTAATCTCTGATTGTTAACATGATAGCTCAAACGACCCCGCTACTCTCGAATCACAAACTAAATGCATCTTTATTAAATCTGCTGAAAGCTTAATTTGGTTTGATAAGAATTTTATAAATCGTGCCTACGGTAGCCGAAATCAAGGGTCAAAGAGATCAAGCGTGATCGAAAACTGATATTACAGAGAGACGCATGCGTGAATGAGATATTTGTGGCGCAAGAGTGGTGAAATGAACATTATACTGCGGGATAAAATAAACCCTAATTTTGTGGCACGGGTCTTGTATGGAACTCAAGATCATTTTAAACCGACTCCCGAAAAAAAGAGATTCTCAATCTGTACAATATTTTCTATATTTTTTGTATACTGTTTTCATACAAAGCATAAACTAATATTAAATAAGTTAAGGTTAACGAAACAGACAATAAACGTAGTGACAGCTATCTGTTGACAATACTCACATGAACTGTATATAATGGTAACTTAGCTTCACTTTTCAATAATGTCTTTTGAAAGTTTTTTTTTTAAATGAACCCATCGATTACATATTAAGATGATCAATGTAGATCCAATATTATAACAATCATACAATCTGCATACGTTTACAATGAACTGTGTTGTAACACAGTTCATTGTAAACGTATGCATTTTAAGTAACGATATATTGTAAGTAACAACAATTCTAAAATTATTGTGTTACGGCATTTCGAGGTAAGCTAGCCTCTTCCACCTTCGTCCTTATCATAACGGGTAAACCAGGTGAGATTAAAGCCAACCGCTTCCAAGTCATTAAATAAAAAAATAAAAATAGTAAACTGCTGAGATCCTGTGCTAGGCACGGAGTTCAATTTTTTTGCTCGTAGATGTACAACACTAAAACAATAGATGGTCTCAGACCTTGCACTGCAAACGCCGCGTATAGAATCCGCTATCACGATGGAGCACGTGATTGCATTGACATTGCTTTCAGATGATTTTGATCTAACTTTCGATTGTAGCTAGCAGATGTTTTATTTTGAACCACGTGGTTGTAAAAAGTCTATTTGGTTTATTAGTTAGATCAATTAACTTATGGCTACGTTTAAGATGGCTTAGGTTTTATGAAGAGTTAGTTTTTCGAAAATGTACTTTGGGTAAAACTCTTGTTTGACTGATGTAAGGCAGAGAAAAGTGTTGAAGAATCAACTTAAAAAAGTTTGCCACCACTTTTATTATTAAAAAAAAACCATTGGGTATTAAGAGGATGAATGATCGGATGAAAACCTTCCCGGGTACACTATTTAGTGTACCACCCAGAAATGGATCCATGGAGGCAGTACAAGAGATACTGTAAGTGTGGTTCTCAAACTAACTCTATTCACATATATTCACAATACGCACGCGCGCGCACACACACACACACACACGCACACACACACACACACACACACGCACAACACACAAACACATACACATACACATCATCACACACAATCTTCCGTTGACCAGATTCTTTTGAAACTGGTGTTCTCGGAAGATCAACTCACCACTACAGCACACACTCTACACGAACATACATACTCTACACTTTATTCTCAACATTTTACACACTTCCATATACTAGGTTTTTATTTTAACTTTAATTATTAACTTACATATTGTTTTATTATACCTACCAACTTGTACATTTCTGGATACAGTTTCTACGGAGGAGGGCGTTAATGGTTTCGCGACACTGTTTTTGTAAAACTCTTGCGAGCATTATCGTTGCATCAGTTTTTGTACATTGTTTTAAATCCAAATAAATAATTTTGAATTTTGATTTTTTTTTAATGTAGGCTACAACATCATCATCGTCATTACAGTTAAAAAATAGCAAACCATGTACATGTACATGTACATGTACATGTACATGTACATGTACATGTACTACGGCAGCGGATAACATCATTTGTTTTGGTGATAATCATTTAAATAAGTCGGTATTTTATATGTATATTTAATAACGTCCTCTTTTATAATTTTTATTATAGGTTGGTGATGATTTTGTATGGTAGAGGTTATATATTACATTGAATAATTGAATACGCTCTTATCAAAATCGGTACACGGCTACGCACTTTCTGCTTTCGTTTCATTTTGACACAAACCTAATTAATTTAAAACAGGCAATACCGTTCAATACTATCTCTTGAATAAATTGACCTTTCGACGAATTTCAGTTATCCGATTGGAACTGAAGTGAAAGTTCTTTAATGCGAAAGCACATTAAATCTAGAAAAAATGTCAGTCGCTACTTTTGATCGCAACTGTATGTAACTGAACTGTTAACCTGCAAATCATTCATACAAAAATTCATAAACTAGAATGAAGTAAAGGTATGTACTTGTTTAAAAAAAAATTGAATTATAACATTCTGTTTTTTAATAAGACAAACACGACGTAATGTAATATTTATAAAGCTGAAAATATAACTTAATTTATAAATTTGTACCTCCATTGTTGAATATGAAAGAAACATATAAACATATGAAGTAGCAGAAACATCAATTATAGATTTTGTGGGACAAAACAGTGGAAAGTTTTATAAATAAATTAAATTTTAACGTTGAAACCGATGCTCCTGCATAAAGCTCACCGCTTTTGCGTTTAAAAGTCGCGTCCTAAATAAATATAACAGATTTGACCGTGCATCCAGAGTACATCTGCTTACTTGCTGTAACGTCAAACGAGCCATTAAAATTATCTCCTGCATATGTCAGCTCTAATCTGGTCAATAAGGCCTCGCTACACAAGCACAGTGGCTCTGCTGGAAACAGGATTCTGCGCAGCCCAGCGGAGCGAGAATGTTATACTTACTTTAAATGGCTTAAGGGTAATAATAATATTAGGTACATATTTAGAAATGCTTCATAGTTTACATATTTTATGTTCATACCTTCCTAGAACTGCGTATGATTAGAGTGAATGTTTATGTCATGTACTTTACGTTTTTTTTTAGTATTGCACTTTTGGTACTGAATAAGTGATTTGTCATCATAATCAGCAGCTCATAAATGTCTACTCCTCCTCTGAAAGTATATGGTTTTGTCGCATATTATTTTATATCTATTTTGTCTTTTTTACGACGGAAAAAGCGTTTGGCCTATATCTCACCTGGTATTATGTTATGGCCAAAGGTGGAAGCGCACCTTGAATCCTCAACAGACCGAGGAACTGGATATCTTACCTCTTAATGCCGTACGGTAAGTTCGTATATCTTGTCGTTATCTGTGTTCCACATATGTAACTAGTATATTTATCGCCGCAGCTTGTAAAAAAAAAATCACTAAGATAAAATAATTTAGGTAATTTCTCGAGTAATTTGATACACTTAGCTACTCCACACCATAAACGGATCTAATGGCGCTTACGAATCCCAATAAAACGTCAGTCGCATATGTTCTGTGTGACTGCGCCTTAACCTCGCCTCGCACAATAAATAAGCAGCGCTTTGAACTCGCCGCTTCTTAAATTAAGGCACTTCACTTATTCGGGCCAATTAAGCGAGAAAAGTATCACATTCGAGAAAAACTCAATGTTACACTGCTTATGGCCTCATCAAAATTGTTCACTTTCATTGTCCCACTATATTTGTCATGATACGTACTTTTTCTTGTTTAATTGCAATCATTACGTGTTTAAATACTATTTGAAGCATCTCCAAGGTGTTCGGATAAATTGTACAAGAATTTTACTGGAATTGGTCGAAAGAAGTCTGGTGGGCGCCTCAAAGGATACCTTTGATCAATCACCTTGTTCCTACATATTGTGACATCAATGATAAAAAGCGGATAATGTCAATATTTAAAGATTTTTTCCATAAACATCTACTATGTATTGCAAAGTATAACTAGAGAAATATGTTCATCTTTATCGTCATATTTAATCCAATAGTCTACATATCCTTGGTTAATTTGACAGATTTTTTTATCTTGAGCACTTAAACCTACATAATGTTTATTTTATACTGTTTCTGCTTCAAAATGTAACACTTCGTGTACGTGTTAATTATAAAGTGTTTTCGTTTATTTAGTTTAAATGTTTAGTCAATGTAACGTAATTCAAGGCCAACTTTGATTTTTATACATTGTCAAAAATTGACAAATTAGTCAAACTAATCAGACTTAATTACGTCACTTACTAACTTACTAAGTTACTTACTCGGTCAGTTAGCTCGGTCAAATCCCCGTGTGAAGAGACAGCTGATTCGATGCGATCGAGATACCTTACAATAACACCAACTTGTCCCTTCTTCTAATCTACCATGTATATCTAAGACGATAGAGTCTAGAACTGTCCAGCTTTAGGATTTAATAAGATGGTAAAGTAACGTGTCTCGTCTTCAACGGATCGGAGTCTTAATGCATGCGGCGTGAGAATTAATTTCGTAGTGTATTGACCTTCACGTTACGTTAATCTGTGACATCTTTGTGGGAAAATTGTAACAAATGGTACTTTAATCTGGTTTGTTTACGCATGCGAGTGCTGCATAGTGTACACTTGAATAATGTTACGAAATGCATTAGTCTGGAGTGTCCCACTGTAGGGCAAAGGCTTCCCTCTCCTCTTTTCAAACTTCTTTAAACCGCCTCTGTGGTTAAGTGGTTCAACCCACCGATTTCAGATCCAGAGGTCCCTGATTCGATCCCCATGGGGAGTACAATATTGTGCTTGGTTTGGTTGATGGTAGGACTTTACTTAAGTCCGCCTGGCTAGCTACCACCATCTTACCTGTCGCCATTACAACAATTTCAAAAAATGTTGTGTTACGGCTTTTAGAAAAAAGGAAGTTAGTTAGGAAGTAGCGGGTGAAGTGCGTTTCCCCCTTCGGCCTTATCATAACTTGAAAATCAGGTGAGATGAAGGCCAAGCACTTCCCCGTCGTACAATAAAAAAAATCTCCTTTCCTCAATAAAAAAAAGGTTTAATACTATTCCAATAAATAGTAATCCAGCTCATCTCGCTACCTCCAACTGGGTTTTCCGCGTGGCCGTTGCCGGTTGGTGACCCACAGGCCACAGTACGTGTGTCATTTGGTTGCATTTAAGTTTAGTAGCTTTCTAGGAGCTGTCATCAATCTGTGTTTAGGAGCGTATATCGGATAAAATGATGATATGAGAAAATGATTATCGTATATGCAGTACAGTTTTTCAGTTTTTTAGTCGGAGGACAGTTCAGCAAAATGCCGCCAAACTTGGAATCAGCTTCGAGCGTCTGTATTTCCGCAGTGCAACCCACTTCTGATCAAGAAGATGGTTAATAGGCAACTTCTGGGTAAGCTCGCTTCATCTTATCAAGTTGGTACAAAATTGTTTTGTTAAAATAATTGTATTCAATTTATGCGAACACTTTCAATTTCAGTTCGAAAGTGCAGACGCGACCCATCTTAACAGTCAGCAATTAAATTTCTTTCAATTTAGTGTCCATAAATTGAGACATATTCGTAAGGCATAAAATACCCGCTACGTTGCCATTAGGTGTTCGTTTTTAAGGGTTCCGTACCTAAAGGGGCCGACGAGACCCTATACTAATACTGAGAAATGTTCAGAAAATTATGTGTCATAACGGTGGATAACGTTTTTTTCATAATTCTCTCTCTTCTCTCTCACTCTATCGCTAACATGGAAAAACTAAGATAGTTTAAATTTAGTGTGATTAAAGTTCCCATGGTCGTTGCGGCTTAAGAATGAACCCACTGATGTTGTAAAAGGCGACTGAGAGATCTCATCAGAAGAAAGGCAGTAGTCGTTGGTTTATCACCTTCACCTAATTAACACTTTTATCACGATCACCAACGCGCCTGTCAAGCGTAGTGATTATGACAAAACCCTCCAGTTTATATTGTGGAAGACACTCTACAATAGTGGACATTATTCATGATGTAATAATTATATTGTAAGACTATAATTATATCATCAATAACCCTTATATTTAGCAACATGCTAAAACTCGGCCATGTATGAGTTGGACCCGAACGTTGGCTCCAGAACAAAATTGCACTGACGCATTTTTACCATAAATGTTGGTCGGAACCCTCAAAGCACGTGTCTGACTTGCACTTGACCGGTTTACTTTCACTATATTTTAGTATATATTGGTATCCCGTTTACATGACAAGTAAAATTTTCGTTCTTTCGTTCCTTGATTTCGGTTCACATCGAGCCTTAGCAGCAATCCAACAAAATTAAATATCTTAAGCCCACAACGGCGAAACCTCACCGCAGTATACTTCTAACTGTCATGGGGTAACCACAACAGTGCTATCTATGCCTTGGATTGATTTTACAGCTCGATCATATCGAAGCACTGTTATATCAACTTCAATATCGAGTAAAAGCAACCGCTGGGTCAATTATCTTCGTAACGTTCAACAAGTCAGTAAAAAAATGAATCTTTTGACTAGAAACGTATTCTACACAGTTTTACATATGTTTAATGTGTATTAATTTTTAATGCTAAATGGAATCCATAACATTACAATGTGGAAAGCTGGAGGAACATTAATTTAAGACAAAAGTCTCCTTATTTTTTCTAATGAAAATATATATATATATGTGATGTAACTAAAAATTTACGGTTTTCGGAATTTTTCTTTTATCTGTGCTTTAAGACGTTGCTTCGTATCAAATTTCTGGAAGTAACATGTAGGTTTCGATTCCCTTGCGAGTGTCGAAAATTTGCGGTATATCGACTGTATCTTTTGATTGCGTTGGCTTAGAAAATTGATTTTTTCACAGCTTTAAGAGACAGTAGACTTGAGTATTTGATATGAATTTCAGCTTGATACTCCACGCGTTCTTGAGAAAAAGGGTTTTGATAGACAGACAGACAACACAGTAATCCTATAAGGGTTCCGTCTTTTCCTTTTGAGGTACGGAACCATTTAAACATCGTGGATTTAAAAAAAAAACGAAATTCGCCACTACCTGTAGGCTACATGTAACTAATAATAACCATGTAAGCTAGTGAATTTTACAGATTGAAATCCATAGTATGCTTATTTAAAAATAAACTGTAAAGCGCGTATATATAAAGCCGAGAAACAACCTCAAGTAGGAATGACAATAAAAGCCTTTTGTATCGAAGTAGCGGTTTATCTTCACACTAGTTAATATATTCAAACAAGGATCTATCGCCGTATTCTGTGGCAATAGGCGAAAATTTTACGATGCACTAAATTAAATTATTATGACCGATTGATGGCGGCTATAAATAAAATAGTATATGAATGAATAATGAAATGAACGGATGATTAACTGTACTGTTCAGCGAACAAATCGCTTTGAGCTATCTGGTTTCGGTCTATTGTTGGTTGACGACCGCTTGAGATGTAAGTAATGCACAAACGGTGCTGTATAATTGCAAATAAAGGTTTGTGAAATAAATATTATACCAAAATAGAAACTGAAATATCTGACCACAAGTCCACAGTAGAGTTTAGTGAACAGCATCCGTTGTCAGCTGTTTATACTAAGGAGTGGAATAGTTGCGTGCATCTGTTTTTGCTGAAACGTTATGTATTCTTCAACAGAAAAGAGTAGAATAGAACCATTTTAATTTTAAATAAAAGTACCTAGAACTGCGTTTGGCCTAGGTACCTTATTTTTTTTTTCTTTTATATATATAATTACCTATTATTTTCTATTAATAGATGTCGTACAAGACGACTACATAAAAAGCAGACCGTCTAGAGTATCTTTGTAGACCCAAAAATATATTAAATTTCATTTATTCAGACAGCAAAAGTCAACTCACACTGAAAAATTAAACAAATTCATGCTATACATATACAAATAAGGTACCTACCTATCTTACGTAGATTACAACATTAAAAGGACATAAAATAAATTAAATTAATTGATACAATGTAAAAGCGTGTTCACGGATTATATGGACACTTTTTTGATACCATTCTTTGCTACCGCAGGTGTTTCGAAACCCATATACTTTTCACGGTTAAAAAGCGAGACATCTCGAACATAAAGATTCCTATCACCAGAGGTAATCGAATATCTAAAGGACGTAAAAAGATGAAATCTCACATCACTCTTTCCACAAACATCCTCCTCTTAAACCAGTTTTAGTTCTCACGAAACTGTATCAAATTTATACGAATAAATAGGAAACCTTATGCACGGCTTCTTCACTCGACTACAAACTTGAAAAGCATTTTGCAGCAGCGAATATTGGTCTGTAGGTACTAATTTAACAGCTATGCCACATGTGCTTTGTGTTGTGTATTTCTAACCTACTAACCAAAAAGAGGAAGTTCTCAATTCAGTCCGTATTTTTTTTACCTTTAAGTATTATCTAAATTAACATTACATGAAATCAATTTTACACAGCGCCATCTAGCCCCAAAATAAGCATAGCTTGTAATATTTATCCG
The DNA here is from genome assembly GCA_951394065.1 of Venusia cambrica. Lineage (NCBI taxonomy): Eukaryota > Metazoa > Arthropoda > Insecta > Lepidoptera > Geometridae > Venusia > Venusia cambrica. Next base: position 13,180,091 of record OX596047.1, on the reverse strand, counting down.
TAATAGATAGTTTTTTTTTTGTAAGAACGTAATGCGACTCCCAAACGCAGAAAAAATATCTATATTCATCACAAAAATGTTTGGCCTGGGTGGGAATCAAACCCACAGCGCAGAAGGCTTGTTGATAATGAAATTGTACCTATATTTCATAATATTCGGTCAGCAAGAAGAATCAACAAAAAAAAATTTTGACAGCATATACATCTGTTGCCAGGCATAGTGATAAAGACCTTCCTAATCTTTGGGCTATACATAAAGTTATTGTAAACTCATAATTGTACCTACATGACCTGCACAATGCATGTGTCTTTTAATTACCACTTGGCAAGACCGTAATGTAAATAGGATTTTATTAGATATTATGAATACATCTGAAGTGTATATCAGTTTACCCTATCATATTAACGTCTGATAGTTATACAACACTAAAAACAAATTAATGATATTTCTAGCAGATGTGGATGAACAACGTACATATACATGCAGGCGTGTACTTAACCGTAGTACGTTACACCCGGATTACAATAAAGGCAGTGAGATCTCCATGCTTTCACACAGTTATACGTTCTGTGGCAGGGAACTTGATACACTTGACCAAAACCGCCGGCGGGTGGTCGCCATGTTAGTAATCTTCTTGGGTGATTAATAAGAGCAATGATCACGGATGCCTTACTTGATACATAGAGACAACCCAGCATCTTACTATCATCATCATCTTCATAGCTTAAAACAGGCACATTGCATTGCTGCAGGACATTGGCCTCTTCTTAAGGTGCTACGACATTTGGCAGGAGATTGAAATATGGAATTATCGGCATTCAATAAGTACTGTGGTACTGCCTAATCTTGAGCCTTACTATTTGCAGACATACCTATGACTAAAGTCAAGTAAAAATTGTGTATAGAGTTGGCATTTAGCTTGGTAGAATATATATAAAATTTGGCACTTATTCTGGGCCCAGGTTCGATTCCTCAGGGGAGTTCAATAATTGTCCTTGATTTGGTTGGTAGTAGGACTTTATTTCAGTCTGCCTAGCTAGCTACCGCCATCTTACCTAATCCTGTCGCCATAACATTTCTAAATTGTTGTGTTCCGGTATTGAGAGGTAAGATAACCAGTTCCTCAGACTGTTGAGGATTCGGGATGCGCTTCTAATTTCAGACTTAATATTTTAAACTTGAAACCAGGTGAGTTGATGGCCAAACGCATCTCCGTCGTAATAAAATAAAATAGAGCAGGATTATCTGTAAACTTGCTACCACAGCCTCTCGTTACGGATTCGAAGGGCCTAAAGGTGTCACCGGAGATTAAAATCGCGCGTCTATCGTCTATCAAACTTATATTACCACGTTATGTGATTGAGCAATAACCCCCGTTTATGAAGACGAAGATTCTATTACTGTATGAAGATGTTTGAACCAGACTTATACGACCATAATTAAAATTCTTAATAACATTCAATATTTTACGATGTGATACATTAGTAATAAATGTTATAGTAACTTGTTTTGAGTAGTAATTATAGCAGAGCGATTTCCAATATCCTTCTTAGCTGAAATAATTGACGAGTCAATTAAAAAATTATATCATAAATTCATTGATTGTATGGTATGGAGATAGAAGTGCAAAAGAACAACCAATTACTGTGCAAAGTGATGTCGTGGGAGTCACTTCAAGACAGGTGTACCTATTTTCATACGAAAATAAAAAACAACAAATCACTTTTTAAGCTTAAAATGCGCGCACGGAGTGTTTGATTTGTTAAAAAAAATATTTTAATATTTTGATATTCTCCGGATATACGGAAAAAAAGTGCAGAGAGCTTTTATTTTTATGTTTGCGGCCGGAATTTGACCTCAGCGTGGCTTCAAGTACACATAAATCGTTTTACTTGATAGATAACTATAAAACGCGGGGATACAAATTGATTTTAATCGAACAAAAAAATTGAGAGCGATATTTTATAATTTATGGCAGGATAATCAAGTTGACTGTTTATTATCACTTTAATCTAGAAAGTTACCCTTCATGACTCATTTAAACTTGAATATTTAGTCTACTTTTGCATTGTTTGCCATGTGCAAGTCACGCAAAGATTTTGACAAAAACAGATGTATGAGATGTAAAGTTGTTATGACGATAAAAACGATGTGAATTTATAGTACCTAGTTAAGTTTTAACTGCGCGTGTTGTGGGCAGATATTGCGGTTCTTGGCTTCTTGGCTAAATGTATTTTGCACTGATGTAGGTACGCTTGGCCATACTCCGTAATCATTCAAAAAGTTCTAAAGATCCACTTTTATTTACTTTTGTGTAACCCACCGATTATTCCTTGTACTAAACTACATGATACGGGCAACTGTTTTGTAAAAAATAATAAATGTGTCCAATGCCCAATATTGCCATAAATGTAATAGTGAAACTACATACGTATGTAGTTTTACGAAGAAAGTGTAGGATGTCATAACTCCATGTGAATTAAAAGTAGCAATTATAGACAGACAACTCCCTAAGAAATTATGAAAACGAAATGTAACATGAAAGCCGAAGCAACTCCATTCTAGAAATCTATAACATTGTTCATAAAAAGTTATGTCTGTCTGCTTTTACGAACCTTATAAAGTTATCTTATACATAAGTTATGCCGCCACTATGACGAGATATCTTTTCATTTAGGGCTTGAAGAGAATGATAAATATTTAGCGAAGCCGTCATACAGTCGTCGATAACTTAAAGTTAAAATGACACAGGAAAGGTAATCTTTGCGACCTTAATGAAAACGTTTATCTTAATTTAGGCACCAACAGTTTCAATCAACAGGTGAACCATCATCAGGGTAAGTGTGAACACTTACCCTGATGATGGTTCACCTGTTGATGATGGTATTCATGATTGTGATGCGAGCAGCATTTGTTATTACGCTTCACGTGTTTTAAAATATAACTGCTTTGAAGTAATAGTAGCATGTATCCATTTTTGATGTAATCATCGTTTAATAAACAACTCATTAGTTAACAAATGCAGCTTATTCAATTGCTCTTAGTATCTTGTTAGCCTGATGATAAATGAGTTCTTTGTTCATGTTTTCTAATTTAATGATCTCAATTCGTCAGGATGCAATTTGACCGTATCCATGCATAATTTAATAGAATTATCAAGTTGGTTTCGGGTATTACTTGACCTATGTGCGCCATATAATTTATTGGTACGTGAGCGGAAATAGAACTCACGATCAATGAATCTGACTTTGAGTTGGCTACCTTGTCTTATTGAATTTATGTTGTTGCCACTTCACTTTTAGCGTGTCATATCCTTTGTAGTACCTATGAATGAGTAGCTCATTGATACTATTGAAGTTATCCTTCTTTTGGCGCGTTTGGGAAAATATGAGAGTGAATTTTTGACGATGCGCGCGCACACCGAAACCTTAAATCGACACCATGAAGTTGGTTGGTAATTGTCTCTTAAGTTTTCGTATGAACTGATAGCTACTTTCAAGGTAGTTAGAGTTAGAGAATAACAGTGATGAGGTACCTAGTTATTCAAATATATATGAATCTACAATACGTGTTTTATATGAGACATAAAAAAATATATTAATAAATACATTAGTACAATATATATGTATTTTTGTGTGTGATTTTAAATTATATATGGTGAATGATAATTTACTGATATGAATTTACTGTATTCGTGATAAAAGTGGTTTTAATATCACAACTTTTTATATGGGTTATTTTTTTATTATTTTTGTTTTTTACGCTAAAAAAGTATAATTTCTTACTTGCGTACACACACTTTTTCTTTATTATACGACGGGGAAGCGCTTGGTCTTCATCTCACCCGGCTTCAAATCATGATAAGGCTGAAGACTCAAGGCACTTCACCCAGAATCCTCGAGAATCTGAGGAACTGGCTATTTTACTTCTAAATGACGGAACACAACAATTTCGGAATTGTTATGATGACGACAAAATTAGGTAAGATGGTGGTCCTACCACCAACCAAATTAGGTAAGATGGTGGTCCTACCACCAACCAAATTAGGTAAGATGGTGGTCCTACCACCAACCAAATCATGCACAATATTGTACTCCTCCTGGGAATTGAACCCGGGACCTTGGATCTGAAACCGATGGGTTATTCTCTCAATATGTTAGCCGCATTTAGTTTTATAGCTCACTAGTGCACCGGATTATTATGAATCGCGTAATGTAAGCTACTTTTAGTTTTTATGACCTCATTTTAAGTGAATCCCAGAATTTTCAAAAATCCCACACTGCAGTCTCATGGGGAATCCTAGATAGGATGCGATCATCAGTTTAATTTCGTTCTGGGGTAAGTGTTTTTTTCTTTTATTTGCGCAAATATTTTTTTTATATCTTTCAAAGAAGTAAATGGGTATACTTTAGGCTATGAAGCAATTTATTCCAGATATCCCAGATCACGAAATGGCGTCGGCAATAGTACAAGAATTCTAAGCAGATGTTCATTAATTTATAGGTCACAAGATGTACTTAGACAGGTACAGCAGCAGTTGCATTCTACCTTTCATAAAACCATGATGAATGATAAGTGGATGAACAATAAATCTCACCAAGTCAATGTTACGACACTATTCGTCAAACTAGTTCACGCTCCTGACATACGACGCAAAAACGTACGCCATTATTAAGCAATCGTAATTAGTGGGTGATGCAATGCTCGTGTCGTTAGGATCAATATCAGACATTGTTCTGACTCATCAAGGCAAGTCCGAGGTGAAGGTTCTATCCCTTGACCACTCCCAGCAGCCTTGCTTTCGATTCGAGATCAGGACCATTGAAGCTGATTGGAATTGCGATGAAACATAAGATATTGTCCGACCTCTTCCTATGACTCATGACGTTGCGAAATTGCAGCAAAAATTGCCGATCATAAAATTGTTATAGTGGGTAGAGGTCACTTGGATACCTAGACTTGTCATATCGTATTATTGTACGAAGTTCTTTTGCATTCAATTTTTGGGCGCATATGTAGCAAATTGTGGGCAACGTCCAAAGATAAAAAAGAATGGAGTGGCCACTCCAGTGGCATGAAACGGATGATAGAATGCCATTCATATAGTAATGTCAAATGTACGATAGTTAGGTATGTATCAAATTGCTTACATTATTTGGCTGTTTTAAAATGTATGTTTCTTGGATTTTTCGTTAAATGTAGAAATAGCTATTAAGCATGGTAGGAACGTCTGTAAGCTGTGATTATATTTTGGTGATGTTGTATTTTAACATTCTTTGTTCAGTTTATGAGCGGTATAAGGGATTAAGGTTAATAACTGTCTACATCACGATCGATTTTATCGATTCGTTTGTTTTTTAATCCTTCTAAGAAGAAGAGAAAACAGGTTTATCATCGGTAAAGCGATTTCTCAGATGTCTTGTTAGGAGGGATTTACATTGGACACTGGTCGCCCATCTGCGCAAAATACTGACACTTGATTTTACTTCTACATAAGGCTATTTATCTATCACCACATCAAAATACATCATGAGCCCTCGGCCTTTACAGGTAGGCAAATCTCAGTTTAAAAATGCTATGTTCATAAAGTCGCTGCTTATAACCTATTCTTCAAAGTCTTAGTTATTCGTTGGGAAAATTCCAGATTCCGATTTCCAGTTCAATTGAGAAAATCAAATAAGCAATTTTACGAGATTTTATTAATTTTTCTATGTGAGTAGGTAATAAAAGATGGAAAAGGTATCATGCATGCATTTTGAGAACATATTAATTTTGTATGGTTGACAGTGGGCTGATCCGATGGAGTCAGGAGCTATTCAACAGATTCTTTGCAAAAAAGCTGACTGAAACTTGGCATTCTTGACAAGTTCCGACAAGTGTAATATACTTTGTATGGTGACAGCGAGCTGATAAAGTAGGAGCTATTCAATGGTACTTTTCAGTGAATACCATGAAAGTGTAAGTACTAGCTTTTTACTAATCTCAAAATTATTTATGCATATTACTTTTTCGCACATTGTCGCACAGCGAGCAAAGGTTGCTATGCTTAGAATTTCACTACGTGATAGAATTCAAAATATGGATATCCGTAGGAGAACCAAAGTTGCTGATATAGCTCTCAAAATTAGCAAGCTGAAGTGGCCGTGGACAGGCCACATAGCTCGCAGTACTGAAAACCGTTGGGGAGCAAAGATTATTTCATGGTGACCACAATTTTACGCGAAATGGAGTGTGGGAGTGTGGGCTGTTGTTGGGAGTCAATGGATGGAGGCGGCTCAGGAACGCTATTTGTAGCGTCGATTGGGAAAGGCCTATGTTCAGCAGTGGACGTGTGTGGGCTGAAATTATGATGATTACTTTTTCTGGATTTCAAAAGCTTTAAAGCGCTAGTGTAAAAAAGCTTATTAACCGTTGGTTCAGAAACACATCATGATTGTACGTTTGTGATGCGCACGCGCACAGATAGCATCGCGCCCGAGGGGGCGTTACGAAAACCACTTACCTATCAGATGCCATCGCAAACATATTATTTTGGCTACTCGGTATTCAAATTGTAATTGCAATATTTTATTTTTATTTCTATCTAAGGAATGTCAGATTAATTTGTTCTGTCTGTCTCGGTCGTGATTATGAACGAGATATTTTCTGTTTCAGAAGATTGCTTCCAATTTTTTATCTGTGTGTTATACTTTCGATTGATACTCGTAATAGTTTTTTGTCTACATAAGCGCTATTTGTAGTAAAGCTTGTATAAAATTAAGAATGATGTAGTGATGGGATTCATCAAATTGACATTATTCCTAGTTGGCTTTTTAAAATTCTTTATCATGCTCGAATCATAAGCAACATCAGGTATGAATAATTCCAGCAATCGTATTAAATTATTTGATTTTTGACAAGCTATCATATTATGAACACAAATTATGAACGCCGCCCTTTGAAAACTGCAGTGAAATTACACAGCTGTGTAACTGTCACCTATTATCTTAGTTAAAAGGCAAGTTGTCCCTTTGTGGCTGAGTGATTCATGGGTGACGGATATTTAGTGCGCTAGGTTAGCTTAAACTTCATTATAATGCACTCAATGAATTTATATTCGAACTCTTAAAGTGTCCTTTTAATGATCTATTGGTCACAAAAACGAAGTACGAAATATGATAAGTATGTACTTTATTAGCGGTAGATATCTAACCATAATAAAAACAAGTAATCAGACAAAAACATATTTTATATTATCCTTACTGAGCTAATCAGATAACATAATAAATAATATAATATAACGTTTATTTAACAAACATAATAAATAATATAACATAACGTTTATTTAGCATAGTGCTATCGAACCCTAAACTAAGCATGCTTGTAGGTAATATGGGAACATTTATTATTGATGGGGTCTTGACCTCTAGGTTTTGTAGTGCTAGGCCAGAGCAAATATGAGGTCTACCATGGAGCGAGATTTGCCAGTAGGCACTCATCTGCGCACCAACAAAACACGGCACACCATTTGGCACCGGACTTTGGTAGGAGGATAGTAGCTAGCCAGGTTGCCGTTTACAGATTGTACTACCAGCATGGAAATACTTTAGAAATAAATAAATAAATATTACAGGACATTAATTTTACACAGGGCCATCAAGCCCCAAACTAAGCATAGCTTGTAATATGGGAACTAGATTACGGATATAATTCTTAAATACTTTTTGCAAATACATACTTATCATACAATACAACACCCAAACACAGAACAAACATCTGTATTCATCATACAAATGTTTGTCCTGGGTGGGAATCGAACCCACAGCCTACAGCGCAGAAGGCAGAGTTACTACCAACTGAGCTATAAGGCTTGTTACTGCCAAAATAGAAAGAATACCCGCCGTATACCCCGTATACATAATTTAACCGTCTCCGTGGTCTAGTGGTTCAACCCACCGATTTCAGATCCAGAGGTCCCGGGTTCGATCCCCAGGGGAGCAATATTGTGCTTGGTATGGTTTGGTGGTAGGATTTTATTTAAGTCCGATGGTGGTAGCTAGCCAGGCTTGCTACCACCATCGCACCTAATTCTGTCGCTATAATAACGATTCTTAAAAAAATGTTGTGTTCCGGCATATAGAGGTAAGATAGCCAGTTCCTCGGTTTGTTGAGGATACCGGATGAAGTGCGCCTCCACCTTCGGCCTTAGCTCAACTTGTAACCAGGTGAGATGAAGGCCAAGTGCTTCCTTGTATTACAATAAATAAATTAGAATGAATACTAATAAGAAAGAAAACTTCTTTACTTTTTTTTATGGAAAAACATACTTATCATATACAACATCCAGATTTACAATTACAATTTATATCTGATAGATAGTGTGAGTATTGTAATCAGACCTCAGACAGAGACAAAATTATAGTCAATATCATATAAAAGGAAAATCCTACTGTGTACGAGTATAACTAGAGGTATATGATTTTATTATGCATTACTCTATGAAAAATCTGTAAATTATTTTGCAAGTATTATATTTTTTTATAAAATTACCTTTAGGTTGATTGATAGCACAAAAGGTATATTAATTACAAGAGCTTTACAAGGGCGATATTTTCGTTTTTCAAGTGCTATTATTTGAACCATCATTTTCTGCATCAATAGAGCCATTATCGAACGATTGTATGATGTGTTTTTTTTTTCTACTTTCAAGGTGATGTTTTGACAATGTTATTTGTCTGAGACAACCACACGCTAATCTTTAGCTACACGATTGAAGATTTTTCCAAAATATATTTTAACGCACATAATTTAGTTGTGTCCGGTCCACAAGAGTAATCAGCTAAAACTTATTTTGACAGCATATACTTATGACGGAATACGGCAAAAGCTGTTGTTAGTTGTAAACACCTTGCATTTTTATTTTAACAAAGTAAATTACTGAAAATACATTTTGGTACTGAACCGATCCTCTTTATTTAGCCGACTGTTTACCCTTAAAGAATAAAAAAATAACAATTAGGTCAAAAAATTAAATAAACTTCACCTTGGTAAAGCTTACTCATACTTCATAAGTAAGTAATAATAGATCATATCTATGAGATGGTGTTGTAGTGACCTTAGGCAAAAACATGTTGTCCGAAAGAGTAATAATTTAATCACCCGTAAAACCTTGAATTGAAGAAGTTAAGTCATAAATAGTAAATAATAACTGTTTTGTGGCCATATTTGGGAATTATTTCTACATTCATTCTACTGCCATAAAATATTTTTGGCTCGGAGATTGCAAGGATGAAATTTTAGAGTATAGATACTTATTAAATGAATAAAACACAGAAAAATGTATTCTAATATGGATAAACCGATGTCTTAGGTCTTATTTAATAAGATCAAAGAGTAAAGAGCAAAAACTTATATTTAGTATTACTCCGGGTTATCTCTTCTCTAGCACTAAATAGACTAAACTAAACACCCACAGCGCAGTCTGAGCTTGCAACAGAGTGAATTCTCATTGTATGTTAAGCGGCACTTCATCTCTCAAGTCAGGCCTCGCCGATTTATTGGTGGACGCACCCTTGCAGTGACATGGCAAGATACAGGCTATTTTGCAAATGTTTCTTGTAGTAAAAGTCGGTAAAATATGCCGAATTGTGGAAAATAGCCGGGTGGTTCACCTTTAGTCGTGAGTGTTTCTTTTTTTTGTATGACGAGGAAGCGCTTGGCCTTCATCTCACTTAGTTTCAAGTTATGATAAAGGCCGAAGGTGGAAGCACACTTCACTGGAATACTCAACAGCCTATCTTTTCTCTAAAATGCCGGAACACAACAATTTTGAATTGTTGCTATGGTGACACAATTAGGTAAGATCGTAGTTAGGCCAGGCGGACTTCAAAAAAGTCCTACCATCAACTAAACCAAGCACAATATTGTATCTCCTGGAGATAGAACCCGGTACCAGTGGATCTAACACTATTGGGCAAACCACTAGACCTCAGGGCGGTTAAAAAGTGGAGTGTGGAGCCTTCAAGTAGTATTTTTTTTATTTAAATATCTTGTTATACATAAAATCTTGTTATTATAAATCTTATTTGGATTTTGGTCTATTAAAACCTCATTCATTTGTAATTTATACGATGAGATGGTTTAACGATCATAATTTACTTTGTACAAAATATGTTAAGATGTGTTCACGAGTTTCGTAAGAAGCTTTAGTTTCATATTAGTTTGGCTTTCTAACATCTGTCATCTTTTTGGTCTGATCATATTTACCAGAATCTCGATTCCGGCTATTTTACTTAAAGCCGGACTTGTGTCTGATTAGGTTAGACCCTCAAGGGTTGTCGCGGCTTAGATAACGGTGTCTGTCACGCAACAAGTACTCGTTGAAGTGATAAGATTACTCTGATTCATCGGGAGTCTGAGGAACCTTGTATAAGTGAAAGGTTTTGCAGATTCTTGGAAAATATGATACATATATAAGTTTATTTCCTGGAATGAAATCCCTATAAACCAAGACTAAAGCTGAACATTATTGAGTGGAAATAGCATTTTTGTGTAGATATAAAATACAGTTTTATTTGTTTTTAAAATGTTCAAATAATATTATGAGGAAAACGAATTATTTAATGTTGAACAAAATGTTAAAATACGCTACCTTAGGTCTCGAAAAATTCAGATAAATGGTCGAGCGACAATAGGATTCCGTTGCCACCGTTTAGGTACGAAGCCTGCAAACATAATTCAAACAAATGATTTTCTATCATTTTTAACCATAAAATTCACTTTGCTACGATTACAACATAAAACATGATCTATGTTCTCAAAGAGCATTGTATCATTTATTTTCATTGTAGAACTGCCAAAGTGATCAATGGTAGTCATTTGCTTGAACTTTGCCACTAAAATCATCAGCAATGACCTACAGACAAAAACAGTTCTAACAACATGTCAATAATAATAGGCACGCGTTACTCTACACCACATTAAAACATAGTAGAACACATGAAAACAGAGACTTAACTGCATGCATTGTTTTGAAGACAGATTTTATTTTGATTTACTTTTATTTTAAAACAAAATCCACAGTGAAATAATCAATTTGAAATCTATAATTAACCTACAGCCGATAATAGATTTACATTTTATGGGTATAGATTCAAGTAAGTATAACAGTCAGTAATTATTAAATGTAAGTATGTGAGCGAGTGTGAGGGTGCGTGTGTGTGTGTGTGTGTAATGTGAGGTCCCTTGAGAACACCAGTATCTTAAGATTCTGGGCAACAGGAGACCCACGAGAGGCGTTAAAAAATATTCAAGTCTTTATTTTATGAGAAAAATATAATGTGATGTAAATTTACATATTTTTTAAATATTTGCATCCTTTCACACATCACTAGCCTCACTAAGCAAAGCTTGTACTATGAAAATTCCATGTGTAAGAGAATACTTAGTGATAAACAATCTTTAGTATGGTACACTACTGCTTCTTTGTTCAACCGTGGCTTCACCTAAGGCGCGAGAACACCTTTGACCCGCGCGCCATCGACACGTGCTGCCGCCTCTGATTGGTCAAACGAAAGCGAACACTAGGACCATACATACATATAAAACCTATAGCACGATTATTTTATAGTCTCGTAACTATTCACGGCGACTATAAACAGTATCGTGCACTATAATGACCACTCCTTAGTGTTTGGAATCTCAGTACAAGCTAAATCGGCTAGTTTTGAAGTAGGCGGGCTTAGAATGGTCCAAGACAGCTTTTATGCTATGCATTTTGTACAATCGACAAAATTCATAATATAAAAGCGTTCTGTTGTCCATTAGTTTATAAACACGTACATTTCGTGTTTTTTTTTATACCACATATTTAGTAGACAAGTATTGTTCAAAATCATAATAAGTATATTATGATTTTGAACATGACGTACGTTATACTTATATTACACTGGTTTTTAGGTTAAAAGGGATAGCTGATTTCGTTTTGTTATTAGTAATGTTTTCCCTGTCATTCTTTGCAAAAACAAACATTTTATTGCCAGCAGTGAAATGAACATAAGTACGTGTACGCCTTTGTTGACAGAAAGGTCATCGTATCTCTCAACAACAAAGCTCGATTTTGTATTGTCATATTTTATTCTTACGAGATAATCGATCGCTTATTGTATTTGGGCATCAGAATTAATTTATAGACAAACTATTGTGAGACTTGTAGGCCACATTGAATTTGAACCATTATGCGAATCGAATTGAAATCGAATTAGAATTGCTCTGCCAAAACATTTTAATAATATCGAGACATTTATGAGTGCATTATGTTTGCTGTTGCGTGACTTTTCAGTTCATTGTTCTTGGAATAATAATTTCATATAGATTGTTCACTTATACCTTCCAACATATAAGCAAATAATTACATATAGTGATTTATTTATGTTTTTCATTAGCTTCATACATATCTTCATTCAGATATACATATACAAAGCTATGTTATTAACAGCAAAGGCGAGTAGGGCCTTATAAAGAAAAGGATGTCATATTGCTTTACAACATTACACGGATTTAGCTTTATATAATTTTATGTTACCTATGTTTATTTTTACTATAACTATTAATGTCTTTAATGCTATTAGTTACCCATGACTTGCGTTGGGTTGTATTTTTTCATAGTAACCGCAATTATGCCATAAACTACTCCCGTGTTGTTGAAAATGAGGGTCCTTCTCTGTACAACTAGGTACATTCAAACTATGGAACGTAAATTACGTTCTAATCATTTTAATCCATTATATATTAGAAGGTTCACTATCAAACCGTGTTATATCAGGTTGTGCAATATCAACACGTGACGAAAATGTACACCACTATTTACACGCCTGGCACACGGGCTGTACATTATTGGGTCGTACATTATTAGGCCGTGCATTACCTGGCCATACATGGTCGTCGCCCAAAAACGACAACGAACCGCAAAAAGCACCGTACGTGTAGCACGGCTCTCTGCTCTTGTTCATAGTGAATTGCTTGATTCATTCTCGCATGAGTGGTGCATTTACTCTCAGTTAATATCGTAGGAAATGCGATCACGTACGGCCTTCGACCGCTGCGACAACCGATCGAATGGTACAAGCATTGTTCTATGACATTTCAGCCTTGCTAATGACAAGCAATTTCGATTTTGAAACAGAACACATTGGTTCTTATAATGCTTTGAATTGCTTGCATGTTAGATATGCTTATTGCCGAAATTGTCATGAGTACAATTTTCAATTCCAATGATAACTTTGGAAAGAAATTAAACAATATGAAGATATATTTATTTAAAGGTGTAAGTTTGTATAATAAATATATATGTGTGTATATACATACTACTAGTTACTAGCTTTACAAAGTAGTTAGACCTAATATCGTTTATTATAACTTTAATCAAAATGAATGATAGCTTCCTTCCTCTATAAGATGAAGTTGGTATATACATAAAATTAAAATTTGGCATAGGTACTGTTTATAGTTAGTTCCCAACTCATTTGATTTTTAAATTGGTGTAAGTGGCCATTTATGTGTAGGATTGGTATCTGCATTTTATTTTTACCTCATTAGCTAACTTGAATATTTTATTACGAGCTAGTGGAATAAAAGGTGTTGTATAGTTTTTTTCGCCACAGGCCTTGTATTTATGAATATATAGTTAAAAACTATATACACTTAATTATATATAACCTGGACGAACACCGCCTAGATTTATCGAGTACCTACTTAACCAAAAAAATATCATGAACAAAAAATAGTTTAGGTATAAATCACTTCACTCTAGGTGAGCTTGCAATATATACTCTACGCACAACGAACATAGGTACATTGTGATTTAATCCAAGAAGAAGTGACTTTTAACAAACATTATCATAAACTCATCTGAAAGAGGCGTCCGAACATCTCGGCCGTTGACATCACCCCGCTGTCACTGTCACTTCGACAGCTGCCTGACAGGACAGCCAGTTTGATATCCGCGTGATGAGGAGATAAGGCTTAGCATCGCACCGCTCATTTGTAAGCCGTTACCCTTCGACGCTTCTTAATTGCAATATTTGTTTAGTAAGATGTCAAACAAAATAACGAATGCAAAGCAGCCATGCTAGTAGATATCCTTGGATATATCGGTAATGAGGGTTTGAGAACTATTAAAATGACGAAAACAAACGTGTTTAAAGCCTATATTGATTATTCATGCATCAGCTTTCATCTACACCTGGTCCAGAATAGGCGCTTTCAAAACGATTTTACTATGCGCACTGCAAAAATTTGGAATTTCCAGCGTCTGTATTTCCGCTGTGTTACAACCTGTCTCAAAGAAATGAGTAAATAGACCTTCTCGAGCGAGAAGAAACTTAACCCATCGTAGATTGAAAGCCTGCACAAGGTTTAAGGTCGAACGATGACCTGTTTTAAATAATAAAAAATCCTACCTCAGTATTGCAAATTGATCATTTTCTTTTTAAATAAAACTTTGTTTATATGTACGGTCTACGCACGTACTTGAATGCCTAAATCATGACTATTTCATTAATAGAGCCATTTATGTATTCATAAGAAACGGAAACAAAAGCTCAATCTGTCAAGTCAATGTATCATTTATATGCACAATTGGGCAACGAATGCCGTTAGCTCTACGTTAATTCAACTCTAATTAACCATTTAACTATCCGCGTCTCAATCAGAACCATTAAATAAAAGGAAGTTGGAAATATTTTAGCTGATAGTAATAGCAGCTGGTTCAATCTGAGACATTTGTAGCGTTAAGGTAGCTCTTTTTATTTGGCTCTGTATTTGCATGAACTGTGCGTTCAACTATTGAAATGCCAGAAAGAAGAGAATACGAACGCAAAAAGCTGAAAATGTTGTTGGCTATATGAATTTGAGAGGTCGGCAGTAGATCCAATATCGTTACGAGCTATGAAGAGTACCAGCCAGTTTCTCTACGACAGCCTCATAGAACTTCGGTAGCGGCTTCTGAAGATGGTGTTAAGAAATAATTATTCTTCGTCACGCCCCTTCTGATTGGTTTTTGTAAGATATCGTAAATCTACATCGGTACTCGCGCTTCGATTTGAAATAATAAGTAGATGGGCGTACTTACTTAATGTATAGGATGTAATTGATGTGTAACAAGACATATTTTTTAGCCTTGCACGTAGGCGGGCTAGTTCACACATTCAAATTAAATTTTATTAAAATCCTACTTCCGATCCAGTCCCGCTAGTAATGTAATTGCGAAAGTTTGTTTAGATGTTTATTCCTCTATGACGCCAAAACTTTGCAACGATTGAATTGCAGATATTGTTGTCAGGAATAGCATATTGGCTACTTTTTATCCAGATACTAAGCGAGCAAACCTTGAGCGTTACTTTTCAATCTTGGAGTCTTAAAGTCCAGAGTAAACAAGTTCCCTTAAGACCGAAGTAAATAAAAAAATCCAGAAATTTAACAGAATTTTTAATTAAACTTTTATTCCCTGATTTCTTATAATTGATTTTTTTTTCAATCTAAAATACGTTTTATCAATCAGAAAAAAAGTAAAAAGTTTAAAATATATTTTGTGCAAGCTATTTGTACAACAAAATATTTCGTATTACAAATTGAAAAAACAACTGGAGCCACTTACCTTTAACACATGAGTTTAATGCTTCAAAAACAAGACGTTGGTGCTCATATCCGCCATTATATTATGTAGAGTCCGACCTTAAAGCAGAAACAAACTAATTTTGTTTGATTGATACATATAAAAAAGATTTTGCTGGTTTATTTTTTTAAATGACCGGCGACACATGATTTTGCAGCGGTCAGGAGTCAGTGGATAGATGAGGCTTAAGATTGATCTTCTAATATTGTTTTAGGAGCTTCTGAACATAGACCAGACCATTCAGTAGTCATTTAACAAAAAATCCTGGCGTTTGATTATAAAGAAGAAACAAAAAAGCTCAGATTAAAATCTCAAAAGCTTAATAAAACGAGCAAATTAGATGAGTATCAAAAACTAGTATACCGTCAGTTTTGCTAATCCCCTGCTATCTGAAACCAGCGTTTAGCCGGCTCAGTGGCCAGCCGTGGGAGTTCGCACGGGCTCGATTGTCTGATGAACAAAACGGAATGTCAAGATGCATCGAGTTGTGTAACACTGTGCGGGAATGACCTGACACTTGTTGCATTGAACGTGTGATCTTGGGTCGCGTCCGTTCTCTATTGTCCGCTGGGAGTAACGAGTCAAACGGCTGGTTAGGTTAATTCACTTTGTATGATCTTTTTGGATTTGATCATCTAACGATAACTTCAGTTTATAACTAGCGGTTGATCTGTAAATAACATAATCGAAACAAGATTGAAGAAGAGTGTGATTTTGTTTTTAGCATTATTGCTTAGCAAAGGATTTGAGTTTGTTACTATGATACACAGAATATACAGAATACTCTTAGTCTCATGTTCAGTGAATATATTTTACTTTGCTAGTTACGGTAAAATACAAAATAAGTAATTATATCCTATCAGTGAAAACTTGTTATTAGCCCTTAGTTATCTATATTTTTTTTTTTATAATAGTGTTAGCTCAAAATTTTCCAATAATCATAACATACAATACATATCGTACATATCAATAATAAATAAATAATCACACAGAACAAACATCTATATGTATCACACAAATATTTTTCCTGGTTGGGAATCGAACCCACGCCTACAGCGCAGAAGGCAGAGACTACCAACTGAGCTATGAGGCTTGTTAAAAAAAAGTGATGGATAGTGAAAAATAAGTGATGGATAGCAACAACTTCAATAAAATGGAAGTACGATAGTTATAGGAAAGCGTGCCATCAATTACGTAGACTCTCTTCTTCAAAATGCTATTCATAACAACACACCCTATAATTTGACAGCACACGCACAGACACGCGCGTAAATTGTGTTAGCGACACAAAATCTCTTTTAGATTACACTAATTTGTCAACCTAACTGCTAGTCCATTCATACAACTATCTGTGGGAAACATTATGAAATTGAAAATGATCATATTTCTTTTAAAAGACACTACGCGATTGCACAAAGATTCACCTAGTTTTCGTCGTTATCTATTCATTATTATGTGCCGTGGGATATTTTTTGTTAGCCATTGTTATGGTTCTGATTGGCGCATTCCAAAGAGCCACCGCACACCCGTACATTGGGAATCGGCCACCAACCGAAGTTGGTAACCGTGCTGGTCGGCGACTGTCTAGCTGTCTAGAAGGAAATGTTTATTGAACGAGATATGAAAACCTACTATAAAAAAACCAAACACGACGAATCGGATGACGGATGAACGTTTTTCAATACTAAGATTAAACAAGTTTTTTCGTATCCGACGAAGATTTAATTTTGCAGTAGGTAATTATCGCGTTTGAATGAAGTTCCGAAATGCAACGTTTCATCATCATCATCATATTAACTGAAAAAGTGCACTGCAACATCAACTCCTGCCAGTGTCGCTCCCGAAGTATATAATAAATAAATAAAAAAATAAAATGTTTATTTTTCTCTCACAAAAATTAGTAGCTACTTATAATTATTGTAAATTGTAAACAATGCTGTACAGTGGTACCTACTTACATTGTGAGAGACTGGTGCCTGAAGTAGGTTCTTAAGAACCTGTATTACAGGTCACCAGTATGCAACTGAGGAGGCAAGTGATCGCAGCATTGTTGTACTCAGGTAGAAACTGTACATTCTCTGGTATACTCTCTTAGTCATCTCTTACGTCTTCTTTGGGAGAGGATATGTTGTTAGATGAACCACGGGCGCAACATATCTTTGGGTTGTAACAAGCTTTACAATCAGGCGCCACTCATCTCTAGCGGCTGCTTTCCTGGTGCACTCGTGCACGGGACCATTCAGTGCCGCCTTGATTTGGTCCGTCCATCTCATGGGAGATCTGCCACGTCCTCGCTTGCCATCGACTTTACCCTGTACCACGAGGCATACAGTGGACAGTTCCCCATGGCGTGACACGTGCCAGAAGAAAGTGAGAATGCGAGATTGAACTATTGATGACAGGCGCTGCTAGATGCCGAGTTCTATAGAGTCATTGGTACGAAACTCTGTCCAAGATACTCCAAGCATTCTTCTCCAGCACCACATTTCAAGAGCATGTTTTCTTTTTTTTCACTTTCTCGTAGGGTCCACGTCTCTGCAGCGTAGAGAAAAATGGGAAATATCAAGGCCCTGACAAGTCAGGTTTTAGTGGCCTTTGTTATGTTGCAATTTCCCCAAATCTTCTTCATTTTTTCCATAGCAACATATATGAGAAGTAAATTGAGCCAATTAATTTTCTCAGAAAACATTACTGTGTACGGTAGTTCTAAGAATTTGGAGGTTCGGTTAATATCCATTCAATTTCAACTTTAACTCGGAAAACAAAGGTGTAGAATATGAGCTAATGAATATGCAGTTATAGCTCTAATTCATCAGAATTATCTAGTATTTCAGTGTACGGAACAAGTGTATTATGATATACAAAACAATGCCTTAACTGATTTAAGTATAACTAATTCTTGCCCACGGCTTTGCCCTCGTGCCTACGTACTTCCCCATGTCATGGCGTAAACTAGATCCATACATACCAAATTATCTTAGTATCCTTCAGTCATTTAGTCGTGAAAATGTATCAAATTAACTTCTTCTCTTCGTTTTGAATTCAAAGTTCAAAACAATTATGATATATTTTGTGGGAAAATTTAAAACCTTAATCTGTTTTTGCGATAACTTTGGGTAAATAGGTGTAAGGACCCATCCTGCTTTTTTTAAGCGACTGCTATAGTATCACTTTTAAAACATGCGTGAGTCGTACTATACATTTTAAAACATGGGTTTTACTTACATATCCACTTCAGTTGACGTAGGCACCAACGGTTTCAATTTAACAAGAAAATCATCAGGGTGAATGTGACTTGCCGGGTAGGATGCGGATCGCATCCCCTACGTTCGGTTTCGTGTCTAACATTATTACGCGAGTAAAAACTGTTTTAAAGTGCCTATTATAGTCGTTAAATAAAAAAAAACAAGCTGAAACGTGAACTGTTTTTCAGTAAAACAGCCAATGTCATCCAACGAAAAAAATGCATCAACATTTTCATCCTGAATTTTACATTGTCTGGGTATTTCATGTTTTCCGTGACACTGCTCTATATCTCGAAGGTTCTATGTAAATTTTTGCGGACGACCATCACACGTGTAGACTGCATGATCGTATTGCTACGCAAATTGTCTGTACGTTACGAAAATATCTATCTTAAATGTATGTAGACTATTTACAGCTTCCGTCAGGTGCTGGTCGGATAGGTAGAATTAACTAGAAACTGTTTTTGTACATCTAATTTGATTGTTTATATCTAACGACTAAAGACTTATTAGTATTTTTAGAGTATATTTTGTATCGAATTTTTTTTGAAGAGCACCCTTTTTTGTATGGAGTGAGAAAATATGACCGGCGTGATTAGCGATATCCATGCCCATATTATAAATTCAAAGGTAACTTGAAATAACTCTGTTTGTTTTTTTTATTTGTAGGTTTATTAGTAGCCTTTTCACGAGGCTTATCGATTTTAATGATATTTGTCATATTGGATGATATAATAATATATAATATGGATGATATGATGTGTGGTATGCCTGAGGTATGCACCATTTTTTTAGTTCACTCTTGACCTCGTAACATGCACAGGCAAGGTTGAGGTCTATAATAGAGCGATAGTCTACTCAGAATGTGCCTATTAACTCTCCTTTCTGACAGATTTCCCGACATTAGGGTCGTCGTAACACAGCCGAAATACAAACACTGAAAGCTGATTCCAAGTTTTTGCAGTGCAATTAAGAAAATATTTTTGATAGCGCTTATTCCTAATAAATGGAAGATCAACCAGGTGGGGATGATAGTTAGCTGTGCGTCTGAAATGTCGTGAATCTCCTGGATACACTCACGGAAGATATAGGTTACTTTTTATGCGGGCAGGCAGCGTGTGGGTGGGGCCACGGGCAAAAGCTTGTTTATAATATATTATACGAACTTGACATAGAGTAATACCTACCTGAGAAGAAGATAATACTTACGGGGTAAATAAAAAACACTTATTGATTTTAAAAGTACAGTCGTTCATTTATCTGTAGATTGTCATAAAACTTCAAGGTACTGTCACTTTTACTTATATCTCGATAAGTAGACCACCCACCACAAACTCATGAAATCTTTTTCAACCAGTTGAGGCCCTTTCGATTGATTACAAAATGAAATGTTCTGAGATACACTTCTTAAACAAGTTCGTACTATTTCGAAATACCAGTAGCGTTTAATCCAGTTTCCGGCAACTATATCCCTGGGTAGTAAAATTAATTATAGAGTAATTAACACTATGCATAAATGAATCTCTGATATGACTTATCGATGGGTGGTCAGTATATTCAAATGGATTAGAATTGAACCCGTTAAATTTACCAGCTGCGGCGAATTGGTTTTTTGACTTTTCAATCTGTTGTTTTTTTTATTATTTTACGTCTAGAAAGCGTTTGGCCTTCATCTCACCTGGTGTCAGGTTGTGATAAGGCCGAAGGTGGAATGTGGTCGCGCTTCACTCTGAATCCTCAACCAACAAAGGAACAGGCTATCTTCTTACTTCTAAATGCTGGAACACAACAACTGTAATAGTTGTTGCGGCGACAGACTTGTGTAAGATTGTGGTAGCTTTTTCGTAGCTAACTTACCAAATCATTCAATAGTCTAGTGATTAAATAGTCATAAACAGACAAACCAATAGATATAATTGAATTGAATTGAATCGAATTGAATGACAGGTGAGATGAAGGCAAAGAGCTTCCATATCGTGCAATAAAACAAAAAAAGAAAAAGGCATAGGTGTAGTGCGTACCTTTATTGTACCAAAGCAGAGTTGCTTTGGTAACTTTTTTAATAGGTGCCTACCATACGAGTGAAGTCGAGAACAAGAGCAAGTTCTTATATATTTTTTTCACTTCATTTTGTCTGTTAATTTCACTCAATGTATATTAAAATAAGCTGACGACAATCGTTACCAATTAAAACGTTACGCAAACGATATCTGATTTATATTGCGTCCCATTTCAAAGCCTTTAATTACAATTAAGAGGTTTTCGTAATTGAAAATTGAAATAAATCGACCAGAAAATGTTTAATTCACCGATTCAATTTATTAAGTTGATGTTGTCTGTCAGATAATGATTACATTTATGAGAATTATTATTCTCTATAGGAATATAATATTGTACGATTCTAAAAAGTATTATGTTGGTTAGCTAATGTTACGATGGAACCTATGGATTATTTTTCGGTAATCTTTCACATCACCAGCCCATTAATATCCACTGCTGGATAGAGTCTCTTTCAAAGCTGGTGGGTTTTGCCATAAGCACCACGCATGGTAGGCGGATTGGTGATCGAATGTGGTGTTGTTGAAGCTGTTGCCCTTCTTCTGTTGAAATCTCTTAGTCGGCTTTGATGACATTTATTGGCAGCGTTGGACGGCTCGATTCTCAAGGCGCGACTGCCACGGCAAAAATAACATTTAAAAACTAGTCATCTTTACGATAAATAATAATTAATTAGCACAAGTAATTGCTTATTAAAGTTAATCATGAAAAAGCACAAGGAATTCTATATTCATATTTTTAGGGATTGACGTAAAATGTTACCTTAGTATACCTATCCATCTCTGACATGAAAGCTGAAAAGGTTTAATTTCGTTACACACTTAGCTCGTGCGTAACAGATTTTTATTACTAAATTGCCTGTAAACTATTACATTTGTAATAATCGGTAACGGCAATTATCCGGATCCGAATTGGTTCGATTGTGTGACGCAACGGTCATTTTCGCGATTTCTTATGCCCATTGGGAGTTTTAGACTTATTGTTGAAGATCATGAGATCTTGTACTGGCAGGTAAAAAAGTGCCTTTCAATCAAACACTTCAGTTACCTACAAGATGGTATCCATCCAAAGAATGTTAACCAAATACCAGCTCATAATAACATAAAATCTGCATTTTTTTTATTTAATACAATATCATAAATCAATCTTCTAATTCATTGATTCTATAGATTTAAACAAACATACAAGAATTGCTTGTATTTGTATTTGCTCTATATATTGAAACGAGAACTATGTAAACCTGTTTTTCGGTCTTAGTTTTAACTCGCTTTATATGAAGTAGTTTTGAGGTTAATAACAATAAAAAGCTTTCAATTTACGCCTATGATTGTACTTAATGAAATTGCAAGTGCTGTTAATCTAGACATCTTTCACTTTTTATGTTTGTTTTCTTTTCTATTCATTTTACTTTCATATTTGCTATTGCCGATTGTAAATTATTTGCAAAAAATAGCTAACCGGTATTTTATGTCGTTGAGGGCAGATCGACGCACGCATGCGTGTGGACGTTAGATCCTGATAGTCAACACTCAACGAGAGTTCTATGGAATATGTTAGTTTATCGGAAGCTCCATAGAGTGGCTGAGCGCTTTAACCTTTGGGGTGCCAGTCACAACGGCTTACGTTGAAGCGTTGGTATCTTCAGCTCTGCTTATTAATCGGCTTATAAAATGAAACGCGTGATCTAGCTTGTAGCACACGCGAGTAGTGATGCAGCATCTTAAGCAAAGGAAGGAGGATATATAAGAAATCTATTATTACGTTTGACATGTTAGCTGAGTCGATATATTTTTTTACTCTTATTGTACTCAGATTCAGCTCCAATAGAGATTTTTTTTTCAAAAGCATTACGCTTTCATTTATTTTAATGACACAAAAATTCACAACTGGCAAATGATTGGTTTTTAACTTTTTTGGTATGAGAAAACTAGTGGTGTAATTTTAAAACTGCCGTACAAGATCGTAAACGGTGCAAATAGGTCACGGGTTAAAACGCGAACACCCAAAACATTGTAACGTCAAATTAACTCGATCATAACATACAAAACACAATAAAAAGCCTAATGTTCGCTTGGCATTCATGTGTGTGAACGCGTTTTACACACAATCGGATTCCCAAGCGATTGCGATCGTAAACTTGACTTACGCAATAGGCCTGGAAGACGCATGCCTTTAGATAAAAGTACTACTTTTTTGACTCGCGCTCCGTGTGAACAATATGGATGTAAGCGGGTCTCTAGGTGAATCGGTAACTTGATAATGGCGGGTTAATTGTGGTAATTGAGAAACGTATCGATGTTCTATGGAAAGTAAGATGTGAAGTTATTTGTATTGAAATAGCACTTGTTTCAAGGGCTGTGTAATACTTTTAAATTTATAAGGGTTCCCATTTCTTTTTTTGTATGGCGGTTTTCTAATGTTTCATATACATATCTGTTTCCACTCCATTTTGCATGGGATAGTAATGGAAAAATATATCGGTAGTTTAAAGACAAAGTAAGCCACGATGAAGCGAAGGAATTCGGTTTCTAATGTACATTGAGGATCTACAATATAACTACAATACAAATAAATATATTATAATAATATATATTTGACATACAAGAAACAACTAGTATTCATCAATACTACCATTTTTTTTACTGATGAGTAAACTCTTTACTCCTACGCTTGTCTACGCCTGTCTCTAGGCCAGCCATGGGTGAGGTGATAGTGATGTAGTGAGCATTATTTATCAATTTTTAAGCTGTCACTCTCCCGGTTTACAACCAGGAAAGCGTTAACAAAGCGTCCTTTAAAAAAAAGGAGTGAGCATTTCCAGGAATCACGGCTCTGCCGCGCACCGACAGAAAACGGCAAACCGTATCGTTGGCTTTGTAATTTAACTGAATCATGGCGAAGTTCCAGAACGAGGCCAAACCAAAGTATATTTTCGTACCTTGCAGCTCAATTTTACCACAGCAGCTTTATATCTCTCCTTGCATCTCCCCAACGTCCCACAAAACATCATCGTCACTTTATTACGCAAGATAGCCCTTCAATCTCAAACAGCTTGCATACGCCTACATAGGTCGCTCAAACTGGTCTAGATAATCTTTATCGGCTATAATGTGTGCCAGTGAGATCATCTTTGCTTTTCCTTGACATGTTGACACATGAACTAAGACAGATGTCTTGTTATTAATTGCATTATATTCCCAGTGCTGTTTTTGATATTGAACATTCTATACAAAACTCCCATGAGTTTACATCATTTAAAGCTATTAGTCTTTTCTTTACTATACGCTATGGCGGTCGCTTTTGAATTGACCCCTACTTCTAAGCCTGCAGAAGTTGTAAAAGTCGACTAAGGAAGAGGAGTCAGATTCTTCTGGGCAGCAGCTTATTTCTGTGTTTTAATTAAATATCATAATTAATAATATCATAAGTCGCGACAGACATAAACCATTTTTATTATATATGGGTATAAGCCTCCTCCCTCAACATAAGGCCTTTGCATCCAACGTTAACTCAGATTGTATAACAAATTAAAAGTTATATAGGATACATGTGACTTTAAACTGACGTAATATTATTTGTGTAACATTTAACTGTAATTCAATGCCGAAGACACATAATTGCCCAAATCGTTTGTTTTAGGTATCCAATCATTAAGTTTTTAGATAGCATACATATTTTTAGATATTTATTACCATATATCCAGATTTGGAATGCAATTCTTCGAATGCAAATTCGATTATCGACAATACGTTTGTAAAATTATTTTCATTAGTTTATTAGGTTGGTTAAACACACACTACTATTCCGATCTTTAATTATGATTAATTTACAGATGTTATAAATGATGCCAAATATCAATCATACTTTTGGCAAACTAAGCGACTCCGACAACTTTTTAGCGGAAATCCGGTCCTAGGGAAAGGCGCTCTTAATTATTGAATACAATTTGCGTTTACTACTTTGTTAAGGTTGAGTAAAATGCAGTCGTTTTTATAATTCAGTCATTGCACTGGATGGTAATATAAATTATGCGCGGCTTTTGATTGAGGCGACACGTGACCCAAGGGCTGGCTCTTATTTTGGAAAGCGAATACTATTCAGCGTGGTAATGCAGCCAGTGTCTTGGACAAGCTTCCGTCTGGTACTGGTCATATTTAGACCGTTTGTAATCCGACTGCCTCCTTGTGCATAGTAAGTTTTTATTCTAATCTTAATTCGCTTTGTTTATTAGTAGATATATGATACCTTGTCACCTATACATATATTTTCGAGAATGACCTCATACATTTGACTGCACATTATGAAAATGAATCTAAAAATTATACATACGTCTGTGCATTTTTTACTATCTGAATTTCATCTGAAGTGATGTACTTGAATGCAGAATGTATGTCGAATTTCCTTGAATTTTGATCAGCTACGTGTCTGGGTCCGATATTCTTATAAATCAATGTGTCCGATTCTAGTTCTGTGAATCAAGATTTCAAGAGAAATAAAGGCTAAAATTCTACAGCAGTCACGTTCACCCCCAAAATAGAATATTTTATTGTCTGCATGCAGTGATTCATGTGTCTGCACCGGTAGACGAATACCAATTGTAGGTACTTTCGTAGTGACGGGCAAGTTTTGACAGTGGACGGCCGTTATTCATGTTGAAATTGCAACTTTTATGCCCATTTTATGTAACTGGAAATATACATAATGTTTCTGCCCAAAATGACGCGTCAAATCTTTTTCGCGAACCGTAACCCTGTTTTCTAATTGACACTGCGAAATACGGATGCGGTATGATGTTACGCCGTGCTCTTTTTATTATACGACGGGAAAATGCTTGGCCTTCATCTCACCTGATTTTCATGTTATGATAAGGCCGAAGGATTGCCAGAACACAATGTTAGTGCGACAAAATTAGGTAAGATAGTGGGAGCCAGCCAGGCAGACTTAAACAAAGTCCTACCACAAACCAAACCAAGCACAATGTTGAACTCCAGCCTGAGACGATGGGTTGAACCACTAGACCACAGAAGCAGTTTTGATAAGTAATTTAATACGGGTTTTACTCACGTATATTAAATCATCTTACCAAATTCTATCGCCATAACAACAATTCTAAAATTGTTGTGTTCCGGCATTTATAGGTAAGATAGCCAGTTCCTCAGTTTGTTGAGGATTCCGGGTGAAGTGCACCTCCACTTTTGGCCTCTTAACTTGTAACCAGGTGTGATGAAGGCCAAGAGTTTCCCCGTCGTTCAATAAAAACATATTAAGACTTTGTTTAAAATATATTGGTTTAACTAGCACTCTGTTATAACGAAACCTGTCCTTTTGATCGGGATAGTCTAAATTCAAACGCTATGACAAAATAGACACAACTGAAACAAAGGCTTTACCTAACGAGTACAGTAACTGCTTCATTACCATCAAACATAGTTCGTCATTTACTGCACCCATTCGTCAACGATAACTGTCGTTTCTAAACAACGGATCGATGCTAAATAGTAAATACCATTTATGTTTCGCTTTCTAACAGTTTAGAGAAGCTCATCAGTGCCGTGTCAATATAACAACGACAAGAGTTATCTAGTGCCAATAATTAGAAATAGTGATGCGACACACTTGCGAACGGAACCTACCATTTATGTACGGATAGTTCATGCTAAATGAATTCGTGTTTACGCTACCAGGCATAGATACAAATCATATGCATTCAAAAGAAGCTTTTGACCGAGGCTTCGACCTTGTGGTAACATGGATAAAAATAAGCCTATGTTATTTTTCCATTTCTATTACGCCATTGAATTGAGATAAAGTTACAAGCAAACAAATAAACTAACAGGGACACTATCATATTGATAATTTTGTTTGGATTAAATTTTGTTTAAAAGTTATATAGTGAACAGTGGCTTACATTCCGTAGCTCCACTGACAAAATGAAACCTTTAAAAGATCACTAGTGTCTGTCTGTCACTCTCCATTTTTTTCGAAAAAACCGAATAAAAAAAAATGGAATATGGTACTTGTTTAGAATTTAGTGACGATATTATGCACATAATATATATATATATATATTAGATATCTGGCAAGACACCGCGAAGGACAGGGGCAAGTGGAGAGTTCTCGCATCGGAGGCCAAGATTCACTTTGAGTTTCTGCGACGTAGGAGTAAGAGTAAGTAAGTATTATGCACAAGTAGCGTAAATAAGTGAATTCAGGGCTGTGATTGATTTTAGTTGGTAAAGTGAAACTAAATGAAATAAAATTTGTCCCATAGCATTGTTAAGCAAAAGGTGAGACAAACATTCACGAGAAGATTAAATATTTTTTTATAAATTCAGAGTGCAACGTTTGAAGAATTTATTAGTTAATTAGTTAGTAATTCAATTCAAAATTAAGTGGAAGATAATTTTTTAACTTACTGTTTGGTATTTGGCACGATTGGTTTGTTTGTTAGTTTGCCGCCGATCTAGAGAAGCAAGTTCAAATCCGGCGGGCGGTAGCTATATTCTGCTTAATTTTTTTTTTGCAATTGGTTTTTATTCGTTTAATTTAACCCTGGCCGGGTCAGACTTTTCGCGTGTAAGATATAACTATATAGGTAAGTAATAGCGGATAGGATTAGCGTGGAGATGGTTCCATGCTACGGAACCCTTTTCCTTTTCCAAAACTTTTTTAATGTTAGATGTAATATAAAATATAATTTTAATGTTGCGGTTCTTTGAGTCAAAAAATTCAAAATGAGATATCACATGTTTTTAGAACATGTATTCGCCGATCGACTACTTCAAAATATATCACCGGTAAAATATATTACAATCCAAATAGATTTATATGCATGATTGATACAAAAAGTTAAATATGGATAAAAAATATGGTTGAATTTGTGAACAAGAAAAAATTGTCGGTCCGTTTTCTCCCAAACTGTACAGATAGACGGCACTGTGACATCACTAATTAGAAACAGGCAGGCAATTATATGCAAATGCCGTCCGCGACAAGCTGGCTCGTTTTGAAACTGTGCATTTTGATGTCACACCTACCCACCGTTATTAGACCAAATGATCCCACTCAATGGATGTGGAAATAAGTTCCTAGTAAGGACCTTACCATGGAGTGTTATTTAGTCATGCATCAAATACTATGTTATGTGTCACTCTGACGCGTGTGTCACTCTGACTCATGTGTCATTATATCTCTGGTTTTGGTTTTTGAGCTGTTCTTTTTAAAGGAGTAGGTAATTGTTGAGGTTAATTTTTACGGAAAGTAGTTTTTTACGAGATGTTACTTATAAAAACCTCCCACACTCCTTTCAAGCTTATTTCTTTACTTCTCTAGTTTTGAGAAACTAGCCCAGAACATCCCAATATCGGCGTTTTGGTCAGCTGTAACGACTACATACTGGATGAAAGCACTACTCGGTAACTACCCTTGCCCAATATTTAGTTGACACGCAACCGACCGAACCGAGTTCTATTAAAAAATAGCAAGCATTATTTATACCGAAAAACACTAGTAGTAACACAAACAACTGTCAAGCGAAAGTTTATTTTTTGTGAAACTAGGATACACGGTAATGTTTGACATTCACCATTCATTACTTACCCACAAAAAAATCCATTAACTGTTTTTTTTAATATTAGTTAAATATTTTCATTCATACACATACCTACCTGGGGATGTGTTTGAATGAAAATATTCAACTAATATAAAAAAAAATCAGCCAGGCTCATGATTCTTTGAACTACAAAATTGTCCTAACGGTGTAAAACTTTTATAAAATCTGCTGTTGTAAATACACAGAAATTAAACCGTGTAGTGATGAAGATAAAAACCTGATTTTTGTCGCTGACAACTGATCGACATAATAACGGCCGGAGGTATACAGCTGATTGTTCACTTTAAGCGGATCGTCGCAAAAACCGCTCTCACTTAAACATGTAACTAATGCACGGTTGGTTTGGTCTATTTATTAGATATTTTGTTAAATTGTTCATTGGCACTGTTAAATTATATGTCTTACAGCAATTAATTGTTTTTTTTTTAATTATGATATGAGGATCAAAAAACCTTAAGACCTTAGGGCCTTAAGCCATGGGCATAAGTCTTGGCATCGCGTTTAAAAACGTCTAGAAAACGGTTCTCACAGCGGACTATCCGCTTGGTATGTGTACCAAGATCTGTTATAAAACGGTACGCACTTATTCTGGATCAGTGAAAGCGAAAATGTTTAATTACTTTTTACAACATAGATGACACAGCATTTTGTTTTTTAGCGTAATACATCTTTGTACCTATCATCGATCGAGATGATCGTTTAAAAAAAAAAAATTAACAGAAATACATTTTTTGATGATCGTTACTTCGATAAATATAATTTCATTTTATTTATCGACTTCTAGTAATATATACAAGCATTACTATTTTACAGTTTGTATGTCCAAATCAGAAACCGTGCGTAAAATAAATGAATAAAATAACATTTTTGTAAAAAATAGGCTAAAATTTGATTTTAGATATCATTTATGCCTTTTAAAAATATAGCAATATTTTTATTAACTTTAAAAATAGGTAACAAAGCAAACAACAACTTTTTTTTTATGAATTTTAGCTAAATTTTAGATTGTAGTTGCTTGGAAAGCTTACGTCTTGCTGAATTTTCTAAACTATTAGTATAATTGACGTATAGCTGAGTGACTGCCTGACTCACAATCAACGTATAGCCTAAGTTAGAGGTCCTAGACATAAAAAAACAGAGTAGCTTTTTAGTAGTTCAAGATGCACTAAGAAAGAGTTTTAGGAAATGTCTACGGAGATGTTTAAGCAGAGTTATTTCTCTATAAAAAAATATATCAGGTAACATAATTGTAATATATAAATGGTTTAACTAATTAACAAGTTTTTTAAGTTATATTCAAAATTAAATACAAGTTTAAAACGTTAAAATCTCATGGTAATATCGATTTCTACATATTCCGTCGGTAGCGACGTAAAACGTAGCAATCAAATCAAATTGTAACAGGCAAAAAAAAATAACTAAAATCCTGAGTATCTCAAGAAAAATGCGTATCATCAAGCTTATGAACACAATTGATAAAATTCGAGCAAAAAGTAGCCGTCGGCCGGCGACGACAGCCTTTTTTGTAACCGTTTTACTTTCTGGTTAAGTAGGTCAAATAATTATGTTTTTTATAATAATGGGTGAAAATTGCGGTGAAAACGAACCTACAGACACTTTTTATTGTCTAGGGTCAGGGAAAAATACCTAATATGTAACAAATGTTTACAACGATAACATAAGTTGTGATTTATAAGATTTTTGAATGAAATAACAATAAACATAAAACAACGAAGCCAAATCTATTCAAATTTATGTAAAATATCAATTTAAAGAATAGATAATGCCGTATTAACACCTAGTAAATTAGTATTAAAACACGATTATCATAAAAATGCCTTAGTTTTATTTGCGTTTTGTGTTTGTTTAACTTTTTTAGATATTATAATTTATTACTATAAGTTATATTAACAGATTATTTTGACAACATTTTGGTTTGAAAAAAATGCACTTTAGTTTTGGCTAAGTACAAACATATATTTTTTTTTGCTGCGGAATTAAGATTTTTTATTGCGAAAATATTACTAAAAAAACATAACATCCTAGCACTTACCTGGTTCAGTTAAAATGAAAATAATACCAGGCTGTCCTTCAAAGTAATTGAATATCAAGTTCCAAAACCAACAAGGCACCAAAATAAAAGTTATTGTCAAAACAACCCTCGAAAACTTTACAATAAATCGATAGCACAAATCAGTTTCACTTTTAACACAGGGCTACGTTCTTGAAATAAGCACACGAAAAAGTCAAAACGCGCTACACCGAACACTTCAAAGTAAAAATATCCATTCCATCACAGGGGGTGATTTTTTTATAAAGTCCGCGCGAGCTTTAAGCTACGGAGCGTCGTGCACACGTGCGCAGCTCGCCGTGGCATCGCGTTATCAGCGCGAGAGCGGTACCGCGACAACAACAGAGCTTGAGAGCCGATCTCAATAATAACAAGAAAAGAAAACGGTCCAGTTTCAGCGAGGCTTCCGGATGGGTCGCGGGCGCAGGCAGGCTGCAGCTGTACCGTTCGCACGCAAGCGCGCTCTCTCTGTCTAACGGTACAGTGATATCGCCAGTCGCGGGTGCGACGCCGCCCTTAGCACCCGCGTACGCCTGCAAGACTGATATAACTACCTTCCGCTTTACGTTGGATGTTATCGGCAAAGTAAAACTTTACCGTTAAATCAGAAGCGTAAGTTGAAATAAATTTTCGTTTTTTTTTTACTAACGTTTACGTTATAGGTACAATATTCATACATAGACTCACGCCTGTTTCCCGAAAGGGTAGGCAGAGACAACAGATTTCCATTTACTTCGCTCTTAGCACACCTCTTTTGCTTCATTTACTCTCATCAATATAAATACAGTAACTGAATTTAAATATTCATCTGCTTACCTGTGAAAATATCATTTTCTAAGCGCCAACAGCGCGTTGAAGTCTTTTATAAGGACTAATGAATATGCATGCTATTATGAGTCGTATCAAAGCATATTGTTAAGAGGATTCCTCCACAGCTAATTTATTTTTGGAACAGAAATTTAGTTACAATAAACAAACAAAGTCATATTGGTATTTTTTTACCAATTTTCATCAACCTACTTTTAAAATAAAATCTCAGGCATGATATTTTTTTAGCGAAATTACAAGGATCTTGATCTTAGCTAAACACAGTTAGTGAAGCTTCCTGGAGCCTTGTACGGTACTGGCTTTATTGAAATGCCGTAAGAGTTTAATTATTATCAGTATTTAATGGAATCGGCCGAAATCTGAGGGGTGAACGTCTACTATGAAAATCAAACTTCGTTGGACCCGATTGAACTTTTGTCATTTTTATCTCGAAAAAAGTAGTAGACCTCCAGGCGCATTTTAACGGATGAGTAATTAAAAATAAGTATGGAATCGGACGTTGACAGGTCAATCGTTGCGTAGTAATCTACGATTAGCGTCAGTTACCGCTTACTATTATATAGAAACTTAAGAGGTAAATTAAAATTAAACGGTTTGACTAACCGACGAGTTTTTTTTTTATTGTACGACGGGGAAGCGCTCGGCCTTCATCTCGCCTGGTAACAAGTTGAGATAAGGCCGAAAGTGGAGGCGCACTTCACCCGGAATCCTCAAGAAACTGAGGAGCTGGCTATCTTACCTCTGAATGCCTGATCACACTTTTTTTTATGAATTGTTATTATGGCGACAGAATTAGGTAAGATGGTGGTAGCTAGCCAGGCCGACTTAAACAAACAAGATCCTACCACCAACCAAACCAAGCACTATATATTGTACTCCCCATGGGGATCGAACCCGGGATCTCTGGATCTGAAATCGGTGGGTTGAACCACTAGACCATAGAGGCGATTTTTCAATAAGACGGTTTTATCATGAGCACAGAGTATTTTTTTATTGTACGACGGTGAAGCGCTCAATCACTTATGAGACGGTCAACCTTAATTGTACGTGGATTCAAGCTATGATATATATACTGCTATATAATTTATCCGGAATCCTCAAAAGTCTGAGGAACTTACCTAACATCAAAATGCAGAAATTCAATTATTTATTTCCGTCTGGTACTGGTCTGGAACAGTTGAGTTACCTATAGGCCGTTTGTAACGGTCCTTAGGTAATCTGGCTGATTCCTATGTACAAAACATAGTAAGTTTAATCCTATTATATGTATTATTTAAATGGTTTATAAGACGACAGACTTGAGTAAGATGGCGGAAGCCAGCCAGGCTTCATCTCAGACTTAAATAAAGTTCTACCACTGAAATAATGATAGCAAAATGGATTATTAATGTCTTAATTTGGTCTTCTGTCTGATCAATAGCCCTTTATAAGTCATTTATAAGTGCCCACTGCTGGACAGTCTCCTTCGAAGCTCGAGGGTTTTGTCATAATCACTACGCTTGGCAGGCGGATTAGTGATCTCAGTTTTTTTTTGTTCGACGAGGAAGCGCTTGCCCTTCATCTCACCTGGTTACAAGTTGAGATAAGGCCGAAGGTGGAGGCGCACTTCACCCGGAATCCTCAATAAACTGAGGAACTGGCTATCTTTCCTCTTAATGCCGAAACACAGTTTTTTAAGAATTATCATTAAGGCGACAGAATTAGGTAAGACGATGGCAGCTATCCAGGTGGACTCAAACGAATCCTACTATCAACCAAGCCAAGCACAATATTGCTGCCCCTGTGGATCATGCATTTTATCTATTTATTTTTATTTGCTTTTTTCATACACAAAAAAAACCCTCACAACAAATAAAAAAATAAAATCCAACTTCGCAGGCTGCATGCAGATCGTGGCACTACAAACAAAACTAGTTTTTATATAAATACTGTTTTCTTTTTATTTTTTTTAAATTGCAAAATGGCACGGAACCCTCAAGGTGCGAGTTTGACTCGCACTTGACGGTTAATTTATAAGACCCATGTCTGCGTTGTGAACCGTGATGTAATTATCTATCTTCAAAATATGCTATTCCGACGTCAAACAAAATACATAATGAAATCGCGGCGCATATCGATAGGTAGAAATATATCCAAAATCTAAATATTAAAAACAAAAGGTCAGCTTTTGATACCTGCATCATTGTTGTTGATCCAATAAATCCGTACATACACGGTAGACGCGTATTTCATCATGTCTTGGATGATTTTTCGGCGAACTGATTATTATACTGTACCACTTTGCAAAACGCTCCGATAATTTGGAGTTATGTCTTTTAAATTGGCATTGCGTAAATTGGTGTAGCAGGTCGAGAAAAGATTTATCAGAAATGTATCAGTAAAAGTTCACATTACGGCGTAGCTCGGTGGAGGGACAACATACTTGGTATCTTCCACCACCGGAGTTGCATAGCAACAGTGGAGCTTATCTAGCAATTAAGGGTAGAATATAGTTAGAAAACTATATTTGAAAAAGAAAAAAAATATACATCATAATTTATAGGTCATTCATCTTTCTCGTTGAATAAGTCAACACTTGTAGTCAGTATAACTATAACATGTAACCTACTTGTTCAGATATCTTTGTATGTAGCATAGTTAAGTTAACATTCATCTTTCTCGTTGAATAAGTCAACACTTGTAGTCAGTATAACTATAACATGTAACCTACTTGTTCAGATATCTTTGTATGTAGCATAGTTAAGTTAACATTCATCTTTCTCGTTGAATAAGTCAACACTTGTAGTCAGTATAACTATAACATGTAACCTACTTGTTCAGATATCTTTGTATGTAGCATAGTTAAGTTAACATTCATCTTTCTCGTTGAATAAGTCAACACTTGTAGTCAGTATAACTATAACATGTAACCTACTTGTTCAGATATCTTTGTATGTAGCATAGTTAAGTTAACATTCATCTTTCTCGTTGAATAAGTCAACACTTGTAGTCA
Organism: Venusia cambrica; assembly: GCA_951394065.1. NCBI lineage: Eukaryota > Metazoa > Arthropoda > Insecta > Lepidoptera > Geometridae > Venusia > Venusia cambrica. The sequence goes on along the minus strand of OX596047.1, from coordinate 13,145,633 downwards.
GTATAACTATAACATGTAACCTACTTGTTCAGATATCTTTGTATGTAGCATAGTTAAGTTAACATTCATCTTTCTCGTTGAATAAGTCAACACTTGTAGTCAGTATAACTATAACATGTAACCTACTTGTTCAGATATCTTTGTATGTAGCATAGTTAAGTTAACATTCATCTTTCTCGTTGAATAAGTCAACACTTGTAGTCAGTATAACTATAACATGTAACCTACTTGTTCAGATATCTTTGTATGTAGCATAGTTAAGTTAACATTCATCTTTCTCGTTGAATAAGTCAACACTTGTAGTCAGTATAACTATAACATGTAACCTACTTGTTCAGATATCTTTGTATGTAGCATAGTTAAGTTAACATTCATCTTTCTCGTTGAATAAGTCAACACTTGTAGTCAGTATAACTATAACATGTAACCTACTTGTTCAGATATCTTTGTATGTAGCATAGTTAAGTTAACATTCATCTTTCTCGTTGAATAAGTCAACACTTGTAGTCAGTATAACTATAACATGTAACCTACTTGTTCAGATATCTTTGTATGTAGCATAGTTAAGTTAACATTCATCTTTCTCGTTGAATAAGTCAACACTTGTAGTCAGTATAACTATAACATGTAACCTACTTGTTCAGATATCTTTGTATGTAGCATAGTTAAGTTAACATTCATCTTTCTCGTTGAATAAGTCAACACTTGTAGTCAGTATAACTATAACATGTAACCTACTTGTTCAGATATCTTTGTATGTAGCATAGTTAAGTTAACATTCATCTTTCTCGTTGAATAAGTCAACACTTGTAGTCAGTATAACTATAACATGTAACCTACTTGTTCAGATATCTTTGTATGTAGCATAGTTAAGTTAACATTCATCTTTCTCGTTGAATAAGTCAACACTTGTAGTCAGTATAACTATAACATGTAACCTACTTGTTCAGATATCTTTGTATGTAGCATAGTTAAGTTAACATTCATCTTTCTCGTTGAATAAGTCAACACTTGTAGTCAGTATAACTATAACATGTAACCTACTTGTTCAGATATCTTTGTATGTAGCATAGTTAAGTTAACATTCATCTTTCTCGTTGAATAAGTCAACACTTGTAGTCAGTATAACTATAACATGTAACCTACTTGTTCAGATATCTTTGTATGTAGCATAGTTAAGTTAACATTCATCTTTCTCGTTGAATAAGTCAACACTTGTAGTCAGTATAACTATAACATGTAACCTACTTGTTCAGATATCTTTGTATGTAGCATAGTTAAGTTAACATTCATCTTTCTCGTTGAATAAGTCAACACTTGTAGTCAGTATAACTATAACATGTAACCTACTTGTTCAGATATCTTTGTATGTAGCATAGTTAAGTTAACATTCATCTTTCTCGTTGAATAAGTCAACACTTGTAGTCAGTATAACTATAACATGTAACCTACTTGTTCAGATATCTTTGTATGTAGCATAGTTAAGTTAACATTCATCTTTCTCGTTGAATAAGTCAACACTTGTAGTCAGTATAACTATAACATGTAACCTACTTGTTCAGATATCTTTGTATGTAGCATAGTTAAGTTAACATTCATCTTTCTCGTTGAATAAGTCAACACTTGTAGTCAGTATAACTATAACATGTAACCTACTTGTTCAGATATCTTTGTATGTAGCATAGTTAAGTTAACATTCATCTTTCTCGTTGAATAAGTCAACACTTGTAGTCAGTATAACTATAACATGTAACCTACTTGTTCAGATATCTTTGTATGTAGCATAGTTAAGTTAACATTCATCTTTCTCGTTGAATAAGTCAACACTTGTAGTCAGTATAACTATAACATGTAACCTACTTGTTCAGATATCTTTGTATGTAGCATAGTTAAGTTAACATTCATCTTTCTCGTTGAATAAGTCAACACTTGTAGTCAGTATAACTATAACATGTAACCTACTTGTTCAGATATCTTTGTATGTAGCATAGTTAAGTTAACATTCATCTTTCTCGTTGAATAAGTCAACACTTGTAGTCAGTATAACTATAACATGTAACCTACTTGTTCAGATATCTTTGTATGTAGCATAGTTAAGTTAACATTCATCTTTCTCGTTGAATAAGTCAACACTTGTAGTCAGTATAACTATAACATGTAACCTACTTGTTCAGATATCTTTGTATGTAGCATAGTTAAGTTAACATTCATCTTTCTCGTTGAATAAGTCAACACTTGTAGTCAGTATAACTATAATAAGTCAACACTTGTAGTCAGTATAACTATAACATGTAACCTACTTGTTCAGATATCTTTGTATGTAGCATAGTTAAGAACGTTTTCAATGTGTGGATAATGTCATAGGTTCATTTATTTATATTAACCGTATTGTAAGACAGTTTTTCTGTATGTCAGAAGATAAAATAAAGATATTTTTAGCAAACCAAGTAAAACATATAGCAATTTGAATTGTATAACATTTTATCTTCAGTGAGTAACTTGAAACAGAAAATAAACAATCGAATAATAATGTATTGTGGTCATGTTGAATCATTTACGAAGTACTCAAGATGCAAGTTTCGCTCGCACTTGTTCATTTTACATAGTGCAGGAGATACACAATCTCTTCACAATCATATTGTACGAATTTGCTATAATATGATTACATAATGAATATTCCTATAAAACTCATTTTTTAATACTAAATTGATATTGCTTTTACGGTTGTTCCAATCATCAAATAAAAACAGCATATCAAGATGAAACAATCCTAAAAACGAATACTACACATTTTGATTACGCAAACAAAAATTTAACCAGTAGTTAGCACCGGATAGAGACGACGGACATTGCTTTTTTTTTCTCTTTGCTTCAATACAATTATTATAACGCATCAAATTCATTATGAGCCGTCAATCAAGCTTCGTATCGAGATCGCCTTGAAGCTAAAAAAAACGTGTTGTAATGGATAAGTCATCTTATTTTATTTAAAAAGTCGCTTGAAATATTTCATAATAATTGGCCGACGTGTGTGCCTGGCTTCCGTTCAGGTGACTGTGTGTTCAAGTCTAGTCGTGCATCAATGGACTTTTGCCTTGAGCCATTTTGATGTATGCCTTGAGATTCACTCATTTTTAATAAAACCATAAGAATCATACTTATAAGGCCAAAACATGGAATCATGGAATCAGAGGTCAAAATCAGCTTCCAGCGTCGGCTTTGCTGCTGGGTTCGTCTCATGTTTTCAATAAAAAAAAAATACCTCTGGATCCCGATCATACTAATTCAACCCTTCACTTTGACAACGGGATCATCGTTATTGTCATTATTGTACGACAGGAAAGCGCTTGGCCTTCATCTCACCTGGTTATAAGTTGAAATAAGGCCGAAGGTGGAGGCGCACTTTACCCGGAATCCTCAACAAAATGAAGAACTGAATTATCTTACCTCTAAATGTTATGGCGACAAATTTAGGTAAGATCGTGGTAGCTAGCCAGGCGGACTCAAACAAAGTCCTACCACCAGCCAAACCAAGCACAATATATTGTACTCCCCATGGAGATTGAACCCGGGACCTCTGGATCTGAAATCGATGGGTTGAACCACTAGACCACAGAGGCGGTTAAAATACCATGGTCATAGTGAAGCGATTGGTTTTGTAGAGTCGGGGCCCCTGTTGGCCTCGCTTCATCGTAAACCACTCCTTTGCCTGTGCAAGTTTTGAGATTAAGAGTTGAGTCCACACTGAACACAAATAAAAAAATTATTTCGTATGTCGAGTAACGACCGCTTCTGGAAAAACGCTCTAAATTTGGTAAGAATTTAAAGATAATAACACTGTCGTATCGCTCACTTTTATGTGCCTTTTGCCTTTAAAATGTGTTTATTAAAACATTGCTGGATATATAAGACTTTCCAGGACTTGGATCTTGGCTTGTGATTGTGTAGCACTCTAAACCAATTCAAAATTTCACATAAGTGGTAATCATTTCATCGTCATATAATATTAAATAAAAATCTGTCATTGCGCAACCAAAGCTGACTTACGCATGTTTAATATATGTACCTACTAGAGCAGCTAATTATTATGAGCACTTCGCTAGACCTGTGCGTGATGACACAGTCTAAATGCGTCTCCAGAGTACCAACTATGTTATTCGAATTTTACTGACACATCAACACGATTATGACATCATAATGAAACTAAAAAGGGAGCAAGGGTTCTGAACATTTGTTTACAAAACTTGTATACCTTCTTAATATAATCTTATTTCAGCCTAAAGGAGTGATTTTTTATTTTTCTTATCGTGTGCTGTTAATCTGTAAAATGAGCTTAAGGCGATTAGCTAGAACAAACCAAAGTATTATTAATACTTTATCACCTTTCTCACAATTTCAGCACACATACGTTTATTACTGAACATTGGCCTCCCCTAATTGACGCCACAAATGACTTGACCCGCCTCCTTCAGTTGACACCTTGCGACCACCATAATGTCGCTAGTCCATGGTGTGTGGGGCCGCGTAAACAACGTTACACGCTTAATTGTGGTCGCTAGTTCAAGTATAAGCCCGAAAAATAATTTTATTTGCTTTCTGTAGGCGCATTTAGTTAAGGAGGAGCTTATAAGTTATATAGTTAGTGACTGTATTATGTTCCAGAAGCTCTTAAAGTACTTTTGTAAGGCGGAATAACAGAGAGCTATACACAGTACTGGCTGTATCCGAGATTTCTTTGCAATTTTTTTCACATTATATAAAAAGTTAAATACTTACTGTTAACTATTTTACTGTGGTAGTACCCAACTAGTATCGGCCATTTGAGCTAGGCGTGGTCAAGAGACCTTAGAGAACGGATGTAGCAGCCTCGCTCGATCCAGATCGGCGTTTGTTGATAACCGCATCAGAATTATGAAAAAAAAATCGAACTAGTGCCGAAGCCAGTATTTCTTTGAATACTGCATCAAAATCCAAACCATTATATTTTTTTCATGAAATGGCTCGGTTACCGACCTCAAAACTTTTGTCGTCAAAAATGTAATGTACTTACAGTATTCGTTTTCGATTATGTTATAAAGGGCTTAACCACTTAAAGATGCTTATTGTAAAACAAGTTGGATTAAATAAAATGGTTGCAAGGACAAGTACTTCACCTGATAAAACTATGGAAAAACGTTTAAACGTGACTGTCCTTAAATTTTACCATTTGGAGATATTTAGATCAGTATTAACACATTATTTAATTAAATTTTAAAACATTACACTAAAAATAAAAAAATGTACGTGAAAAGGTTACAGCTTGAACAATCTCCTTTAAATATTTATCCGAAGCTTCAGCGGCCTTGCCTTTATCCATTTAATCTTCTCTCTTCATTGAAATTTAAGTTTCAGGTAAATATTTTTTGGACTATTGAGTCTGTTAGCAATTGTGCTAACAGTATTTTCAGGCAAGCATATTTCAGTGTTGTTTTTTCCATGTCATATATCGAAGCAGTTAAACTTAATATCAACATATGATTATCATCCAATGGTAAATTACGAGTTAATTCTGCTACTAAAGTGCAGCAAACAAACAGTATCAGGTATTTTTTTAATAATAGATCGTGATAAGGTAATACAAAAAAGCTCTTAGCTCCTGAGCTATTAAGAATTGAGTGAAAAGGTCAGACGGCTACCGCTGTGAAATTAAACTCAAAAATAATAATCACTGCGACTACAATAAGTGCTGCAAGTACGGTATTTGGACAGTTTAAATGTCGTATCTCGCATTACCATCCCTTCTTTTTGCGGTTTTTTTCCTTTCAATTGTGAGACAAGACAGAGACAGAAAAGTACAGTCATCCTAAAAAACAATGTAAATTTCTGGAATGTCGAGTCAAACTAATTTACCATTCGATAAATGCAGATATGAGGCACTCTGAAATGTGTGATATACAATTATTTATTGTTGATTGGATATTTATATAATATAAATTATTAATAAAGTATGTTCTTCATTTTACATCTTGTAAATAAAACAGGAAAAATAGGTAAAAAAAACATTTTCACATTACAATAATTATTATTGTCATCATATTATCATTTTCTTCGTTCGTTTTTAAATTTTGGGTAGATGCTTTGAAACATGACTGTACCAACAAAAGCTGACATTTGTTTAACGACAATTATCACTAAAATTATTTTTTAAATATCCTGCAAACATTTTTACAACTTCATTTACCAGCTCTTCATTTATTAAACAAAAAAATAAAACTCGTGATATTTTTGCGAAACTTTATTTCAAGATACCGGTCCACTTAGGTATCGCCTTACTTTTGGTGAAAAGTTCTTTTACCTACTTATCTGATAGTCCTTCGGGCACCATTTACTCCAAATTGTGAATCTTGCTCAGTTACAGTTTGATTCCATCAACAGAGTCCTTAGGGGCCGTACAAAATATAGAATTTTAAATTTGATCTCGATTAAAACTGGGTCATTTTGGGTGGTCATATCAAAATATATTATATGCATTGCCTGCTAGCGGACGCACCTGCGCATTAAACCTTTAAAAACGTATATGTTACATATTTGAGTGCTTGTTTATTTTAAAATCAAACATCATCGGTGTCTTATTGTGTAGCTCTATCATTTTCAGCCCTTAGCAATGGACGTTATATAATTTTCGTTGTTGTGTTTGTAATGTTTTTAGTATGACGAAGGGATATGTACTCATTTTCCGATCCAGAGGTGGTTGGTAAAATACAGTCGTGCACCAATATACTTTCAGTTTTTCGGAATTGTATGTGCGCATTTGACACATGCATGTATTCCGGTGAGCGGCGATGGGCTTACAACCTGCCACGTATTAAATACTAGGTACTTTTAAACCGTGGGCATGTGCCGAAAGTATGTTTATGACGAGCCTTAGATTAACCCTTAGTAGGTCATCCTCATGAGATCTACATTCTGAGGTTGTTCATTGAGGCTTCGATGGAAAAAAATATTAAGTCTATTTTTATTTTTAGTCGAATCCTGATTTTAGTCCCAGCAAGATTTATTTATTAAAAATATTTGATCTTAGTAATCCGAATACACTATTATAATTATAAAATAGATAACAAAACACTAGAACAGGAGCTCATCTGGTGGAAATCTAGCTAGAGCTAAGACATGTTCCGAACCTCTACACAGAGCAGCCATTAGCCCCCCCCCACCCCATTCAGCGGTGGTGCTAAAAATTTTTTTCAGAAATCCTTACTGGAGCGCCCTTTATGTTTCGTGTTATGATCCCATTGATGCTCATGATTATATAAGTACAACTACCCACTCTTTGTTTTTGACCAGCCGGACTCAATGAACCGACAGCTAATCAAGATGCAGTGATATCACTAATTAATAATATTGTGTCCGTCTGGTTTTGCCGATACCTTTAGATCCGCTAGTTCAAGAATTGTTCTGATTTAATAATTAATCAGTAAATTACCGTGAATAGTTTGCGGATACGAAGTATTTGTCGTCAACGAAACGTAGATAATCAAGCATAACATGACCCCCTGGCTTGATTTGCTTGAAATAAAAGCTCATATCTTCATGTAAATTAGGAGCTCAATTGTCGGTAATGTCGGTAAGTAGCTTTCTGAAACGCCAGCACTTTGCGTAACTAAACTATCAAGTTTTCTTGTTCTAGTAGCTTCGTGTCACAAAGGTATACAAAAATGTGATTGGTTCATTGGTGGTATGACTTGTTTTAAGCCCTACCTGGCTAGCTACCACCATTCAGTCCGAGTCTGTCGCCATAGCAACAATTCTAAATTGTTGTGTTCCGGCATTTCATTGGTAAGTTAGCCAATTCATCAGTCTGTTGAGAATTCCGGGTGAAGTACACTTCCACCTTCGGCCTTATCATAGCTTGATGCGAGGTGAAATGAAAACCAAGCGATTCGTCATAATAATATTGAACGAATGAACGACGCATTGAAAATGAAAAAAACTCTTCTCCCACTTTCCTCCTGCATGTGCGATTGATTATAATTAATTTATATAAATTCTAAAAAATAATCCTCCTCTACTTTACACTAAAGCCACACTTTTTTCTCAAATGGGCTCAAATGGTAAGTAAAATTCATTGATTAAATTGAATAAATGTCATTATTCTGTAGTTAATTAGCATTTTATGATTTTCGGCTTAGGTAAGGGTTTGGTTAAGTCAACACTTGCATTTTACATTATTTGGTAAATAAACTTTTGGTATCACAAAGATCCATCATTCACAACACCCCAATAAGAAGCAGTTTTAGTAGCACGTTCAGTTCAGTTATCTACTTACCTACTACTGATACTACAAATAGAACACTTTTTAGTGCCGGTCAAGTGATCAATCACAAGACAACATACATGGCTGTTGGATATCTGTAAGTCTTTAGAAGCGCTAGTGGTCCATGATATATGAGCCACTACTCTTATTAGTCGTGACCAAAATTGGGTAGAAAATGTGGGGAGACGTGTCTGATGAATGATATGCGCAAAATCGTAAGCGAAGATGCTAAAAAACTGGTTCTACCATATTTCTGCGGGCTGGATGAGTTAGGAGTCGGTTAGTAGATAGTTTTTGTGAGATTGCGCTGAGCTATGACTTCTTTTCATTATAATGACTACAGATAAAATCCGCCGTCAACCGCTGGTGTTCTGTTTTTTTTATGCAACTAGGAGACTGGAAAAGCAAGTAGTCCACCTGATGTTAAGTGCAACTCTTGCCTATAAAAATGCCTTATGCATAGGACACATCCACAATGACATAGCCTACACGACACTACATTGCGCCCGTCAACTTGGAGTTTTAAGCCTTGCGTGCCCGTAATTTTACCCACAACCAAACCCTTCAAACCATAGCAATGCTGCTTGGCGGCTGAAATAGGTAGTTCTTCCCCGGACGAGCCCCTTTACAAGGGGCTCTACTACTCTTTCAAGAAGAATTGTGAAAAGTATCATATGATGCAGTTACAAAGTATTTATTTTCTCAAATCTAAATTTTATCGCTGGTAGAACATATCAAGGTCCGTCTGGCTTGTGATAATCCCCGAGCCGAATTCTGATGCTGAGCAGTTCGTTGAGTTTCGTCAGTGCGTGAGAGTACCAGTGCCATTAATTATGCAACTTCTGGGAAAACTCGCTCCATCTTAGACCTCATCTTTGACCAGGTAACGCTCAGGCAAGCTTCGAAGTCAAGAGCTTAGCCATTTTAAACAAAAAATCTATAGGTTTGAATAGGTACTCCTATAAGCGGATCAATTAATATATTATAATATGAACGCAATATATAAATTCTGCAGTTTTTTTACATAATTTATTTTTTTCAAATTCGTGACGCTATGGCTAAATTCTGGTCCCAGTATGTTTTATTACGTGATATCCTTGTTAAATAAAATAATAAGATTTCCCGGAAATAAAAAAGTGTGCTTGGTCATCATGTTTTTGTACAGTACTGACGTATCCGTGTTCAAAGCTCACTGAACATTAAATTTCCTTACTTGGCTTTACTGTGTCATGTCAATCGTTCATCTAAAACATTAGTCAGCGTTTGATAAGCAGTGTTCGATCTAATTTATAGTTGGCTATGATATCTACCCGGATAATATAAATTAATGCGGCTGTCATATGCATGTAAAGATTTGTGTTTGTTGTTTTTTGTCTAATAGAGCAAACGACCGGAGACATACACAAGGATTTGTTAGTATGACAAGATACATTCTCAAGTTAAACTGAATTTGAGAAAACAAATCACAATTTAAACATTTTGCAATTTGTTATGGTTCTTTCAGAAATTAGAACCTAAATCATAACTCATACAAAACATACCAAAAGCTTTTCCTATTGGCTTTGCAACGTTGGTACCCTAGAAATCTAAAAGTAAAGTGTTCAACGAAATACAGAAATACGCCATTCAGATGGCGTATAGCTGTGGAGAAATATGATAGGGATGATACTAGCATGATACTAAATACAAGGTGAGTAACACATGATTTGAATTTTTCTTTATACTACCAAGTTTTATGCGGTATTTGACTCTAGATGACTATGACTATTGTTGAAGAGTAGAGTAGACCCCTCAATCATAGTGGCCCAACCTGTGTTGCGACCAATTCAAATAAATTTAATTCATAATATAGGTATAGATCTAGGTTGATACAGTCTATTATCGTTTATCTAAAGTATTGGTACCTACTTGAGTACCAATAGCAATTCCAACTTACCTAGTACGATTTATTTAATGAAGAGGTAAAATATACAGAGATGCTGCTACCTTTGTTAGTTTGTTGCATCCCATAGTCGATTTGTGAAGGACTTTTTATAACAAATGTTGCGCATCCAAACATAGTGCTCCATACTTCCAGTTACAGGTACATTGGCAGTATTTAACTTGGCAAATAGAACTCCAGGCATTAAGTACCCACGCTTTTGCCCGAATGAGACCTGTTACGTCTGTGGTCTCCGAACGAAGCGTAAATTACTTTCACACTCATGGAAGTAAAAAATATAAATCACTCGTTTAATTTTTGCCCTTAAAAAGTCTGTCCATCTGTCGATGGTTGTAATTGCACATTTATGTCGGAAATGAGTGAAAAGTAAGAAAGCTTATCGAAGAGACTAAAAGTTATGAGTGGGTTACTTATAACGTATGAAACGGTGATTTTTAAATCACTGATTTGAAAGTGGTTTAAAAGATCGATCAAAATGGTCATTTGCAAATTATGTGTCTTGTTTTACACTTTAAATACTTGAAAATCAAGAATAAGTGTTGGTAATAACATAATAGTATTATTATAAAAAAAACTACCTGCAAGTTCGGTCGTAACTAAACCCTGCTTTTACATTTTTCTTCCCTTTCACGAATTAGCCATATAATAAGTGCATAATATGTAATCAAATAAGTCATTATCTGTTATAGACATTTCTTTAAATATAAATTTATCAGAAAAGCAAGCGTATGTAATAAAATATTTTGATAAACCGTTTTTACCGAAACCCCTTAATTTCTTATAAATCAAATTAAATAAACGTACTTAAAAAATAAAATTAGCCACCAATATTCTGGCCACGTTGCCATCTGGTGGTGATAGCAACCGACTGAGACATCTGTAAAATATTATTTGAAAAATATATTTTTTTAAGGTTATTTGATATGTTTCTATTAAACTACTCATAAGTTTATTAGCATAGTTAAATGGTTCGTACAACCCGTCGTAGCTGATTGAAGAAAAACGCGCCCTGTTGATTATTTTTCCTCTAAGCTTGTGCGTATCTTGCCCGGTAGTTAAAATGGTATCCTATAATCTAAGCACCACAGAAGCTCGGCTACAATTGGAAATATTTGTGATATAATAGCTTTTACAGCCAATAATAATATATTACCGACCAGGATACGTAATGACTAACAATTGAATCCATCGGTGTTCGTACAGTCATTCTGAGAAACATCCAAACACTCAACTTGTGAATCGTTATGTACTGACAACATAACGGACAAAACATAAAAACTGGTCACATACTTACCCCATTTTTTGGTGTATATGAAACTGTACTCACGTCAAAATATGCGTTTTCAGCTAGCTACGAACTAATTATACCGAGTTATTTAAATAAAGTTTAATTAACCATTGATTAGGCGCAGTGAATAATGGACCAATTACTTTTGCAAAGCATAGAAAACGGCGGCCAGCAGTGAGAACAGTAAAAGGAAGTTTTTAAACTTAACTGGCTTGTCTAGTTCTAGACTAGAGCATGAATTTAAATATCAATATTTATATTCATCTCTTTTATCATGTACACCCTCCTACCATCAACCGTAATGGTACTTTCCTTTCCACCCTAAGGTTGTCTGGAAGAGATCGCTTTTATGCGTTAAGACCGCCCATTGTACTGGATAATTTAGTTTTAAATTGACAATTGTTCTAAATGTTTTTGGTGTACAATAAAAAATGTTCATCCATTCATTCATTCAATAATCAATTCAAGAATGAGGTTTATAATGCAGCAATCTTTCCCTGAAGCGATAAGGTTCTCCTACGCACCGACGAAACTCGGCAAACCGTTTGGCGCCAGCCTTTGGCAGGAGGGTGCTCGCAAGCCAGGCGGACCTTAGGGTCATATCACCAGTGTTGTGATTATTTAGCGTAACGTAACAGCTGGTTTTTAGATCTACGTTACGCTGTGATCGCCTAGATCATGCCTATCCCAAATAATGCATGAAGACTTTTTTCATTCGATCTAAACAAATACTAGTTAGTTTTGAGTATTGATGAACTGACGGGAGAAAGTACCTGTTCTCTGTCTGTTTTGCAAATTTACCTCGAAGAAACCTCTAAAATTGCCTTGAAGTTCAAAGCAACGTTTAATTATTAAACAAACAAATATCTACAGCATTTTTTCTATCCATCGATAGTCACAGCCATGTCCTGGTAAATAAATGGTTGCCGAGAAGTTAGCTTAAATGTTTTGTAGTCAACAGTACCTAGTTAGCCCAGGTAGGGGGTGAGGTGCGGAGTGCAAGGGCGCGGGGGGGACGGGCGTGGTCGACGCTGGCCGCTCTCCTTGACTCCAGCGTCAAGCATCGCATGATCTCTGCTTTATACCGTGGACTCGCACGCTTGATACTTGCTCCATTATTTCAATTGAGGTACCTATATTACCATATTGTTTTATTTTAACGATATTTAGCACTATCTCGCCGGATGAGTGATGATGAGTATAAGCTTGTTAGTATAGAAATTTAGCTCAGTGAAGTTTTCGAGGGAGAGATATATTTTTCATTTTATTGGGAGGAAAACAATTGTATAAGCTAAATATATAATTAACTGATGTAACTAATAACTCTCAGTAAGTTTTTCCATGCGAGAACTCACACAACATTCACATTAACTTCAGATTCACAAATAAATGAAGAAAATAATCACAGGTAAAAATAAATACTCTTACCACAAAAATACACAAACCAGAGTTTTGTTAGAACATTTTAGATTTTTAGGAATTGTGAATCAAAAAGATCGAAATCGGGTTTATTAACAAGACTGTTATAATTTATATGTTTATTGCCATATAACTATGGCAATGACTGCACATCTAAATAATGCTGGTTTATAGTCTGCTTAAACTTTCACAATGAATAACAATATTATTAAAAAGCCATTTGTATCCGAAACCACTGACATATTCACAAAATACATTAAGTAGGTACATTACATTAGCGTGGCAATGCAGCCAGTGTTTTTGGCACGCTTCCGTCTGGTACTAATCTAGAACAGTTGATTTACCTATAAGCTGTTTGTAACGGTCTTTAGGTAATCCGACTGTACATAGTTTAATTGCACATATTATTTTTATGTTTGTGTTACATGTTATATATTATATGTTATGTGTTATGTGTTATATGTTATATGTTATATGTTATATGTTATATGTTATATGTTATATGTTATATGTTATATGTTATATGTTATATGTTATATGTTATATGTTATATGTTATATGTTATATGTTATATGTTATATGTTATATGTTATATGTTATATGTTATATGTTATATGTTATATGTTATATGTTATATGTTATATGTTATATGTTATATGTTATATGTTATATGTTATATGTTATATGTTATATGTTATATGTTATATGTTATATGTTATATGTTATATGTTATATGTTAAATGTTTTATTTTGTTATTAATGTATTAGTAGACAGCATATTTTAATATAGCACCAAGAAGTGTCAGTCGCGGTAGAGCCTAGGTGAATGTGGCACTGTGCCGGGTGCGGTGATAACGCGGGCCGCTCGTGCCGCTATCACAGCGCCGGTAGCAGTGCGCATGGAAATCAGCCTCTGTCACTTCTAGCTGCTCCATCATCATCGGACTCATCATCATAAATTTATTATTACTCATGTTATTTATGTAGTTTAAAAAATTAAGCTCATTTTTTCATAAGGGTACATATGAAAAAATGAGCTAAAGACTAAAAATAAAAGTAAAAGTATATGTCACATTATTTTGTCACAAGTCTTATATTGTAAAGTAAAATCAGTTCCTCACATTGTTGATGATTATTGGTGATGTGCGCCTCCACCTTCGGCCTTATCTTAACTTGTAACCAGGTGAGATGAAGGCCAAGCGCTTCCCCATCGTAAAAAGAAAAAAACAACTTTTCGTTTACAGTGTAGTCATTTCAAAAGTCTCAAGATAGATGCCATATTGACTACTTATTAAATTTCAGATTGTAGCCCTATATGTTTCCATAGCTACAAGACAAAACATATAACATATAATAAATATATGCAAAGTGTATGTTCTTCATACGATCCAAGCTCTGCGTAATCAGACGATAATCCTCGAAGGGGAAAAAGGCTTGAGGTAATTGCATGTTCGAGAGATAATGAACATCCTTCTATAAGGTGTGACTTGCGGGTAATCCTTCTTACGTTTTCATCTAGGAAGAGGACGACATACTCATGATAAGACTAAGTCATGGCATTACAATAATTCATAAATATTGATAGCCAAATACGGATGTGGGTGACATACCCATTCATAATTGAAATGACTAATTATGGTTCAAAACCGCAGGTGACCTTTTACTATGGATTTTTACACCAACACACACCGAAATGATATTTTTATGACGACAGTGTCTTTATAGGGGATTTTCCAGAACTTTACTTAGCTGGTTGATTTTTTATACCCATTGTGAACACTATTGAGTACTTCTAGGCATCTTCGTTGATTAATCACTCTGATCTTAGCCATTCTCAACCATTACCCCTGGTTGGGGTAATTTCATCTGACCACAATGATGGCTACCTGATAGATTCCTTTACGTGGAATTGTTACCGTCTGCCCCATAAATGCACACTACCAGACTATTAGTTGGCCTTACGTCTGGCACCCATCTCCTTTTGACTTTTCTTTTATTATTTTTATTAATAGTTTTTTTGAAATAGGCTTGTTCTTGATATTTGAAACACGGATTTTACTCAAGTATACATTTATGTAGATGTAGGCACCAACGGTTTCAATTTAACTGGTGAATCATCATCAGGGTGATTGTGACTCGCCGGTTAGGTTGCGATCACGGCGAGTCACATGCAAGGGCTAGGCTTATTGATCTAAAGGTTTGCCTGGGCGATGATGATCTAACTACGGTGATGGTTAGAGTTACGATTGAGCAAGTTTACTCCGAAGCTGCCTTTTAAAAGCAAACTTCTTGGCGCCAGGCTGCAATTGATCGCAAGCCAAGTTTCACAGGTCCTACAAGCGCAACCTACTCTTATTATCTACATTTGTAAAAAGAAAAATAAGCAGCTAGGCTTTGATATTTATGAGAGTTTAATCAAAATCTTTTTACGTAACATATATTAAGCATCGATTACCTCACTTGTAAAGCAAAGCAAAAATTAATAAAATCTTGCTGTATCAATACTTAGTCCCGGGTAAGTCCCAAGTCCCAAGCGTCACGATTGTAAAAAAAGTCCACAGCAATCTGCAAACCGGTTTTTAACACCGTTGCTATGTTGAAAGTAATGTTTTGCCTTGTCATATTTGTTTTATTAGAGTATCAATTACTTCATTTAGTACTCCGCGTTCCAAAAAGTAATAAATTTCAAACGTTTGCCTGGGCGTAATTTATATTATTTACCCAAGACTGAATCGAATCTATTCAAATGTTCGTTAATTTTGTTATTACTGTATTTGTCAGCTTACGGATATAAGGTAGGATTAACACACTCCACGTTTGAGGCAAAGGGCTCGCTAAAGTATGGATGTACTAAAACGGTTTATTTTATAAGTATTATTTGCAATTGTGACTTACAAACCTGTATATACTTGCTGTATAGATAATGTTGTATTAAGGTTGGATTTTTTATTGTGTACCTTCATAACGGCAGTGGAAAACACGGATGAATATTTCAACAAACATGTGCAAACAATAAAATATCAATGAAACTTTCGTTACCTGAAGGGAAATTTAAAATTTTTATAATGGGATTGATAAAACTATGTGATCCCAAAAAAGTCAACGTTATGGGAATCAACTTTTAATGAATTCAACATTCTAAGAATTCAACATTCTGGGAAATTATACATTTTGGGAATTCAACTTTATGTGAATTCAACTGTCTGATCCTAAAGGTTGAAAAAGTAGGCATATGTCAGCGATAGCAAATGCCCAATTACTATAGTTATGTCACTATAGCTATAATATTACTGACTTCTGTGTAGATATTGATGTGTTCTCTAAAACTTTAGAACATTACTTTGATCTATCTCAATTGTTTTCGCAGCGCACGCGATGTAAGTAATTTTCAGGGTAATTTCGTTCATCTTGGATGGTTAAGTTACATGAGAGTTTTTGTAAGGATCCCTAATAAAACCTGAAAAAAAACATGGCCTTCGTTGCTCGGTGATACTAAAGCAATCTAATACTAGTGTAGATGAAATACAAAATACGATTTTAAAATTGGCATTCCAAGATAATATTCTTAACCGTATGTTTTCAAAATAAAAGTAGGTACAGGCGTATCAATAAAATATAATAAGTAATGTGGTTCGTAGGCGTACACAAGACAGATGCGCAGAGGGAGAAACCCAGCTCGCAAATACACAGTACATAGTTACAGTGATTATATTGGGCACTACCTATTTCTGTTATAACTTATTCAATAAAAAGTACAATTAATCCATCCATGTACAAAGGAATCAGTCAGATTACCTAAGGACCGTTACAAACGGCCTATAGGTAACTCAACTGTTCCAGACCAGTACCAGACGGAAGCGTGCCCAAGACACTGGCTGCATTGCCACGCTGAATAGCTATGCTAATTCGCTGGCCTAAATAAGAGCCAGCCCTTGGGGTCACGTGTCGCCTCAATCAAAAGCCCCGCAATATTTTTGAAAACCCGGAGGGCACCGGCTCCCCACGGACCCAAGGTCTGCACCCCAAAAGGCTCAAATAGGTAAGCTCTGTCGAGACCACTATATTTGTTATAACTATATTTACATAGTTTTACATATACATATAGGTTTTAGGCACTGCAAGATGGTTTTGGATATATTACAGCTTCAAATAACATCGCGCAGTATAAAAAGAGGAATTTTCCTTGTAGATTTTTTTTATTTATAGTGCGACGGGGAGGTGCTTGACCTTCATCCTAGTTTTCAAGTTATGATAAGGCCGAAGATGGAAGCGCATTTCACCCGGAATCCTCACAAAACCTCCGAATGCCGGAACACAACAATTTTTAAGAATTGTTGCTATGGCGACAGGTAAGATGCTGGTAGCTAGCCAGGCGGAATTAAACAATGTCCTACCACCATAAACCAAGCACAATATTGTACTCCCCTGGGGATCGAACCCGGGACCTCTGGATCGGACACCAGTGGTCGAACCACACAGATCACGGAGGCTGTTAAATAATAGATACTATATTTATAAATCCACGACCTGTTTTGAACCTATAGTTTACCAAAAACTTCAAAACGCGTACCTAACACCGAAGAACAACCTTCAGCCAGTATGTTTTTTTTTTTTTTTTTTTTTTATTTATTTATTTAAACGCACAAAACACATCACAACCACAATAAAATTATAGTTCAACAAAGATTGTATAGTTCTGATCTTTGTTTGTATAAGTAGTGGGTGTCGATTATTAAAAAAACCCACACAAGCACGCGGAAATAATGTTGGGTATTTTCAAAAGCTCATGCAGTTGATGAGTAGTACTCATGTAGAGATTGCAGTTGAGTTTTCTCGCAGATTGAAATTGTCTATAGTAGGCCATTGACAACTTCAATCTCTAGATAAGGATAATTAACATTAATTTTAGGTTGAATATTCAAGTTAATAATTACAAAAATTGAGACATCTTCCCCAGCATTAGAAATTTTACACTTTTCTCAGACATTATGAAAAAGGGTTGGTCTTACCCTATAGCACAATGAAAAGTGTTTACTCACCCTTACAATTAAATTAATAGTTGTTTGTGAGACCATGAAAACCTAGGGTTAGTCATGATCATGACATCCAGTCAGTTTATATGCTAAGAAACCCTATAAACGGACATTTCATAAATCTCAATTCTCTCGAATTTGCTCGAGTAATAAATAATTGTCAACATGACGCAGTACTGATATACATTTCTAAATCAACTTAGTCACCACTCACCACCTCCCATGAAGCTCTAAGGTGATTATAGCCATTTAGGGCTGTTTGCTCTTTGACGAAACAATTATGAATCTATAAATGTAAGGAGGTACAATTTTTTTTATTACCCACAATTAAAACACACAACACCACTATTTGATTTGGACTTTGCTTAAACTATATAAGTAATAGATCTCATACTCTTCCGCTGAAGAGCGTGACGATTGTATTTCACAAGATAAGTAATTACGAAATCGTATATATATTTTACTTGGTTATGTTTTATGAACCTACGATATCATAATTTGTCATTTCTTAATATAATTATTTCTATACAATTATTTTATAAACTCACATTGTGTGTCTTGTTTTGTATTGATTCAAGTAAAAATACCTAATAAAAATAAGAAAAAAGTTAAAAACACTCATCGTCCATGCAAACAGTTCGTAAAGGAAAGTTTTAGCCTACTGACAGTGCCACTGTCCGTTTCCCCCTTAAAATGGAAAAATATAATATGTATACTTTTGAACAAGTCACGAGCCTCATTTTTAAATATTCAATTACTTCAGGTACCTATCTACATTATAGGTAAACTGAAAACGACGAAATAAAGAAATAAATCTAGATAAAATTACTTATAAAAAATGGTACGTTTCAAAATTTACAGCGCCTAGAGCGCCTTAAGCTTAAAGTGTGTGATAGCTGGTGAAACTATAGTTTTATATATACGCGCATGATGCCAAGAAAGTAATGAATGATCACGTTTTATGTATTATGTTATTTCATTAGTAAATATGACCATCATAATTCAACCAGCTGGATTAATTTCGTCTCATGAAGTTGAATCAAGCCAACTTAAATCGTAACCTCTCGCGCAACGGCTTTAAGCGCAATGATATAGCATCTCTATCTCTATCTCTTTCTCTTTCTCTTTCTCTTTCGGATTTCTTTTTCTTTTCTTTTGGCGGTTTTGCCGTGCCTATTTATCACTTCAAACCAGGATATCACTACTTGTCAAGTTTAATAATTTCAACACACAACACTCAGTACTTAGGTACGGAATTAAGTTTATCACAAATGAGGACAATGTTTCTGAGCACTATGGAGGAGTTTGAAAGCAAGTTGTACCGAAGTAAATCTCCATCAATGACACATCTGCTCTATTTAAAGAGTTTTCAATGTTCAAGACATTTGTCATCAAGACTTTGAAAGTTCTCCAGGATCAGATTTCAATGGTTGGCAGAGATGTCGACAATCTTGAAATGCGTGCCAGAAGGAAAATTCTGCTCATACATGGTGTCCCTCCGTGACCTCCGGGATCGCATTAGCAGCATTGCATCACTTCATGATATTTTGTATTCCACTTTTATTGATGTTCCTAAGAACTTTAACGTCGTTCACATTAATACCCAAAGTGTTCCGGGACGTTTTACGGATATGCTGAGCTCGTTTGATTTAAAAACAATTCATGCTGATAAGCGAAACCTGGTTGAAACTTTGTTTACCCTCAACTCCAAACACTCTGCCAGGCTTTCAGCTAATTCGTTACGATCGTTTTTACAAAAAATCTAACGGTCAAGATGTGCGTGCGGGCGGTGTTGCTATATACCTTCGCTCGTACATTCCTTTCACCATTCTCTCCATGTCCGCACAGCCAGTTCAAGCAACCTTTTGTTGTTTTATCCGGATCTCACTCAACACCAGCTTAGTAAACTTGAGCGGCTTCAAAATGTTTCCATCCGATTCATTTATGGATTGCGTAAATTTGATCATGTTTCTGAGTATCGCCGTAAGCTCAAATGTTTTTTTTTTTTTCAAATATTTTATTGTTCGCCTATATGTCCATATTTACATCCTCCTGGTTCTGTCCATGCAAAGGTTATCTGGAAGAGATCGCTTTTAGCGACAAGACTGCTCATTGTGCATTTTTTTTTGTTAGATGAATTAGTTCATAATTTTATTAACATTTGGTGTTCGATAAAGAATATTGTATTGTATTGTATTGTATTGTATATTCATAGATCCAGGTCCATATTTGTTGTAATAATTAAAGAAGACTCCACGATCTCGATCAATTATAATGTAAGCTAACAAGGAAGCTGTGGCATGCAAATGGCCACGCCTGCGACGTGGATATTTATTGTGTTTTCTATAATGGTTGAGAAATAATGGATCATAAGCATACCTTACAAGTGGTCAAGTTTATTGCCTGTTTGTCACTGCAATAGCCGCTGTAATTGGTTAATAATAATTGAAACGAGCTGTTGCAGCTTTTAAACGTAAGCTTCGCAATTTAATTCTAACAAACATTGCACATAAAAAAAAAGAGAACAAACATTGAATCGGTTGTTATTTATGAATACAAAAACATACCTACGTACTTTGTCCTACTATTTCCAAGGGAAGCAGTCTGGTCTGGACCGTTGCAAACGGTCTTTAAATATTTGTACCGGTTGCTACTGGTAAGATACCAGTATCAGACAGAAGCGTGCCTAATGCTCTGGCTTCATTATCACACTGAATTGCAAGATACAACAGTTGATTTGTTTAATTTCATGTTGTTTTTGACAGCTCTCACATATTAAAGCTAATTTCACTATATTCGCGCCGTAGAGTCTGAATGCCATCATTCTTCCTAATTCTGGTTCACATTTATCTAATATCCTAGGAATTCGTCTTGTTCGTTCCGTCATAACTAGGTAGTTACATTATGTAGTCATCATCAACCATATATCGGCCACTTCTGAACGTAGCTCTTTCCCAACAAGCGACACTATTTTTATATTTTGAATGTACGACAGGGAAGAGCTTAGCCTTCAACTCACCTGGTTATCAGTATATGCTATGGCCGAAAGGGGTTTCATCCGGAATTCTAAGCAGTCTGAGCCCGATTATATCGAGATTTTCTGTAATAAATTCCACTGCTCTGGTTGCACTTATACAAATCAATGATGCACGTCATAAAATCCTCTATCATAAAATAAGCATTATGATGCAAAATAGGCAAACAATACAGTATGCATACAGCATAAGCAATACAGTATACATGAATATTGATCTATTTAAATGTAGTATCAAAATCGTCGATGACTTCACTGAAGAGAGACGGACTTTCAACAGTACGCTGGAATCGCTTGACTGTAGTGACATGCGTACAAAAAACAACATTTTTAAATTCATTATAAATTTATTTTTCATAATAACTAGCTGACCCTACGCAGTTAAACTTGCGCAAAGTTTTTCATAATTATCACTATCATATATGCCCAATGTGGTATTTTTATTTACATTTGTATTTAATATCAACCCTGAAGTACATATTTCTAATTGTAGGAAATTTGTTGGAAAATTGTAGGAATTGAGTTAGATGGTTTGTTACCACTAACGTAAGAAAAAACCATCTAACTCAATTTTGACTTCTCGCGCGTTTTAAACTTTTTGTACAGAGACCTAATATTTGGTTGGTTTATGTTGTGGTGGATTTCTTTTAAAGCCTTTCCATGTATTACATCAATATGGTTATCATTAAATCGTTAAACGAATGTTTTTAAGGTAAGGCCGAAGGTGGAGGCGCACTTTACCATGAATCCTCAACTAACTGAGGAACTGGTTATCTTACCTCTATATGCAGGATCAATTAATTTTTAGAATTGTTGTTATGGCGACAGAATTTGATAAGATGGAGGTAGCTAGCCATGCGGACTGGGGATCGAACCCGGGACCTCTGGATCTGAAATCGGTGGGTTGAACTACTAGACCACAGAGGCGGTTAAAATAAAATAATGAAGTATGTTATACATATTTCCAGTAAAAAGTAACATCAAAATATTTTAACCTTTTTTCACCCATTCAGAGAGGGTAAGGGGAGATAATAAGCTTACATGATCCTTTCGAATTATATCCGTAATAATTATACAAAGTTTCAATCAAATTATTCAGTATTTTCAGCGTTATGTGCGTTCAAGATACAAACAGACAGACAGATCCGAAAAAAACTATTGCTTCGGCTATATAGTATCGATTATATTGAGCCCTTTAATTATTTTTTTTTAATATTGATTGAATGTACAGATTTTGAGCCGTTACAGTTTTTATTAGTAGGTACAGATAGGTAGAAAGATTATGATTGATTTAACCAAATCAACTTTACCACAGAAAATACTACAATCTCTTAAGCCCGCCTCGATTGGTTAAATATTTATGATTGTGCCACGTAGGTAAACATCAAAGTAAAGATTTTTTGCAAGCTCATTAATCTTTACCAATATCTTGACTTTATATATAATAATAATAATAATAAATATTACAGGACATTCATTTTACACAGCGCCATATAGCCCCAAACTAAGCATTAATATAATTGGCCAATCGCTTAACAAGTTTTGATTTGGTCTACGATGGACCACGCTTGTCTAACAGGAACTTATTAAATCTGGACCAATTGAAGATTCCAAGTTTGTATTGGCGCGGAAAAACAGACGAGGGCAAAGAGTGTTATTCCTCACCAGAAGTAATGATAAAAGTTGAGGCAAATCGATTGCACCCTCTCACCAAAGTGGTATCTAAGTATTTATAGAACACAGCCTGGCAATCCGTAGGTTAGCTCTGCAAATTGGCCTCAACAAACAAATCATTACTTATATGAGTTGATGCCAAAAACCAGTAACTTTTTTCCTGTAGTTTTTTGTAATTCTTCTTGGAGACGGAACAATCAAGCAGCCCACCTGATGGGCGTCTCTTGTCTATAACAAAGGTTTACTGCATACGTCACTGCCACAAAGAACATGACCTACGCACAGCATGGCGCCCACCAACTTGGCATAAAGGTGTTAAGCCTCGCGTGCCCGTAATTTAACCAGGAACCCTTCAAATCGGAACACAGCAATACTACTTGGCGACCGAAATAGATGAGGTGGTAGTGGTCAAGCCGTTTCACTAGGAGCTCTACTATTCATACGATCAGTTCGCAAGTACGATGGGTAAGCTGATCAGCGTCACCCAACACCGCGGATCATCGATACTGCACGTCCTTGATGCCACTTACGGAATACGCGTCTCAAGCGTATCAGTTGGCAGACATTCTTTGAAATCCGAGTCTACGGGCTACACCTCGGTCTATGTGTTAAAGTTGAGAAGAATAATCGTTAGTTTACATATGAATATAAAAAAAATTGTACTATTGCGCTCGCGGAACTAAAAATAGCATTATTTCTAGAAGTTTTTTAAACGTGGAAAAGTAGTTAACTTAGATTACAAATGCGACAAGGATGCAAGAAGAATGGAAAAGAAATTCACCCTGGTTTTCAAGGGCGTGTTTCTTTATCAGAATCTGTCCTATTGTTGAACGGCAGCTCATCAATCTGAACTAACGAGAGTAATTGGGCGATAATTGTCCATCACGGTGGTGCAATGGTAATTTACAATCACAAGATACGCATGTCCTCAGATCTCCAGATCACAACCTTTATATTTTACATATGTGCCAAAATATATCATAATCTGATCTAGTTCTAGATTTAAAAAACAATTGAGCTTTAAACAAATATTAACTCGTTTCCGATTTTGTTGAAGATCCCAACATTTATAGTGTTTTACAAATATAAAAAAATGTCGGGATACTTAACTATAACTCCTAATACTAATTTGTCTAAACTATTTAAACATAGAAAAATTCCCGAAAATAAAATTTATGGAGTAAATTTATAATATCATACATTCTTGTTTAAAGAACAATTGCTGTCTCGCAAAAAAAATACCGGTCAAGGAATCTATACCTACTACCTTATTTGTTCTGTTTGAAAATATCTTTATTCAATGAAAAGTACAATTAAACTAACTATGTACAAAGGAATCAGTCAGATTACCTAAGGACCGTTACAAACGGCCTATAGGTAACTCAACTGTTCCAGACCAGTACCAGACGGAAGCGTGCCCAAGACACTGGCTTGTTTACGTTTGAAAATTGAATTGAGCATCCACAGGTACATCCAGGTTTAAAAGTAGTTTCATATACGACAATACTTGTGAGAAAAAAAGTCTCACTTGTTCAGTTTACTGAAATTATTATTTAATTTTAGAACTAGTGAAGATAGACGTATTTTTCTACTATCCATATCTTTTTTGTATATATTGTCAGCTGGTGTTTTTTTAAATAGCATAGTTTGTACCTCATTGACCGAGTCAGTGAGCATAGTCATATAACACTTTAATCTACAATTATTCATTCACATCCTACATTATCGGAGGCCCAATAAATATAGAAAGCCAAGACGGCTCGTTTGCTTATGCGAAACAGCATGGAAACTGCGAATCATCAATGTTTATTTCACGTTAATGTCAAACGTAACCGCGGGCGTCACGTCTATCCACAGTGGATTCAAAATATCTGTTGCTTTTATGAATTGGAATTGAAATAGCAACAGGATTTTGACATTGTTGTCACTACAAGCAATAGCCAGTCTCTCCTGGAGGGATGGAGGGTCTTTATTTAATTTTTCGCTTAGAATGCGGAATAGAAATTGTTGTGAATGTATTGCTACCTATTTTAATACAAAAATCTCTTACTCATCTTCGACTTTTAAGGACTAAGATAAGTCGTGGGAAAATAATATGTAGCCTTGCCTATATTCTGTGGGTGCCTTATAAGACGATTAAGTGTGTTACACCAGGATAGACAAGGCAAGATGGTGCAGAGCATCCCCCAAAGTTCTTGCTACCAGCACTGTGATCACAATCCAGCCTGCCTGCGTGGTAATATTGCATAAAGAATGAAGAGTGATACATTGAGGGATATCCACGCCCAGCAGTGGACTTATACATACTCAAATTAGAGCCACTCACATAAAAAAGTAACTCTGTTGCTGTATGACTTCAGAACCTTTCCAAAACCATCATTATATCTCGCAATTCTATACCAGGAGCTTAGTAGAATCTTACAGTTTGCAGCCATTGTAGAACAGTCATACGATTGGGTGAGCGATTTACACGATGCGCGCGCATTAGCGCGGGAACGAGCCCCGAGCGAGGAGATACCGCATCATACTGCACTGCGGACATTTGCCGACTCTATTCTACCAGAAATCGTATTGCGAAAGCTTACCAACAGATGTACCCAGTTTTAGGCCTTTAAGACGACCGGTGAAGACGCCGTGTCTTGGAAGAACAATACATTACTTTTTTACCACTGAAACAAAATTATTCACTCTTATGAGCTGTTGTAAAAATACACGACATCCTGCTGAGGCAATTAATTGTACCGTTTACCAATACAACCGTAGTTTGTCGTTCATTTCGAAATAGGATGTCAGATTCAAATTAAATTTGGCAGCTTTAATCTGATAGGGATAGTGTGTGTTTTTGGTGCGCTACTTTTCCAAAAAATAATAAAAATCTATTAAAACAGTCTATGGAAGAAAGTGTTCGTATGGTTATCTTTTACATATATGATATAGTGGTTCAACCCGCTGATTTCAGATCCAGAGGTCCCGGGTTCGATCCCCAGGGGGAACAATATGTGCTTGGTTTGGTTGGTTGTAGGATTTTGTTTAAGTCCGCCTGACTAGCTACCACCATCTTACCTAAATCTGTCGCCATAATAACTATTCTTAAAAATAAAAATGTTGTATTCCGGCATTCAGAGGTAAGATAGCCAGTTCCTCAGTTTGTTGAGGATTCCGGGTGAAGCGCACGTCCACCTTCAGCCTTATCTCGACTGTACAATAAAAAATAAAAAAATCGATTTCACATTTCTACTCGAGAACAACAACCAGGACAGTCATAAGTTGGTAAAAGCCTTGTCAGCTAGTAAAAATATACTTTTAAATGGTTTGTAGCTACGTGCAGTGCTCATGTGCAGTGTATTTCAGACAGTTCCTGATTTATTGCCTAAAATAAAACAGCAACCCTACCAAGGGCCAACAATGCCCACACAAATCAAACAGGATTCCAAACACAGTATCGGCCACGTTGGTACAAACATTTGCATGGCGCGCAACGATACTTGCGTGTTGACGCCCACTCCGTCTGTGCAATACTGTGCAATCGTGAACAGTATCAGCATTACATTAAGGGGTTATGTGGACACAAAACGTCACATTTAAAACAATACGTTTATGTCTCTCTTATTGATCGTTTGGACCACTTTTTTTAGTTGACAAAGCGGTTATTTGCTTTCATACCGAGCGCAGTAATCGGAGCTTTACCGTTTAACTGAGAAATACTAATATAAAACCCAGACCCAAATTAAGGTAAACGTTATATTATGATTGAAGAAGCAAAATTATTTATCAACTTACCTGACAATATTAGACTGTGAATGTGAAACTTAAGGTATCTAAAGCTGTTTCATTGATAAAATATTGATCATAAAATGTTAGAAAACCATACACACTGTGCCTTAAGCTTATTTTTAGTAAACTATTATATTGAGTTGTAAGTTTATTTGATAATATTTATTTTGAACTGAATCAAAATTGTTATAGGAAAAAAAACGCCCTGGATTTCATAAAGTTTCTCATGCAATAGTTTTTTCCATAAATGTGACTTTTTTGTCTTCAGCATCTTAAAACCCTGGAAATTCACAAAGCGGATTTCTCCATTCTGTAAAAAACTTATGTGGTATTGCTTAGTGCACGGAGACATGCGAAGATAGTTGCGTCATTCCGTTACAATTAACACGCGTAACAAGGACGGATTGCACACAACTAATAGTTTTGGGACACACTGATACATATTTTTGTTGATATTTTTTAGTACAATATTGTGCTTGGTTTGGTTGGTGGTAGAACTTGGTTTAATGGTTTAAGTCGGTCACCATAACAATAATTCTTAAAATTGTTGAGTTCCGACATTTACAGGTAAGATAGCCAGTTCCTCAGTTAGTTGAGGATTCCGGGTGAAGTGCGCTTCCACCTTCGGCATTATCATAACTTGAAAATCATGTGAGATGAAGGTCAAGCACCTCTCCGTCGTACTATAAAAAAAGGCCAGCTCGCTTTTATGTAAGTATTATAAAACACCTTTACTGTGATCACTAATCCGCCTTCCAGGCGTAGTGATTATGGCAATACCGTCCAATTGCAGACGAGACTATTACTAACATAGGATATTTATGGGCTGTTGAAGATAAAGAAGAAAAGGACATCCGTAGAGTTTTGGTTACGCAGAATAACGCTGATGATCCTCCATTTGCAAATTTATGGTAATTTTCACTTTGCAAATGCATGAATTTATAGTTAGGGTAATAATAAAACCCAAGTTTGCGAGATCATAGCAACAATCTCTAGGTGCTTTATTATTTGCGTTAGTTGATATTAAAAACAACTAAAAAACAACCTTCTCATCCTCTCAACATCCGATTGATACACTCAAAAAATGGTGCATAGCAATGCAGCTCGTTACTCAGTTCATTTCCCTAGGTCGGAATATATCTGGCAGGAAGCTAGCGCGAAGACTTGCTGACAACGCGCCGCCTAACGGGAGCAGATTGGCAGGTGAAATACACTGAAGAGGAAAAATGTTTCTTGGGTGTACCATGTTGATACCACCAAGTAGAACACATCTACCCTATTAAAGCTTTTACTTACGTTTACAAAGATTATAAATAAATAAAACACTGAGATATTTTATCAAGTTTTTTTTAATCTGAAGATATGTATTATATTATTATACACTAGCAACGAAATGAGAAGTAAGAGGATGACCCAAAATAATCAGGCTAAATAGGCCCAAAATTTTAAAAAAGTGTACTACCCATTGCGTCCACTGGCACAATGTTACAAAGAATACAAATGGGGTCTTCGTAAACGCTAATCCTATATATAAAATAATAAGAAGATCCGAATATTATTTTGAATACAATATTTTTTATTTTTATTCTAAAGAAAACGATGAGAGGGTATAGATAATATCATTTAAGACTGGTGTACCTAACGCGTAGAGGGGCTTAATCGTCATAAGTATTTAAGTAGAAAAAAACTGTATAAAAATGCATTTTAATTTTTGTTCTTGTTGTACCATGGGTAGTTCATAGATTTAAACGTTTATTTCTTGAGTAAAAACCTAAATAAAACCTTTTCGCTTCACCTGTCTAGGCCCCACGGACGTGCCTAATGGCGGGAAGTGCACACAAATTAAAATGGGCCTGCGACAGTTGGAGGAGCGGACGTCTCCGAGTTTACTCCATCCAGTGAAAGTAAGATATTATCTCTGCTCTGTGGCACGAAGAATTATGATGTCGTGGATATGCTTGATCTGTAATTAGAGTTCCGTTTTCTTTGGTTTCTAGCGGGTTGTGTCTTACTTGTCGTAGATTATCATACCTCATGAGCTTACTGCATGCCATGGGCCTCACTAATGATCGATACATTTCAGACGGGTTGATGATCGCAGTTTGTGGATTCCGCTGCCGATCACCTAGTGTTTTCCACACAGATGGGATAAACGCCTCTTTACGATTAACATTGAAAGAAGGAGATGAAGTTTATATTTTTTTAATATTAAGTTTTTTTTTTCTGCATTACTGGTGTTAAAGCAAAAGTGTTAACATTTCCCATTGTGGCTAAAAGGTTCGCAGTCAGACCATGCAGGATGTCAATGTCAATGTTAAAATATCTATTGTCTTGACTTGTCATAGATATAAACCTAGATATAAACCTTAGCCTGCGAAGGCTGTACCAGGCAACATTATTTTTACCAGGGGCAATATTTTATCATAACCATAATTTTCAAAAGATTTTTTCGTTATGCTACGTACTTGTATTTAAGGATTCTGGAGCCTGTAACTACTGAATTATATTGTAACGAAATCAACTCACGTACAAATGTTTTTGTTACCAACAACGCACATGATTTTAGAAAATTAGATGCTTTTTCCTAATACGGTCGCTTCAGTATTCAATTCAGTAGTTTTAAGTCTAAGTATTCAAAATACCACTGTAATTTGCGTTTATTGCCATTATTACATAGTGCAGTAATGACTAGGAAGTCAAAATTCAAGGACAAATCATTTTGTGGTTTTAGCGTATTATCCTGTTTCCGTGGTTTATTTGATTTTAACTGTCCATAGGGAAAGGTCAGAAGTGAAAGCAACGATAAATTTAGTGCTTTAAGATAACACATACATATGTGTATACTTAGCGTCTACTTATCAACAATTATGTATGATACAAATCTGTCGTCAAAAACATGAGACGATATTATTAATTGTATCAGATTTTAATGCCTGTCTTATTATTATGCTACGTTTCTGCTTCTATTTGGTATCTGTAATACCTTCGTATTTATTTACGTATTCACAGTCATATCGTATTCTATTACTGCTAAAAGGCTATTCAAATCAAACTGTGCCACTGTTAAAATCATAGCTCGGTTCTTGGCAAGAAATGTCTAAGCAATTGATTAAGAAAATTGTAGTTATTCTAATTATGCGATATCAATTACCATTCATACTAATTGAATGAAACAATTGCAAAATAAAATGATACCTAACTAAATAAGTAGTTACAATCAATTACATGAATACCAATACTAACTATTGCGGGTTACATCACCATTCACCTGTATACAAAGTGTAGGGGTTTCATTCTTTTGAAAGTTGTCCGGCTAAAAAATCTTTTTTTTTATTTGTATTAGCTAGTTTAGGAGGCAATCAATTTTGAGGGGGCTTTTTAGAGGTATTTAGAATGAGTAAAAATCTAGACGTTTTACCCTTTTATATTATTTATAGTCATGCGCTTGACCACCAGCGTACTTCCAAATTAAACAATTTTTTTTATAGTACGCCGGGGCATCGCTTGGCCTTCATCTCACCTGGTTACAAGTTGAGATAAGGCCGAAGGCGGAGGCGCACTTCACCCGGAATCCTCAACCAACTGAGAAAATGGCTATCTTACCTCTAAAGATGAAGCCTAAGATGGAGCACGCTTGTCTAAAAGGAACCTATTTACTCTGGACTTAAAGTAGAGGTCAAATTAGATGTCCACGTTAAAATAAATAGGTGCCTACTCATCACAACACTATTGTCAACGATCACAAATCTGGTTGCCGATCATGTGAAACCAATAAATCAATAAATTGATATGAAATGGGTTTTGTTTATAACCATATCAAGTCAAGATATGCTTATCCATCAAACAAATAGTAATGCATTTTTGTTTGTTTCAATATCCGACCTCTTTGATGATAGTGCTCGTCTCCCCAGCCCTACTTACAGCACATTAATAACTTCATCTCTATGTAGAGTTATGGCCTCTACGCACCGTTGTCTGCTTGTCTGCCTGTCTGTAACAAGCTTGATTTAGATGTCCTTTTACGCTTCCTCTGTTTTTGTCTGTGTGGGTGATTTCTAGGCGTTTTTGTTTCCCTTTAGGAACTGTATTTCTAACAAGACACAGGTTTGTATTTCAGAGCTTAATGTAAAGTAAATAAGACTGGTATAATAGTTTTTGGTCTATTATAAGGTACACAAGAAAAATACACTTTGTATACACATATACGATATATATCATATACGATAATGGTGACCATAACTAGATTACTAGAAAAAAAAATCGGGATGAATGATAAGATGAATGATACACGATGGATAAGTTCTCCGAAATTTCGATGCAGATGTATGCATCTACATCAAAATTTCGGGATGATGTATGCACCATGATCACAGATACACAATTTGTTTATAGTGTTTGTAATTGAGAATTGTATTCTAAAAGTATACCAGTTTAACAACTTTTAAGGCTATCAAAAACTTACTCAGAACTCGACTACTTTTAGAATAACTTGTAAATCAGCTTCACCATTATTTTAGCAATTGAATGGAAAAAAAGTAAAGCCAAATAGCATCGGCATCATCATATAAATGTATGTACTTAAAGCACTTGTTAAAACATTCCTACTCGCATATTCATAAACATGCAAAGCAGAGCTTGTCTTAGTAAACTGGGTGATCTTCACAACAATTCTATAAGATTCTCGGTATCAATAATTTAATTACACATAATGGTAATTATGTGTAGTAGAAGGTTTTTTATTGTGTATCTTCAAATATATCCCATGAAAAGAAGTGGTACTACTTTTTTTGGCTACTACAACACAGAAAATAGCAATGTAACGACTTAGCGTCAATGCAAAAAAATAAAGTAAGGGTGAGAGCTTTAACATATTGCCTGTAAACTTCAATTCAATTCAATTCAATTATTTATTCATAGTGTAGGATTACAGGGAACACTTAGTTCATCACGTCATTTTGGTTAAATTACACTAAAATACACACAAAACTATTCGAAAATAATTACAATAAGTATTCATAGACGGCTGTAAATTGGCCAATCGAATCTCATAACATAAAATATATAAAAACATGAAAAAGGTTGTTTGCAGCTGTACAGGGGCTTTGTTATTCTACAAACTAATCTTAGAACTAGTCAGTCCATGCCTGTGGGTCAAAAATATAATCATTAATAGTATAATACGCCTACGTATAATAGTCTTATAAGCATTATTCTTACACATTTTTTGAAGGCTTTTTCAGATAAATCCAGAATCCCACTAGGAATTTTGTTGTAGAAACGTACAGAGTTGCCAACAAAACTCTTGTTACATTTTTGTAACCTATATGATGTGATCCGGAGTTTATCTTTGTTTCGAGTATTATTACTGTGAATGTCACTTTGTTTTTTATATTCATTAATATATTTTCGTACAAACATTATATTCTCATATATATAAAGGCTCGGGACTGTCAAAATATGTATTCTATTATAAAAATCTACTAACGATTCATTCAATTTTAATTTATAAATCGTGCGGATAGCTCTCTTTTTCAGGATCAATATTTAGTCAATATGAGCACTAGCGCCTCATAATAAAATGCCATAGCTCATAATGCTGTGAAAATATGCATAATAAACTAGTCTAGCTGTGTTAACATCTGTCAGTCTTCTGACTTCACGGATAGCATAGCACGCCGAGCTAAGTCTACCACCTAATGCAGAAATATGTGGACCCCATTGAAGCTTCCCGTCTAATATTATTCCTAGGAACTTCATTGGGTCTACAGTGACTAGTTTTGTTCCCATTATCCCTAAATTTGGGATTTACGTTAGGTAAGTCCGTAGTTCCTCTTTTAGTTCGTCAATAATAACGGCCTAAGAATGATCCTGGGGTACACCTAGTTTTATTTTGTAACCAGATGACATGACATCGCCCATTGCAACTTTCTGCTCTCTTTGACTGAGATATGAAGTTATTAAATTGATTGCTTTGTCGTATACTCCGTAGTATTTAAGTTTGAGTAGAAGCGTATCATGATGAACGCAGTCAAATGCCTTGGAAAGATCACAAAAAATCCCTAAGGCGTCATGAGACTCTTCCCAGGTTTTTAATAAAAATGACATTAATTTTGTTCCTGCATCAAGAGTTGAGCATCATGAGTGAAATTTTATTCAAGTGGAAGTAATCTAATAACTGATTTAAAATATTTTTTTCAAAGACTTTACTTAATGTTGGAAGAATAGATATTGGCCTGTAGTTTGATGGATCCTCTTTAGACCCAGCTTTAAATAA
This sequence comes from Venusia cambrica, assembly GCA_951394065.1. NCBI lineage: Eukaryota > Metazoa > Arthropoda > Insecta > Lepidoptera > Geometridae > Venusia > Venusia cambrica. Next base: position 13,112,902 of record OX596047.1, on the reverse strand, counting down.
TTGTATTATTTTACTATGTTTCATCAATCTAGGAAAAATCCCTTTGTCTAAACATGAATTGAAAATATTCACTAAATAAGGTGATATATCATAAATAATGCTATTTAAAACTTTAACTGACAGCCCCCATAAGTCCTCCGTTTTCTTTATCTTGATGATTTTGAATTAATTGTTTTTTTTTTCTTTATCTTGATGTTTGAATTTTATGTTCGAGCAAATAAAAATATCGTCAAACGACTTACCGTGTTTCTTTAGTGCGCAAGGAGTGCCAGCTGGAGAAGTTCCCTCTATCGTAGACCACATCTTTGCTCTGGCCTACAAGAGAAAGACAAACGTTGAGGACAAGATCTACTAACTTATCAATTATTTAACAAAAACCACAGCATGGTACCATGCGATGACCACACTACCTTGTCACTTTCATATGACCTGAGGGAAACCTAAGCACACGACAAATTATGTGATACACAGAAAATTTTGCAAGACAATTGTGTAAACAAAACATAGGGCTGTACATTACCAGACAATCACACAATCTAAACAGCACGAAACAGAACATTCATTGCACAGTTTAGCTGTGGAAATGGAGCGCGTGCGCAGGTCAGATCACGGCGTGCAAAAATTACAAGTTCTAGCGCCTCGGTGAAATGTAAATTAGCTGAACCGTTCGTGTGTGATTGCATGTACCAAGTTGAGGGACTAACCCCGCAACATCACTTGTTTCATAAATAAATTATACTATGGGTGATATCTATTTTATTAGGGCTAAGCGCTACCAAACATCATTATACATACTGCAACAAGTAAGAATCAACTTCCAAAGTTCGTATTTTCCGATAACGTACGACCCTAATATCATTAAAAAAAAATCGGAAACAGCAGGGAGGTATTTGAAGTGACATAATACCGTAAAGTTTAATAAATTAATAGTTCATAATTTATCTAAAATAAATAGACTTTTTCCTTCCAGGATTCACCTCTGGCTACTCAGACTTGCAAACCGTGGGTTTGCAGCTATAGTTAGTATTCGATACGTGACAGATTGCAAGGCCCAAATCACATATATATTCGATGTTATAGAGAATCTATGATAAAGAGATGATAGTATATACCTCTAGATTACGGAATACTAGCCAGTGACACATGTCATCCGGACTTTTGGTCCTAGAAACATGCGGTTTCAACAAAATGTGACGAATGAAGGTCACCGTTGGAGCACGTGCATGTGTCAAATGCGTTCATAAACTTCTGAAAACCAAAACGTCCTCAGTCATGCACTAATGTGCATGACTGGATTTTAACCCACAACTTCCTGATCAGAAGACGGGCCCATACCCACTATTTTTAAATAATATTAAATATTTATTTTTGCTAGAATGGAATATTAACTAGGTACCGATTGATCCCGATGATAGATTATCATTTGCTTAATGCAAGTCACACGTAACACTACTGCACCCTGTCAACAATTTCAATGATCGTCACTAACCAGTGAATAGTTTCCTTAATACATTCGTTTATGTAAAACGCGATTCTAATGGTGTGTAGCAAATTACCGATTGTACCTCAATCAATCAGGGCAATTATGGTTAGACATTTACATTTGCAATTAGTCTGCAATTTTTTAAATTGCAACGACGCCCTATTGAAGCGTTTCGCTAGCCGTGCTGGGTTCTTTTCGGCCTTGGAGGTACAGGTGTGCATAACATTTTACTTTCAAATCGCTATTCAAAAATAAAGAGCAAAAGTACCTACTGTTACAATGTTGGATGATGGCTGTGCTTCTGATGAGAGAGGATGAAAAAAAAACTCTATCAACTAGATATTAATCAAGAATTTAAATATCATATGATTTAAATTCTTAATCAAATAAAAAATTAAAAAATGTTACCATCTTTTTAAAACTTTAAATATAGCTTTAATAAATAAAAATATCTTTCTCAACTTTAACACTAATGGCTACTTTTTTTTTACGACGGGTAAGCACTTGGCCTTCATCTCACCTGGTTACAAGTTGAGATAAGACCGAAGGTGGAGGCGCACTTCACCCGGAATCTCAACAAACTGTGGAACTGGCTATCTTACCTCTAAATGCCGGAACACAACAATTTTAGAATTGTTATTATGGCGACAGAATTAGGTAAGATGGTGGTAGCTAGCCAGGCTGACTTTAACAAAGCCCTACCTCAAACCAAACCAAGCACAATATATTTTACTCCCCATGGAGATCGAACCCGGGACCTCTGGATCTAAAATCGTTGAGTTGAACCACTAGACCACAGAGGTGGTTAAACTTACTCCAAACACTACAACTATTCTCTACATTTCTAATAAGTACGCCTCTTTGACTTTGATAAGAAAACACCGAGCGAGAGAAATAAATTTATCTCCAAACGATTTAACCCCACGGTAAAAAGGGCTGACCACGGCAATTAGCTCCAGGCTTCGGCGACACCGCCTGAACCGATCGTGGGGGCAGATGGCTCCATCGCTTCATTAGGGGGGTCACTCACGACACTTCTCGCGCTAATGCCGATGTGTCGCCGCGATTGTAGTGTTGACGTACTGCCAGTACCTGATGTCAAAGCTGCACGCTGTACTGGTCGGTATAAATACCTAGATACTGTACCTGCAGGTTTGAAAATTTTCAGCTAGTTATTTGAACAATCACCCAAACCAACCATAAAATATTGATTTACTAGGTAAAGTACCTACTAATTTAAACATATCCTTTCCGTGTGATTAAAGATGGCAAAACATTGCTTTTTGGTATTATTTTGTATTATTTGACTAGAAATGGTTCAGTTCACATCGATACTCTCGTAGGCAAGGATGAAGTTAGTGAAAAAAAAAAGCTGAAAGCCGATTCCACGTCTTTGATTTACTTAAAAAATGCTTGGAAGCGACGTCTTGAAAGATGGAATATCAACCAGGTGTGGGTGAATAATTTGCAGTACGTCTGAAGTTCCTATTAAAGAGAACAATTCTACGGAAAAAGGTCATGAAGGTTCGGTGCATACTCACCGAAGTATATCCTGTAAAACCATCTGTATAATTTTTATTTTAAATAGTAATTTACTTCTTTTTTTTATTTATTGTACGACGGGGAAGCGCTTGGCCTTCATCTCACCTGGTAACAAGTTAAGATAAGGCCGAAGGTGGAGGCGCACTTCACCCGGAATCCTCAACAAACTGAGGAACTGGCTAACTTACCTCTGAATGCTGAATGAATACCAAATATTATTAGCGAATTATGTTCAAAATTCATTATTTTACCATATAATAAAAGCTTTTACCAAATCAATATTTACAAATGAGTTTTTTTAGTTTCACACGAAGTCGTGAGGCTGTTCAAATTAATTTAATCACATTGGTTTATTAAATTTCCAAAACTGTGCCAAAAATTAAGAAATAAAAATGAAATTATAGTTTATTATGTATGTATTTACTTTTGAGATAGGTACTTGGATGCCCCAGAAATGGTCATGCCAAAGGCACCGCAACGCTTCCTACACTCTACCTTAGCATTACAAGCAATATTCTTTTACATTTTCAATTGAATCGAACCCTCAAATTGAGTTATAATTTACGCGAACCAAGTTTTCTCCCGCATAAATTACGCACCCTGTAATAAAGTGTTGTTAATGTAAACACCTTTTGGACTCATCGCTTCGAACAAGCGACCACGTTTTAATATGTGACATTAAACTTGAAAATATTTTCTTCGATCGCACAATCAGTAATTACGAATTTACGATAAATGATGCGTTTGCTTCCAACATACACCAAAAAAGAACCCAAAAGCATTTTAACCATTAACAAAAAATAAGCTCTATGTCTATATGGTTATGGTTGATAATGCAATAAGAAGGTGGGGATTCTCAGGTCTTTAGAAGCGGGATGCTCCCGTTTCCAGATTGTTCCAAAAGATAGGTGGTAGTTGCATGCAAAATACTTCCCCGTTGAGATATGAGGAGCGTCCAGAGACGTATATTATTCAAAGTATCTGTGGATGCCACACACGTTGCTCAGTACGGTAACGGATCCACTCTATGATAGGCTTAGAATGGAAATGTAGCTACAATTTAAGCTTCAGCATAATTGTTGAGAATATAACAGTTTAGCATTCAATTCTCACCTAGCAAGAATAAGATTTAAATTCATGTAACTCACGTAACTGGGTAACCGCGTTCGATGGTCTATTCCTGTCTGATCTACTGAAGAGATATCCTGGTGGATTTTCTCATCAAAAATATAAAGTGATTCGCACATACATTACAAGCTGTGTTGCACATAAACACAGATAATAGGAATGGAAAAATGATATCAAGTATTTCATCTCTATATCATGGTCCTGGTCATAAAGAAAGTCACTCAGTTTGCTTATTCGTTTTTTTACAACTAAATTGAAAGTATAGAAACAAATAAATACGAGGTATTTTATTTTTACGCAGCGCCATCTAGCCTTAAACTATGCATAGGTTATAATATGGGAACAAGATCACGAATATAATGCATACAATCTACAACACAGAAGGCAGACAATCATGATCATATAGTGACAATGAAGATCAATACATGAAATTTGGTATTTATGTACCGCCACCGAGGTCTAGTGGTTCAACCCACCGATTCAGATCCAGAGGTCCCGGGTTTGATCCCCATGGGGAGTACAATATATTGTGTTCTTGGTTTGGTTGGTGGTAGGACTTTTTTTAAGTCCGCCTGGCTAGCTAGCATCTTACCTAATTCTGTCGCCATAATAACAATTCTTAATTTTTTATGTTCCGACATTTAGAGGTAAGATAGCCAGTTCCTCAGTTTGTTGAGGATTCCGGGTGAAGTGCGCCTTCACCTTCAGCCTTATCTCAACTTGTACTCAGGTGAGATGAAGGCCAAGTGCTTACTTAAAAAAGGATGTAGTGAGATAATGTACCTTTCGTATAACCTAACAGCTGGTAGAGGCCTACAACTTGTACAACCTACATTACAAAGACTATAAGCAACAATGTTGCTCAAAGCAACGCAGAGCTTGACCTAAGCTAGTCAGTTGTGTGATAAATTGTGGCGATATTCGCAAATAATAGCCTCATAGAATAATTGTTTTGAAATATATTTCCATATAAAAACATGAGAATCAATCGCCTAGGTTTTCTATTTATTCTGGAACGGTATACTAACTGTAATCCGTACAATTACGAAATATCAACGGCACGTGCTAATCCTAAACAGAAGTGTCTGCTACAGGCTAGTCGTGACATACTCCAGCCACAGACTATGCGGCAGTTTATAAATAGGTGGGTTCAACTCTCGGACTTTGATATCGCACATCCTACAAAACGAAGTAAGTTTTATTGAAAACTATAAACCGAATAAAAAATAAAATGTTGAGCTCTACGCTTATGTAGGCTCAACATTTTCTTCCTGTCTTTCATCGCCTCCTAAAGAGTACTTAAGTGTAGCGACACACCTACAATAGGTTCGGCGCTGACACTTCAGGGAATGATTTTTTTGTGGTATTCGGTGTGTCACCGAACGTTTGTGGCATCTATAGAATTAGCCGCTCGACCAAAAGTTCGTTGCTATGTTATTTCAGGCGATGTGTCATAGGTTACTTAGAAAACACTGCAAGAGTATTTAGCCGAGAGTTCTATGCCGTATTTTCCGCTGGTAAATTTCTACAAGCGGTTTTGAAATCCCGAAAATTTGCTTGTGACATTAATGTTTGGTACAATACGTTTTTTTACACACCTTACCACAAATATAACCCTTGCCTTTACCATTAAACTACCTGAGCAGATTGAATCCACGTACTTAGTTTACGCGGCAATTAGTTGTTTCTGCCACTTTAAAGTTTTGGAGATCCGAGTAAGTGCTGTATGTTTAACTGGTACCATCGTACTTTTATCACCCGAATACAGCGAAACTTGGGTGGCAAGTATCCTTTCTTAGATTATATTTTCTAGATTACATTAGTGGAACAATAACTCGGACATATATGTTTGAGTATGTGAGCTCATCCGGGACTATTATATATAATAAAATGTGTCACAGTATCACCCGGTAGCTGTAAATAAGTACGGCGCAATCTCCTGCGTACCAAGCGACTCTTTACAGACCTTTTAAGGCAGAATTTTAGATGATGATCGCCACGCTCATAATTAAGATCCTCAGATTGTACATTCGTGATGTGGTGTGGGTGGTTCCGCTTCCGAGACTGGGGTGGTCGTTTTTGGGTGCACTACCTAATGAAGACAGATAGATGATAGAAGGTGTTTTCGTGACATATTTGGAATAAAATAAGTCATAGCACATTGTTTTTGGAAATTCGTTAACCTCTACATTTTAAACGAGGAAAATAGGAAAGTAAGTAAAGTATAGTCCTAACGACTTTTTCCCCCTTCGAAGATTCACCTCAGAACGTGGATCTTTCGAGGAAAATAGGTAGGCATTTAATGTGAAACACACACGTTTTTGTTTTTCTATTTGAATCCGATGTTGATATTGTAAATGCAACGATACAATGTTGATAATTAAAATAGTCACGTTTTAAAAAATAAAAATTAAGCTGACTTCAACGAAGGAAAGAAGAAAGGAAGGAAATGAGGTAATGCACCCTAATATTACCCAAATCGTCTCAAGTGTTCCAATAATATTTACAGAGTTCCCTTAATTTCTCTATCCTGACTTGATGACGATGGGAATATCTGTGAAGAAAAACTAAAAAAAAAAAAAAAAACAAACGGCATCTTAGGCATCTTCGAGTACTTAATCGGGGAAAATACATCAAAAAACTTTTTTTCCTTCTTTTTTTGAAGTCGGTCAATAATGTCACTTGTCTGACAAGTATAAGCGTGCTCGAATTTGGCTATCGGCTTCGATAATACTGATTATTTCCAACAAATCTGACTATCAGATGTGAAACCTCAAAAGGGACGAAGTCAAAATTATTCTCAAATGAATGAAACTGTGCGTTGCATAGGCTCAAGATCCAGATGATTGGAAAAATCAAGATGGGCTGGGGACGAATTGCTCGTAATATCATTTCTGCCAACATTAGCCGCACCACAACACAATATTGTACACTATAAATGATGCCAACGTTAGTCGCACCAACACACAATATTCTGCACTATAAATGATAGAGCGACGTCCAAAACCGTGCACATATAAATAACTAGAAGGCAGCGTATCAGCAGCCTCCCAGTATGGGCACATCACGCGTCCCGTATCGTTGTTATAACGCGGTAACCTGCGGTTCTGCACTTTACTGTCGCACACTTATCGCACTTGATACTTGCACATATTCATTATGTTTTTATATTTTTTTTACGACGGGTAAGCACTTGGCCTTCATATCACCACCTGGTAACAAGTTGAGGTAAGGCCGAAGGTGGAGGCGCACTTCACCCGGAATCCTCAACAAACTGAGGAACTGGCTATCTTACCTGTAAATGCCGGAACACAACAATTTTGTTTAAGAATTGTTATTATGAGTGTGGGATAACACCCCACTCGATAGAACGACGACATTGTGGCGGTCGCAGGGAGTCGATGGATGAAGGAGGCTCTGGGTCACTTTTTGTGGTGTCGATTGGAGGAGGCCTATGTTCAGCAGTGGACGTGTGTGGGCTGATATGATTATGAATATCTTCAAAAGAACCTCAATTTTATTATCTATTACACAAGCTTGTGTACATGTGGTTTTTTTCGGTTTACAAAATTATAGTCGATGTATTCGATACAACCGCAAAAAGTATCAAAACAACGCGGACCGTCCTAGTTACACGAAAGTGGTGTGATTGCGGTGCGCTACAGATAAGGTAAATAGCTCATACAATGGTTGCAATGGGAGGCTCCGAACCTCTTTTGTTAAGGAAGTGATACCTAATAGGCCCGGCAAGCCACCGGCAAGACCAACATGGTGTCAATTGCCAGGCGGTAGAATAGAATGCCAATTGCTATTGCTATCAATGGTCTATTTCTAGGTGCACCGCAATTTGATTGGAGTGAAAAAGGCTAAACTGCTATTGCGTTCTATGATTTGATAATGCCAGTGCTTAGAAGTTAGTAAGTTTATCCGCCTCTTTGATACTCTAAAGGTTGACTTGAAATATTTAATATGAATGTGGAAAACATCTAGTGGTTTCTCCAACATATTTTCAGTGTAAAGCATAGTACAGCTAACCTAAGATTCAGTGGCTGAGATGTAATGTGTCATGAAAACATTTTATATCCATTTTAAATGGTTAAGCTCTTGAACTGAGTATAACAATGGCCATTAACTCCAAACTTAGCAGGATCGAGGAGGATGACCACGACCTCATCGAGGACTGTGTTGACCGGCAGTCATGTGGCGGTGATGGATAGAGGAGGCTTATGTTCACTGGCATGGCTTGTAATATATAGTATAGAAAAATAAACTGCGCTGGATCTCGAACCTTGTCTGGGCAAGAATGAGGTCTATAATGTAGTAAGCCTTCCTAGAAAATTATTTGATATGTAGAAGCGCTTAGCGCAAGCGTAACGGCGCGGTTTTATTTAGTAGTATTTATTTAGGATAAAATCTATGTAGTGTACTATACCTACCTACTGGAAATTACTTACGACCCCTTAGTATCCAATAGCAAGTTTGTGTAGTCTGTTATTAGTGTTTGTGACTAGTATAATTAAATTTGCATATAAATTCCCCTAAATAAGCCTAACAACTTGAGAGAAGCAGGATATGTAGTGGCAAAGACTATGGATACAGAAACGTCAGCTCAAAACATAAAACTTTAACAAGGTACAAAGTTCAGGTACTCGAAAATAGTAGCATAATGTCTCTATCAAGTACCTACTCGTGTTAATATATTATTAAGTTTATGAGGTGCACTTAGTACGTTCGTTAAACGACCTACATTTGAACTTCCTAATTAAGTTCTCACGAAAACCGGAAACGCGTGCATTTCCTCAATCCTTCAAACAGAGGCGTTAAAACATTAGAGGACATGTTTTATTTGTTAAACCTAATTGGTGTCAACAGACTTCCTATATTTTAATTTAGTTACATGCAAACTTACTTCATGAGTTTGAGCTACAATTATTAAACCAGGATAAAATGTTGCATGAATCAGAAATACTGTAACGTGTAAATACGACGGGGAAGCACTGAGCCTTCATCTCATCTGGTTACAAGTTGAGATAAGGCCGAAGGTGGAGGCGCACTTCACCGGGAATCCTCAACAAATTGGCTATATTACCTCTAAATGCCGGAACACAACAATTTTTAGAATTGTTATTATGGCGACAGAATTAGGTAAGATGGTGGTAGCTTGGCAAGGCAGACTTAAATACAGTCCGGCCACCAACCAAACCAAGCACAATATGTCCTGAGACTGTCACGTGTCGAGGCAAAACATGTGTCGTTTTGATTTTTCAAAGGAATTTTGCGGATTTGTTACTAAATTGTTCTCTGTTTTCAGGTTTATATTGAAATGGATATCCGTAAAGTAACGCCTGCATCAATTAGCTAGCAAAGCAGTGGATGAAATTAGACCTTAAAAATAGGAAACAAATATGTAATATCAGCTTTTTGCACTCGCCAGCAAACACTCGGCTCTTCATCAGTCATACCGTGCGAATTTCCCAAAATCTTTTTTTATCGCACCCCTATACCATGACAGCAAGCTACTCTAAAAAATCTAGTATATGTATTGAATTTCATCATTTTTTTTTTGTGCGGAATGCGTTGATAAAGTAGCTTATGTTCTTTTAAAACTCCCACGGAACAGATAAAGTAGCCTAAGTTACTGTCTGACAATGAAGACATTCAAAATCGGTCCAGCCGTTTCAAAGATTAGCTGGAACCAACCATTTTATTTATTTGTTATTATTACCGCGGTTGTCAGGCGGATTGGTGATCATAGTAAGGCTTTTAACAAGGTAACACGACTGCTTCCTATGTAAATAGTTATTTTTATTGTACTTATTGCTTAATAAAGATAATAAAAAATATCTGTTAAAATAAAAAAAACACATAATTTACCGCTATTATCATTTTACGCAGATGTCGTAAAAGCCGACTAACGAGCCAGTTTTTACGACATCTGTGGGCTGGTTAACAGTATATAATTTAAAGTAATTTATTCTTCTATATTATCTGACATCACAGCTCATTTGCGTGATGAAATTGATGTTTTTCTGTGTTTAAGTGTTACATTGTATCATAAGTATGTGTTATACAAAAAGTATGTAAGTATTTATAATCTCCAAAATCTAGCTCCCATAACACAAGCTTTGCTTAGTTTGTGGTAGGTGGCGTTGTGTAAAGTGTCTAGTAATGTTCATTTATCTATTCTTTGACATGCGATTAGTATCTGTTTTACTAAACGGGCCGAGTTCGGTCACGACTGACCACTGCGTAGACCGATTTGGATGCACCTTACATTTAAACTGTCACTGATAAACTAAATAATGTTTTAATAAACTTTTTAACCTAACCTCCACAGTGTATAAAATAGTATCAAAATTGATAGAGTTAGTAGATATGAAATAGTACTTTTGAATCTATCACGGTTATATATTAACGGGATATTTACCGTGATTTGTTGGTAAATAAGTTATCCGATATTTGGACTCAGTTAGCTGCGTTCGAGAGGAAAAGTGCGCGTGTGGTAGCTTACACTACCAGTGTCGTTAGTCGCAGTAAAATACTGTGGAAGAGGGTAGATCGTTTAGGCGACCAATCACTACCTTCATTTCTACTCGCAAAGACTTTAGTATATACGTGATCACGGCGCATGCAACTGCGTCAAAGTATAGGATAAATCATTTACCGACAAATTGAGATTCAATTGAGAGTAGTAGAGGAACCTAGTGAAAGGGCTCGTCCGGAGAATTACTACCACCATACTGATTTCAGCCGCCAAGCAGCATTGCTGTGTTTCTGTTTGAAGGGTATGGTTGCCGGTGAAATTACGGGTACATGAGGCTTAACACCTTTATGCCTCAAGATGACGGGCGCAATGCAGTGCCGTGTAGGCTATGTTCTTTGTGGATGTTACCTATGCAGTAACGCTTTGTCATAGGCAAGGGTACACTTAACACCAGGTGTGCTACTTGCTGTCCCGTCTCCTAGTAGTATAAAAAAAAAGAGTTTCTGAAACCATCAAGATTTACGCCACGAGAATTGCTCTTAGTTGATGTAAAATTACTCATCGCTTTTCATATTTGATGTGGCTTACTATTGGGAACTTTCAAGTCTAATCAGAATCAGGTTTTTTAAAACAAGCCTATTAGAATGCTGCAGAATTTGCGACTTTATCACAATGGTAGCAAGATATTCATCAGTGCAAGCGCAGGGTGCGGAGGAAAGCGTAGAGCCTCTCTGTCGTGAAGAGAATGGCGAATTGGGTCTGATTACACAAATTTCACTCCCATGAAATATGTGACAGTATTCATATTTCATAAAATCAGAACAAAATTGCAAACAGTCGTGGAATATAAAGTGGAACTCTGCTTCTGATTTTCCAATTTAAGACAAATATTGATGATTCCGTACCCACAGGGTTCCAAAAGGACAAAGTCAGCCTAGGCGGCGGTACCTGATCGCCAGGGAAGACTGGGAATCAACATTGGGTTGCTAATTGTTCTTATATATATAATAAGTAAGCCCATAGTAATAAGGGAGTATAGGTATCACAGCGACGTATAGAACACAATCTCACGAATGTCGCAGACCCGGTGACGATAAGAGCAAGTACAAAGTTTCAGAAATAACGACATCTATCGAGATCCACGAGAACAATAACTTCTGCAGTGCAATAAACTTTATCGATTCTCATGAAATTTTATATTTATGAACATACACGATTGTGGTTAGTACATACTGGAAATAAGCCAGGATTCGTATCGAGATCTTAGTTACTTCGGGTCAACTGGAACATAAAATGTTACCTCTGTAGGTACTTAAGTATCAGTATCTAGCGTGAAATAGGCCACACAGTTTAGTTGGTAGTAACTCTTCCTTCTGAGCTGTAGCTTGTGAGGTCGGTTCCGGCCCGGGACAAACATTTTGTATCATGAATGAGAATGATGTTTGTTCTGTGTTTGGGTGTCTTGTTGTATTAAAAGTATGTATTTCTAATGGAAAGTATATTTTATCCATTATCTAGTTCACATAATTCAAGCTATGCTTATTTTGGAGCTAGGTGGAGCTGAGTTTTTATTGGTGCCGGAGGTAAAAGCTAGTTAGGAGTATTTATATAAATATAAGTTCCCGTGGCGGTCGCAGCATAAGAATCGACCCCTCCAACTCAGCCCATGGATGTTGTAAATCCCACTAAGGACTACCATCAGAAGAATGCAGCTGCTTCCTTCTGTGTATTATCTAAAACTGTACTGCGACCACCAATTCGCTTGCAAGCGTGGTGATTACGGAAAAACCTTCCAGCTTTAGAGGAGGCTTAGTCCAGCGGTCACTAATGAGTGTTCATGCGATGTGAAATCAATGTAAAGAAAGATCAAGAATTTATTTGCCAGCATACATAACAAGGAAAATTAGATAGCTAAAAATAACCATAGCAAAGATTAGAAAAAAGGTGGGTAGGTATTTTTGTTTAATTACCACTTCAAGAGAAGCGGTCTACGATGGAGCGAGCTTCCTCAAGTGGCACTCTCACGCGCCGACGGAACTTGGAAAACCATTTGATGTTGGACTTCGACAGGAGGATGGTAGCCAGGTGGACCATCACACCATCACACCTACCTACAGTAGTGTGATCATTCACTCGTGACTGCCATCGAAAGCCAGTGATTCCGATGCTCAGGATATACCACTAACTCCATACCAATATTACTTTTATACCAATACGTGATCAAGAATCAAATATTTTTTAACGGTATCTGTGGCCTAGTGGTTCAACCCGCCGATTTCAAATCCAGAGGTCCCGGGTTCGATCCCCAGGGGAAGCAATATTGTGCTTGGCTTGGTTAGTGGTAGGATTTTGTTTAAATTCACCTGGCTGGCTACCACCATCTTACCTTATTATATCGCCATAATAACAATTCCCAAAAAAAATTGTTGTGTTCCGGCATTTTGAGGTAAGATAGCCAGTTCTTCAGTTTGTTGAGGATTCCGGGTGATGTGCGCCTCCACCTTCGCCCTTACCTGAACTTGTAACCAGGTCAGATGAAGGCGAAGCGCTTCCTCGTCGTACAATAAAAAAAAAATGCATCATGGTTCCCGTAAAATAACTCCTTCTGTGATATTTAAACTGCATATTTTCTTGACTCAGTAAATCAGTTAGACATGCAAATGATAAAAAAATATAGTAATGATCTGCACATTAGAGCACTGCCGCATTACTTAGATGTATTCAGCCGATAAGGCCAACCTTCGGAGCTTAGTTTGGTTTTAGTGTAACTCCCATGTCTATCCATCAATTGCTTGTAGATCATAGAGATAATGTTTTGCCTATTGTTTTTCTTGAACATAAACAATGTTATTAAAAAATAGCCATTATAATGCCCCAGTTCTATTTCGACGTGGTTTGCATCCTCCATATCTGTATTATGAATTCGAATCTGTATGTATGTAAAAACGCATTGCTAGGTCTGGTTTGGTAGGTATAAACTCTAATAAAGTGTAGGTACTTACTGGTAGTGTTACTGTAGAAATTTTATGGATCAATGGTATTGAATTGTGGGTTATTGCAAATATTGTGTTAACCATCTACATGTTTTTGATATTGTGTTGTATTTTAACGTGTTTGTGTCGTATTTATCATAGCCTTAATCTTAATCGTAAGTTTTAGATGCATTACATTTTTTCAAGCGTGCTTCATGTTAGGCCACACCTTTCCTAGCTTTTCAAGTGAACTGGTGGTCAAAATACATTCTGACTTAAATATATTACACATAGCCTGTAGCATGTTTCTAAGTCGTTAACGAGATAAATAATGGATAAATAAAAAGGTAAACAAAATGCTATGCATCGAGTTCATTTATTTTTAGCAAATAGAAAATTATAATAAAAAATATTTTCGAATGGCGGTCACAATCTAAAATTCCTCTACATCAGCCAGTGGATGTTATGCAACAACTAAATCTCACCAGAAGAAGGGCAGTAGCTTACTTCCGAGAGTATTATGGCCCATTTTTGTCAACGGCTGAAAGGAGCCACCTCCCGAATGGGAGGTCCTTGGCAGTAGGATACGTGACTTCGGTGACTTTAGGTACTGCGACTTTACGCAGCATTCGAAGCATCTTTATGCTTCGATAAGATATATTTTTGACATGATTATCCACAAAGTTAAATCACAGAAAAGCTTTACCTTAATAAATTAACATACAATTTTGAAAAAAAAAAATTATTGTACTACGAGGAAGCGCTTGGCCTTCATCTCACCTGCTAACAAGTTGAGATAAGGCTGAAGATGGAGGCGCACTGAAGTGCGGAATCCTCAACAAACTGAAAAATTGGCTATCTTATCTTTAGTGCCGGAACACAACCTTTTAACATTAAAATTATTAACGAACTAAAATTAATTATATATGGTATGGTATTTTAAAATATCTTGGAGTATTTGATCAAAGTATACGCTTGCTCAAAACCATTTCTTGAAAGTAAATCCATAGTTGGGTTCCCAGGAGCTCTTAGGCAAAAAGGGCGACACCGACTTGGCAAGACCAGCGTTGAAGTCCAAAGATGAGTCTTTGCCATGGAAGAGGTTTAGTTTTCCTCCAGCCGAGTAATCAGTCTTTTGGAAGAGGGGAGTATGGGCGATGTTTGTTTCTGCCCCAATTTTGTTCCTGAAATCCAAGCAGATGAGATTATTTTGACAACATCTACCAATTCGCATTAACGTGGTGGACTACTTGCGCGAGTCATGACGAAGTACGCTGATCTAGCAACTAACCTTTCATCTACAGGGTGAATTTTGAAAGACGGCAGAAAGGGCAGGTATCTTAATCGCTGAAGCTATAGGAAAACGTATATTGAAAACTGTTCTTAACTTCTATTGACCCACATTGTCTATTAAATGTATTAAATGTAATGTCAGCATCGCTTTATATCAGGCAATATAAAGCGTAAAATCATAATTAAAAAAAAAAACGTGAAAATGGTCAATTTTATAAAAAAACCTTTTGTATTTAACAAAAACTTTAAATTTTCACTTGGTAATCGAAGTTCTGCAAAAAAAAAATATGGATTATGAGCGTAGAAACTAAAGATTTGTATTTCAGTGTCGCTAATCTAACAACGTGATTATTATAAAACTATTTCGTCATTGCCATTACTGCTAAATTAAGCATCCATAGTTCTCTCTGTTCCAGCATTGGGAACAATAAAAGGGGGTTCACGGATGTAGTTATTGCCATTAACAAAATGCAGGGTCCAACTTACTTATACATGTATTCGGCACCACCACCGTAAGTGTTGAAGTTGGGGATCTGAGGAGCTACCGGCATGGTGCGCGCCGCAAATGCATTAGCGTCCAGGTTATGGTTATTATTGTGGAAGACGTTCACGTGAGCTGCAGCTGCCAGTCGGTCACCAGCTCCAGGAATGTGGGATTTAGTCAGTGTCATACCGTGTCCATTGCTAGAAAGAACATAGATTGTATCAACAAAACGCCAAACCTAACCTGTAAACAGCCCAAATTACAAATTCTTGAAAAATTTTAAAGGGTTGTTCCATTTTTAAACGAAGTTCAGGGTTAAAAATACGTTAAGAAAGTCGGAAAGAGAGTTTTGTGATACTTACATATTATCAAGAGCCAAGCCAGCAGTAGACTGAGCTACCTTCAAGTCCCTGCCAAGGTCTACTCCTCCAATAGCACTGAGGACGTTCTTATCGTTGCCCGCAAGAGGAATCTTTAGGCTGGCGCCAGATGTTCCATCGGAGTTTAATGCGACGCCGCCGTGGACTTGGCGACGCATGCGCATCAACCTCGCTGGCACTTCAGACTCAAAGTCTTCATGATCTTCAACCGGTAGCACATAGTACTGGTTCTTATCTTCCAGAATAATGTACCGAGCACTCACGCAAACGAGCGCTGCTGATGCGATCAGTAGCTTGAAGCTGAACATTGTATCTGGCTTTGTTTCTTCGATGTAGTGGTACGAAGGATGTTTGGGACAGTTGTCTGTTAAATGATGATTTGAACTGAGATGCTGTGACTATTTATATCAATCGATTTATGCTCCAATGGAATCCCCGGTGCGGTTAAGTCCTGAATCTGCGCCGCACACTACTGCAAAACAAAGAGATAAGCAAGTAGGTAAAAGCGGGTAAAATAATCCCCTATTAAATAAAAACAATTTATATACCCTCGAAATGTTTCTTTATTTTTTTAAGATTATGATAGTTGTTCTAATTTTGTATTGAATTGAATTAAGTGAACACTGAGAGATAGTCTGATGATTGAATATAGCAATTTGGAACATTCATTATTAGGGTTTCGTTCTCAAAGTGTGCCAACGGGGCCTTATTTCCAAGCCTCCGCTGTCTGTCAATCTGTCTGTCAGCGGGCTGTGTCTCACGAACCGTAATAGGTAGACAGTTATTTTTTTTAAGAGTATGTACTATTGCCGCATATGAGAAGAAAAAATATGAATGAAGGGGGGTCTCAAACCAGTTTACCTATATCGTAAAAGCAGTACCTAATGCCTTAATAGTTCGAATTAGGTGTGATAATCGGCTTTATCTTGATGTATAACAACAAGTAATAAAAAATGGCCAGGTGTGAGCTGGCCCAGACGAATGCTTCAAAACGAAAGAAAAGCAAAAAACGAGCTCGTTTTGTCTTGAAATGTGTTACATTCAACGGTGTGCGTGTCTAACTCGCACTTAACTGGTTTTTGGTGTATACTATGTTTACCCCAAAAAAGATGTCAAATATGAAACACCAGGTGTACCGCATGGTGCACTGTTTTTTTTAAATTGTACGACGGCATACCGCTTGGCCATCATCTCACCTGGTTACAAATTAAAATAAGGCCGGAGGTAGAGGCGCACTTCACCTGGAATCCTCAACATTCTAAGGAACTGACTATCTTACCTCTAAATGCCGGAACACAAAAAATATATAATTGTTGTCATGGCGACAGAAATAAGTAACATATGGTGGTAGCTAACCAGGCGGACTTAAACAAAGTCCTGACATCATCCAAACCAAGCACAATAATGTAGTCCCCCTGTGGATCGAACTCGGGACCTCTGGATCTGAAATCGGTGGGTGTAACCACTAGACCACAGAGGCAGTCCTATTACATGTAGTCGTATCTTTGGACATGCCGCGCATATATATTGTTTCCCTTTTTTTGTAGTAATTTCACACAGCGCCATCTAGCCCCAAACTAAACAAAACTTGTTAAATGTGAACTATTATATTAAATTATATATATATATTATACATTATATATTATATGTATATTAAAGATTATATATAGATAAATTTCGATATAGTTTTTTTTGGAAATACTTACTTATCACACATACCCTACCAAAACACAGAACAAACTTTAATCATCACAATAACTATTGTCCTGGGTGGGAATCGAACTCACAACCTACAGCGCAGAAGGCACAGCTAATATCAACTGAGTTGTTTGATTTTTGCCTGCCTTGGAATGTCGGAGAACAAATACACCAACAAATCGTGGTAAATTTCCTGTTGATATAGTTTATAGATAAAAAGTACAATTAAACTAACTATGTACAAAGGAATCAGTCAGATTACCTAAGGACCGTTACAAACGGTCTATAGGTAACTCAACTGTTCCAGACCAGTACAGTTTATAGATAGTATAAATAACCATGAATGTTTTCAAAAGTTGCCAAATATAAGATATTTTCATGATTCAGAAACGATATTTGATTACCATTATCGACGCCAGTAACCTAACATTGAAAGACATGAGCTTCCCAAAGGTGCTTACTACAACAGCTTGGCAACAGCATTCTGCAGCTCTCCCTAACCCGACTGAAATAGGCATCACATCAACAGCCCGTGAACATCCACCACTGGGTAGAGCCAACACCAAAAATGAAGGGTTTTCTATAATCACCACGCTTGTCAGGCAGATTAGTGATCACAGTAACGGGATTTGATGCTGCCCTTCTTCTTGTGAAATCCCTTACTCCACTTTTACGACATCCGAGGGCTTCTACGCCACGGCATTTACTTCCCTTCTATTTTATCTTGTTTCTCTCTCTACCTAGGCTTGCTGGAAGAGAACTCTTTTTAGGGTTATGCTCGCCTTTTACATACTTGAAACATGCTATGTTTGTATTTTTATAGAGGTATACAAATACAAACATAAAAATGTTAATTAGAGATTAAAATAAAATCAAAGCGATTTCTTTTAGACAACCTTTGGGTGGAGACGATTTTTGTCTAGACATTATCAATCGTAAGGGTCAGCTGCCGGCTCTGTCACTGATAGCAGGAATCCCCTCAGCCAGACGAGTTCAATTCATTACTTGATTGAACTTGTGACCTAAGATACGGCTCTGTAGGCACCTACCTACTGTTTTATACATGTGGTTACCTACTGGCCGCGGTTCATCCCACATATCAATAAGAATAATGTATCTATGTAAATTACGTACGTAAGCTATATGTATGCAAAATTCTTTCAGATAAACCATATTTTTTTATTGTATGACTTGGAAGCGCTTGGCTTACATTTCACTTGGTTACATGTTGAGATAAGGCCGGTGGAAGCGCACTTTACCCGAAATCCTCAACAAGCTGAGGAACTGGCTATCTGCCAGTTTTCGAATTGATTTTTCGAACAGATTTCGAATTGTTTTGTTCTATTACCTCGTAATAGAACACAACAATTTTATAATTGTTATTATGGTGACACAATTGGGTAAGATGGTGGTAGCTAGCCAGGCAGATTTAAACAAAGTCTTACCACCAACAAAGCCAAGGACAATATTATTCCCCTAGGGATCGAACCCGGGAACTCTGGAAATCGGTGGGTTATATCCTGTTATACCTTTTTTTGTTTTTAGATGAATCAGACCTGAAAAATGATGCATTGATCCAAAAAATGCTGAAATCTTACTCGAATTCTCTTAAGCAACTTTCCGGTAAGTTTATCGGTAGTTCATTATTTATTAAATAGTTTAAGTAGAAGCGCACTTCACTCGGAATACTGAACCAATTGAGGAACAGGCGATCATACCTTTACCCTAAATGCCGGAACTCATTTTTTTTTAGAATTTGTGTTATGGCGATAGACTTAGGTAAGATGGTGGTTGCTAGCCAGACGGACTTAAACAAAGTCCTACCACCAAACAAACCAAGCACAATATCGTACTCCCCATGGGATATAACCCAGGACCTCAGGATGTGACACCGGTGGTCGAACCACTAGACCACAGAGGCGGTTAATACTTCTTCATTGCCGTTGCCTCTTCACGTTATGGTGGTTTTTTTAATCGCGAGGCAACACTTCGGTGTTTTACGTCTTCCTTAGTGAGGCCTAGGCTCTTCATGTCCCACTAGACATTCATCATCCAGGTAGTCTATGGTCTACCTCTCCCTCTCTTTATTGTGGGTGTTTATTGATCTAATTACGCATTTTATCTTCTATCTATCTATACTTATAATGAAACTGCACGTACTGGAGTGGATGTTGTAAGAGGCGACAAAGGGATAATACCAGACGATGTGTAATGGCTACTTTCTTAAGTACTTACTAAGTTTTACCTTTTATTCCAAGGCAATTTTTACATAGTTGAAGAGAAAAACTTTAAAAACTTTGTGCAAGTAAAACTGCACGGGGTCAGCTATCAATTGTAAGATAATATAATTGGTTCTGAAATTATATGTAAGAGTTTTTTACAATAGATTAATGTTTTAGATGCAATTCACTCAATATTCATTACATCTGACGAGCTAGGTTCGTGTGTTCAATTAATTTGTAATGAATATGAGGTGTTTATTACCAATTAGCAATCACTTTATATGTTTGTAATTAGCTTTACTTATTACATTTCCAAGCTCTTATTCAATATCCATAGGTTAAATGTTTAGATACATTTTGTTCACGTGTGAATGCTAAAATATTAGTTAATTATTTTAATAGACTAGTGAAAAACCATACCTTTGTTTCCAAAATTTTTCTGCTTTTCTAAAAAACAAATGCAATATGCATTTACAAAACAAATGCAATAAGCATTTGTTTTTTTTCGATTGTGTAGTTTTTCGATAGATTGTTTGCTCAGACAATTTGACTCGGGCAATTTGGCTCTGGCAATGATACGGCGCCATGACATTAATTTTTATACGGTCATGCCAGAACACACGAAACACACAAAACACACCACTCACTCAACAGTTGAAACGTTGAAAAATTAAAATAATTTGTAATCATATTCAATATTTTTCCCATTACAGTAGATTTACCCAATCATGAGATAGAACTGCAAATTGAGTTTCAGAAACCTACAATACGCCCGCACCGGTTTATCTACAAGACCCCCAAAACCTTACGTGAGTAGGTACTTATTACCTTTGCGAGTTAACATAATAATTTTGAAAGGTTCGTATTCATACGTAAATGTAACTAAATTGACCATGACTGTCGACTATGACGCTAGTTTACTTTACATAATTAATCAAAATGCATATCTTAATTTATAAAATCGTCGGGTAGCTGGCTGACTGACTGACTGACTGACTGACTGACCGAAATTTTCAAGATAGCTTCCTTCGTAGTGTTGGGGCGCACTAAGAAAGAATTTAAATAACAAATATATAATACTTCAATAGTTGTACATTATAATACTTCATTTATAAAGAAAACTTTATTCAATAAAAATTACAATTAAACTATGTACCAAGGGATCAGTCAGATTACCTGAGGACCGTTACAAACGGCCTATATTCCTATTTATAAAGTGTTTATAAACTTAATTCACTCTGTCCCTGATTTTATGACTTATATTGTAATTGTAAGCAATTTATGAATATAATGCAACTGTTTGGATTGCCAGGTATGTATTGTGAGGGTTCATCATGAAATTCGGAGTGGCAGTAACAATGTATTGAGCTAAAAGAGTTGTGGTCTAGAACCGTCCAAGAGATTAAAAAAAACGTAAATCATAAGACAGCCTTATCGTGAAAATCCGCTCAAGAAGAGTTCTATTGGATCAATTACAGCATTGAAACTGCTTCTCAATGCTTACAAGTCTTCTCAGTGCTTCAGTATTAGCTTTTAGAATAAAGATAGATGTTTGTTCTGTGTAAAGGTGCTGCATCTTAAATATGTACATACAAAAAAAATATAGACCTAAACGGTATAATTCTTCGATATCTAGTACCTATATTCTAAGATTTGCTTAATTATCCCTAGAGAACAGATATCGTTGTGTAAAATGTCTCTTAAAATGTATACTAATATTTTTTATTTGTAACCTTTTTTAAAGGTCGTCATGCTGAAATGGAGCAAGGTATGTTCAAAATTCAAAATATTATTGTAGTCAATATATATCTCCTTGTTTCCATTTTAAATACCTTTGATAAAACCTTTATTCAATGCAGATATTTTCTTGGGTGGCACTCATGGTGATGTCATGAAACGGATGTCTTCGATCATAACTGCTCTTCCACCATCATCTATGGGTCGAGCACCGATCTATCCTCCTACAGAGAGACAAAGTATTCCAACAACAACGCTACAACCTTTAAATAGCGGCATATTGGTGACAGAATGGCAGACAACCACTCAACATCCTGTAAGAGATACAAGAAGACCTGTGTATCTGGAGGACTTGCAGAAGATATTTGACGAATTCGCTGTTAAGATTACAAGTAAACGTACGTTTGACTTTAAAATAAAAAAAACATCATGATAATAAACTAGTAGATCTAAGATATGGCAGGAGGGTCTTGCAATTACCTTACGCTTAGCTGATAGGTCGGAGATTGCAGTGAATATTTTTTGTATGACATTGGATTACAGTTAACAGTATTAGTTATCATTCAAAATTGGTTTAATCAAACGAACAAAAAATACGCATTAGTTATTGTGGTCGATTATACGTTTGCTATCCGACGAATTGTTTTGACTATTTATATCTAAGATCATTAGGTTTTTTTATCATTATACGACGGGAAAGCACGTGACCTTCATCTCACCTAATTTCAAGATCTGTAAAAGCTGAAGGTGGAAGCGCAATTCACCTGGAATCCTAAACAATCTGAGACACTGGCTTTTCTTTCCTAGCTTTTTCCTCTCTTTCCTGTAAATGCCGGAACACAACAATTTAGTATTGTTGTTATGGCGACTTAGGCAAGATGTTGGAAGCTAGCAAGCCAGATGGACTTTAACAAAATTCTACCACCAATCAAACCAAGCACAATATTGAACTTCCCTGGGGACCAAATCCGGGACCTGACATCGATGGGCGAACCACTAGAGCACAGTGTGGTTGAAACGTATGCCATTTTCAGCGTGCACCCTTGATCATGCGTCTTCCGACCAGCATGAACCTCAGATGGTGATATCCAATCCAGGACCTGAACACAGCAATCAGAATATCAACGAAGTGGTAGAACTCCTTAAAAGAGGTAACTTTTGATATTAACTACGCAGCGTAGATTTTTGGTGTCCGTAGCTTATCAATATGGTAGGGTAGCCAGTAAGTATATTTAGCCAGTAAGTAAAGGTAGGTAGGAAGGTAAATATAGGTAGCCAGTAAGTCTAGATCGCAATACAACTAGATGTTGATTAAACTTTCAGTTATCCTGACATCTACATCTCGAAATAACTTGGTAGTTTTGACAATATTGCCTTTAGAGTGGATAAAATAAGACTTAGTGTCGTCGCTACACAGTGTATTATAGTTATATATAGTTTTAAAAGGTACAGTCACATACAATGATTTACTTGTTAATACAAACTCAGTGATTTGGGGCAGTATGGACAGATATCCTAAGGAGATATTCTCTCCAGCTCTATCACATAAATGAGACGAAGTCGATGTTTACCAATGCTGCCGGGGAAGCGGAAGATGCTTATCATTTCCAGAAAGTGTTTCCTAGTTTCCTAGCATGCGTGATTTTAGTCCGTTGGTATTTGGGACGACATAACATGTCCGTGAGAATGAAAATACTATAGTCACCACCATGGACTTTTTGTAGGTATTACCGTTTTTATAATTTATCCAATAGATAAAATACATTTATCGTATGAGGACCCCTACTATTTTATTTATATTAATTATTTGCCAGGGCCATATGATACATGTTCCCTGAAAATTTAACCAGATACTGTATTACGGTTCAAAAGATACAACCCCCTATATGTCAAAAGACAGGCATATTGACACACGGATGGACTGACTGATGAATAACAAAATTTAATAGGGTCCTGTTAAGCACCCTTTAGGTACGGAACCTTCAAAAACCAGTGCTGAATATAAAAGTCGTTCCTGCGGTATGTAACATGAATTAACCTACAATCGGCTAGTATGATATCATGTTTTCACTCTCAGTTTCATTTTCAGGAGTACAAGTAAGTAAACATGTTCCAAGACCATCGGATAGTGAATTAGATTGGATGCAAGTAAAAATTCCTACACATTAAACAATTAAAATAAGACGTCTCTAATTTCCGTCTTTCATTTCTAAACATCTTATGTTGTATTTCTAAATATCGTATGTATGTACCTGTAAAGTATTTTGTCCTGAAATAGTGAATCTTGCGCATGCTCGAATCATTCTCAATGAACAGCACTATTAAAATATAAACTTAATAACGGCGTCTAGAGGCTAAATAAATAAAAAGCTTTCATTTTAATTGACCCCGAGATAATGTAAGTGTAAAGTAACAAAAGCCGGATTATGTTTACATGCAAATGCTTAGAAAAAACATAAATTAGCTTACAAACTATAAATCATACAGCAACAGTGTTTCTTCAACATCATTATCCTGAATAAGTACAACGCAACTAACGTGCCTCTATTGAATCAGAGTAGTAGAGTTCTTCGTGAAAGGGCTGTTTCGGTTTGAAGGGTATGGTTGCCGGTGAAATACGGTGAAATAAAGTTGTTAAGCCCCTTATGGGACTTAACAACTTTATTTCCCAATTTGATGGGCGCAATGCATGCAGCGTAGGTCATGCTCTGGTGTATATGACCTACGCAGTAAGGCTTCGTTATAGGCATGAAATGCACTTAACACATCAGGTGGGCTGTTGTATAAAAAAAAGAAGGTTTCTGGGTTGGTATTGGTTTTTATCAATACCAACCCCACTCCATTTCACCCACAATAAATCAATTCTTTCTGGAGCCTTGATTTGGGTTCGAGTTTTACTTACACAGTTTTTACGATAAAGGTCAACAATTATATTATGTAATAATAAATATTACAGGACGTTAATGTCACACAGCTCCATCTAGCCCTAAACTAAACAAAGCTTGTAATATGGGACATACATTCCGGATAGAATACGTATATGTTTTTTTTAATACAAACGTAGGTATGATACAACACCCAAACACAGAAAAAACATCTATATTCATCACACAAATATTTGTCCTTGGTGGGAACCGAACCCACGACCTACAGCAGAGTTACGAGCAACTGAGCTATGAGGCTTGTTAACCCATATTTGTTAGTATACTTGCTATTATAACGCATATGTTTATTTCAAATAATGCTAAAATATTACCATATAGGTGTTATAACCTATTATTTAAACTGCCTCTGTGGTCTAGTGGTTCAACCCACCGATTTCAGATCCAGTAGTCCCCGGGTTCAAACCCAGGGAGCAATATTGTGCTTGATTTGGTTGGTGGTAGGATTTTGTTTAAATCCGCCCGGCAACATCTTACATAATTCTGTCGCTATAATAACAATTATTAAAAAAAAAATGTGTTCCTGCATTTAGCCACGTACGATAGCCAGTTCCTCAGTTTGTTGAAGATTTCGTCCCCACCTTCGGCCTTATCTCAGCTTGTAACCGTGTGAGAGGAAGGCCAAGCGCTTCCCTATCGTACAATAAAAAAAAATGGTTAGGACTTTGCAGACTTCAATCTCCTGATTATCCTGTAAGCAAGCTAAGCGGTCGATGCCAGCTTAGCTTTGTATTGTATTATAGTCGTTAAAATGCCAAGTCCACGCCTCTAGCGGCGGCTCGTAAAATCTGATACCAGGGTTGCTACACGAAGAAAAAGAACCTCTATGTTCCCAAAAATAATAATTTGTAGCAGGTTAAACCGACCATCATTTGCGTCACAACTCTAGACCAGCGTGAGGTCTAGTAATTTTATGATCGTTTACAAAGTAATGCGTTATATTATAATTACAGTTTGCTTGAATAGTGCTCACATAATTAGATGTACCAAAGCCGACTATTTATAACAACACGGTTAAGAAAATAGGTACACACCTTCTTATTGGATTTGGTAAATAATTACAATGAAAATAATAACTCCGTCACATTTCACGTCATTTACAAGCCTCACAGCTCAGTTGGTAGTAACTCTGCAATTTGTAATGGGTAAGTTCTTGGATTCAAGGCCTGTCTGGGCACCTACTTGGGCGAGGAGGACTTTGAAAAACGTTAAATATGTATAATTTTCTGCAACAAACACGTTTATTGTTGATGTAAGTAATATGTTGTGATTTAAATTGGTGGTTATCAATTATTGCTCTGTACCGACATTATCGGGACTTTACCGAAGCTGTAGGTACCTATGTATACATTTACTTCATATACGTGATATCGGGGCAGTTTCAATTCACAATATAAAAGCAGCCTCTTAACCCCAAGCGTCATTACTATCAAGGGAGCAAACGGGCTCAGCATATTTTTTGAATTGCAATAATCTTGAAAAGCGTCATGTTCAGTTTCAAGTTGCTAACGATCGCAGCCATTTTGGTTTGCGCGAGTGCTCGTTACATTGTATTGGAAGACGAGAACCAGTTCTATATTCTGCCTGTTGGAGGCCTTGAAGAATCGGGGGTTGATCTTCCGGCGACGGTTGGACGGGTCCGTCGGCAAGCTAGTGAAATCAAAAAGGTGGCTATGGCAGGCAACGATGAAAAAATCCTCAGTGTTATTGGACCAAGCAAACAAGACGACAGTTTTTTTTCATCCAATCCTCATCATACACCAGCTATAACTACTGGTTTGGCTTTAGACCACGTGTAAGTAAATTATCAGTTTTTTTATTGATGGGATCTTGAGCTCTCAGTTTATCTAGCTCTAGGCTAGAGCACGGATGACTAGGATGGAGCCAGCTTTCCCAGAAAGCACTGGCTCTCCCGCGTACTGATTGAACCCGGCCAACTGTTGACGTTGGACTTCGGCAGGAAGGTGCATGGTCGCTGGCCAGGTGGGCACCACCAGTTTAGTGATCATTCAGCCGTTAACGCTTGCAAAACCCAGTGGTTCTATTGCTCGTGGTAGACCGCTAGGATATAGACCAAAACAACCCCAACAATTATTTTGGTAGAGAAAATACTCCTATGAAATGATCGTGGTTAGTTTCAAACGACTTAAAGAGTTTACGAATGTTATAATGAAACAAAAATGTACAATCCGTCAAGAGACTCGAACCCGCATCTTATCCAAAAGCCGGAATCGGGTTATGCATTTTCGTGTCAATATAACTTTTGTAAATGGTGTTGTGACCAAGTGCAAAGTGAAATACAAAAAAAATGCTAATATGGTTTATAATAAATTGTAACTTACAAATATCGTAAAAAAAATCCAAAAAAAGAAAATTCGACTCTACATGCAAGTTACTTGCAACCAATATGGAGTATAGAACCAATAACGTCTTTAAAATTAAATGTTATTTTCATATGAGCTGATTTAATAAAAAAAAATATTGTACGAAGAGGAAGCGCTTGGCCTTGATCTCACCTGGTAACAAGTTGAGATAAGGCAGAAGATGGAGGCGCACTTCACCCGGAATCCTCAATAAACTGAGGAACTGGCTATCTTAACTCTGAATGGCGGAACACAACATTTTTTTAAGAATTGTTATTAAGCCGACTTAAACAAACAAAATCCTACCACCAATCAAACCAAGCACTATATATTGTACTGCCCATGGGGATCGATCCCGGGACCTATGGATCCGAAATCGGTGGGTTGGACCACTAGACCACAGAGGCGGATAAATTCAGATTCAGTGGCTATTATTACATGTAGGCTACGTGTAATAATAGCATATATACATATAAATATAGCATAATACTTACATGTAGGCTACATGTATATTAGCATGGTATGTAGTGGCGAATTGGTATTTCGATACAACTTTTTCACCGTCTCGCTTTACACTACAAGCTTGATTTTAAGGGCATTGGCAAATTTGTGTATTTTCCAGCAACGGACACGGCTTGTCACTGACTCAAACCCAAATGCATGGAGCGGATAGGGTAGCCGCCGCTGGACAATTAAACTTACTCAACACTGAAAACCACAAGCTGGGTACGTCAGCATTCGCAGCGCACACCATGCCCGCAGCCCCAGGCGCCTCTGACTTCACCACGTACGGTGGCGGTGCCCAGTACTTATACAAGTAAGTATCTCTACTTAGTTATACCTACGATAACTCCAAATTGCTATCGTAGAGAAATTAATATTAGATTCGTTCAGTAGCCGTGAAAAGTGTACAAAAGAACGAACAGAGCTACTTTAGAATTTTTAATGATGTATGGATGTATGAAAGGATGTAACGGATCTATGTCCATACGGAGCTCACTCTTCTTAGCCACCTCCATATATAATAGTAACCACTAACATATAACACAAATGTTATGGTACTTTAAACATATTTTACACGACACGACCGTACTCACTCGAGCTACTCCACTTACCCCCATCACTCTATTACGCGACCACACACTCATTTTTCATACACACTTCACACAACACACTTCACAAACGGTTGCCTGGAAGAATCGCTTTCAGCGATAAAACTGCCCATTGTTTTCCCAGTGTCGTTTAGATTAAGTTTTCTTCTTTCAGTATTTTGTGATGTTTTTATGTAAGTTTTATGTTTTATGAACAATAAAGAGTCAACATCTATCTATCAATCTACTTCACACTGCTTACTACACACATCCACACAGTATCATCTACTCTTCCGCAATCCAATCGTTTAATAATAGGTTAAATTCTCAACTTTACGCCTTCACTTAGAATACAAGCATATTTTTTTTTAATAACCTTAACTAGATACAATCTGAAAGAGTGCTGTTTGCCAAGACACAAATTACCACTTAGTTTGGCAAATAGAGCACATAAATGGAATAGGTAACTTAATTATAAGGTATCAACTAAAAAGTTAAAAATATTAATATATTATATTTTATAAATACTCCGATAGTAAGTAGAAAATATGAATAAGATCGTATTGCTGGTGGCTTGGATTGCTATAGCTCGCCTGCCAAAGTCCAGCGTCATGTAGTTAGCTGTTTTCAGTGCGCGGGAGTACTAATGCCTTCAATAGGCTGCTTCTGGGAAAGCTAGCTCCGTTGTAGACCTCATTCTCGTCCAGGTAAAAAGCAGATGAGCCTCGAGATCAAAAGCTTACCACATTACAAAAAAGAAAAAGAACTTTATTCGCTTCAACATTTTGTTTGTTTTTAGAGACACAATCGGTGCAAAAGCAAGCGCAGCATACACACCCCATTTTGACAAGACGGACCTGTCGATCGGCAGCAGCTTGAATATCTTGAAATCAGAAAACGGTCGCTCTTCGCTAGATTTGAATGCTGGACTCTCCAATTCATTCTCACCTCACATGCCTAGGCATGGCCACTCCTGGGACCGGAACATGGGGATAACTTGAACAAAATACTGGCTGGTAATATATAACACACCATCATTTATGTGGATAATCTGATCATCGCAATAAAGAAATAGAACAGCATTTTCTGACTTACTGCACCTTCTGTATACTCTACTTATCTCAAAACTTATCCTTTGCATTCCATAATACATGCCTGTTTAAAACATTTTTTTTATAAATTATAAGTTAAAGAGCTAACCTAAAAGAAAAAAAACTAAAAAAATATAGATAAATAATTAAAATTAAATATGCCTTTATTCCCTCTTCTAAGCCTCTAGACCTAGATCTTATAATGTTTTCTATTTTATCCTGTCTTTTGCGTTGCATGTCCATTCTGAACCTGCAACCGTTTTCAAATCATCTTCCCAACGCTTGGTTTGTCTGCCTTTGCCATTTAAGATGCATGTGTTGTGTACTTTCCTCTTTTCTTTAATAGGCATATGTTCGTTTTTCATGACTTGGCTCAGGGACCAAAATCGTTTCCAAGTGTTTGTTATTCTTCTTTCAATTTATTTTTGCATTGAAACTCCCGTTGATATATGTTGACCCAAATAAATATACTCCGCGATGTAATCTATTTGTCCTCCGTTGAGTTTAATATATTTTTGTGTTGAATTGGTCATAACCTTTGTTTTGGCAGTTCTCATTGACAGCCCTGCTTTAGAGCTTTCATCCATGAACATATACTAAAACTGGACAGCGCACTCAAAAATTAGGTACATGAAATTAACACTTCAAGCGCTGAAAATAAGTTTCAAAATTGTTTGTCTAATGTCAAAGTAGAAAAACGAGCCAGGTGAGATAGCTCAGTTATAGTAATGCTTCCTTGTCTAACATGTTGCCATTACATATTGAATTCCTCTTTGGTAAGCCTTTGGAGCTTTCTTTGATTTTCTTCATTTTTTGTGATATTAATTTGATAGACATTGCATAAACAAATACTTAATATATTTTTTATTTTACAACCATGAAATCCTCTACCACAAAGTGACTTACGAAATACAGAATTTTGGCGTGTCCATGATATTGGAGACAAGAAAAGGTAAACGATAGACTCAGGTACTAACATAACGCATTCACAAATTTTTTTTATCAACTACTTTAGTGGTTCTGACTTGAGAAAAGGCGCAAGTCCTTAGAAAAAACAAATTTAATAAAAACACTATAAACCTATTACTGTTACAAATTACTGTTACAATGATAAGAAAATAAATGTATCTACTAATTCGTATTTTCATTCATGAAAGTGGGCGGTGTGGACACCCTATTAGGACGAGACGAATTACTATTCTCAAACCTCTCGCTCGACTCGTTTTGAAGAATACAGTGCGTAGTCCAGTTTTAGTATAGGTTCATGCTTTCATCAGCTCATGACGAGTCAACAATCATGTGATAAACATAGCGGTTTATTATGTTTTTGGGTGTAATATTGTTTCATTAATATGTACAGAAATTTGTGTTCGGGCTATAGAATGTAAGTTAATTCTCTATTAAATAAAGGTTGTAGCTTAAAACACCAGCAGTTTTACTCTAACTTTCTTTTTAACGGTTTTTACTGTTTAAGACACATTCACACGTAACGTTAAACGTCAGGCAACACCGACTCTTTGGTCTAGAGGTTTGCCCAGCAATATGGCACCATAATATTTATAATTTTTTGTTATTATTAATATCAGACCCAAAGGCCCCTGGTTTGATACCCAGGAGGATACAAAGTTGTGCTTGGTTTGGTTGGTGGTAGGTATAGGACAGTTTTACTCCAATCTTCCATGTTTATACGATTTTTACTTTTGTTTAAGTAAGGATTGGAGTACAATTGGTAGGTACGTTTACAAGTATATTATGAGGTAAAGGTAATTTAGTCTGTAGGTAGATATGTAATTTAAGCTTGTGATAACAATTTGGTAACAACAAAATGAACAAACTGAGAAACTAGCTAATCTTGAAGATTTTTTTCTGGCTACCTCTAAGTGCCGGAACACAACATTTTTTTAAAGAATTGTTGTTACTTACCATCAACCAAACCAAGCACAATATTGTACTCCCCTGGGGATCGAACCCGGGCCCGCGACCTCTGGATCTGACACCGGTGAGCGGACTAGACCACAGAGGTGGTTAAAACTTTAAAAGATTTTAGTGGACATATATATTCAGAGTTTTTCTTTATATTTGGTTAGCAAAAAAACAGCTAAAGGTATAACAGCATATAATTCAAGCCAATAGCAGAGTACGTCAGTGGGTGACAAAATACATTTTGGATCAAACTGACCAAAAACTCTAAAGACTTGATTAGCTGGTCGTTTAAATGATTACCGATACATACATAAATCACAATCGCTCGCTGCCTGAAGCGCCTCGCAGCCCTAGACGCCATCATCCTGAAGAGCATATCTCGGGACGGGACTCCTCTTTACATTACATTTTAGTATTCAAAAAACTGTCAGTCATAGACAGTCGATAGTTTTGCGAATCCTTGGCATTCATCGCATAAAGGTCTCAGCAATTACAATTTACAGCCAAGTAATAAAATCAATTACGATGAGCGAGATGAACTAGTTGATTAAATGTTTTCATACATCAAAAGTACTTCCATAATTATTCGTGTCTGTTCGTAGCGTTAAACGTCAAGCGACACCTCATCGGTCTAGTGGTTCACCCACCTGTATCAGACCCAGAGATTCCTGGTTCTTTCCCCAGGGGGTACTAATTTGTGATTGGTAATATGGAACCAACCAAGTTATGTGACATTGTTTTA
Source organism: Venusia cambrica (assembly GCA_951394065.1). Taxonomy (NCBI): domain Eukaryota; kingdom Metazoa; phylum Arthropoda; class Insecta; order Lepidoptera; family Geometridae; genus Venusia; species Venusia cambrica. The sequence goes on along the minus strand of OX596047.1, from coordinate 13,081,327 downwards.
GTCCGCCTGGCATACTACCACTATCTTACGTAAGTCTGACGGAAAAATAATAATAAAAAATGGTTGTGTTCCGGCATTTGCAGGAATTATAACCATACCCAGGCTTCTAAATAAGTCTTTTTAGAGTCTACCCAAGCTGTCGCGGTTGTGGTGGTGATAGCCTTTTTAAGTCTTCGTGGTTGACAGTTGGTGTTGTATTGGTTGCTATGTAGGTATTTATTTACCAAACAAATGTATAAATATAAGTATAATATACACAATCGAGTTACCATACTACAAGTTATTCTTAGTTTGGGGCTAGATGGCACTGTAATATTTATATATATATATTTTAAATTTGCGATTCTAAATTGTTGTGTTCCGGAATTTAGAGGTATGATAGCCAGTTTCTTAGTCTGTTGAGGATGCCGGATAAAGTGCGCTTCCACATCGGCTTTATCATTACTTACAGGTGAGATAAAGGCTAACGTTTCTCCGCCATACAATATAAAAACAAAATGATAAGCCGGTTATTTATCTTGCTGGTCAGGATTGATACATGGCAATTACTAGACATAGACAAGTGAAACAGTGGCGTAATACTAGTTGCGTAAATACATTTATTTCTCAATGTGGGCGTTGATTGAATATCACCTAAATGCAAATTGTTTCTTTGACGTAGGTAGATTAGTACCGAGTAATTTTTAAATGTAATGTGTTTAAATGACTAATAAATTAGTGAGTATCCAATTAAAAGCATAAAATACCGACTTAAAACAAACTCGTAAATATGATCTTGAATTATTGTTAAATGTCGTTTTGGTGCTTTTTTTTTATTGTGAGATGAAAGTCTGCTTGCGTTACTATCCTGTGGGTCATTACTGCTGGGACGCCATCCGACTCATGACTAGGGATTGATTCATAGTTCGTCACGCGAACTCATTGGGTATTGAAAAATGACACATTAGGCAGCCTATCTTGTTAGTTGGAATTGATATTGGTAATTACTAGAAAGGGACAAGTGAACAATTGATATATTTAGTAGTAGGTCAGCTTTCTGCGCTGTAGGTTGTGGGTTCAATTTCCACCCAGGTCGGACACATTTGTGTAATGAACAAAGATTTTTGTTCTGTGTGTGGGTGTTGTTTGTGTGATAAGTATGTGTTTACAACAAAAAATACCAAATATATGAATTCTACCCGTAATCTTCATAGTTCCCATATCACAAGTTTTGCATAGTTTGCGGCTAGATGACGCTGTGAATTTTATTTTACATGTGTTTCCAAACTCGGTGGTTCTAGGATTTGGCGATAAAGTTAAGATATAGACTCTCGGAATATATGGTATGAAATGACACATGTGAATAAAGCAAGAGAAGTATGTAAGGATCGTGTACTGTGGTACCTATACAACATCCCTATATCCATCCTGTACCTAATTCTATCGCCATAACAACAATTCTAAAATTGTTGTGTTCCGGCATTTAGAGGTTAGATAGCCAGTTCCTGAGATTCTTGAGGATTCCGGGTGAAATGCGCTACCACCTTCGGCTATCATAACTTGAAAATCAGGTAAGATAAAATACACCTCTCTGGAACATAGGCGTGAGTTTATAAGACATACAAAAAATAAGATCGTTTTGTCTGTAATACATACAAAAAATCTTCTACTATCCACAAGTATTCACATTTTTTTTTAGAAAGCATTCCTTAAAAGGTAGTCCTTTCAAGACTATAGGTCCAGGATATGAGTTACGCATAAATCAGATTGAATGGACACTACACCATTTCAAACTGTTCTTGGTATTAAGGAACTTGCGTTAACGCAAGTCGTAATTGATATTATTTGACATACCCAGTAGAGCTTTGCTACGTTCGTGGGGCACATTAAATGTTTCAAGAACTTTAACCAAAAATAAGAAATAGGTTGTATTTCACTCAGTGGGTGAGTATTGCCATCCAAAGTGGTAATGCCGCCAGTTCTCTGGCCACGTTACAATCTGGTGGTAACAACGATCGACTGGGTTATCTATAAGATATTAATTATGTAGATAATACATTTGATAATTTTACTTGTAAGTTAGTACCATTTACATAGTTATTTAATAAGTCATGGATTGAAGTAGGTCGTAAAAGCAAACCGTACAGTTATTATTTCATTAGAAGGGCACCAGCATACTTTTACGTATGTTATATTCGATAACACATTTATTTTTATCACCAATTCGCCTGCCATGTGTGGTGATTAAACCAAAATTCTTTGCATTAGGCTCAGTCCAAAAGTGGCTTTCAAAAACTGTTGAAGAAGATTAATAAACTAGACAGCTACTAAACTAACTAAAAGTAAATAACTACTTATTAACGCTATCTCTATTCAATAAAATTACAATTAAACTAACTATGTACAAAGGAATCAGTCAGATTACCTAAGGACCGCTACAAACGGCCTATAGGTAACTCAACTGTTCCAGACCAGTACCAGACGGAAGCGTGCCCAAGACACTGGCTGCATTGCCACGCTGAATAGCTATGCTAATTCGCTGGCCTAAATAAGAGCCAGCCCTTGGGTCACGGGTCGCCTCAATCAAAAGCCCCGCAATATTTTTGAAAACCCGAAGGGCACCGGCTCCCCACGGACCCAAGGTCTCCACCCCAAAAGGCTCAAATAGGTAAGCTCTGTCGAGACCACTATATTTGCGCCTTTTGTGATCCTCGGCCGAATCAGCCGTCCCACACCAAAGGCCTACTCATTTCCCAAGGGACAAGAGTCATACCGTCGGGCCGCTTACCATCATCACGTAACAGACCATTCGGTTCAAGAACGGCTGGCACATTGACACTGGTAAAAGCTCGACGGATAATGTCATTAAGACTAGCGTGGCGCGAAATCCTGCCGGCAGACCTTGTGCACGAAAGTCCGTGAAAACCAAATTGATCTACGGCCGCACCGCACCGGCACTGGTGAGAGGCGCAGCATCTTGCACCCAACCGAAGACAAGTGGCAATACGGAAAGTTACAGGATCCATAAGTGTACCGGTATTGTAGGATGGATGTGCTTGCAGCCAAAGACCTGATTCCCATTTTGAAACAGCTAAGAGACGAGCACGATCTGTGGAGGTTGAGCACGTATGTAATAGATAATTCCGTGTCAACTCGCACAGAGGCCTTATTAACTCAACGGATTGGAGTTCAAAACTGGCAAAGCAGCCTTATAGGGTTACATTACTTTGATTTTATCGTTTTATGATCTTAATACCTACCAAAATATATGAACAATTACAACAATAACCAAGGCCACCAAACACAATCCAACCTATCATTACGTACATTAACACCAAACAGTTATTAAACTATTTTTAAACATGTAACATCAAATTAAACAAAATTGCTTTAGCCTTATAAACGTTCAAATTATCTAGTAGCAAGCAAAATTAGATCGCAATGTTGTAAGTATCGCGATAAATTTGCATAATATTTCTTCTTCCTATTTATTAGATTGAAATAACTTCCTTCATTCTGTAATTATGAAGAATGCTGTTTTAATCAAACGTACTTTTGCGATAAAAACTCGGAATTTTATTGACATTTCGTATTTTTTTATTGAAGAGTAGAATCTTGGTGCTTTATATTGTATAATGTCTTTATGCTTTATTTATCTTATTAACCTTATATAAAATGCTAACTGACTCACTGATAACAACGCACAGACTAAACGGCTAATCGTAGAGACATGAAATTTGGAGGGTATGTTTGTCTTGATGCGAAATGAGTGCTAAGAAGGGGATTTTGAAAATTCGTGCCCTAAGGGGTTCAAAAAAATTATGCCCGAACTCTGAAACCGTGCATGATAAGAGGTCAAAATTATCATTAAACATTGTTATTTTACAGAAGAAACGATGTACGTGGTTTCTATAATAAACTGGTGTATTTTGAGTGCTTTATATGCAATGGATGAATGTCAAAACTACTCAGGTCTGATGATGGAGTGGAATCAATATAAAGGGGTTTTTTCACTAAATAACAGTAATACATATTAAGAGCGTTGCGCATTTAACATGATTGTATGTGTGATACTCTTTTACGAACCATGTAAACCAAGAGTCTTACGATGATGACAGCGGAACTCCAGAATAATGCATGGTAGTCGTGCTTATACTTTTTGAAATCGGTATAACGAGGCATTTAACGACAAATGACTGTATTTACCCGGCCGTAGCAGTCGCGGCTTAAGAATCGACCCCCTCCATAAATAAGTGACTATATCGACGATAAGAACGCGTGGCCCGATGTTGCTATACCAGTTGACAGTTAAATGGTGTTTTTCAATGTCAAGAAACTGCCCATTAGATAGTTATGTAGTAATCAATGTTTTAAGATAATATTAAGTTTTTAGTTTTATGATGTAGGTAACACTTGTAATGTTATTAAATTATTATAAACAATGTACCTAAATGTTAAATGGATTTTCAAAAAAATTAATCAGCCCGAGGTTCTTGCCTTTCTCCTTGTGTGCTGGTCGCGATTCCGAACAGGCGGTAGATTTGACGTTTCAAAATGATCCTAAAAATCTTAATGAATAAAAATATTTGACTTTGACTTTGACTTCCAACTCAGCCCGCGGCTGTCGTAAAAGCCGATTTAAGAGATCTCACCAGAGGAAGCGGCAGCTTCCTGTTGTATGTTACATAACGCCTTTACTGTGATCACCAACCCGCCTGCCAAGTGTGGTGATTCTGGCAAAAACCCTCCTGTTTTTGGAGGAGGCTCTGTCCAATATCCAATTAACCACTTCATAAATGGGCTGTTGACGTTACTGTATTTGCGACCCTTGACTAATGTAACTTGACTACTTGATACATAGTAATCTTCTGATGCATAAAAGGAGTGGCTGAATGACTGACTGACTGATTCAACTAGAAACAACGCTGGGCGTAAAGACTTGAAATTTGGAGGGTACGTTTGTCTTGGTGTGTAGGCGTCCGGTAATAAAGGAATATGGAAAATTCGCACCCTTAGGGTTCAAAATGGGGTTCAAAGTTCGGAGTAAGATGTTGCATATCCCTGAAACCACAAATGATAGGCACTTGAAAATTAGTATTTTGTTTGGCCATAATAAATATGGCATATTTTCGGTTTTTTATCATTTTCAGAAATAACGGGCGGGGTTGGGGTGTCCAATATTCAGACCTGACTGATAAACAAAAAAAAATAGGGGGTTCCCATACATGAAACGTTTTTATTATTTTTTATTTTCGACCTGTATAATAACAAAGTTGGTGTGAGAATATAGTGTGGTAAATAAATACATGAATAATAAAATCTGGCCAAACGTGAGTCGGACCGGCACTAAGACTTCAAAAAGCCTGCATTTTTGGAATGTGGGTCAGAACTCTCGGTGTGCGTGTCTGACTGAACATCATGTAGGTATGTACATCATCCAACAAATATATATATTTATAATATAATTGGACCTATTTAAAAAAAACAATAAGCAGACGAAGTCGCGAGTAAACGCTAGTGTATGATATAAATGAGAATAGAGCTCATTCCTAGTCTGTTTTATCGCAACAGTATAATCTTGAAGTTCAAATCCAGAGCAAATAAGTGTTTTTTCAATTGGACGACGGGCAAGCGCTTTGCCATCATCTCACCTGGTTACGAGTTGTTCCTGCTTAACTAGTTGTCATGCCATTTTTGTTAAAAATCCCTAGTAAAACTTAAACAAAGAAAATTCTTAAGCCGGTTTTTGATACCGCAAATATGATGTCTTTACCGCGAGTACACTATCACAGCTTGCACCCTGCAGCAAAATCGCAACATGACGGGAGCTGCAATGAACTTTAACATTTCCACATAGGGCCGAGATGGTCTGCCCTCCTAGCTTCTATTACTTACAAATACTTCAGACCAACAATTTTACTTTAAAGTGCTTTATAATGTCTCACTCGTACCCTTATTCAAGCTGGAAAATTAATGTTTTAGTATTTCACAATCATAACTTAGCCTTGTTACATCCAATGGTGAAGAAAGGCCTTCAGTTACATGAAATCAAAACCACAAGAAGAGAAGAGCAGCCACCCATAACTTCTCCTACTACCGCTACTCTTTGTGTTTGGTAGTTACTAGTTACTAGTATAATAAGAACAATAAGAGCCTACTCTGAAAATTTCAAGCCGGCACAGAATCGGGTCTTACGACATCCATGGGTAGACAAACCGCCTATGTGGTCTAGTAGTTCAACCCATCGATTTCATATTCAGAGGTCCCGGGTTCGATCCCCAGGCGGAGTAATATTGTGCTTGGTTTGGTTGGTGTTAGGATTTTTTTTAACTCCGTCTAGCTAGCTACCACAATCTTACCTAATTCTGTCGCCATAACAAATAAATAAATATTAAATATTACAGAACATTAACTTTACACAGTACCATCTAGCCCCAAACTAAGCATAGCTTGTAATATGGGAACTAGATTACGGATGGAATACTTAAATACTTTTTGTAAATATATACGTACCATATAATTGTACGAACACCCAAACGGTGGGAATCGAATCCACAGCCTACAGCGCAGAAGGCAGAGCTACTAACAACTGAGCTATGAGGCTTGTTCAAACAACAATTCTTAAAAAAAAAATTGTGTTCCGGCATTTAGAGGTAAGATAGCCAGTTCCTCAGTTTTTTGAGGATTCCGGGTGAAGTGCGTTCCCACCTTCGGCCTTATCTTAACTTGTAACCTTAGTGAAATGAAGGCCAAGCGCTTTATCGTCGTACAATAAAAAAAAGGAGACCAATTTTTTTAGACGAGGCCTTCACGGTCAGAAACATAGAAGAAAGAAGATGCGCTGGTAGGTATTAATTTACAATTTTTATTGTTTTACCATTCAAAAACAAGCTAAGAGCAGTCAAAAGCAGCTGATCGCCGGCTTTCACCTTAAACGTTCAATTTACGGATGCCAGTGCCGGCCAGTGTCTTGAACTAAACTGTCTCAATTAGTGCCCGGATAGATGACCCCGTAATTTCGTCGGGTACGCTGCCGCTGTTATTAGGTTAAGTGCAGTAGGGTTCGTATGATCTAGTGTTATGGGTCCGTTGATTAAGAATGTAGCAGTATTTTATAACTTCCTAGGTTCATTAGATATTTTTGAAGAACTTTTAATAAAATAAAAAAATATCAATGTTAGTGGAGTGTTGTATTGAATGTTAAGTATGTATTTACAAAAAATAGTACATAAGTAGGTATAACATTCGTAATCTAGTTCCCATGTCACAAGCTTTGCATAGCTTGGGACTAGATGGCGCTGTATGAGATTAATGTCCTGTAATATTTATTGATTTATTTATTAAGTTGACTCAGCGCCATCTAGTCCCAAACTAAGCATCATCATCATTATCATCATCAACCAATTGCAGTCCACAGCTAGACATAAGCCTAGCTCCTAGGTCTCTCCTAAGCTGGGTCTTCGGCTTTCATCAACACGTTTGTGCCAGCTACCTTGCGCCAATCAGCTCTCCATAAACTTAGCATTGCTAAATAAATATACATTTATATGGCTAGATAATGGATAAATACATATATACGTATTTTTTTATAAATACATACATATACTATAACACAACACAGAAACATAGAACAAACATTCATCACACAAATGATTATTCCGGATGGGAATCGAAATCACAGCCTGCGGCGCAGAAGGCAGTGCTCCTACCAACTAAGTGGTGACGCTCGTTAATAGATATAGATAATGTATTTAAATTCATGTAAGGTCGGCTTTTATTAGTACTGGCGTATACTACCCATAGCTACCGACATATTTTATGGTAGTGGCAACATCCAAACAGGCAAAATGTTCTTAAAAAATCTAACTGAAAGACGATAATTAAATTTACTGACTTCCGAATAGAACCCTACCGCTTCCTCTTGTAGATATTATAAGGCTAAGTGAATGAAGTATATTGCAGATAGGCAGCCGCATCCACCTAAGTATCAGACACCATTACTGCGATCACCAATCTGCCAAACCCGCGTCAAGAAAAAGTGGAAGCTCATGTCACACACTGCATACTTACTGGCTGTTGACGGGTTGATAAATATTCCGGACTATGTTTTTGGACTGCACCAAAAAGGAACTACAAACTCTGTAGCTTCATAATATCAAATAGCGCAGTATATATATATATATATATATATACTGAAATACATTCATTTCATATAACCCCGAATAGACATTGAGCAAAAATCGTATTTTTGGAACAAGATTTTTGATGGAATACTTTGATTATATTTTGAGTAGCAGTGATCAACATCATCTTAATCGAACTATTGCAGTCCATCGCTGGACATAACGTCTCTTCCGAGTTATGCCACTGAGCCCAGTTCTCGTCTCTGCCCATTCAGTTTGCAGTTATCACTTTAGCAGTAGAAGCTAATAAAGTATCAAAACTAGTATTCCACGATACAGAACCTCGGATGCAATAGCATGCACCGGCGGTGACCGCGCCTGTTTGGCGCACGCGCACAATGATCTAGTTATTTTTGAGATTGCGAAATGTCATAGCATTCTACACTGTACTAGCTGTTACTGTAAACATACTTAACCGGAACCTAAAATCACTTCTGGTACTGATACAAAAACCTGTTAAACCTATTTTAGATCCTCAATTTTTTTTTTAATACGTCATTTATATGTGCGTATTTTTAAGGTTTATACGAGCTTGTAATTCACATAAGGTAAAATAAAAAAAAACATCTGAATTCAGAAAAGGCTCTATCCATTGGTAATTTCTGTTAACGTAAAGAACTCTATAGACCTCTCTGATTTAGGGAATAATTGTATAGGTGAAGTCAATAGAGATTGTGCTTCGAATAATATGAGGAATAAAGTTTTTCTAATTCTTAGTACCAGCACAAAGACCATCGCTGACGTCACCGTATCGCGATCTAACCTGGAGCGCACCGTTTTAAAAAGATATTAATATAACAATAAGCAAGAGGCGTGGTCGGGCAACGAGGTACAGATATCACGACCTCCGCTCTACGGCCTCGCTCCCGGCCCGTCTGAATCATGCCTTTCCGCGTTTAATTAGACCATGAATGTCAAACACAACTCTTTTGTCGTGAATTACATAATCATCATGAATTACAGAATCTATAATATCAGAATTAGCAAGCTGAAGTGGCAGTGGGCAGGCCACTTAGCTCACATAACCGGAATAAATCCGCTGAGGTTCTTGCATGGCAACCGAGATTAAGCCCGAAACGGATTGGGGGAAGACCCCCCACTCGTACTACTGGCGGTTGCAGGAAATCGATGGATGAAGGATTCTCAGGGTCGTTTATTGTGGTGTCGATTAAGGGAGGCATATGTTCAGCAGTGGACGTGTGTGATATGATTGATGAAATAATCATTACTTTTAAATTCATCTAGCTTTGAGGTTGGTGGAAACAGCGACCTAGTGGCTTACCCCGGGCAACTGAATCGTCATACTTTGTTTGCTGCTGGTATTAGGGCTGAATATTCTCATCTCTCTTAAAGTCCATCGCCCAGAAACAAAGGCGGTTCGTTATTCGTAAACAATAAAAATATATAAATAAAAAATAAATAATTTTAAACACCTACGATGCTTTTTACCTGGTTTTAGCTAGGTTAATAAGTTGACTTATCCGGGCAAAACGGACAAGGATCAAAATTTTCTTGCCGTGGTGGTCGCGGTTTATTAATTGACCCCTCCAAATTAGCCCGCGGATGTCGTAAAAGCCAATTTATAGATTTGTCAATAAAAAAGGTAGCAGCATACTTCTTTGTTATCTTGATCACCTTCACTGCTATCAACGATCCACTTATCAAACGTGATGATAATGGCAATTTCTTACAATTTAGAAAAAAAACAGTATTGGACATTTATGGGTTGTATAAGAAAAGGATAAGTCTTATAAAAGACATTTCACGTTGAAAATTACCAGTAGTTACGAAAGCACGCCCACGGGTAGCTTTAGAGAAAGCTTTTCTTTTCAATTTGGCCTTTGCTCCTTGTATTATCTCAACTACTCAGATAGTTGAGTTTCATATTCAATTTCTTAAACATCTATCACAACAAATCACTTTGTTAAATGATCTGCTATCAAAAAGCAGATATACCACCAAAGCATTGATTTCGCGATTTTTTTGTTGTCTAGAGTTAAGCGCGCAGTTCAATAATGTGATAAAGTTAGATAACAGGTCCAATTACTCAATAGCAGCTTATCTCTTATCTCCAGAAAATCGCATAACACGTTGTAGACAAAGAGCCGGATTCGATTAAATACGACATTTAACACCGTATTAAGCTGCTATTGTCATTGCTTGCATATCAATGAATGTATTATGGCTTATGGATTAATTATGGTCAGTATGTTTTGTTTATGATTGTAGTCACTGGTTCCGATGATTCAAGATGATATGAACAAGGTAAATAAAACTGACCTTGAAGACAAGTATCGGTTCGAAAGCAGAACTGAGCAAAGATATTACGGATTCTTACCAAACAGAATATTTATTTCATTATTTTGTGTACGTGGTATTCCACCATCTAGTCTGCCGATAGCTTATTTTAGTAAACTTAGCTTTTTCAAATGGTGAAAGGGGTGGCGATTTGTGTGACCAAGAGGGTATCCAACCCTCCGTTCAGGAGGTTGCTTGGGCTCGAATCAGTTCGTGAACCAATAATTATTTCGGTGTTTCCTTTTTTGTACGCAAGAGATATTCATGCTCTTGCATACATACATGAACTGCGTCTGACTACTCCCAGCAGGTGATCCTCTAATGATCTGAATCCTGAATGAGCAAACAGTAAACAGAGGCGAGCCCAAGAAGAAGAAAAGGCATGAGTCTACTTTTTATGATGAAAGGGTTATAAGATGTTATTATTTGTATAGTAATCTCAATAAGTGTCAAATGTTTTGCTTGTTTGAATTTATTTCGGGAACAATTGATTGAAAAAATCATTAATATCTTTAACCTACTCAATTCGGAATAATATTATACGATTTCGGAATTTATGTTGTTTGGTCAAAGCTTTATTCAGTGAGAGATAACCAATAACTTGACAAAGGCCAACCGCTCTCCAATATCATAAAAAGTCAACATTTTACTCAACTTTGCTCTTGTTACCAACCTTGCTCAAGATCGTAATTATAAATCTCAACTTGTGACCTACCAGAGACTTTCATATCACGTGGGTTCAGAACCACCGGTTCTTTTTTCTTTTAAGTAATTCTTTTAAGTAAACGTGCTGGTTGAAACCTAGGTATAGGTAGTATATCTTTTTTTGATTGGCATTGAGTTCCTACTCGCTATTTTTTGGAAGTAAATAGTTGTAGACTTTGTTGAACATATTAAGTTTTATCCCCTAAAAAATTGCCATAGAACTATACTATAGAAGCTAAGATAAACATTTTGTTGGAATCGAATTAGACTAACTGCGCACCATGCTGTATCATCTATCTTTGTAGTCCGAGAAATCTCACAAGTAAGTATTTTTATTGCAACAGAAAATCCTTCAATTTTCTTATCTTTTTTTATCTCTTGTATCAATCGCAACCCTTTGCGAGTCGTATATCATTTACGTATATCTGACCTTTGATCATGACTGTGAACCCATTCTATTGTGCGTAGGTATTGTAAGCCAGTTCTGCCTACCACGGCATCTCAATAACTTACTGTTGACGCCGGACAGTCTAATTCACTGTCTTGTACAACTAAATTTAATACTTATGTACTTTTTCTAGGGATCATCTCCTAGTGGTCTACCCCGCGCAACAGAAGTGGTGAATGATCCAATTGCTGATGTCACATCAACAGCCCATTTCATATTTTCAGGTTTTGCCATAATCACCACGATTGGCAGGTGGATTGGTAGTCGTAGTAAAGGTGAACATAATAAACAGAAGGAAGCTGCTGTCCTTATTCTGGTGAAATCACTCAGTCGGCTTTTACGGCATCCATGGGCTGAGATGGAGGGGTCGATTCACCGCTATGGCAACTCACCCAACCTCACCTGTAAAGTTCCGATTGACTGGTCCGCGTGTCAGTGCTTTTAATAGGCAGCTTCTGAGAAAACTCGCTTCACAGATCTCATACCCGATTTGGTAATGGTCAGATGAGGTCAAGAGTTTACCCATTGAAAAGTATTATTTCGCTACAGGGGCTGGTTTTCATACATTTTGACATACTGCCCTCGCTAGCAACTGTAGTTGGCATGACTGTACCTGTGGTAGACACACAGTTAAATACTTCAATGTACAGCGGGTATTTGATCTCGATCGGCGATCTGCCTCTCATTTTCACTGTGAACGGTCGACGCTCGAAGGTCACAACCGAAATTAAAAGTGTTTTAGTACTACCTATCTGATTACAGGCTTATTACGTTTTGCACTGGGGAGTGTGTGTCTGCCAAAGCTTTAACACATCTATAAAATTGTAGTGTCTGTTTTTAACGTCAAAATAACAGTTTTTATTATAAAGCTTAATTTTGTTTTGTCTGTCTGTCTGTTTGTTCCCGCTAATCTTAGCGTCAACCGAAAAATATAAAACTTGTTCCAAGGTCAACTCATAACCTTGACGCAAGTATAAATGCGCGGGATCAGATAATTAAAATTAAAATAGTATAATTTACATTATCTATTGAAATGTTTAGCTCAAGTATGCATGCCTAGCACCTAAATTCTTTTTTTTATTGTACGAGAGTACACTGGGCCTTCATCTCACCTGGTTACAAGTATAGATAAGACCAAAGGTGGAGGCGCACTTTAGCCGGAATCCTCAACTAAATGAGGAACTGGCGATCTTAACTCTAAATGCCGGAACACAACAATTTTTTTAATGGTTTTTATGGCGACAGAATTAGGTAAGATGGTGGTAGCTAGCCAGGCGAACTTAAACAAAGACCTACTACCAATCAAAACATTTGGTTGCGCACTCTTACCAAAGTCTGACAACCTGCCGTCTATGTTCTAGGCTCTGCATATTGGCCTCAACAAGCAAATCACCAATGAGACTAGCAGCACTACCTTCAATCGATTCAGAACACGATTCAGAACGATGGCAGCAGAACTACATACAAGATCGGACCTGAGCTATCTTAACACTTAAGCGCTATCCCGGTGTGAAGTATCGCCGCACCTTAGCTAGGATACCTAGCTTTAAAGCAGCAAATTTGGCCTTGGACTCGATATGAATAAAATTAAGAAGTGTTTACATATTAGGGCAAGTGACTAAGTTTTATTGGCATGCTCTGGAGCCTAAACAGCTTTTATATTTTGACGTTTGAAGTGTTGTCAGGTTTGTCTTAAACCAGGTAGAAAAGTGTACCCACTAGAATTAAAATAAAACTTTAATAGACAAATGAAATATACATATATATATCAGAAGTATACCTACACATATATGTTGAATACCTATTATATGTAAATTAATATCTTAAAATTGTTCATGTCTAGTCAAATGTAGCCTAAATCGACAAGCTGAAATATGAAAACAAAAAAAGATAGAATGTAGTAAGTGAAGACCGCCTGTACCAAACTCTTTGGAAAACGTATTTAAGAATTAAAGTTTCTCATTACTTGGTTGGTTTAAGGTGTGTCCTGCTCATGATATGTATAGTGAAATCTATCGGCAGAATAAAGTAATAAGCACAATTTGTTGACATAAATATAACAACATGTAAGTACGCTTTCGTTGTTTAGTATAAAAAATATTTCACACAACTATTTTAGAGCGATAGCCAGTTTCAGACTGTTGAGGATTCCTGGTGAAGTGCACTTCCGCCTTCGGCCTTATCATAACATACAAACCAAGTGAGATGAAGGCGAACTAGCGTGGGTAGGTTAAGTTAGGTTAAGGTTAAGGTTTAGGTTAAGGTTATCCATCAATTGGATAACGATTTCAAGTTTGTCACTTCTAAAATACAAGCAAATCAGGGTGTAGATAGGACTTCAATGAAGCAAATAAACTTAGACTATATAGATCGCCATCGACAGTTTAATTGTTCTGTCAAAGGCGCCGTAATTACTACCCTAATAATGACAAACAGGTTTTTTGTGGGACTCTCTAGTCATTATATCGAGTTTAGCAATAAAAACGATTGTTTACTTATTACACTATAGTGCCAGGCGTTATAAAAACTGACTGAAGGTAGGCCACACATACCTTTATGAGACGAATAAGCAATAAGCATCTATAAATCAATCACATTACAAATATTAGTTGTAGCATAATATATAAGTAAGGTATAAAGTACAAGTATTTTTAATTCTAAAGAAAAGCAAGAATAACACTTTCAAATGGTTTCGAAATGATAATAGGCATATGTCTGTTATTATGATAAAAAAATGAAAAATAAAGTCTTCCTTAAAACGTAACAATTTCAAAAAATTACAGCGCGTGAGATGTTGATCACAAATATTTCCTGCTGTTTGCAATGACTTAGGACTGTATATAACACAAGAACTGAATGGTCATTGCAAAGCAGAGTTTCGAATAGCGAGCACATACAAATGACTTATCACGTGAGAGGAAAAAATCGTTTGGACCCAATTATCAACGGTACCAAACTTCATCAAACGTTCTGTCGATCAACGAAATAGATTTTTTATCGATTACGTAACAGTTACGTTCACATTGTAATTATTCGATCGCCTTCCGTGTGCGACGCGAACAATGAAATCGATATTGAGACGAAAACGAATGTTACGATAACAAATGTAGATCTCGGTCAATATTTTTTTGTTCGACACGCAATTTGATGACTTTATTGTGATTTTTTATGGACCGCAGGCTCAAGTAGGTTCCGCAATCTTTTTCAGTTGATTCAAGGACGTAGGCTGACAGTTCTTTGTTCTGAAGATGTTAAAGATTAAGATATATCTGGTTATACTATGTTAAATGATGACGTGGGTATAACTATTACCACTTATTTGTAACTAGGTACTCGGTATTAGTAAATCTGCCAAAAGTATGCATTCAGTAATGCAAAGTGATGGAATGCACACATTATCAATCTTGGTAGATTTCTCTGTGGTGCAACTTTCCAATCATCAAAATGATATTTTCCTTCAGCGCCACTGGATGACAAGGCCGCCTTTTCCATTCCGTCCACGTCAAAAATGACAGCGGTATGCTGGTTCAAAATTGTCAGGTTTATCAATATAAGTTTCAATTTAGTTCTAAACTTGAACGTGGTGTTATAACTTTTAGCTCATCAAATCGATTTCACTTCTTATCTCATCATAGGATTACTCGTATCGAATTAACTTGTCTCTATCAGTCTATTGCTAAGCTTTACTTCATCACGCTATGTTGCAGCTGGACCGGCTCAGGCGTGTTCTATGAATGATCGCGCGTGCTATCGCCCAACTTATCAGTTGCACAACGTAAGTACCTAATAATTACAACAGATGGCTATTGTTCGTTGCAGTGACCGATCGGCCTCAGGCGTTCGCGACCTTCAGTCTGCGCGGGAGCACGATTTTTTGACCACTGTTGTTCGATTGCGATAGATAGAGCTGCTGAAACAGAATGTATAATACATTCAACTACAAAAAAATACGTTATTATCGATAGGTAAATAATGAGTAAAAAATTACATACCTACTCAAACATTATTAGTGTGAGTGTGAGTTTATAATTATTGGTTTAAATCAGGTTTTTTAACAGTAATCTATCCAGTTTAATGTATTAACTAATGTTTGAAATTCATGGTATAACAATTATGTTTCATATTGAACCATTTGTTATTATATAACACACATATAACATACATAAAGAATATATCATATCCTTTTTCATCCCGATACTAGACAAAAACCTACCCCGAATACCTCTAACCATCTCAATCCTTTGTATATTTTCAAAAATCTAACAAATAAAAAAAACCCCGAACGTTACATTAAACTTTTTAAGATCCACCCACTTAGTAACACTGAAATGAAATAATATTGAATTAAATATTTCCTATTGCCGACCAGAAGTTTCATTACAATACTATAAATACCTAGCAGACGTATATGAATTCACGACGTAGGATAGGTATAAACATCTCTTTAAAATTCCACTTCAAAAAACCACGCATCGATTGCTACTTTTGATATTGACACTCATTAGTATATTTATGAATACTGTAGATCGGTTATCTCAAACTATTTTGCCTCTGTTAATAACCCGATACAGATACCGTGTTCTACCACAGAATAAGTACGAAGATATAAGTGTCTACATGCGCTTGACATGCAATGCTATCCGAGACTTGAGGAAGTCTCATACGGAGCCAGCGGAGTTTTTTTTTTATTGGTGATAAGCGTTTCACCGCCAGCTTACTTCAAAACAAGAAAAGCTGAGGCCTAAGATCGAGCACTCTTGTCTAAAAGGAACCTATTCACTCTGGACTTAATACTCCAAGATTGTACGTGCGAAAAAACAGACGAGGGCAAGGAGTTCCATTCGTTACCGGTATTAATGATAAAGGTAGAACTATCCAAACATAAAACCAAAATCTCTTGTAAATTGAGTTTTTTTCCATCATAGATATTATAATCAAAATATTGTGTTTTATTCCGGTATAATATATCTAAATGGGGGCATTTTTCGCAATCCTCCGCAGCACCGACCGGCCGCAAAAAAACTTATGGGAGGAAACATCATCATCCCCATTACAGGAAGAAAATGTCCATTGGAAAGGGAACCCAAAAAAATGCAATGACGATATGACATTATCACCACGCTTGGCATGTGAATTGATGAACGCAGTATTGTTATTGTTACGGTGGATGATGCAGCCTGAAATGCTGGACGTAACATATTAAGAGACCAGCACAAGTGAGAAACAGAAGGAAAAGTGCTTAAAGCTATGTTATTATTAGTGTTTTAATTTCGACCACTTACTAGATACGAAATGAATACATCAAATATAAAAAGATTTTACCATAAAATTCTGTTTTTACTACCCAACTGCCTCAGAAGGAGGGTTATTTTATCGAGAGAATATATGTATGGGATTTCTAACTTCCACACAGCAGCCTTAACGGCTTGATGAAATTTGGCTTGTGATATGACAGTTGATTCGTCTAAATTGTGTGATTAGTGAGATATCTACTGAAAATTTCACTAAACAATGTATTTTATATCAAATACAATTATAATTGTGTCTACTTATTTCAATTTAAAATTAGATGTCGCCACAAGCAAAAATTAGCACGCGTTGTCAAATTATTATAATATTTTGCAGTCGGGTTTTAGTTTTTTTTTGAACTTTCAACTTGTTAATAATTTGATTGATGGGCTATCTCGTTCTCTGGTAAGCCAAAGCTTTAGAAATCGATTTCTGTTAAATAGTAATAACCTACTAAAGCGATAAGAAGTTATTGAGTAATTATGGTAAAATGAACAAAAGTGATAATTCTTATCCTGTGAATAATTTAATTACCACTCTTACGAAACGTTCGCACATTAACAACTTTAAAGCACTCGTAATTTTAAGCTTAATTGTAATTCTGACAAGTGTGGAATATATACATTTTGTGAAAGTGCGTGCGATATGTATAAGGTTGCATAAGATAAAAATGTATTAATTTATGCTGGCGGCGCTAAACGCACTTGTGCGTGCGCCCGCACTGGCGTCACTCGCGAAATAACACATACGGTGTGTTTTCAGCAGTTAACGTGTTTAAGGATTTAAAATGTAACCTATTAGATTTTGCAACAATTTTCATTGTATCTGAAGAAATAGATAAAGCCTAATTAACAAAAGTAGTTTAGTTTTTTTTTAATGAAAGGACAATACGCTGGCCTGGTTCTGAACCTGGAGGGCGACAGCTTTGTGCGGACCTGAAAATTAGTTTAGATTTTTTTCATGTGTTTATATATCTTTCCTATCATTTACCAATAATGAAGCGTTTACCATCATACGGCGTTTTTAGCTTTCTTCTCGTTTTACATTAAACTGTTTCTAATCGTGTTCACTTTTATTAATACAGAAACCATATTCTATATATTACTAAGTTGGCAAACAGGTTTATAGTCCACTTGATCATAAGGGATTTTCGTCGCCTATGGACGCTTCTAACACCCAGAAGCATCACTCGTTTTTAGGAGCTCTGGTGACCTAACTCAACAGAATAACTATATATGTAGAACTATATAGATATAGTTTTATTTATATTTTTATTGAACGACGGGGAAACGCTTGGCCTTGGTCGCAGATCCGTGGTTACAGGTTAGGATAATGCGTCCCCTGGGGGTTGAACCACTAGACCACAGAGACGGTTATACTATTTGACAGCGATTTTTTTATTTGGCATTTTCTATTTGGCTGCGATATACTGGCGGCACTTCCCCAGATGGGCTGCTCAATAGCGAGTAGGAAATACTACGTGTATGTCTTCCCCCTCGAAACGGTAGTAACTCAAATGATCTAGACCGGCACCAGATGGAAGCGTGCCACTGGCTGCATCGTCACCCTTAGTAGCAATTCTAATTGACTGGGTAGCCAGTATTTCAGTCTGTGACTCCGGGAAAATTGCGGTTTCACCTTTGGCCTTATCATAACTGGAAACTGGATGAGATCAAGGCCAACCACTTTCCTGTAGTACAAAAAAAGTTACGCCTATTGTGCGTATGTGTGCAATTATAGTCGACAATAGCGCAAAAATAATAACACAGTCAAACACGCAAATAAAGATGTGTACATACAAAACGACAAAAATAGATTATTTGGTGCTAAATGATATTTTACTATTGCTATATTTTACAAGTCGTTTCAGTGAAATGTATTAAAGTATACTTTGCTATTCGAAAATATCGCGGATTCCGATACCGCTACTGAATACCAGAAAAAAAACGTACGTAATCGAATACTTACTTTTTGAAGTGAAAACGTCTATAAGCGCGTTGGGCATTTCTTGAGATGGAAAAAAGCATTGAACTCACGACACCTTACCGACACCACTTTTGACTGACATTTGACACATTGTCACGTTATATTAACGATCATAAGAGGTTCGCGTAGAGACCGTGCGAAAACTGCCTCTACCTATAAGATGACAAACTTCAAGTTTTGACTTCTATCGGAGTGCCTCTGTTTTTTTTGTGTTTTCATGGAGCACGCGTGTCTGCTTTACGTCTTGCGTAACAGTGAAAAGTCTGCGTCTAGCCTCGCTCTCAATAACAACGAATAATTTGACGACCTTGCTGTTCAGTCTTTTAATTATCATCGTAGAGGATCGGGTAGTTGACATCTCGCGAGGTCGGAGGGTTCTAGCGGGAATGATGGATTGGATAATATGTTTGTTAGTCAAATGTGATAAACAAAAGACCCGGCTGATTCATTTACCTCCAGTAATACAAACGAATCGACATTGTTATTCTGAGAAATAATTAAGAAACGTCATAAGTAAGATAGATTTGCCCGTTTTGTCTCTGCATAACAATGTGATACTATTGTTATTTTGTGAGCAAAAAACACGAAGGAAAGGTTCACATTAGCAATGAAGTATCTGACAATAAAATAAGAAGAGAGTTCATCATCAGACTTTGCCCTGGCAACTGCAGGTGATCCCCCCCACACGCGCAACTCCGTACGTAGCAACATATCGAAAAACCTGCGCTTAATTATTTTGCAATACTTTTCTCATTGATTCATTTTGAACCAGTTCAATGCGAGTTTCGGACTTGCCCTACACAAGGATGCTTGTTACAAAGAATGTGGAAAAAATGAAAGTATTTCATGACAAGTACTTAAATGCTACCAATAATTAGCGTAGACGTGTCTGGAGCAAGGCCACTTGTTGGCATTTATATTTTTGTCTGTTTTCACTTGTTCCAATTTTAATAACCTGTGATTAAAAGCTTTTGGGTTCCACGAGTGAAAAAAAAAATAAGACCAAAACCTATATAGTAACACTTTTTTTGCTACAATTCCAGGTCAAAGTGCATGTTTTATTTATTCCACGACATCATTTAATGGTATTTAAATGTTGATGCAGATCGGGCGCATCTTAAGACGTGCTCTCATACTCATACATACACTCTAATAATGATAAAACGCGTCCATTTCTATCGCTGTAACAACAATTCTAAAAATTGTTGTGTGCCGGCATTTATAGGTAAGATAGTCAATTCCTCAGTTTGTTGAGGATTCCGGGGCCTCCAACTTCGGCCTTATCTCAACTTGTAACCAGGTGAGATGAAGAACAAGCGCTTCCCCGTCGTACAATAAAAAAAAACAACGTACTTTTCATTAAACATACGGAACCCTTTAAATTCCTGATACAGTTCAATATAAATGAAGTATCATAAAATAAAATTGTAACCAAATAAAGTGCAAGACATTTTTTGTTATCTTGCAATTACAAAAAGCGCATGGCAATAAATCTTGTTTTAAGAAAATTTGCATACAGACAATTCTTGGAAAAAAAACCTATAATTGTTACAGTTTCGCCTTTTTGATCAGCCGTAGTTATTTAGCTTTTTTGTATCTCTATATTTATTTTATTTTCCATGACACGAAATAGGCCAGAAACTTTTAAACATGCGTAGACAAGGATGCGATCAACGATAAAGCGAGCTAACCGAAAAGCTGCACATCAATCACAAGAAGTATCACTTTGTTTGCCACAGCCTCACCTCCCACAAGATTAGACCACCTCTGTGGTCAAGTGGTTCGCCCACCGGTATCAAATCCAGAGGTCCCGGGTTCGATCCTCAGGGGAATTCAATACTGTGCTTGGATTGATGGTAGGACTTGTGCGTATGCCTAGCTAGCTACTACCATCTTACCTGATTCTATATCCATAACAACCATTCTAAAAATAGTTCCGGATTTTAGAGGTAAGACAGACAAATCCTCAGACTATTGAGAATTCCGGGTGAAGTGCGATTCCACCTTCGGTCTTATCATAACTTGAAACCCAGGTGAGATGAAGGTTAAGCGCAGCCCTGTCGGACAATAAAAAAAGACCGTGGTAAAATGTGGGTCCTTTTAAAAGGTGCCTATTATCACGTACTTGCACTCTCATGTACCATCAGGACACAGTGAACGTTTCACGTGATCAGGGCATCATCGTGATCAAGGTGGTCGGAGGCCATGCAGACATCTACATGTTCTACTATAAGTGATGGAATCAATCATCTTTCTGACCAACTTTAATCTATAACGAAAGAGTCAAACCTCGTATTTCATTTACTAAGCCTATTTTCCTGCAATGTTGTCCATGTGTTGGAGTTCATATCTGTGACTTACCAAGCGATGTATGAGGTACAAACATTTGTATCAGAAACCACAAATCATTGTTGATCCTAAGTGCCTGCCTTTTTCAATTTCTGAGAATTTTGAAGTCCATGTCCTTGTTCGCTCTAAATATTTTTCCAGTTTGGCTTGATGCTAAGTTTGACAAGAGGAATGCCGAGATACTCGTAGGGCGCCGGTCGTGGCCTGACCTGACATACGCGTGACTACTAAACCAAGACGACCAGCTTACCATGATCCTCAGCAAAGACCCAATCCACCGAAATGTATCTGCATTCTGAAACAATGGCAGGCGAAAAGGTCTGAGCTATTCTGGTTATAACATAATCCGATCCGTTGTCATCTCAATGCCGTCAGAGGCACGAAGATACTAATTTTTTCGAAGTGACTCCTAATGATAATTAATTGCGTGTTGTTAATATGTGGATCTGTCAATCGTATCATATTAGTGTCAATTTGTTTCGATAAAAGTGGGCTTGATAAACATAAAAAGGTTATGGCTATCGAATTCGTTTTGTAATTCGTAACTTAGTTTTAGGTTTATGTTTAAACGAATCAGACACTAATATAAGTACTTACGGACCCTATTATGATAAGGACTGTAATACTAACAGTTTATTAGTAATACAGAAACATTACATACATTGTAAACTAACAATTTACAAAGGAAGCAGTCGGTATACCTAAATACCTTTTTCTTGTTTTTCAACAGGTTAATGGCTCTGTAGATTTCCTTGAAATTGAGGGTTCTGTCAGATCACCATGCCTTTCAGGCGAATTGATAAGAACCTGAGGACTGACAAATCTATGTGCACTATGTGTATGTATTAGAATTGGTAAATACTAATAATAACAAGCATTTAGTTCAAGTAAAACATGTTATAAAAAATATTTATTTGCTTATACTAATTTAACGTTCTACTAAGAACAAAACATGTTCACAAACATTGAAAATAATATGAACAATTAAACTATGTTAAGGTAACTGTCGGATTATGGAGCGTTACAAACGGCCTATAGGTAAATCAACTGTTCCAGACCAGTACATTTGTAGAAGCCTGCCCAACACACTGGCTGCATTGCCACGCTGAATAGCTGTGCTAATTCGCTTGCCTAAATAAGAGCCAGCCCTTGGGTCACGTGTTGCCTCAATCATAAGCACTGTTATAAAATTTTATGCCATTGTGTATCAGATATTAAAGTTTATCTATGTATCAATGTAAAATGTATCGTTTAGATGCGTTAAACTGTTGGTGATCCGATTAGTATTAAAAAAATACCCTTACACAGTCTATCATAGGTACTCGTAACTCAACTGACCCAGACTAGAAGCTACCAGATGGAAGTACTACCGCAATTTTGAAATATTTATAAGTTTTGAAAGACGCCTTCAAAATTCACTTCGGTTGGTTGTCTTGGTTGTTATAATAACAAACCATCGTCCAAAAGTGGGTGTTGCAGGGTAGTTTGCAACAATGCATCGCGTTTAAACATTTTGTTTGTTATAATGTGTAATATATAAAATTAGATTTATAGCCTTTAGTACAAAGCTTTAGTTATATCAAAATACCGCCCACTCAATGTTTTTAATTGTTATCATCCAACACAACTACTGACTGGAGGTGTAACCTATAACGTTATAGACTATCTTTATTGTCAAAACGATTAATTTGTGTAATTTATTATACTACCGCGAACGCTAATGGTCAATATTTCGCTCTAGTCATTTGCTGCGGTATGCATAGATAACAAGTCACCAATCAAACCAGACCTCCAGTGTGTAAATTAATAACCTTTGATCCTGTAACTTGTGAGGGTAGCAAAGGTCTGTGTAAGCTGGTTGTATCTTAGACCTGGAATCGTGACTAAGCCTGTATTCAAATTTTGATTGATGTGTATCTTTCGCCGAAATGTGAAGGCTTATCATAAAGACGTCCTTGTCTTGCAGTACAAGAGAGTAGAAGCTTCAGAAACACTAAGATAAATATTTGGTGAGGTTCTGAAATGCTATTTATGCCAATGTATACATTTTAGTAAGAATTAGGAGATGGGATTGGAAGGTAGAAAAAAGACACGAAGCTCTTGGGCATACCCAAGCTCTTCATATCTCCTTTCCACCGTCACCGTTGTATGTAAGAGATTTCAGGCACACAGCTTATTATCGTCCAATCTTGGTTGATATACCATTTATTAGGACAAACCGCTAACAAAAATCATTTAAATCACACTGCAAGTAATTTTTATCTGAAATCTAGCAAGACTCGCTTTATTTTTCATCCATGCCCAGGTAAGCCATCGCTGCCAAGAGCTAACCAGTCGTCATTAAATTGTTTTATAAAATAATATTTTTACCGAGGAAACCAACCATAAACACTTATTCAACTACGTCAATACATTCTAAGAAAGGAAAACCCACTATCTTTGTTACCGGATAACTAAAAATAAATTAATACACAACTCATGACGACGTACAGTAATAACGGCGCGAACAGGATGCAAAGCGAATTCACATCGTTATTTTCAATTAAGCCATACAATATGTATGACCAAATTTACTACATATTGGTGGCTTAAAAAGGAACTAAAGGCTTTCCTACAAGTTCTGTGTTGGTTTGTAAGACAGTGGCGCCGTCGCTAACTTTTCAAAGTCGTTGCATGAAAGTGGATGTCCTTCGAAAGTCGAAAGCTTTCGTCGGTAAAACCATGAGCTTATTTGATCAGGATGTTTTGCCGGATATAGAAAATTCTAAGAAATATCATATGAAGTTTTTGTTTAAGATCATTTATTATGGGGATATTTTAATTAACCAGATGTGCAGTACATTTTCGGCACACGATTCGAATGATCCTTGCAAAGTGAAAGGTAAATTACCAACCTGCTTAAAATTTACTCTGTTATCTTGCAATTACTCGTAACTGTTGCCATGCACTTATTTTTAGTTATTTCTATAGTAACGTTGCTATAGCTGCATTATAATGACAGTTAATTGATATTATTTATTTATTTATAACTAGAACGGCCTGAGCCACTTACACTAATTACATAACTAAGTATATTAAAAAACTTTATTAAAATTTAATCTCATTATTTGTTGTCATTGTCCAGTTATACCGACATGAATGATGTATTTAAAAAAAAATGTATTTCTTAACAAGCTTTTAGTTACTCTTGTAATAGTGCCTAATTATTACAAGAGTAACAAAAATCGAAAAAAAGTTGGTGCCATCAACTACCGTATAAGCGAGTAAAACTCGTGTTTTAAAATGTATTAAAAGAGTAGGTAGGTACCTGTTCTTTGTTTAGTTTCAGCAGCTTTTGCCGTTTCATTGACAAATCGTGTTAATTTAGTGGCTGAAATAAAGGCCCTATGCAATGTATGTATGTAATGTATGTGTACACAATTGGAATGTAGCTGTACACGATAATTATTAACGAAAATTATGGGCAGATGGTTCGGTATAGATACGCACGAAATGGCCTTTATTGATGTGTTTATGAAAGTTTAATGCGATAAAACAACCAAACTAATATTCAGTAGCCATAGCCTATACTTAAATTAACCGAAAGCCTTATCAGATTAAATTTGGAAGCATTTTTCATTCCGGAAACGCTAAAACTTTTGGCAATAGTTTTGGTCGAGTCCTCCACAAAAGGTTTTCAGAAATGGTTTGATAATATCTGTCGGATTTTAAGTCGAAAACTTTCCGTAAATTTGAAAACAGCTGTATGTAGCTATTCTCAAACATACGATTAATATGATAATATGAAATCTGTACTTTTAGATTTCATTTTCAAAACTGACATAAGTTTTACCAAAACATTTTAGAACCGATAATAGGAATAAGAAATCTAACCTTGAGCTCAAGTTATCTCTTAGTGATATTTTTTAATCCTTCTCCACATACGAATTTGCGTTCATTGATACTTATTTGCTGCAATGACTTAGGTACTAGCCAGATGTACCTGTCAGGATAATGTACTGACGACATCTCCGCCTTTACCTTGTTAGTAGTGGGCGAGGGGCTGAAAGGAGCATGATTTGATGACAAACCAACGGATTGCAATAACGTTGACGATTTTATTGATGATAGTTATTGTGTATAACAGTAAAACATTATAAAGCAGATTTTTACCAAATTTTAATACCAAAATAGTTAGACATTCGGTCATCATCTTGGTGGTGTAAAACAGGTAAGTCACATCAAGTCCAACGTCATTGAAAGTAGTCCTCTCCATTACGAGGGGAAAGGTGGTAGAGATTAAAATCGTTCTTTTGTTTAAATAAATGAATGAATATTACAGGACATTCATTTCACACAGCGCCATCTAGTCCCAAATTAAGCATAGCTTGTACTATGGGAACTAAATTACGGATATAATACTTAAATACTTTTTTTTTTGTAAATACATACTTATCATACAATATAACAAACACCCAACAGAACAAACATCTATATTCATCACACAAATATTTGTCCTAGGTGGGAATCGAACCCACAACATACAGCGCAGAAGGCAGAGCTACGATCAACTGAGCTATGTATTTTTATAATTTTACGTTGATGTGTAACCAGGCGTTCCGTTACAGATTTATTCAGTAGGTACGTAGTTTGGTAGCCAACAATTAGCCAAAATAATTAGTTAATCGATTAGCGCTGGCATAAAATAGGTTTGTACCTACGTGTCAAGATTCTAATAAATTAAAGTGTAATTTCCTGCTAATAAGTAACCGTGAGCACAAGGTGTCAGAACATAAAATAATTAGCCCACGCATGTAAAATCTACCATGTATTCTTATCTGCTATTTTAATCTACAATTTAATAATATCTTCGAGAAAATCTAGTTTGAAAAGTTTGGTTACATGTTATACTTTGACAGAAGCAAAAAAAATACGCTAGCAGAGAAAATAAACGTGTTTTATTCGATTATATGAATGAAAGTGTTTTTTTATGAGTCCATTTTTCAATTAATTTAATAATATCTTCGTGCATTAGCATTGCCATTCAGCGGGGCTTGGCACTGGTCTGGGTCAATTGTGTTACCTATTGACCGTTTGTAACGGTCCTTGGGTAACCCGACTGTTTCTTTTTTAAATAGAGTTTTAGTTCAATTATGCATATTGTTTGTGTATGAATAAATATTAAGGCGACAGTTTATTTTTTTAATTTGTCTCAAAACTTAAATACAAAATCCCGACAAGCTTTGTCGTCAATTCAAATAAGTAAAACATATTTGATGTCAACACTTTATCATGATATAAATCTACTATTTATTCATTATAATTAAACTAACTAGGTATGTACAAAGGAATCAGTCAGATTACCTAAGGACCGTTACAAACGGCCTATAGGTAACTGAACTGTTCCAGACCAGTACAAGACGGAAGAATGCCCAAGCACTGGCTGTATTGCCACCAGTCTTTGGGTCACGTGTCGCCTCAATCAAAAGCCTCGCAAGATATATTAATACTCGGAGGGCACCTTGGGGTCGAGACCTTGGGTCCGTGGGGAGCCCCCACGGACCCAAGGTCTCTACCCCAAAAAGCTCAAATAAGTAAGCTCTGTCGAGACCACTATATTTGCGCCTTTTGTGATCCTCGGCCGAATCAGCCGCCGCACCAGCCCTAACTGATGTCCCAGGCAGATGAGATGGCGCTAGGGAGTCGTTGCAGATAGCGTCCCACACCAAAACTCTTGTCCCTTGGGAAATGGCCTACCCATTTCCCAAGGGACAAGAGTTTTGGCAAGAGTTATTCAACTGCTAGTCATTTAAACGATACTACTTCAAGAAAAGCTGGAACATTGACACTGGTAAATGCTCGACGGATAATGTCATTAAGGCATAAGTGGCGTGAAATTTCTTGCCGGCAGACCTAATGCATGAAAGTCCGTGTATACCGAGTTGATCTACAGCTGCACCGCACCGCACCAGCACTGGTGAGATGCGCAGCACCTTGCACCCAACTGAAGACAAGTGGCAATACGGAAAGGAACAGGATCCATAAGTGTACCAGTATAGAAAGATGGATGTGCTTACAGCCAAATACCTGATTTATATATTGAAACAGCTACTTCATTTTACTTTTTGAGAATATAACGGAGTAAGGTTTATTTTTATTATAATTTGAAGAAGTGAACTCAATAATAACAATAATAACAACCTATGTTTTACCTTCCCTCTATTTGATACAAAGCTTGCAAAATCAATGTAGATTTACAATGTGCCGCCGAAGGCAGGGGCGTCTCCGGGTGCAGCAATTAGTCCTAACAATGTTGCCTTTATACTATCTTCGGTGATACCATCGCTTGATTTATAATGTTATTATGGTGTCTATCGAATGGGATGGCAAGTTTATGGATATTATGATTAGGTGAAGCACTTGTGATGTGGGGGCCACTTGCTTTATTATAACCGAGAAGAAACTGCTATTTTGAACTAAGAGTACCTATGGATTGTGCAGATCTTTTTTTAAACAAGACTACACAACTAAAGAATGGTTTTAAATTTGATTTCATGTAATATCGCAATAGAAGGAAAACATATTGGTCACATCTTTTTTTATTCGATATATCGAATAACTATCTATATATCTTTACTCATAATAAAACTGTAATGGGTCAAAGTCTGTACATTAAGCATATATTAAAAAAAACATTGGCCTTCACTTACCGATATAGATGCCTAAACAATCGTTTTTACATATTTGTGTGTTTCTGGATCGCACATCGCGCTGAAAGCACTGGAATTAAATAAAACTTTGCATATTTATTACTGATATTACTGGCTATTACCATATCCATTTATTATCTCTCTATTCGCCCCTCGGAAGGGGCGGTCTGATCGGCGTTTGCCGACTTTCGTTAATTGCCGACTATTAACATGTTTCTTCTTTTATTTGTAGTTTTGCCGGCTGTTTTAATTTTTACATAGTTACTTCGCAATTTAGCCGGCCTTCTACCAATACTAGAATTTGAAAGTTAGAACCTAGCCGATTTTTTTCCATATCCTCTTATTTTTTTTATTTTTACCGTTTTTTCCTAATTAGGTAGTGTTCCACATTTCTTATTATAAAAAAAAAACTTATTTTTTTTCTCTAATATTTTTGGAAAATTTTACATGATTTTAAAGAGTTGGAATTATAATTTTAAATAATTAAATATTCTAAGAACTCATCATTTTGCGAAGCCTAAAAAAAATCAAGAGCAATTATACTTACATTTTGAGATTTCAACATGATGAGAAATCAACTTTCTGGTCCTGAAAAATCTAAAGCATTGCGTTTCCAACCGGCCAGTGCTAGATAAGGTTGCATTACCATATGAACCACTGAACATAGGCTATAGGTTACTACAAAATCTAACATATAATTTATCATTTTCAGTGGTGTTATTTTGTTTTTATTTAGAAATTAAAACACTCTGTGCCTACCTATTTATGAAAAATTCGGCAATTATATAAAATTTGATTAGATATTAAAAAAAGTTGGCTAGGTTTTTACTATCAAATTCCAGTTCTAGTTAAGTAAAGTTTCAGTATTTGTTGAAGTTCAGCTAAATGCAAAGAAACAATATTTAAAATAAAAAAGTCGGCAAAACTATAACAAAACGTAGAAAAAATTAAATAGTTGGCAAAGAATGAAAGTCGGCAAACGCCGATCAAACCTTTTTTTTAACCGCCTCTGTGGTCTAGTGGTTCGCCTACCGGTATCAGATCCAGAGGTCCCGGGTTCGATCCCCAGGGGCGTACAATAATGTACTTGATTTGGTTGGCGGACTTTGTTTTTTTTTGTCTATTGGGCTCACAACCTCCACTGTTTACTTTTAGAGGTAAGATAACCAGTTTTTGACGATTCTGGGTGAAGTGCACTTACAAATAACGTAAAAAAAAAAACATAAAAATAACAAAGAAAAACACACAAAAGGTTTTGAAATATAAAAAAAAAACAGAATAATTTTGATGAATCAAATCCACCGACTGTTCGTAATCGCGACCAGCTCACAAGGAGAAAGATAAGAACCTCGGGCAAGTTCCTTTTTAGAATATAGAGTTTAAAATCAGTTAAACAACACACAATTAAGTGAATTGAAATGAGTGATCACTTAAACTTATAATTAAGTATGTACCTAGCAAATTTTTGATGGATGAAAGTAGCTCAAATGTGTAGCATTGTTTATGTATGTTGCACAGTGACTTTAGCACTGTAGGTATACAGATTGATAATATTCCGTTGTTATTTTGATCGCTAGTGTAACGGTGCACGCAATAGATTGTGGAGTCACAGGATCACGTCTTGAGCCCAAAGGCTGTTGCGTAGCTTACGTAACGGATTCATAACAAATAGAGCGAAGACGTAATATCAGGGGTGTCACTGAATGAAAACGTCAAATCTGCAAAAACACTCGAAATAATAAAATACTAAAAAAGTACTGCGTTGTTTGTAGATCGAGATGAATGTACATTGGTATTTTGTAGAAAAAGTATCTTTTGTGAAAAACATATTTTACATTTTAACAAAATACTTGATTTCATAAAAAAAAACTACGAAATATCAAAATTGATAAATTGAAACGATCACTAAATAAAATTAATAACAATACCCACAAAAAAAAAACATAAATCAACTTACACGCAAAATTTGTAAAACATTTAAATAAACATGCTTTTCTTCCTATAATTTTGTTAGCGTATTTTATGTGTTCAAATTATTTCCCATGCAAAACAAACTATTTTGTAATAAAGCTGGTTTGGAAGTATGGTGCCTGATTCATAAAACTCATTGTGATAATATATATTTACTAAACATTTTAGTTCCAGTTACAACAGTTAACATTAACATTTTAAGTAAGTATGTTAACATTTACAAAATGGTTACTTTTGAAATTATCATGACATATCAGTATTAATTTTATATTTAGAATTCATAGAAATTGGTCGAATTATTATTTAATTTAGACCATTACTAATTGTCGATGCTTGACACAAGCGGGTACTTTAGGCCTAAAGTTTGTGATGAATTCACGTAAAATTCGCAAGTGACGCAACCTTGGGATTGAGCAATATTCTTGTCCAAGGAAAGTTATGGTTTCGGTGCTGCTTTGATTTGTGTGGTAAGAAATCGTGGATTTTTGGAGGAACAATTTCATAGAACGTGAAATGCAGCTGGGTAAAAGATTGGTACTTATTGGGAAACTATACGCTGCAAGACAAATCATATCCTAATCCTTGAGACGTGATGTCATTTCGTTTATACCAGATAAGAAAGAATTAACAGAACAGTTATCATTATTTTTGTGTTCCTTCCTCCCTCGACATTATAAGATCCTGAAAATATTTATATAGCTTACCTACTAAGCAATTTTTACCAAACGGCTTTAAATTACATAAAACAGTAGTATTTGGCAGTTCTACTGATCCTAGAAGCTTCACCTTCTAGTTCACAATAATGCAGAGTTACATGATTATGAAGTACCTGGATAAATTCATAGTGACCGGTCAGTATCAGCATATAATAAGGATATTGTTATCAGTTAGTATCAAAAACCTTATCTTCGAAAAACTTTACCAACCGTGTTCTTCTGTAAATATAGATACTAAAGTCATACAGCAACTTTATTCTATACCTGCCCGACAAGAATCGTTCTTCAATTGTTTTGTCATGTGATAGTCTTGGGCTGCAGGAGAGTGGGAAGACTCGATGGATTGATAACAGTGTAAGCGTCTCGAAAAGCTAGTATATGAAATGGCATCGTCGTTTCAGTGACGGCTCAGCCCTCACTTCATCGAATTAATCAGGACTGGTGGTCGGCAGAGGTGCTAGGTAAGCCAGCCACTACCTATTCATTATCTTTTCTTGTTCGGTCCGACGCTTCCAAAACTCAGATGTAAGTTCTCTGCAAAAAAGAGCCAATTCCACCCTGCACCACTTTTAGAACCGAAGTACCACTTTTTTAAGTGGTACTTCGCTTCAGTTCAGTAATAGTTTGAGCCTTTTAGGTGTTGAATTTTCATCGAATCTGAACTTTGGCTCGACAAGGTTCGACAGTACTTCACATCGGAACAACTTTTAAGTTTGTACAAAGCTCAGGTCCGATTTTGTATGGACTGCTGCTATCTCTGGGATGGCTCAGTCAAGTACCAGCTCGAAGCCCTGGACACGATTGAGCGTCGTGCTGCTAGACTCATAGGTAATTATTCGCTCGTTGAGGTCAATTTGCAAAGCCTAGATCGCAGACGGCGGGTTGCCAGGTTGTCTGTGCCTTATAAATACTACTCTGGCGAGCGTGTGTTCAATATCGACCTATCCCTTCCTTCCCCTTTCCATCACCTGATGCACGGAAGGCTACAACCCTTATCTTGTAGATGTTCCATTATGCCGAATACAACGATTTCTCTACTTCTATTGTGAATACTGGTTAAGGAATGACCTCGTCTATTTTCCTGCACCAATACAATCTTGGAGTCTTCAAGAGTCTTATTTGTTTTTCTAGTGAGTTGATGGTCAAACGCTTGGCTATTATCAATATATATATACTACTCGTACTACCTGAGTCAAGTAGTGACCACATTATTCCACTTATCTACATGAGTACAATATTCCGATAGAATTCAATCTAAAATATAAATAAATTCATTCCTACGCCTTGCCGTTGTATTTCCCTCATATTATTTTGAAATTGATTTTAGAAACAGTATCCTACTCCGAAATTTCAGAATTTTAAGGTTTTACACCATAAACTTAAATAAGATTATATACAGATTTCTTTATCAAATATTTAGTGATAAAGCTTCTTATATTTACAGTACCTCTACAGAAGGCTTAATAAAGTACCAGAGCAGATGTAAATGGAACACTAAGCTGGCTCGAGGCTAGGGCGGGGCTCCGACAACACTTTCATATTATTACGACCGCATAGCACTCACACTGCTGCGCGGGCGCACACGCGCACCTTACGATTAGATCGTCGACATAGTAGGAAAATATACAGTATCGATAGTTCATGTAGAAATACAGAATTATAGGTATACTTACCAAAATTATATTGAAGTAATTTGGCTTTGCCAGTATTCTTTTTTAGAAATACGGGATACTGACTGCTGTAACATATCCAATTTTCGCAATATATAGTTGCCAGATACTTACATTTATAAAACATTAAAAACCTTTTTTGTATATGATCTCTATTCTATTGACAGGATTATGGGAATTGTGAAAAAGGAAGAGTACGGAGGATCTGAGTAAACGGCTGAACTAAAAATGTAATACCGTTTTTGATTAGGGGATACAAATTTGCTTAGTCTCGACATAGCCTACAAGAATGAGGAGATAAATGACTGTTTTTAGTTGCACTATGGCCACGATTAGATCGCAACGGACTTGCGCGCACGCGATCAAACCACTTTCAATGATTCGTTAGCGAAATCATTAGCAGATGTAATGTCGGCATTGTAATACGTGTTTATGGTTATTTAAATGATTTATTTTTATTGATTGTTTTTGCCTTGTTGCAAGACAGAAAATAATGATGGTTGTATGAATAAGGCTACCATTATACAGGTAACGGCGCGTACTATCGTAGAAGATAATTTTCATGGTCACTTACTGTAGTGATTAGAATATTTCCTTACAAAACCAACTTCTGAGAGTATGACGAGAGTTCGAACGCAAAATGATAAAGAAATATTGTATTTTTTTTTGTTGAACGACGGGTAAGCACTTGGCCTTCATCTCACCTGGTAACAAGTTGAGATAAGGCCGAAGGTGGAGGCGCACTTCACCCGGAATCCTCAACAAACTGAGGAACTGGAAATGAACTTGAATGTAAATTCTTGTTTATTAAATTCAACTTATTAAATCACCTCATACTAAACTTCGTTTAAACCAATATTTGTGTAGTTTTGCTGTCGCTTTGTTCTTAAAATTAAAGGTTTTAATTTTATTTCACATCGTCAAGTTATAAAAGTTATCAAGCTTCTAGAGCAATACTTGCTAGATTAAAACCACCAATTATTAAATTTCATGTAACAACATAAAAGTGTATAGAGCTTACCACTTCATATCATTTTAATCTAGCAATTACTGTGCCAGATCAACAGTTGGATACTGTAGTTAAGAATACTAAATATTATTGCATATATTGCAAAGGTGATCGCCGCTACCATGTTATTTTAGTTTGGTAATGGAACTTACAAGAAAATGAGTTGTCATGTAGGTTAAGCTGGAGCATTCATCACTTGGATCCGGCGCGCGGACAGTCGGCAGGTCCAAGTGACTGATGTCCGCAAAACGCTCAACCGCTCGATCAAAGCGAATGGTCAATTTAGTCTTAGCATTGGCCTTGGGGATTATTGAATAATTGAATGATAGTCTGGTAGCCGAAAGTAAGTTATAGTAGCTGCATGATTATCTTGCTAATGTTCTATTCGTAAGCGGTGTCAGTTGATTTATTTTACCGCCCAAAAGGTGAAGGTTGAAAGTTTCTGAAAAGACTCGAGTTCGGCCTCAAAAAAGAAACAAAGCACAAAAATTAAAGCTCCATATTACGGATATGTAATTATTTATTATTGTTTTATTTATTAAATGAGATTTCAGGAACATAAAAGAAGAGTCACGTCTTTCTCAATCGCTTAAGACTCGCAGTTGCAGGAAACTGTAATTATATTTTAGCAATTTTCCGATCCCTATCGTTTTGTTACAAATGTATTTCGTTATGAATAATGACATAATCCCTCTTATTACGCGCCGTAACGATGGAAATACGAAGAGATATTGAAAAATGAAAGGTTGAAGCCTTGTAACAAATCACGTTTCGGACAATCATTAATGACAATTGTCGCAAATTCTGGGTAATAAAATTTTACAGTCTGAATTTGGACGAAGAGAAGCGATCACGCTGGAGGAATCTTTATTGCTTTATCAATACTTATGACCGCAGGCGAATTTAATTTCTTTTATATAATTATACGGTATATTGTTGGCAAATGCTCTGTTCATTGTTTAACTTATAGTATTGGTTTGAATGTAAGTAAGTACTCATGTAAATATTTAGATAGCATTTGTTTTGGTTCTGTTGTAGGTCCTAAAATCTTTCAAAGTGAAAAAGAATCACCTGTTTCCATGAAAGAGGCAATGCAAGTTCACAATTCGAATGTAAATTATGATTTGTTAAATATATTGAAGAGGCATCACGATGCGACTGCAACGGTAATACATCAAAATTGCACGTATCCCCTTTTATAATTAATCTGGACAATTATTGTGAAGTGTGTTTCGAGAAACATGAGGTGTACAAGACAGGCAATATGACTCGGAGGGGTTACAAGCTAGCTATATAGGTACGGTGGTATTTACCGAATATATCATTTTGAGATGTTTTTTTTTTAAATACTAATATTGTATTTTGTGTTTCATTTCGCGTCGCTTTGTGGCGAACTCTTATAAAACCGGCAGTGTTAATGATGTGACTGAAGGTCTACGACAAGCAACTAACTAAACATGCGCTCGTTTGGCCTGACCCTTAATTATAAACGTACCATGTGAAATAATTTATTCACGGATACTGCTGCTAGTTTACATAATAATGGTTTATGGTAGTTCCATATTATAGCATTTAATACGTGAAATATTTAATATATTTGAACCTTTTATAATAATATAAAAGTTTGGCAAAGGCGAGCTTAACCTTTATAAGAGTTTTCTTCCAGCAAACCTAGATAGAGAGAAATACATTATTTTAAATATATAGGAAAAAGTGTACAACATTAGTAATTAACATACTTAAAGTATGAATGGAATCATAAACCAAAATACAATACAAAATAAATATAATTATACCTTCTATGTACCTACATACCTAATTAAACATACATAACAATAACAAAATACGATATATATCCTGTAATCTATATTTATACTAAATTTATATGGACTTAGTAGACTTAAGTAATAAGCATCATATGTGATATAACTATATACCGCATGAATGTCGTCTATTGACTGTTTGATTGACTGTGTGAATGTTTGGCTCAACCATGTGTATTTTGACTCTGGTCGTTGACTCTTTGTCGGTGATTCGGCTGTCGTCTTCACGCCGAAGTCGGCCGAGCCCGTTCATTAAGTTCGCATGTTCGTCCGACGTCGAGATTATTGCAATTATTTAAATTCACACCTTTGAACGAAAAAGCCTCTTTTTACATTAATGTTTCGTAAGCGCAAGGAAATGACGTCTCATTCGAAAGGTATAATTAGGGACAACCTTGGCTCGGCACAGAATAAAGAATTGTTATTATTAGTTGTTACCTCGGGGTTGGACCGGACCTGCACTTCTGACATTGTGATTTTGACGCGATAATTGCGAGATGTTTCGACATGCATTACCGTGATGATTTATCGAGAGTGGATTGAATCATCACAGGGCGATCAAATTGTTCAAGCGTTTCACCAAAACCAACGAATACCTTTATGCTATCAAAAACAAAGACTATACTTTCGTCGATTACTAATATAACGTCAAAATAAAATCGGGTCCTACTCAGTACAATCAACGAGATATCTACTGTATATGATTGAGAGTCCTAATATTTTAACATGGCTTCACTCACACCATCGTCGTGAAAGATCATGTTAAAGTCCCAATAAGGTTGACATTTAAAACAAATCAAATAATTATCACTATCAAATTTGATTATGATACAGCCAAGAAATAAAAAAGAAAATATAGAAATCTCGATAGAAAGTCGTATTAAACCTTAGATCTTTATAACTAGTTTATAAAAACATTTTAGATTATGATCTAGGTAACACGTCTTAGCTATACGAGCACACATAGGAATCAGTTGAGCCTATAAACCGTAAATGGAAAGCAGACGGAATACATATGAAATCTACCTAGATTTGTCAATTTCATGAGTGCCTGTATGTATATTTAAATTAATACAAATACATAGGGAAGACCAAGATGTAAATGGTATTGGCGATTCAAACTTCCTCAATAGCCAAGCCTAAAGTTAAGAGGTGAGCAACAATTAGCGTCAATACTCGCATTGTTCCAGCGGTGCCTAAATAGGATCCAATATTCCAATTGTTGAGAAAACCGCGCAGCTGCGTCTTGTTGTTTTAAGACTATTATAATTCCACCATTTTACTCGCGTTTTGACAAAAATATTACTGAAAATAAAGAAGTTGCACATGACAGCTACAAAAATGTTTGATGATAAGGTATAGAAACTATTTTTATCTAAGATGGATATCAGCTTTAGTATAAGGTTTCCCTGGGTAAAGATAACTGTCAATGAAACAGACATTAACGGGAAATTCCTTGTTACTCCTTTTTTGAACGTGATCAAACATCGAAGGTGAAAAAATTTATGTTGGCAGCTTATAGTAGCGTAGTGCGCGTTGAAATGCTTAAGACTTTAGCAAATTTGACTATATCCACATATTGCACATTAGTCATTTTCATTATTTATAAAAAAAAATGAATGCCGTTGGCATACCTATTTGAGAGTATTACTGAGAGAGCTATCTTACGGTCAATAATTACGCTGCCAAACCATTTTTCACAGCACAGTCAGACAAACAGTTCTGTAAACCTGTATGTTGATACAACGTTTGTTCATTAGAATCTTCCGCGGATAGCGATGTGCATTACTCACTGGAATATTTGAGTAATGGGAAAGCGTAGCTCCATTCCAGAACTATGACCGGTGCTTTGTTAGAATTACCTTTACAATCTACTGATTTGTGTGAGTCTGGTTTTGTCTCGTCATTTGAAGTTGATCTTCATAGTTTTGTAATATAGGACTTCGACTATGGGTTTTGTTGTGGTACCCAAAATACCTTTTATATTGGTAAAAACTTGACTATTTCCTTTGTCTGGTAATTTATATACAAAACAGAACCTTTTATGGTCGAGAAATACAGTAATAATTTTTGTGTAGAATTTACTTTTTTATTTAATAGTTATGTGAATGCATTTTGTTACATTTACGCCAATAATCAGTAAGTATCGTATTTAGTATCAACTCCAACAATTTTATCTGAAGCAGAAAATAGCTGGAATAGACCAACAATTTGTTTCAAAGATGCCTTACGTTTTTCATCCAAAAGGGTGAATTGTGATACCAAACCACGCTCATGCTTTCAAAACGAATTGCTTCAACCCATAATAAATTAATCTCTCCAGGCTTCAAGCTTCCGCGTACCCTTTAAGACACCGACTCCCTGTTATATTTATACCCTTCGGGCAGTACATGCCTTACACAGCGGACATCATGTAGACCAGACCGCTATCAATTGCCTTGGACACACCCAGGCCATGCTGTGCTATTCACCTAGCACATGCCGATAGCCAGATCGGCACAATCAGACCGATTTGCTAAATTATGTACCTACTGAATCAATGTAGCTGAAACCGAAGCGGTTAAGTAAACCGCCTCTGTGGTCAAGTGGTTGCGGTTTAAGATCCATAGGTCCCGGGTTCGATCCCCAGGGTGGTACAATATTGTGCTTGGTTTGGTTGGTGGTAGGACTTTGATCAAGTCTACCTGGCTACCATTTCACCTAAGTTTTTCGCCATGACAATAGTTGTAAATTGTTGTGTTCCGGCATATAGACTGACTTAATTCAGACTGTATAGAGGATTCCGGGTGAAGTGCACTTCCACCTTCGGCTATATCATAACATGAAACCATGTCAGATGAAGACCAAGCGCTTCACCGTGGTACGAGAAAATAATAATTGAGCAATATTCATAAAAAAACAATCGCAGAGTTTTAGGCAATCCTAAAATTATTATCCGAATACGTATAAGACTTCTTAGTATCATGACAGTCAATTTATTCTTTCTTTGATCCGAAAGATGTTGCTTTAAACCCAAATGTGGATAGATTAAGGGTAGTAGAACCCCTTGTGAAAAGGCTTATCCTGGAAAGTATTACCACCATACCTATTTCAGCCGCTAAGCATCATTGCTGTGTTCCGGTTTGAAGGGTATGGTTGCTGGTGAAATTAGGAACACGCTAGGCTTAACACCTTTATGCCTCAAGTTGACGGGTGCAATGCAGTGCCGTGTAGGCTATGATCTTTGTGTTTGTTACCTACGCAGCAAGGCATTGTTCATCCAAAACATTTTTATGTGCGAGTTTTTGTGTAGGTACCTTGTAAATTGTTAATAAAGTAATGATTTAAATAAGTCTTAAAAAACATCACATTTAAGATTAGAAACACAAAGTTCCATCCCGTACTATCCATTTCATTATGTTAGCCAGTTACTAGTTAGCTGATTTGACACTGTTCTACTCAGAATATGAAAATACCTTCGGTCTGACCGCAGATTTAGTTCGTCTACTAAAATAGATGGCTACCCTCCCTTTCACTGGCGTAACAGTGCCGCATTCATAGTTCAAACGATTACTCCTAATAGTAAGTCATTATGAAGCATTAACAAACAATGTACTTCTTTCAAATGAGATTTTGCACTTGTTACTTCATTCGATTTCGCTGTTGTCATGTTTGCATATTAGATAATTAATATTATGAATGAGGTACCATTGAGAAAGTGATTATTTGAAGAGACTAATCCGGCTCCTTTCATTGTCTATTTTGATGATGTAATAATACATTTTAATTGTAAATCTCTCAAACAGTTAGGATATAGTTTGTCTATTTATGTTTAAAATTAAATAAATTGAGTTATGTGTTTTGTGGTATAAGTACATATTGTTAATGTAAATGTTGATCTTTCTGTTTATGAGTCCGAGCCAGATTATGTATGTATGTATTATGCAATTAGCGACACACCTTCATTCATTTTATGTGCATCCGTGCACTACAATCGAAAGCTACATGTAGGTCTTTCAGACCTCTGATTTGGGTCAGCTACACAATTGTATATATATTAAACTGAATTATGAGCTTAATACAAATAAGTATGATTGACTAGTAACTGAACTTAGTTAGGGATGAAATCAATCAAAGTGACGGGATCTCTACCAATCTCAGAAACGATAGGCGATTTTGCAGTCACGACACACCATTCCGGGTCGGCCGTTCATATCTGCCCCAAGGCTGACTATAGATACTGCTAAGATCTATAGGTATAATGATAACAGATAAGGCTGTCACCGAGGGCGGTGGTCGGATCGTAAATATCCTTGGTGATATACTGCGCCCGCGTCGAAGCGACGCTTGCGAAATTAGAGCGAATAGGCACCAGCCTGCGCCCGCGCGTGCCATAGATGTACTTACTGTTATCAAATGCACCGTGTACCTTATCTAGTTGTAACGGGTCAGCGTTGCCCCATACTAGTATTGCTGATTTCCAGTAACGATTCTCTGGTGCTTTCGATTTGTAAGTTTTACGTTGGTTACTTTTGAGCTCAAAACCCATTTAAGGACAGAATAACGACCCAATAATCCTCTGATCTGATGCAAGCATTTTTTCAGCAAATTTTAAGGATAGTCTCCTAGAAATATTTTCTAGAAACTATAACGATTAAGGTACCTGCGCTTACTGTCCCGTCTCAAAACTCCATCCTGTATACCATGCAGCAGGTACAGTCACCTGCACTGATATGATTATCATAACCATTTTGAAACTAATTAGGTGTTAATTAAGTTAATATTGGTGCAGGCGATTGCATACTGCATACCCATAAATTCTTGTTTGCGAAATTATGTCGTATTTATTCTTATATCGATAATCTTCTGATATAAGTTGCCAATTATGTTCTCTTATCTTATGATTGTCTCACTGATTCAGCCAATATTACCAAAAGTTAAACTTTTAATTATCCAAACTCAAGGTCATATATATGTACCCTTCACCAATCCATGTGATAACTGTCATTGATCAGTCATTTATAATGCTTTAAAACCAATTCATCAAATTTATAGAGCTATAAATATTTTATAAGCAATAATAAATTTGCATAAGTTGTTCTGGCACCGTTAAAATAATGTTATAGTAGACCCCTAGATATTATTTACATATATATAATTTGTCTGTACGTGTGTTCGTCCCACATCTATTAATCGGATGGACCGGTTTTGATGTTTTTTTTGTATGTTCGAGTGGATCCTTCGATAGCTTCGACTAACTATTATTCCGAGTAGTTGGCGCTGCAATCGCCACGGATTGCTGATGCCCTGAGCATGTCCTGTCCTGAGCGTTCCATTAGTAGTTTTGTATGTATGTTATGCAGAATAACATATGTAGTACGTATAGTTGTTGATGCTTTCAATTTATTATGTCATTGGATTTGTGTAGCGATTTTTTACCGATGACAACTTATCTAGAGTGAAAACAACCGGTTG
Organism: Venusia cambrica; assembly: GCA_951394065.1. Taxonomy (NCBI): domain Eukaryota; kingdom Metazoa; phylum Arthropoda; class Insecta; order Lepidoptera; family Geometridae; genus Venusia; species Venusia cambrica. Next base: position 13,040,758 of record OX596047.1, on the reverse strand, counting down.
GTGGTATCAATCGCGAACATTGATTGCGCTAACGACTCGATATTAATATTAAACAGTTCATGTTACGAATTCGCGTACACGCTTTCGATATTAATTGACATCTTCATAAATAAAAACAAGAATTCAAACGCGTTGGGGACTCAAAACTGGGTTTGGTTAAAAATGGGTTTGGCTGATAACTAGGTGGTCCAAATCAATCTGCTTATCAGTTGCTGTCTAGTATGTAACACTGCATGTGGTCTAACACTCAAACGGTTACCTACTAGGCTGGTATTTCTATGAAAAAAAGAGAATAATGTAAGAACCCGTGATGAAAGGTACAAATTGATTATTTAATTAAAATAATATGTACCTAATATCCTTAATTTGTTAGTATCTCTTTTTGTTTATTAAATTGTTTTTTCTTATATAATTTTAATGACATTTGGCACGAATATAGCATTCTTTCAACCTTCTACGATTGTAAAATATTTCAGATTATTGGATAAATTTAGAATTGAAACAGTTCATATCCTTCATAATAAAGGGTTCAGTTCGGTTATTAAAATTCAATTATTTAAAAGTAAAACAAAACATAATATACAACACTCCTAACCAGAGTCAAGAAGTCAAAGAATCGAATTTCCACAATCTTTTTATAGAGCTGAATGGACTCATGCGTGACGATGGCAAAAGGCCTGTCAGTATGACATTGGTCCCCTGGAAGTTAGGTTGGCCGCTAGTTTGGGATGCTACTTGCGTCGATATCCAAGTAGCGTCCCATATCCCAAAAACTTCCATGCAGGCCGGTTCCGCAGAAACATCAGCGGAGTCCCTGAAACGCCTCACATGCTCTCCTGAATAAGGGATATTTGAACCTATTGGGGAAGAAACTTCAGGGGCACATAAAATTCACAGAGATTTAGCCAAGAGGCTAAAAGAGTCTACTCGTGACGGTGAGTATTGCTATCCAACGTGGTAATGCCGCCATCCAACGTGGTAATGCCTCCAGAATATGGCCACGTTACAATCTGGGGGTGACAACGATCAACTGGATTATCTATAAAATATTAATTTTGTACACAACATTTTTCTATTTTACTCCCTCTATATATCTATGTTCGTACCCATTAATAAACATTCTAATTTTAATTAGAATAGGTTAATTTACATTCTAGTAGTGTTTTTCTGTTTGTTAATTACGTTCTGTAGTTGTAATTTTGTCACATTAATGTTTGTTTAAATAACGATAGGTACCTAATTACCTAACTGACTAGATATTCAGTTAAGTATTATTGATTAAGGTTTGGGTTTAATAAATATTTATGACATTTTTTTATTACAAAGTTAAAAAAAAACATCGGAATTCAAAAATATTTTTATTGCTAACCTGCTTCTGCGAGTCTTTTGTTACTATGTCATTTGTTAGTTCATTTATTTCATGGTACACTGGGTGCTTTCATGGAATTAAGCACCCAGTGTACGCCATTGTAAAGAACTGATAGTTTTATTTTGAAAAAAAAAAAGTGCGGTAAATAGCTAGTAGGTAATAAAAATAATAATTACCCACAAAGATAATAATTGAAAATGAACTATAAAGAAAATCACTTGTTCAAAACTTGCTTACGTAACTCGATACACGATACTCTAGGCAATCGTAAGGAGTCAAAGATCTTCCTCAATCCATACATCTCAAGAAACAAACCCTTCCATTACCCTGTACCATAAAGCCCACAAATTGTGTACAAATACTTTTTATGGATAGATATGAAACTCCAATGCCAGTATTTGCTGCTTCCTTTATTTTATTATGAGCATGCAAATAGAATGCTCACGTAAGTTACGTGAGAAGGATAATTATCATTACATCTGATGGCATTTATTTGTAATTGGTAAGTTTCTCGTTACCAATACTAATATGTAATGAAATTATAAATGGATAATAGTAATTTACGAGCGTTTGTCATCGATGTCCGGATACGACTGTTTAATCTCAAGATGTTGTTTATTTTATAAGAATTGGCTTACGTGTATTATTTACTTGATAACCGTTGGGTGCTGAAAAATAGGAATAATCATGTTTCGTCCCTGTTATATTTATCCTGATCTTGATTTGACCCGGCTTACGGCTTCTTAGGGTCGTCTCGAGAGCGTCCAACGAGTTAAAAGAATAATCAGAGAAATCATTGAGGCTAAATATTTTGAATAAAATACTATAAAACTATATTCAAGAAACTCCATGGCTGATTTGGTGATAATAATACGATGTTCGGGGTGAACTTTGAATAGGTTGTATTTTTTCTGCACTCCATTATTAAAAAGGTCAAAACATGGAATCGATTTAAATTTAAACTGAAGCTTCATATCTATGCACTGACATTACTTTTTGTATACATAAACGGTAAAGATAAATGACTGAATGCTCAAATTAAACACCCACGTTGATCGATCGACTCTCTTCATTTTTGTACCCCACCTTTATTAATCATACCATCGGTGATCTCGCGAAATTTATTACCTCTAAGCGAATCTACGTAGAGATTTATCAACGAAATGTGTGGGCTTTGATACACGTGAATAGCTGGTCAACTAAATGAGGTATCTGACTTACTGATATCCCACGTATAAGAACTAATCTTTCAAGAAACTTTTATAGTGCGCACTGCAAGAACTTGTAACAAGCTCCCAGCGTCTGTCTGTCCGCTGTGACCCTTTTAGGTAGGCCTACTCCATCGTAGATCTCATTCTTGTCTGTGTAAGTTTCGTGGTCAAGAGCATTTTGCTTTTTGTGTAGTATAGGTACTTCCAATAGTTGCTGAGTAACACACAGGCTGTGTATTATGTAATCCAGTGACTACTGAGAACTTAAGCAAAAACATTTTTTGTACTGGGTTTCTTCAGTTCCTAGCATTGTTGCTTGTCTAGGCAAGGATGTGGTCAATGGTGGGGCAATTTTAATGGATATACCTGCAAATAGTGAAGACACCTGGAATCTTCACTAAGACGGGTGTCCTAAAGGCAAGTCAAAGAACAAAATCGAAAATTCAAGTAATTCAGATATGTGCTTAGGTCTCCGGATAACATAAAATGGGTCGCAGTGTTTTCTGTTGTGCATTTTCACATACACCACAATATCCATGCCGCCTGTCAGGCAAGGAAACTAAAGCTAAGCCCTACGCTAAGTCTATTAGCGTCTTGGAAATGGTTTGTCTGATAAAATTCCAGTTAAAATAAACAATAAAAACGATTACTAATTATGGAATCGAAAAAATAAGCAATAATTATCAAAAGAATATCAAAAAAGGTGAACAAAGAGCATACTGTTAAAATATATTGTCTTTCTGGAAAATAGGCGTACCTTTTTTTTTTAACTAGGAGACGGAACAAGCTCCTGATGCCTAGGTAGCGTAGCGTAGGTCACATCCACAAAGAACATAGCCTACACGGCACTGCATTCCGTCAACTTTCCTGTAATTCCACCGGCGACCATACCCTTCAAACCGGATCACAGCATCGCTCCTAAGTAACCTATGTATAAATATATTTAATATATATATATAGACCAACTGGTCGGACTACACAACCGTACCACGGTTAAGAAGCGAACTTGTCTGCTCAACTACATTCTTACTTTCATTGTTAGAATTCAATCTAAAGTAGCTATTGCAAGTTGCAACGAAGCTGCAAGCTTGCCACATCCAGATCGTATCTAGATCCGCAAACAGCGTATAATAGAGATGACCGGCCACCGACGATTAACCTACGCCTGCTTCTTCTTCTTTATCTGATTGATACCATAAACAATAAACAGTCTGTTTGTTTGCGAATGTGAAAACTTCAGATTTCATTTTGGTGTGTGTTTCTGATCAGATGGATACCTACTCATATAGGTAGGTAGTCGTACACTTCAATACATTGGATACTAATTCAATGTATTTAAGTACTTCTTTTCTCTAATAATGCTATAAATTGATAGCAAGTAATTGTTTTAGATTTCGATTAATGGTCACTGTCACTAACATCTATGGCATATAGTGAAAAGGCAAATTTGTCTAAAATTTATTTTGAATTGAACATGTAATCGGATATGTTGAAGAGTACTTACATAAAAAAACTAATGATAGTTAAACATTTAATATTAAATAAAATGTACAATTAAACTAACTAAATATGTACAAAGTAATCAGTCAGATTACCTAAGGACCGTTACAAACGGCCTATAGGTAACTCAACTGTTCCAGACTAGTACCAGGCGGAAGCGTGCCCAAGACAAGACAATTAATATTAAATGTTTAGACAGAGAATGAACATTTTCAGAACATATGCTACACACAGTTGACGATTTAAATAAGTGATTAAATGATTTTTCTGAGTGGAGCATATTTTTTTTTTAATGTTTCCATTATGATTTCGTGTGGACTTGACGACCAAAGACTGTAAAAATGAAAACTTTATGGTTTAATGGATATTGTTACATCTTCATTAAACGAGGTTTTATGGTTTCATCTACCTGAAGGCTGAATGGATGGCGAGTAACGGTTAGCTCTACGTAAAATCGCGAGCAACAGCTAGTTTAAGAATAACGACCGCTAGATGGCGTCTCGGTTTTAGAAAGGCAATTTAATTTAGAGCAGTTTGTGATGACAACACTTGATGGATGAGGATCTTGGGTCTTGCGAAATTAAGGAAGTTTAAATACTTACTACTAGTTCACTTTCTAAATTGTGCATATAATGTTGGCGAGTTCCAAAAATAACACCGACCACCGAAATAAATAAAACCAAATAACTTAAGTCAGCTCTAGTAGCAATAGCTGAGAGGTCAATAATCATGATAATGATGTTCAATTAAATAATTTGGTTTTAGAAATATTATTAAGTAGACATTTCTCGATGAATATCTATAATATATATTTTTTTGCATATTTTATTGGAATATAACAGGTTATAACTTTCACCAGCATAAAAACATACCAAGGTGCTACCCACCAAAAACATACCAAGGTGCTACCCACCAAAACATACCAAGGTGCTACCCACCAAAACATACCAAGGTGCTACCCACCAAAACATACCAAGGTGCTACCCACCAAAAACATACCAAGGTGCTACCCACCAAAACATACCAAGGTGCTACCCACCAAAACATACCAAGGTGCTACCCACCAAAACATACCAAGGTGCTACCCACCAAAACATACCAAGGTGCTACCCACCAAAACATACCAAGGTGCTACCCACCAAAAACATACCAAGGTGCTACCCACCAAAACATACCAAGGTGCTACCCACCAAAACATACCAAGGTGCTACCCACCAAAACATACCAAGGTGCTACCCACCAAAACATACCAAGGTGCTACCCACCAAAACATACCAAGGTGCTACCCACCAAAACATACCAAGGTGCTACCCACCAAAACATACCAAGGTGCTACCCACCAAAACATACCAAGGTGCTACCCACCAAAACATACCAAGGTGCTACCCACCAAAACATACCAAGGTGCTACCCACCAAAACATACCAAGGTGCTACCCACCAAAACATACCAAGGTGCTACCCACCAAAACATACCAAGGTGCTACCCACCAAAACATACCAAGGTGCTACCCACCAAAAACATACCAAGGTGCTACCCACCAAAACATACCAAGGTGCTACCCACCAAAACATACCAAGGTGCTACCCACCAAAACATACCAAGGTGCTACCCACCAAAACATACCAAGGTGCTACCCACCAAAACATACCAAGGTGCTACCCACCAAAACATACCAAGGTGCTACCCACCAAAACATACCAAGGTGCTACCCACCAAAACATACCAAGGTGCTACCCACCAAAACATACCAAGGTGCTACCCACCAAAACATACCAAGGTGCTACCCACCAAAACATACCAAGGTGCTACCCACCAAAACATACCAAGGTGCTACCCACCAAAACATACCAAGGTGCTACCCACCAAAACATACCAAGGTGCTACCCACCAAAACATACCAAGGTGCTACCCACCAAAAAGTAGACTACTCTTCGGAATTTAATCCTGGTATGTGAAGGTCGTTAATAGGTTAGACTGGCGCAGGGTCGAGAAGACTGGCACAAGCGAAGAGAGGCCTATGTCCAGCAGTGGAATGAGACAGGCTGCACGTGATGATGATGATGTATTCAGTTTTTTTTATGTCGTTCATCATTTTACCACAATCACCTAAGTTCCATCCACCTAAGCACAATCACGTTAAGTGACGATGTGGCCGACGATGTAGTACGATGGTCGAGGACTATTCACTCTTGCCTTAAAAAGACCCAAGTTATACATACCGGGAATAACTTACAACGGTAAAGAATTTCACATCTTAACTGTTTTTATAATGGAGGTGCATTCGAACCGCTAAGTCCAAATGGGTGGTACACAAGCCAGGTGAGAATGGTAGTTCTCTGTACGTCTGTTTGTCCTGTTTTATATTTATAAACAAAGTCACTATTAATATCACAGCAATACAGTTACAATACCTAATGGGCAGTTTAAGATCTTCATTCTATAACCGGTGCAGCGCCGGGTTGGAACCCGCTACCTTATTGGACGACCCCACGCGGCGGCTGATAAACAATGCACTCTTGCGTGCAAGATATCGCTGCTCAAATGAACGTGCACCTACGTTCTACTAGACTTGTCGAAACGGCAAAATTACTTTCAAAACTATATTTAACTTTGAAAATATAAAATACTAATGAGTCATTGAATAGGTACCTTAACACCTATTCTTGTCTTGTGTTACATTATTTACTGAGTTAAATTCATTAAAAAAAACTTACCTATTCTTACACAAGAATTTCTTTACTTATTGAAGCACCAATACCTAGAATCTGGACTCTCTACGATCTCATGAATTGAACTTACTACCACCTTACCAGAAGATGGATTCGAACAAACATTATTTTTTATGACTATGTGCCTATTCCGTAAAGTCTCAGCCAGACATTGTGAAATAGGCACTAGGACTCAAGTTATGGATAAGGCCGAAGGTTTCACCCTGTATCCTCAACCGTCTAAGGAACTGGTTATCTTACCTCTTAATGCCGGAACAATTTAGAATGATTGTTAAGGCAACAGACAGAGATTTAAACAAAGTCCTACTACCAACCAAAGAATATGAGTGTAACGAAATTTAAATGGGTTAATGTCTGGTCTAGATATTTGTTACTCTTCAATATGGTACAATGGCGGCAGATATAGGGCTGTGTACACAGCGGGCACTGCATAACTCACGGGCTAGCGCGGTCCAGTTAAGATCACAGGTCGACCTCACACTTTTGTAGGCCCTTGTATTGGGTGCTAGTGCCGATAAAGTACATTCTTTGTAGACTATGTTATCGTAGATTGAAGCCTAGAGAGGTAAACACAAGTACGCCTTGGTACATAACGATATTTTCAATATATTCAATAAAGATAAGAAATTAAGTAGGTACCAACTCGTGACGTATCTTGGTGCTTTTCTGATTCTTCTATATCTTAAAATTTGAACAAAAAAAAAGCGATATTGTCATTTTGACTTAAGATTGTCCTCTTAAAAAAGGTTTAAGACCCAGTCAACGCAAGCTTATTCAATACAGTCCTATATAACAGTAACGTAAAAGACAGTAGGTTCCTAGAATCTCCATCCAATTACAATAAAATTTAATATTATTGTTCCGATGCCCATGCAGCTAGTGCTAATATTATTCTAGAGGCATCCGATATGGTTGAGACCATCTGATAGCCGTGCAGATCTCTCTCGGCCCCATTACAATAGTTATACAGGGTTGGGTCTAGGAGGAAGCTAAGATCCTAAATACCAACTCCTTAAAAATAATCGATTTAAGAGCTATTATAGGTACGAGAGCTTCTTATGAATTAACTCGTTTGTGTCAGCTTCTACCATCAATCGTATTTTTTTTTGGCACGCAGCATTGCTGTCTTCCGCTCTAAAGGAAGAGATAGCCGTTGAAATTATAGATAAGAAGATACCTCCGTAGCATTTTTGTAGTGGATGATATGATAATAACAACCGTAAAATTTCTCTCCACATTTCATTACTTTTACAGAACAAGTTTGAAGATCTGTGAACCGTTTTCAGACTCTTTGATTCTTGATAGGTGGGGTTTGATAGACTCGTCTAGGAGTCTAGGGCACAGTTCAAGCGTGGAGCCCCAGTATACAAGACAATTTCACCTACTTTCCTGCCCAGTATGCCCCTTTACCTCTGTATATAGGCAAATCTGATAGAGAGGACCAATAACGGGGCAGGATATTTGTGTAATCTGAAAGGATAGAATAAGTGTAATAAGACCTTACAAATTGCACTTATTACTAGCGATTTGCTTGTTCCGTCCATTATTTTATACATTATATATACGTATCCATAATGTTTCTATAGAACATTTCCCTCGGATAGATAGTAAGTAATTTATTATACACAGAAATATAAACTTAAAATATACAATATAAACTTTAATATAAATTTAACTTAAAAACAATACACAAACTTATAAGTGTGTTACAATTGAGAGCTTTTAGGGTATTATTGTTAAATCAGCAATGTTTATCAAACAACCTTTAGATAGAGAATTACATCCATTTTAATACAAAAAATGTAACAAGTTTACTTACATAATAATAATAAATACCAATGAGTACATTATTAGTGCATACTTTTTTTTTTTACTGTATGACGGATAAGCACTTGGCCTTTATCTCACCTGGTTACAAATTGAGATAAGGCTGAAAGTGGAGGCGCACTTCACCCGGAATCCTCATCAAACTGAGGAACTGGCATCATCCCTCTAAATGCCGGAACACAACAATTTTAGAATTGTTATTATGGCGACAGAATTAGATAAGATGGTGGTAGCTAGCCAGGCGGACTTAAACTAAGTTCTACCACCAAGCAAACCATGCACAATATATTGTACTCCCCATGGGATCAAACCCGGGACCTCTGTCCCGATCTGTCTCTGTCTCTCACCGATCTGAAATCGGTGGGTTGAACCACTAGACCACAGAGGCGGCATACAAATATATTAATCAAACCTATCCTGAATGTGTAACTTCTAAAAAAGACGACAACAAACAATTAGGACTATATTGACTCCATTTCCTAAAAAAATCTCTGAATCATCAATAGCATCATAAGAAGACTTCAACTTTAATTAAGTATTACAATGTGTACCTACTTCTCAAGCTACATGAAAGTCTTCATGAAATGGAACTTAATTCGTCTCTGTTTACACTCTACAATAATCCTTATCTAACTGCTTCTTTATAGTATAAAATCATCATATAAATAGGTATTTTATTCGATAACGGGGTTGGGATCATGACTTAATATGAACAATGCGGCACTGTATATGGGAGGTATTTCTTATTGTTTTGTTGTGATTAATAAATTGGATCGCAGATTAACTACAATATATCATACGTACAAGTCAAAGAAGACTAATGGAGATTCGTTTATTTTTTCCCCAATTCTTCACGAGTATGATGGCGAGATATACGAGTAGAAGGTAATCATAATGGAAAGTGATATGAAAAAAAGAATGATAAATTGGAAAATATAATGGAAAATGGAAAGGAACTCATTGCCCTCATATGACATTGGTCCCCATGATACGGGCTGTGCCTAGTGTGGCAGACAGAGTGCAGCAGACAATTAGTACTTGTTACAACCCACTCTACTTAAAAAAAAATATTGGTGTGCTACCTAGAATAATGCTGTTATTTTTTATTCCATGTGTCTAATGTAGTAGTTGATTTTTTTTAAATTTTCATCTATTTTTCCGCACCAGTAGGTACCTTCATGTCAAGAGTAAATATGTCCCTTAGACAAGCGCGCTTATTTACCTTCTTATTTTTTATATGAGCTGGTGGTCAAATTCTTAGCTATCACCGCTATAAAAAATGAACAGCTCAATGGTAAGTTGATTGAGACTCAAGAATATATATTTAAAGTTGAGTCTTGATGTGTTGTAGGAATTTCACCTTGTGACCTGACCTACGAGTTCACCAGAGGAATGTTGAATGAATAAAATAACACTTTATTGTACCTACTCAAAATCACAACGAGTATTAATATACAGAAGGAAGCTGCTCTTCTTCTAGTGAGATCTAATAGTCGGCTTTTACGACATCAATGAGCTGAGTTGGTGGGGTCGATTCTAAAGCTGTCACCGGCATGGCAATTAAATTATATACTTAATACAATTTAATTAATTAATATACCTAATGTTATATACCTAATATGAAATACCTAATTAATTTCGGATACGGTGAGGTCCACACTCGGAAATTAGGTTAGATTGTGGCCAAAGGACGGTCTATCCATATTTTTTATTAAAACCCTCAAATAGAAAAAGAATCGTGAGTCTATTATTATATTCCAAAAATACAATGGAGGCTTTAGTATTCACCTCGCTTGTCAGGGGGTTGTGTATCGCTGTATTGGTGTTAAGTTACACATTACCTACTCAGATAAAATTTCTGCTTACTGGCTTTAATGCGAGTTTTGTATTGTATGATGTATTTACAAAAATAAAATGAATATAAGTATTATATCCGTAATCCAGTTCTCATATTAAAAGCTTTCCTTAGTTTGGGATTAGATGGCGCTTTGTGAAATTTGTCTGGACTATAGACTCCAAGATTGTACAGATGCGGAACGACAGACCAGTAGCTGTGAATACAAAATATTTGTTACTTCGCAATTTCCGAGGTCTCTCCTTCCGTCCATGCGTTGAGTTACGTGCATACGGTAAAACAGATGTGCACCACGGGATGTCAGATCCAATGCTGTATACCCTGCGACGGTATTGAATGCCCACGCGATCATTGTCCGGTGGCTTAAGTCTTGATTTAATGGGAACTTAGAGCTTTGTTGGGAATGTAATAGATAATCAGTTTAGGTCAAGCCTGGAGAGGCTGGGGATGTGATTTATTATGTTGCTTCTTGCTAAGACTTTGGGAACATCAGCATCGGCTCAACAGTTTTCATTCACCATAGAATCACAGTTTGACTAATGTTCCACACGTAACGTGTTAGGTAAATGATGAAGATGTTTTTTTTTATTTTTTATTGTACGACTGGGAAGCGAAGATGAAGGCCTAGGCTTCATCTCACCTGGTTACAAGTTGAGATAAGGCCGAAGGTGGAGGCGCACTTGAGGAACTGGCTATCTTACCTCTAAATGCCGGAACACAACAATTTAAGAATTGTTATTATGGCGACAGAATTAGGTAAGATGGTGGTAGCTAGCCAGGCGGACTTGAAGTCCTACCACCGACCATACTTTGGTTAGTCATTGTCTTATGACACATCGTAGATTCGTGAAAATGAAATTCGCTGCTATATACAGGCTACATTGTATGTGCACTAATATTTATAAAAGCAAAAGTTTGGATGAATTGCTGTTCCTTCTTTATGCTAAATGTACTAAACGCAATAAGCTGAAATTTTGCACAGACGTTCAGATGTTGCTCTATAATGGAAATGAGACAAAGGCTAATTTTCATTTCGATTTATGAAGTTCCCGTGGGATGGGAATGGGATGTTAATCGTCAAAAAAACTGATTCACATTCACATTACTTTGATTGCTCCTTCACTCCACAACAACAGGGACGCTACCGCCGACGGCGAAGCCGATCTCCATTGATGGCTTTAAATTAGCTTCATGAAAACTAAAAACGATTTTTACCGTCAAATGTACTGAACGGATAGGTTTCATAACATGTGTACACTTTTGAGATGGGAAACGCCATTTCGGATATGACACATACCCGGTAGGTAAAAATCGTTTCTAGTTCTCATGAAGCTAATTTAAAGCCATCAATGGAGATCGGCTTCGCCGTCGGCGGTAGCGTCCCAGAACGGATTAAGTTGCAACTTTGCACAGATATATTTTGGACTAAAAAATATATCAGCTACCTTTGATTCGGGTACCACACGGGCGAAGCTGGTAGCAGAAGCTAGTTAGTAATTACAATATTTTAGTTACCCAATGGCTAGGTTTTCCTATTGATTTCCTACCTTTTCGTATATTCAGTCAATTCAAGAACCGCTAGGATATGATGTAGGAAATCTAACCATTAAGTTTTTTAGCAACAAATGCTAAAACTCTGTTTTTGACATTGTATATTGAAATGGTTTTATTATTGCTTGTTTAGTGGATCTTATGCCAATTTTTTTTTTTTATTATGTTCACCTTATTTGTGATTTTTCCAAGTGTACTGTAATTAATCTTTTTAAGCTAGCTTTTTATCATTAACCTCCTAGTTTAATTAGTTCTACCTTCTGTGCTGTAGGTTGTGAGTTCGATTCCCGCTCAAGACAAACATTTGTGTGATGAATGTAGACGTTTGTTCTATGTTTGGATGTCGAATTGTCTCATTAGCATGTATTAACAAAAAAAAACTGAATATATTTTCACCGAAATTTAGTTTGGGGCTAGATGGCGGTGTGTAAAATTTCAATAAAAAACCACGAAAAGGTATGCATTATGTCTTTTCTCAAGTTTTCATGATGTTAATGTATTATAACGTTGACGGAAGGTTAAAGCGGGTACAACCTTACGTAGCTCTGACAGAATAGACAGATAGTCTGTAAATGTAACAGCAAATTTTCTATAGTCACCTTATCATTGCAAACTACTTTCGCTGGTATTAGAGCCTGTTACAGCCCCCAGCTTGAAAGCCACTGATAACCTCTTGTGTAAGCAATTACAATGCACTGCACCTTTGTCCCGTACATCTGTCGGGCAATTCCGCGCTGAACTAGGAAACTAAGCATACCTTATCTTTAACTTAGAATCGTGTCTCTGTTTTTATTTTTTGTCATAATTAGTATGACGCTATACTGCAACATTTTTTTTCTTTCTCATTTTTTTAAACTATGTACGTCATTTTTATTGTATATCTCATCTGGTTTCACCTGGAATCCTCAACAAACTGAGGAACTAGCTATCTTACCTGTAAATGCCGATGCATTACATTTACTCCGATTTAGCTTGAACTATGTTGCGACAAAGTTTGTGAGGCCAAGTTGATATCGCCTTCCGATCCGGAGGTTGTGGGTTCAAATCCATTCGTGCACTAATGGACTTTTCGGGTATTCAGATTTTTATGTGCGGATTTGACACATGTACGTATACATGTAGAAGTATTGTAAGGTATCCCAGGCTTGTTGCTAGAACACAGAAATTCTGATTCACGACAAAACGGTAATTTTATCTATAACAAGGATCTCAACTATTCCCGAAACTTTAAAAAAGTTAGCAAAATCTAAAAAAAATACGTGTTTCCAGTAGCTAAAACGAAGTAAAAATGTTATATCCATTTCTGCAAAGCAATAATCAGTATGCTGCCTATCAGGTACCATCGGAAGTTAAATATTTTGATTGCACAGCATACTTAGGTCTAGATGTATTTCAAACGTACCGACAGACATTGCGAGCGTGCAAGCCCCGGCATAATTCCTAATAACACCAAAAAGAGTAAAACATTCCAACGAGCCACATGTAAATATCCGCTTAAGAGACATCGGGCATACTTCAAGGCGAATAAGGCTCTTCCCAGCATTCACAATCCTGCGCAGGCCTATTGAGATGTTACGAGCAATGCGGCCTGACACAGGTACCTACGAATACAAACGCAGAATGGTATTTCAATAGAATGTTACTGATGTTCACAAAGACTGCACACATGCTAAGGGGGTGGATACACGTGCGACTTTACAGACATTTCTGTGGAGTTGTCAAATAGCCTACTGTCTGTCATTGTTTTTTTATTTCCAAACCCAAAACCCCCATGCTGTACGAGTAAACTATTCAAATACAAACTAAAAAAAAATGATGTAGTCGGTGTCGTACCTTAAATACAATGATGATGTGAAACAGTATCACAAAAGATTAACTAAATATCAGCAGAAAACTAAGTCACTAGCAAGCGATGGACTGGGCTATGCTCTGAGTTTCTCTGAGGATGAAATTCCGAAACGAATAACGACAAACCCAGAGGATAAGCAGGCTGGAGTGGTAGTAAGCCGGCCTTATTTGCCAAAGAACCGACAATCACTGGCGTAAGTGAGTTTTGGAAACTGCTTCTCGAAAAATGTAGCGTTGGACAACCATCGGCACGGTGGACGATGACTTGCGCAGGGTGGCAGGTACAACTGGAGGGTCTCAGTGGCCAAAATCTTGGGAGAGACCTATGTCCTGCAGTGGACTGTAATACGTTGATTATGATGATGATGATGACACAAAGAAGCTCATGTGCATAAGCTTTAAATGGGAACCAAATAGGCGCGGCACGCATTCGCTTAATTCGAACTCTATTATGCGCTTGCTTGGAACTAAATAGGAATAAAAGCAGTCCCGCTCATGCCAGAGGTGTTACAATATTCTAGCCATCGCTCACATTTTATATATTAATCGCTTGTTTTGTCACATAAAGGCTACATTGAAGTTTATTGCTAATCAAGTTCACACCTTTTTCATTCAACCAAGTATGAGTATGATGTAAATTATTATGAGTGTTTCTATCAATAGAATAACTACAATATCTACACGCCAACAGCGTGACTCGATCGAAATGTCAGAGGTTGATACTGAGCGAGACAATGTTTCTTAAATCATATTTATCGATAAACAAAAAGATGTCATATCGCAACACGATCGATTGGTACCCTTGTCAAAAACGATCGTAATCTGCATACAGTCACCTTTCACACCGCGAATACGTCGCATCTCTACGTCACATGATATCATCAATGAGAATACAAGGGCCGTATGCAGATATTATTTAAATTCGAGTGTGATTGTCGCGCTCACCCACGTGATGATAGGCGCGTCGGAAATTCGCCTTAGAATTTTCAGCGCTAAACAATAAAAGCGCTTAGCGCCCATTGACTCCGCATAGTTCTAAGGTCGAGAATCGTGTTTAGCTCTTTGACTATTAAAGTGACACTATCTTGAGTGTACTGAAATGCATTAGGTTATTTTGCATACAAAGCCATTATAAATATCTACGGCTCCGTCTCAGCCCGGCATTTTGAAAGCAGTGGATGACACGCGTCGATACATCCGACTGTATTTATGCGTCAAAGTGGATGTAAATTTATGTTAAATAGAATCGTCTTGTTATGAAATGCGTTTCTTTAAAAGAAGAGAAGATGAATTGTTATTCAATTGACAATCTAATAACCAGTAGTTTGTTGACAGAACAAAACGTCAACCTACGCACGGAAGCGAGCATTGTTTTTTTTGGGCGCTTAAACATTCATTCAAGTCCTTATTAGATAATGATCGTATAAAACGTTTTAAAACATTAAGTCGTGATTCCTTCTATAAAATTAGCATAAAGTTGTACCTTAAATCACAATAGTAGATATAAAACGAGGCGTATTCGCGTCTAAACGGTTGATATTTAAATAGGCTAGAAGCGGGCGGTACACTTGTTCGATTTGACAGGTGATAGCGGCCGCCCCGTGAAATATTGCTATTCGACAGCGGACCGATAGCCCAACGATTGCAGGCCTAGTAGCGGGAACTATCGAGGCTTAAATGCGTGAATAGGTAAAGTAGCATTTAATTTGCAAAAAAAAAAAATATAGGAGTATCACACACTTTTTACCTTAACGCCCTCCGAGTTAGAAAGCCTAAACAAAAGCACTTAGCAAAGTGAAATTATAACTACGGTATGAAAATACTACCTACGAGTATATCAGCATCAACAATTGGCAAGACATATTTATATTTAAGAGTATCTTCAACAGCCCGAGTCTCCACCAAATTTTAAGGGTTTTCCCGTTGGTGATGGTGATGATATGGGAAAACACTTAAAATTTCGCTCAGAGATAAGAGAGAAAATACACAGAAGTAACTTGTGAAGCCTTTTATCTGGTGGGATTCTTAAAAAGGTTTTTACGACATCCGCGAACTGAGTTAGGGGCATTGATTTCGACACGACACGACGACACGATTTCGAAAAGATTTGATATATCAAAACAGAATGTACCTACCTACTACTATATTCAATTTATCGATTACGAGTTTAAGAGATGGTAATGTTGCTAGGTATTTGTATTCCAGAGAGTTAGTTCTACTTTCTAATGCCAGGACTCGTTACAAAATGCCCTCTGTTCTTTTATCTCGATCTATAAGGTATTGTAATTAGAAGCTTGCAAAATAGATGGCGCGGCTAAGTGTGCGTAATTGCGCTTGGCTAATCATGATCATGATTCTAAGGGCTACTTAATAGTGTGTAGGGGTAATAGCCGAGTGAAAGTACATCTTTTTTTTTAATTTAGGGGTTAGTTCTTTACCCAACTTACGTTGGGTAATCCCAATTTTAGAAGAGGACCTTATTAACCGCCTCTATGGTCTAGTGGTTAAACCCACCGATTTCAGATCCAGAGGTCTCGGGTTCAATCCCCAGGGAAAGTACAATATTGTGCTAGGTTTGGTTGGTGGTAGGACTTTGTTCGTCTGGTTAGCTACCACCATTTTACCTAATTCTGTCGCCATAACAACAATTCAAAAATTGTTGTGTTCCGGCATTTAGAGGTAACATAGCCAGTTCCTCAGTTTGTTGAGGAGACCTGCAAAGGCTCGCTTGGCACCAAGCAGTTCTCTGAGTTCCGTTGGTGGGTGGAAGAGCCAGTGCCCTCTGGGTAAGGTCACTCTATACGTAGACCTATCCTGGCCTGTGCAATTTTGAGGTCGAGAGCTTACCCAATTCATGTTGCTATAAAAAAAACTATACAAAACTACAAATCTGTTAATATGTGTATCCATGTACATGTAAGTGAACTTTTATTTTTTACGATAGGGCAGCGCTTCTGGTTACAAGTTAATTATCTTAACTTGTAACCTAATGAGATGAAGGCCGAAGGTGGAGGCGCATTTCACGCCGAATCCTTAACAGTCTAAAGAACTGGCTATCTTTTCTTTTTTTACAGTACGACGGGGAGTTTCTTGACCTTTACCTTTACCTGATTATTCAAGTTATGATAAGGCCGAAGGTGGAAGCGCACTTTACCCGAAATCTTCAACCAACTGAGGAACTGGCTATCTTACCTATAAATGCTGAAACACATTTTTTTTCAATAATTGTTGTTATGGCGACAGATTTAGGTAAGATGGTAGTAGCTAGCCAGAACCCGGGACCTCTGGATCTGATATCGGTGGGTGAACCACTAGACCACAGAGTCGATTAAATATATATCTGAGTATCTGTTTATTTTTAACATGTAGAATAACTCGTGACATAATACACACTATTGAATAATTGTAAACAAACATACTTAGTAGGTAGGTACAGTGAAAGAACGCGTCCTACACGCGGCTAATAAGCAGCGCTCGACGCAACACTCATTTGAATACCATTCTATTTGAATTCGAAATTACAGTGATTCATTGATAAGGATAGGTAATTTAGTGGTTTGCGCAGCAATGTAACATGATGGCGATATTTGAGTTCTGATCTGTACAAACATTCGAGAACCAAACGATATTCGCTCTGCAAAAACTGAACTAAAAACCCTAATAAACTCAAATAAAATAAACCTCCGGCAAACATAGTAAATGTAATTACAATAAAAAAAAATAAAGTTTAGAATTCGGTTAATGGTTGGTCGGTAAACAAAGCCGCCATTGGAAAGGCTTAAGATGTTCATTTATCTGTGTTTATCAATGTACATAAATAATGATATACTCGGGAAAAAGACTTGTGGGAAAAACTTTAAAATAAATAGGGTATTTTTTTGACAAATATTAACAGTTCGTAATTATAGGTGGGAGACGGATAATTATCCAAAAGTCTATAAAGCTTTGGGGACTTATGCCCAGTGGCACTGTGTAAGTGAGATAAAAATGTGTATGCAAATGAAGTACACAGGTACTCAAGCTTTTCTTTTTACGAAATTATTTGCATTGATAATGTTAACATGGGGAACAAATTAAAACCACGTTGCGAAACATTTTTGTAGAGCAAAGAGACAACAATGGCCTCCGCATCTTACAAGTCCTAGAAATTATTTCCTGCTCGTCCATTCTAACAAGATGGCTCAGTACAAGCCCAAAGCCTTTTTAGAGCCGCTTTTGTAAACTGGTCTGCGACGTCAACTCTAAATTAGAGCCGTTAGATTTCCCCCTTTCTTGTGGTCCGTACTTGGACTGAACGATTTAAATGGATAAGCCACTTTAGTTCTACTAAAGTCTGCGTGATATTTGTTATGTCGAATTACGATAATTGCGTAGGTACTTTAAAAAATACCTGTTGTGTAGGAAAACGTAACTTAAAATAAATCCAAAATGTTCTGTTTTGCATTAAACCAAGATCAAAAGATGTAAATATCGGGTAGTAATTAAACAAATGACTGGTATTTAAAATTAAGGGCATCAAAAATAATGAACCTGGGTTATTGAAATACCAAAGCGACCGGTTGTGAGTGACTAAAAAGCTTAATGTTTATAAGTCTCTGTTTTTAATTTAAACTCACAACAATTATCATTATGATGATTTTTTCATCTTACAAAATAAATCTGAAATTCTAAAAAAATATTTACAAGCAGATTAAACATTACGAGCCTTCTGTGGTTGTGTTGCCGTTTGGAGCGATAACAGGCCATTGCGGGCTCGTCAGCTTAGCAGCAAAACTATGTTTCCGATGATGCCTCGTGTAGAGGCGAAGCACGTGTCGATTTTATTGTATAGATAAATTAAGCGGATTTGTTACTAAATATTTATTTAGAAAAATGGAACTCAGCAAAATAACGTTTGACAAAAAGCTATACCTAGCCCTACACTGCAAAAATAGTGGCATATTTTGCCATGCGATTCTAGCAACAGATAGCTAACATAATAACTGCTTTTCAAACAAATAATACGCTGTAATCTTCTGTTTTAGTGTATGGTGATAAGAATATAACAAATTTTAGTCACCCACTTGAGTAATTTGACTAACAAAAAATTGTATAATGCGCGGCAATGGGCTTGCAACCTGTCGCGTATTAAATACTAGCAACTTGCAAACCGTGGGCATATGCCGAACGTTAGTTTGGATGTGCCTCTGACTACCTCCTAGTAGATCCTAATAAGATCCACGCTCTGATATCAAAGGATAATCCTCGAAAAAGAAAATCGTTTGTTTTTATTTTTTTATTAATAGGTTTTCACCTATGAAATTGCCGTTTTATAGTACTGGTCATTTCGAATAAAAACTATTTCTGAATGTCTGTGAATTCTAATTGCAATTAAATTTTATTTTTAAAATATGACATTCTATTTTCAAAATCAGTCTTATGTTGACTGATTAACGTTATGTTTTCATCCCATTCGGGTCTTTTTCGTCATCATGAATACGTAAAAAAAACGAGTAATTATGGAATATGAATACCGACGGGGTAGCAACGCGGTAAAAAAGGCACGCAACATTAACGAAGTATACAGAGAGAACACTACAAACACAGAACACAGAACAGAACGTTATTGGTTTACCCGCTTCCGTGCTGGAAATTTCGACCTGAAAAGTGCACGCCGTGGTCGTCCGGAAACTTTGGTCGACAATGACGAATTAAAAGCGATTTTGGAAGCTACACAGTCTATACTCAGTCTACTGTCGAATTAGCAGCAGCTTTCGAAGTTAACATCATAACAATTTTGATCCATTTGCGTCAAATTGGCAAAGTAAAAAAGCTTGACAAATGGGTGCCCCACGAACTTAATTACTGTTTTGTGGTCTAGCACCGGTGTGATTCATTACAGCCCGTTTGGTAAGACCAAACGGGACGAGCATTACTGCAGATATGTACTGTGAAGAACTGAACACAATGATGGAGAAACTCGCATAACGCCAACCAGCTTTGGTGAATCGATCATCCCCGTTACTGCTGCACGACAACGCGCGACCTCACACCGAACAACAGGCTGTCTCCACGTTACAAGAGCTGGGGCTGGAAGCGCTCTGCCATCCGCCGTACTCACCAGACCTTGCGCCTACCGACTTCTAATTTTTCCAGAATTTGGACAACTTCTCAACGGGAAAAAAAATCAATACCCGGGAGGCAGTACAAAATGCATTCAAAGAGTTTGTTACTCGGGTCCAGCAGACTTATTCAAAAAGGGCATAAATTGCCACTGCGCTGGTAAAGATGCGTTGACTACATGGGCGATCACATTGATTGGCGAAAATAAATAAGATCGGAAAAAATGACTTGCACTGATTTCATACAAAACGGTAATTTCATAGGTAAAGACCTAATTATTTGAATACCGTTCAAGTCAGTATTACAGAATCTCGAATCAGTCATCAATATTTTTTAAATGACGAATACTGATATCATTTCCAGTAATCCACGGGTAGATAATAACTACCCCAAATAGTATTATAAACAGCTAGTTATTGTCTTAGCTGCTTAAACATAGCTCATCTAAAAATGTTATTAGTTTCACAGTTATCAAATTGGCAGCAACGTAACATTTTTGAAAATTACCACTTCTCAGTCTTTGTCTTTTTTCCCGCCTAAACGTATATAAAATGAGTTTTGAAGTCCGCAAGAATATTGAGCTGTTAAATTAAAAGCAAGGAAAATCATACATAATTAGCTCATGATTTCCTACCAATACGGTCATCAAATGAATTCACAAACACTTCTCGATAAATCCATATTCTCTTGTATTACAAATAAAGGTATTGTACTGAGTGAATCAGCATTACTTGTTACACCCGTTTAAAAGAGCTATAAATTACATCTTGATATAGAAAAACGGCTTCGGCACAATAGAAACAGCTGTCAATGATTATTGCTATAATGTAAATGTCACATCAACTAGTAACGCGTATATTTCAATTTGACACACCGCGGTTTACTTATTGCTAACATTATGTCCTCTTTAACACGTTCAGGGCATTTATGTAAGGAGGGATTAAAAGCATGTAACTAGAAGCAGTAGAGCTTAGAATAGTTAGAGTATGGATGAAAATATAGGAGTTGAGGAGACCGATGGATTAATTGTGTGAGGGATGATATGGACAAGAATGGAGTTGGTGATGAGATGACGTCAGATAGAGGAGAGTGTACAAAGACATATTGTAACCCACCTAGGGTGATAAAGTGGACAGAAAAATGAGATGATGAACACATTACCGGCAACACAGTTTTTAACTTGTGTATAATGTATTATGGTTTCAAATAACTCACATAATTTTTTTATCACTTACAACTCATGAATCACGTGCAGATATTTTTTCAAGGGTCAACAACTAATCAATCAGAAATCAGAAATGACATACAGTAATTTCGCGTAATCGTTACGATGTGTCATTCGCGTCTTAGCTTAAGTAACAATTCGCGTATGTCATTATGTGACATACAATGTCCATGACATTGTGTGTCATTGTGGGTTTGACTACCTAAACGTGCCATTATGCGAGCAATGCATATGATGGACTAGCTCTTGACTTCAATCTAGGTTTATCTAGCGCTACACCAGAGCAAGGTAACGTCTTATATACGATGAAGCGAGCTTACCCAGATAAACACATGTGAACTGCTTGGCACCTGACTTCGGTAGGATGGTCGCTAGGCAACTGGTACGCTAGCCAGGTGGACCTTTATAGGTCCTACCACCAGTGTTGTGTTCATTCAGCCGTAAGCGCCAGCAAAAGCGAAAAGGTTCCGTTGCCCGGGATACTAGGAGGTATATCTACCCCAACAAAATCATCTGAATAAAGATGTATACCTGCGAAGGATCAATTGACAAGCATTTCCTAGCTCACTTAAATGGATACAAGATCTAAGGCTCTCCAACTATTAGCGACGCGGAGGATGTCACAACGAATGCAATGTGATTTCTCAAACAAGGAATAGGTAATAGATTCTAATTGGCTGAATCGATTACATGCGTTACCAGATTTATATTACGAGCACTTGTAATGAACAGTGAGTGACGGAGTATGGAGGCTGGTTGGTGGCTTTACTCTGCTGAGAATATGTTAGGTGAAAGCACTTGATGAAGGAGAAATAAAATATAGTTTATTTTTTATTGGTGATAGCCCGGCATTTGACCACCAGCTTACTCGAAAAACAAGAAAAGATGTGGACAAAGATGGAGCACGCTTGTCTAAAAGGAACCTATTCACTCTGGACTTAAATACTCCAAGTTTGAACTCGTGCGGAATAACAGACGAGGGCAAGGAGTTCCATTCCTTACCAGTATTAATGATTAAGGTAGAGGCGAAACGATGAGTTCGGCACAATGGAACATTTACAAGGTACGGCTTGTAGCCTACTGTACGTCTACTAGTCCGGTGATGGAAAGGGGATGGAGGGATTAGGTCAAAGATATCGAGTCAATCAAGTGGGGTAGGTGGAATCTATCGTGGCCAACGGATCACTGGCTTTTGATCGCGGTTACGAATAATCACAACACTGAACGACCACCCTTCTGACGAAATCCGGCGCCAAACGGGGTTTCCATGTTCCGTAGGTGCGCGGGAGAAACAATGTCTTCTGATAAAGCTCGTTTCATTATAAACCTCATCCTTGCTCTGGTCTAAAGCGAGACAATCCGATAATAAGAGCCTAGACCTTGGCGGCAATTATTATCCAACTACACCGCTTTTGGCGCCATTCTGACTAGGAAAAGAGGCTGCCCAAACATTATGGAGTAGGTTTTCTAAGTTGTTCGTCCTTTGATATTACGTTTTTTTTTAATGTATTATTTTTTAATGAACGAAATTTGATTTTTCAAATCTAGAAATTTCTTCTAGCCAGGACAGTATTGGACACAAACAGCATAAAATAGAGACAAAGATGTAGGAAGTCTATATCCAGCAATGGATTGCTCTGATAAATATAATATTGATATTATTAATTAGTACAAAAAGATTATTATATAATATTGATAAAGTTAAAGTGATTCGATGTTCACTTGTAAAACTATGTCAGATGTTAACAGAATCAATAACAATTTGATTAGTGCCAACATAATCATTTTCAAAACTAAACACAAAACACAAGCTAAATTGAACGTATTAAATAAATGAATATTGAACTATCATACTAAAAAAATAAACGTAGAAGAATAACAATTTTAGTATGCTAAAAAAAAATTCTTTAAGATTAACGTCGATATCATATATGGGGAATTTACTTCTTATTTCTTAGATGCTGCGCAGTGGTTTAAATCCGTCCGTTTTCTGCAGATCTCCTTACTATAAACTCATGCCGAATCACACACCTCCGTGCGCACAAAGGTACGATGTTTTCTCTAAACGTTACTACTACGATGCTACGAATAGATTATATCATATCCTTCTTTGGTTTTTACTCTAAAATATAGTTATTTTCAGAAAAAATCAACGCTTTGTTCAACTTTTCAGAAATGAACTATATGTATACATATTTTAACCACCTCTATGGTCCAGTGGTTTGCCTACCGGTGTCAGATCCAGAGGTCGAACCCGGGATCGAACCCGGGTTCGGTTTTGTCGGTGTGTTTGGTTTGGTTGGTGGCAGGACATTGTTTCTGCCTGGCTAGCTACCACCATCTTACTCCATTCTGTCGCCATAACAACAGGGAGGTAATTTAGCCAGTGCCTCAGTTTGTTGAGGATTCCGGGTAAAGTGCGCTATCACCTTCGGCCTTATCATTACTTGAAAATCAGGTGAGATGAAGGCCAAGCATCCCCGTAGCACAATAAAAAATCTATATATATAGCCTTCAAAATGATATACCTATCTCGTGAGAACGACAGTAAGCAATAAAGTGAAGGTGAATTCTAACCATGTATGTTATGCACCAGCATTAGTAGCCGACGACACCGCTCCTTTAACGCCGCGATGACCAACACGTCTTCTCTGACGAAACCAATCCAATTCATAGAATCCGTTCCAGAATATCTACGCAAAAACGACTGCTAGTTTTTTTGGTATAATTGCGACGCGCCTCTTCCATATCTAGTGGATATTTAACTGCCACACGAATATAGACCTTAACATGCAATTTTATAGGACATAGCACTAATTGATGTGTTAACATCTTTAGCAGTAACTCGGCTTGATCCAATTTTTTGTGCCGCGTGATAAAGTAAAATGTATGGTAAGTGTAAGCTACTTTTGCAATTATCTATTCCGTATATTATTTCATTTATAGCATACATAATTAGGTCGGCATTATGATGAATATAAAAGTACCTAAAACTGTACTGACATACCAAATTGAAAATGTGGTTTATTAGATAAGTTTGGTAATGCTCTTGGTATATTCGACATAACTTGAGGGATTTTGTTTTTGTTATTGCCAGTAAATTAGATGCAGATCTCTATAATATGGACATCATTAGTCACTTGTTGACACTCGTCCGTTTTGACATGCACTCTACGGTACCCTACACGAGTGTCAGCTCGTTTCCGTTATAGATAATTAAGAATTTAGTTTTTGCATCCAACGAGGCATTAATGAAGTAAGTCTTCGTCAAATGTGGCAATTTTGTAATGTATACTTACCATAAAAAGACCATAAAATAGGATTGGGCTATGTCTGACTCTATAAGCATTGCGATATGTAAACGGTATTGCTGGAGTTTGTCAAAACTGGAATATCCTGTCCGGATGTGGGTACGAAACGTAGCCAAAAATATTTTGAAGCGTTTAGCCTGCATCAGCTTTGACATAATAGGGCGGAATGTTTTGATGTTTCTTCGGTCCCAGTAGTTTGACATTCCTCAACCAGATTATCTGTAATAACCCTAAAGTTTAACATAACATATGACATACCTACCCTGACGATAGAAGCTCGCATAGCTTTACTATAATTACTTAATTACATACAATTATAGAGCGCATGCAAAAAAGTGTTTCTCAAGAATAAAGAATTGCATGGCTACTTACAGTTTCGCATATTCAACTTTTTACTACTTCAGAGATATCAGTTCTAACGAATTAATATTTTAACATCGGAAACCTGTTCATGATTATTTATTTAAGAAACTGCATTAAAATATATATGGGAGGCCTTGGCGTCATTGAAGAATATGAGAGTTTTCTTTGAGTGCCTGAAACACAAAAAACCAAGTAACTCACTTTTTTTTACGTTGTCGGCTACTTGCTTGTTCCGTAGGAGACGACCTGATGTTAAGTGCATCTCTTGCATATAACAATGCCCAACACAATAAGGTGTTAAGCCTCGCGTGCCCGTAATTTCACCGGCAACCATATCCTTCAAACCGGAACACAGCAATGCTGCTTGCCGGCTGTAATGCTTTCACACGGGGCTTTACTACTCATCATAATTAACGCTTAGGATTTGCTCTGAAAGCAAAAAAAAGTAGGGCTTGAGACATCGTACATTTTCTTACATTTTACCTAACGCTTATCTTGTTAAGTTGTTAATAAGATGTGACTTATAAGATTGTTTGAGATCAAAATAATTATTTTGACGGCTAGTTATAAAAGTCCAACATTCACCTGCATACTTGCATGACGAGTCTTACATGGTCTTACTTTTATAGAATTAATTATTTGTTTAACGAACTACTTTTGCAGTGTTTAGTAATTGGCAAGCCTTCGTTCGAGGTGAGTTCAGTATGAGTCATCAGGCTATGGCCACAGGGTCAAGCGGGCAGTTTTTTTTATAATTTAAAACTGTCACTGCTTCCTAAAACTGACAGATTTACCCATTACATTAACCAGCAGAAAGATTCTAATTTTCTAAACCACTTCGGTAGTTACAAAAACTCGTATCGCAAGCCCAGTACCGACGAACAGCATGTATTTTTTTTTATTACATAGATATCTCGCTTCGCTTGTTTTTTTCGCTGAATTTCGCTTGTTATCCGCTACGCTGACCTCTCCGCTCGATACAGGTCGCACCTTTATTATCACGGTTTATGACAGAGTGACATAATCGACTGATGGACGTATCAGATCTTTGATGTCAATGGAGGCTGTGGTTTTCTTTTTGGGAGTGAACAAGCAAAAATTACTTTTACTTTTGATACACCTTGCCTTGACTGACATACGGTTTTTATAACCTATACAAGATACCTACTACAACATGGTAGTATCAAAAGTTTTCGATCGACTGTTTGCCAAGTAATCAATGCAACATCGGTAATCGATGACTCAATGCTCAGCCAACTGCTTATATAAATCTTCTTCTTCTCTTACAGCCCATTAAATGATACAATTCTTCTCAAATGGGTTCGCAGACAACTTTGGTGGTTTGATTAATCATCTACTTTTACAGAAAATGATCGGATGGATGAAACTTCTTCTAAAATGGAAAAAGTTTGCCATGATCACCACGCATGGTAGATTGATTGGCAGTAAATGTTAGATAATGACGATCTGACCTGAATGATACTAACGAATACTAACGAACTCGACCTGAATGGTAGCCACCCTTATTCTGTTGAGACCCCTTAGTCGGCTTTTACGATATCCATGCACTGAGTTGAAGCGGTAGATAATTAAGCCGCAACTAACACGGTATTTTATTTTTATTGATATAAGATGTACAACTTTGAAACATTTTCTACAAAAGACAAACAAAAAGTACGCATATTGTTTTATCATTAAAATTTCACTACACATCGGTAACCAAATAAATAAAGGAAAACTGGTCAATAAACCCCTATTAAGGTTTCCGAAAGCTAAGTCCTACCTTTCGTGGAGATATCAGTACCAAAGAAATAGATAATCATTAGATATCTAGACAACTGTTGCATGTTGCGACGAGATTTACAGACTTACACCGATCCACTGTGACCTCTACGACAGATATCTGCTTACACCGACTCGCGAGACCCTTTGTCTGATACAATGTTGTTTTGTTATTTTGCACACATTCACGGATGAATCTGCCACGATTCTACGAAACGCTATCGAGTTTAGAAACGTGTTCTGTTAGTTCAATTTAATTAGCAAGCTTAAATTTATTTCTCCTTATTCCATATCCCTATTACATACGTACTTCGGAATTTTCAAACTTTCGCAAAAAACACTGTTTTGTAAAAGAAAAAATACGCATATTGAAATAAAAATTTTGTGTAGTCTGACTGTCTGAACGACTAAAATCGACAAACAGCTCAAAACAGAGGTCCTAGAAACTTGAAGTCATGGTAGTCCTTTTGTAGTGTAAATGTGCACTAAGATTAGGATTTCAGGATATTCCCACAGGACGACGGGAACGAAATCCCGGGCGTTCTTCTTGTATCCGAGGATACATAAAATTCCTTATTTTCCTTGCAGCTCGAAAAAAGGAACTCTGTAGGTCATGGGCCTAATTCCACAGAGTGCATTCAAGGATTAGCCATAATTACCACACTTAGCAGGCGGGTTGACTATAGCAGTTTTGGTGTTGTGAACTCAGGTGGATAATACAGTGCAGCCCCTGTATTAGGTAAATACTAAACGGATATAAAGGATATCAGGGATCTCAGGGTTTGGGATAGGAGATTCACGCCTTTTGTTTCCCTGAGCAGAAGCGTAGAAAGTGGAATCCGGTGTCTCTATCTACATAAAGACACCGGATTCCACTTACTACGCTTATTGCACACGCCTTTTGTGCTAATCATCTCATCATTCTCGTCGAATGCGGACGAGCATGATCAGAGTAAATGAGGGAACTTTGGACCTGGCCTTTCTTAAGAACTACTTATTTCGAAAGTTATGTATCGCGTGCCTCGCGACACCTTCGATTTGCATTCGTGCATGCGTGTCTATGTTTAATTAATATCGATTTATAGATTCGGTATCGATTACGATCATCGCAACATTTCCTCTTACCCATTTCCTATAGGCATACTGACATAAATTTCGAAAATCTTGCGGGGTGTTTCATTGACGCGACACGTGACCTAAGCGCTGGCTCTGATTTAGGCCAGTGAATCTATTCATCGTTACTATGTAGCTGTGTGTAATGGGCACGCTTCCGTCTAGTACTTGGTCTGAAACAGTTGAGACACCGATAGACCGCTTGTAACGGTCCTTAGGTAGCACGACTGCTGCTTTTGTAAATATTTAGTTTAATTCCTATTCAAAAATTGATAACATGTTTAAATACCCAGGTAAATAAATTAAATTAAGTATGTATTTTATGAGTTTATTTATTCTGTCTCATTATGTGCACCCTCTAGGCATTTTTTAAACTTTCGAGATTATAACACGTTGTTTTGGTTCGTAAAAAGTGTATTTATCGCGTATTTTACCATTATTTATCCCGATGTTTCGGCGGGGTTGCATCAGCCGTGGTCGTGGGCAGACTGGAACTTAATAATACCTACTAAAACTGTATAATACCCGTTTTTCGAATCAAAATATATCTTCCATCATAAGGTTGTCATCGCTTTTAAGCAATATGATCCCATTGTACTGTTAACTTTAGATTTTTTCAGTACCAAAATAATTTTCATTAGTATACATGATAAATAAGGACCAGGAGTAAATACTCTGGTCTCTTACTTATTACGCACTTCATAAATACGCCCAATAATTATCTCACGCACTATCAAGATAAAATCACTAGGGCACAATCCATCAATGACCTGTCAAACGTATTTTATAATGTACACATCATATTTGTATTTATTAACATTAACGCGTGAGAAAGAATATTAATTATTTCAATATCCGGCTCTCAAAGGCTGGATAAAAAGCTTATAATGCTAACCCATATGTCCAAATTTGGAGGGAGCTAATCATCTCGAGGTATATTTTCGTAGAACCTGTCTATGGCCGATCTCGAGGTCCATGTGATACGATATGCGCTCATATAGTACTAATAGTATTGTGAGCGCAATAGAGCGGAACAAATGCTCAAAAGTGTTCGCAAGGGATTTGTCTATTGGGCAAAGCCAGCTGACGAAACTGGGCACTGGTAGCACTGGGCAGTGCTACTGTCGCTCCAGAGGTGCCAGATCGACCGCCGGTAGAAGTGTTGAAGTGTGTTAACGTTTGTATAGCAAAACCATTATGTCTATCCGACTACAGGACCAGAGCATAATCCCTATCCCATTGTAAAAAGGGGTGAGACAGGGAGACGTTATCATTCCGAAACTGTTCACCTATGCACTGGAGGTTATATCCTCCAGTGCATAGGTGAACAGTTTCAAGCTTATGGACAGAATCAAGCTTATGGACTGGGAATGATAATGGCATCAACATCAATGGCGATTACATCACTCACCTTCGGTTTGCTGACGATATAGTCTTAATAGCTGAGACGCTGGAAGAGCTTAGCAAGATGCTCAGAGACCTCAACATTGCATCGCAACAGGTTGGACTTAAAATTAACATGAGTAAGACAAATATCATGTCAAACGCCGATGTCGCAGCATCCATGCCTGTACATGTTGGAGACGATGTGATCGAAGTTGTAGATCTACATCTACCTAAGCCAGATGGTCCAACTATGTAAATCCAACTTCGATAACAAGGTCAACCGACGAATCCAACTCGGATGGGCAGCGTTTGGCTTATCTTCTCTTCAAAGATACCGCAGAGCCTCAAGACTTAAGTCTTCAATCAATGTGTGTTGCGAGTGATGACCTATGGATCTGAAAAGTGGTCGCTAACTATTAGCCTCGTATCGTATAAGTTCAAAGTCACACAGCGAGCTATGGAGAGAGCTATACTTGGAGTTTCGCTACGTGATAAAATCTGAAATGTGGACATCCGTATTAGAGGCAAAGTCATACATACACATAGCCCTTAGAATTAGCAAGCTGAAGTGGCATTGGGCAGGCCACATAGTTCGCAGAACCGATAACTGCTGGGGAATAAAGGTTCTTGTATGGCGACCGTGATTAAACGCGAAACGGAGTGTGGGAAGATCCATTCAATGGACCGACATTTTTCTTTTTTATTGTACGACGGGGAAGCGCTTGGCCTTCATCTCACCTGGTAACAAGACATTGTCGCGGTCGCAGGGAGTTGATGGATGAAGGAGGCTTGTCGATTGGGGGAGGCCTATGTTCAGCAGTGGACGTGTGTGGGCTGATAAGATATGACTCGGAGGATCCGTCTGGACAAAATTAAAAAAAAGTTTTTTAGTAGCATTATTAATAAAAGCGCATGTCGCATACACGTCCTACACTAGTCACTAGTAAACACTTCACTAATAAATCTGAGTTTCATAACCGTAAGCACTTGATAGCGTTCTAGATTTTATCAGATGATGCTAATAGATAACTGGTGCGGGGAACATTCAGCTAAAAATAGTTTAACAAACTATCTATCTGATTTAAATTTTAACATGACTGATATTACAAAATTACCATTAACTTTGTTATTGTTTGTGTTTGATATATATCATATAAAACGTATGTATAGTAACTAAGAGCTGCTACATTTCCTTATATATTAACTGTTGATGTATTTTAAAGAATATTGTATTGACACATCAATGCATGCTGACGAACTCAATCCAAGAAAGTTTTTTTTTATTGTACGACGGGGAAGCGCTTAGCCCACCAGGTTACAAGTTGAGATAAGGCCGAAGGTGCAGGCGCACTTCACTTTGGATCCTCAACGGTCTATCAAGTCAACAGGAACTGTCTATCTTACCTCTTAATGCTAGAACACAATATAGATTGTTATGTTAGTGTTAGTGTTATGGCGACAGACTTAGGTAAGATGGAGGCGAACTTAAATAAAGTTCTACCACCAACCAAACCAAGCACAATAAAGTACCCCTGGGGATCGAACCCGGGACCTCTGGGGTCTGTTATCGGAGGGCGAACCACTAACAGAGGCGGTATTTTGGAATTGATTCAATCATACATCATCTGTCTCACAAGGTGGCCCAGAATACACATGAAAATGTATAAAATATATTTTCTTACAATACCGAGTAGCCCCCCTACCAGATAGGAATGCCATCATAATTAACGCAAGGCTTTTACATAAAAACTGCTGTGTAAATGATACAACTGAATACAATGCAGACGAAGGCATTTTAACAACGGCCATATCAATTTGAATCGGTAAGTCAATCTTCATATGAAAACACAGTGCAGGTGCACTGTAGCTGGTTCACTTCAATAAAGTTTGTTAAAATAAAATTCTAGTCTTATTTTAGAACAAACCTTATCACGTGGGTGTAGGAAAAACGAGTAACGTATTACAACATTAAACTAAAACAAAACATACATACATAGACTCACGCCTGTTTCCCAGAGGGTAGAAGAGAGTAACATTTCCATTTACTACGCTCCTAATACCTACACCACTTCTGCCTCAATCACTCTCATCACGTTGTTGATACATGCTTGTCGGTTTAGGGTATTTCTCGAGAAAAATATACTTGTATTATATTCATTTATACACAAATATTTCTTCCGCTTAGAAAATTAAACCCCTGAATCTTATACCTACATGAATTAGTCATCAAATTACAATAGTCATGAATAACAGCTACTGGGTCGAAGTATAGTATAGCATTGTGGGTCAAAAAGTGGACTAGCCATCGTTATTAAGCTATATTATGGAATCAGTGCAATTATTATCACGCAGTAGAATATCCTCTTTTTATGTAGCCACGGTCATTAGTGCTATAATAAATCTCCTCCATCAGTCAGTCCAAGTTAAGAACTTCATTAACTCTGCGATGACATGAGTTTTTCAATTGAAATCATGAGAATGGGAACTCGAATTATTTTAATACGAGATGCGACAAAATTACTCCGTATTGATTCAACGTCGTTATCATAATGACAAAAGTTTTCACCAACGCATTTTGAACTTTATTCTGCCACTCATAGGATCGTGAATTGCTGATGGGTACAACGTTCGTACAGAAGCTTTTATTTGACAGGTCAATTATTTAAAGTAACTTTTACGAGTATTTATGATATTGGTTGTGATTTTTTTTGGAAACTCGTAGTGATGACTGGGCTAATGCATAACGAATTAAATGTATAGCAGAATATATATAAAGGATGTCCAATCCACATAACACTATCTTCAAAAACTTCGAATAACATAGTCTTAAAAGAAAATAATCTGAATAATTGTTGAATCGTGTTAATAACGTGTTAAATTAAAAATGTTAATAATCGTGTCAGAACGTTGTTGCGGCTCCCGCGCTTTTGCAGTGCGTCAGGCATGTTCGCAGATGCGTGCACAGACACATTTGACGCCATCTGGCGGAAAAAGACTGCCTCGCTGCTCTGTCGAGTGCGCGCGAGCGGTAACAGTATTCTGAAAGTTATTGCCAATAATTATGAATGTCCGCTGGTGTGGCAGCTCATCCAGAGGACCAAATCTCTTTTAGTTATTAAGTACTAACCTCTAATTCTAAGTTTTACTAACACTTTGGACCTAGACGTCTGAATAAATGAATTTGAATATATAAATAAAAAAAAACAAATTTTACGATGGTTACAAAAAAAGACCCAATCATTATTTTTCGACAGAAGAATACGCTGGCCTGGTTCAGAACCGGGAACTAGCTTGCGCACCCGGATAAAAAACAATTTTCTACTTTGAATTGAAAATTGAATTGTTTTATTTTTTAATCTTTCAAAAATTTGCCAACGCATATCGGTGCTGTACAATATCGTCTCTTACTCTATCTGTATGCTATGAGATGCACCGTCGCATCACTCCCATACCGCAGTTCACTGCCCATTTTCTGATCCAGGGTTGGCGGAGATCTAGAATCAAATTCGAGAACATTAGAAGCAGAGACAAGATTTTTATCGTGTTCTATCCGCTTGTATAATGGGCTGTATCTAAGGAATTGCGGGACATGGTGCCTGCAGCCTCATTTTATCATCGCACCGCACGCCATCGACAGAGATTCCATCCCCACACTTTTGACCACCACACTTCGCGTACCATAAGTTTCAAGAGAAACTTCCTGGAATGTGGAATGGTCTCCTTGCCGCGGTTTTTCCAACTAGCTGCTGTACCACTATAAGTCTACAAATCTATATTGGAGAGCGCTTCACAAATAAAATTTCTTTAATAAATATTACTGGAAATATTAAACAACGAAACTAAGCAAAGCTTGTATTTTTAGAACTAGATTACGGATTGAATATAAATAATTAGATATTAAAATAAAATATAAATTACATCTAAATTAATCCTATTGCAACATTACCGACCCTGTGATCTGTATTTATACGGTCAAGTAGGCGGATAAATTACTTAGCTACTGACAATGAGTTTGCATCTAACATTTATTCTAGCATCCGCAATGCAAGCGTCACAATCTCATTGGTCAGTTTATAATTAAAACGGATATGGCTCGTTAAATATAGTTTCTGATTTATCTACGTCAATACCTGAGTGGGTGGAGTTTTGTACTTATGGAGATAAATTAAAAAGCTTAAACATAGTGAATTAGTATTTTTAATTTTAATTATACGTTGCAATATTATCGACATTTTAGATGTGTTTACTGAAGTCAGTTATGTGAAATATGTGGTGCCTTTTTGACAATAAATAGTAAAATGATGGAACCATTTTCCAAGTCTTTTAACTGCCTCTGTGGTCTAGTGGTTCAACCCACCGATTTCAGATCCAGAGGTCCCTCGTTCGATCCCCATGGGGAGTACAATATATTGTGCTTGGTTTGGTTGGTGGTAGGACTTTGTTTAAGTCCGCCTGGCTAGCTACCACCATCTTACCTAATTCTGTCGCCATAACAACAATTCTAAAATTTTTGTGTTCCGGCATTCAGAGGTAAGATAGACAGTTCCTCAGTTTGTTGAGGATTCCGGGTGCGCCTCCACCTTCGGCTTTATCTAAACTTATTACCAGGTGAGATGAAGGCCAAGCGCTTCCCCGTCGTACAATAAAAAAAAAAAAAAAGTCCGCTATGGTGAACTGCTCTCCGAAAATTGCAACAAACTCTATTATTGTAAAAGTCGCAGTCACCAATGGTTAGTTAAAATAAATTGTGGGTTTTATGTTTTTTAGTAGCGATACAACAATAATCTTTTTATAAAACTTTGATTGATTTTATAGGTTGATTTTACTTACGTAATTTTTGCGACTTTTATGGTAACGCAGTGCTTAGATGTGGTAAGGACTGCTTAGACTTGATAAAATATTAATATTACAGGACAGGACATTAATTTTACACAGCGCCATCTAGCCCCAAACTAAGCATAGCTTGTAATATGGGAACTAGATTACGGATAGAATACTTAAATACTTTTTGTAAATACATACGTACTATATGATACAACACCCGAACACAGAACAAAAATGTATATTCATCATACAAATGTTTGCTCTGGGTGGGAATCGAACCCACAGCCTACAGCGCAGATGGCGGGGTGACTACCAACTGAGCTATGAGACTTGTTTAACTTAATAAAACAGGTTTGTAGCACAATTTTGTACAGTATTGTATCGTACATAGAAATATTTACTCTTTTATTACGTATACCCTCCGGTAGGAGGGGTTGATGGGAATCAACCGTACTTGTACCATCTTCTTCCTCTTCCTCTCCATTATAAGGTTGTCTGGAAGATATTTTAAGCGATAAGACCTTTCATTGTACTGTTAACTTTAGTTTTGATATTGTTAATTGTTGTTTATATTTTTGGTGTACAATAAAGAAATTTCATTCATTCGTTCATTCACATTCACAATTTTCATAAACTTCCGACGTTTTTTATACCTAATCATAAAACACACAAAACTATGTCTTAGTAATAGTGTGAACCCGGATGTGTTTCCTTTGCTACAATTTATGAGAGTATCTTCCTTTGTTCCGAAATAGCTCCAACGGTTAACATAAGTGTCACCAATAAGTCCTAGAAAGGCAAGGTCCCTATAGAGTGTAACGCATGGCATTTGCAAAGGGCGGCTAATAGGACACATTTCTTGTGTAGGGTGTACCGGCGATTGTGCAACGCGGTACTGGCGCCTTCTTGGAAGGACTCACAATAGCGCGTCGCTTTCAGATATGTTTATATGGCGGTTATTATTTATATTTTGATATCAATACTTCACTCGCATATCACAAGAATAGGTACTTTTTGAGTTTTGGACACGAATTTCTGACCCACGGAGATTATATGCAGTCTGCTAAGACATTTATCACATTTGGTCACCTACTGAAAGGGCTGAGGCAGCAAATAAAATATGCTGAAATAAGATATCATTTGCTGGATCATCTGGGATGTAAAAGTTTAACATCATACACTTCCCCCACGTAACATTTACGAAATAAGTAATGGAATGTGGCTATGTACGGAACCGGACCTTCTTAACTAGTTGCGATCGAAGATTATTTCTTCTGTGTACGAAAGCAATTGCGATAATCGAGATTTTGTTTATGATCCTTTTTCTTTCTACAAAACCAGTATCTTAAAAACGTCGCATAACGTGGGGGCGAAACTAGATAATTAAAATCAAAATGTAGTAGGTATATAGGTATCTTTGAACAAAAACGATGTAACAATAAGTAAAAAAATATAGCATATAAAAAATCACCAACTGATTGCTGCTAAAAATAACAAAAATACAAAATAAATACACCCAGTTGGAAAAAAAGCACTTACCATTATTATTGTGTAGTTTTTTTTTCTTTGTAGACTGTATGTTTAATTTTAATTCGAGAAACGGGTATTCATCGCGTATTTTACCTATATTTATCCCGACGTTTCGGCAGGGTTGCACCAGCCGTGGTCGCGGGCAGACTGGAACTGATAAATACCAGTTTCTCGAATTAAAATTATGTGTTCTAATCGTGAAAGTTTAAAAAAGACGACTGTATGTTTATTTTTGTGTTTACTACAAAATAAATAGAAACCAAAATGTACAATATTAACACCATCCACCATGTAAGCTCAACCTATAATATGGAGTGGGCTGCATAGTGACTGTATGTCACGATAGTGTCGCTAGATTCCCGCAGAGCAAAACCTTATTGAGATTGTCCGCATTTCAAATTCGTCGCCGATCGTCGGCCACATCCTCTACCTACACGTTACATCGTGGACAACCGAATGGTCTGTTTTTGTACAAGTACTCAGTAAATTGTAGTTATTTGTTTGATGGCGTAAGATCATCACTGTATTTCTACTTTTTTTTTTTTTTTTTTTATTGTACGACGGGTAAGCGCTTGGCCTTCCTAACAAGTAAAGATAAGGCCGAAGGTGGAGGCGCACTTCACCCGGAACCTCAACAAACTGAGGAACTGGCTATCTTACCTCTGAATGCTGGAACACAACAATTTTAGAATTGTTATTATGGCGACAGATGTAGAGTAAGATGGTAGTAGCTAGCCAGGCGGACTTCATCAAAGTCCTACCACCAACCAAACCAAGCACAATATATTGTACTCCCCATGGGGATCGAACCCGGGACCTCTGGATCTGTTCGGTGGGTTGAACCACTAGACCACAGAGGCGGTTAAAAACTAGTCTACTGTCCCATCTACAGCCCAGTAGTGTCCACTGCTAGACAGAACCTTCTGGAGCTGGAGGATTTTGCCATAATCACCGCGCTTGGCAGGCAGATTGGTTATCGCAGTATAGGTGTAGATTACACACAGAAGGAAGCTTCTGCCATTCTGTGTACGATCCCTTAGTCGGCTTTTCCGACATCCATGGGCTG
The DNA here is from genome assembly GCA_951394065.1 of Venusia cambrica. Classification (NCBI taxonomy): domain Eukaryota; kingdom Metazoa; phylum Arthropoda; class Insecta; order Lepidoptera; family Geometridae; genus Venusia; species Venusia cambrica. The sequence continues at coordinate 13,004,163 of OX596047.1, read as the reverse complement.
AGTTTGAGGGGTCGATTTTTATGTTATGTTACCATGGTATTTTGTCCATGGTGCTACTACTCAAATGGATTCTAAAAGAGAGATAATAGGCACCTTCTGGTTTAAGCTTGCTTATCGTAGACCTCATTCATTTATGTCAAATTCAAGGCTGTCCCATTAAAAAAAAAAGTATGAGAATAATTGAACCCAATTTGTAATGCATAGAAACGATGCACATTAAACCGCATAAATATCAAGGCGTGTCAATCGTCGCCCACCGCTGTAGCAGATCGAGCCTCTCGAGGCTCTATAATAAGCATAATTGCCTTATCGGTGTCCTTGTTCCGTCCTTGCTTTCACTGATAACGCTCAAATTGTCAGCCGGGTGGGCAGTTCTTTGAAGATTTATATCGCGCTTGATGTAGGTATTTTGTCGTTGCCAACTTACCTGCTACTGGATTCACGTGTTATGCAAAGCGTTTAAAAAGTTTTGCCAGTTTAAAGCCAATTAAAGGGCAATACATTCATACAAAGTAGCTACCTAAGGTATATTTTAACAAGACTCATTGCTCAGTTGGTAGTAGCTCTGCTTTCTGCGCTGTAGGTTGTGGGTTCGATTCCCACCCAGGACAAATATTTGTGTGATGAATATAGATATTTGTTCTGTGTTTGGGTGCTGTATCATATGGTACGTATGTATTTACAAAAGTTTTTCGTAAGTAGTATTCTATCAGTAATCTAGTTCCCATATTACATGCTTAGTTTGGGACTAGATAGCGATGTGTGAAATTAACGTCCCGTAATATTTATTTGTTTGTACCTACATTAAATAAATAAATTAATTTAGTTAATAATTGTATTTTGAAACAAAAACCCTAATGTTGGAGTTATAGGTTAATTTGGATAATGGATAAAGTAATAAGATTCTAATAGGATATACCGAAATTCCTCTGCAGTGCTTGCAATGTTGATACATGATGTAGTTTTTCCCATTATTGTGAAAAGGCCTCCCCTTATTTCTTCCAATCACTCAAGGTCTAACTTTTGCATGTACCATAGGGAAGCGCTTGACCTTCATTTCACCTGGTTACAATATTTATTTGCCTCCATACACACATCAAGTAAAAGAAGAAAACTATAGTACGTAAGCTTGTAGATTATTAGCCAGTATGCCTATGATAGAATCACATTAGTTTACTATGTGTCGTATAGTGACGAATCTACAACTGTCCTTTTAGAAGTACAAAGTCAGTGAAATAAACTTCACTATCAATGAACTACCAAATACCTATGTACCTATTATGTACGCTACTGGTGATGTATTGGTTTTCTTACTGGCATCGCTAGTGAATGTTGTTGGTATAAACCTTCAATCTTGGACAATCAAGTCTAATTAGTCTTCAAGTCCAGAGAGAGAACAGGTACTTAAGCAAGTTGACTGCATCTTAGGCCACATCCTTACTTTTTTTTAAGTGGTTAATAAAAGCCACACAGATATTTTTAGGGTTCCGTACCAAAAGGGTGCCAGTGGGAACCCTATTACGAAACCTCCGCTGTCCTTCCCTCGGTCCGCCTATGTCAGCGGGCTGTATCTCACGAATTGTAAATATTGTGAATTGTAATAGGTAGACAGTTGAAATTGTCACAGAATATGTATTTTTATTACCGCTTTAACAGACAGTTTAAATTGACACAGAATATGTATTTTATAACCACCGAACCCACAACAAGCGTTGTGGGTTCGATTCCCACCCAGGACAAACGTTTGTGTGATGAATATAGATGTTTTGTGTTTGGGTGTTGTATCATATAGCACGTATGTATTTACAAAAAAAAAATGTATATTAGTATTCTATCCGTAATCTAGTTCCCATATTACAAGCTATGCTTAGTTTGGCGCTGTGTGAAATTAACGTCCTTTAATATTTAACATAATTATTTGCAAACCTCGTATATTGTATGAGTGATAACTGTTCACAGTACACATTTACAATAATCGTGGGAAACTAAGATTTAAGAATTAAACGTAGGAAATGTCAACTGGAATAGGACTTGTCTACTTTGATTATATTAAAACTTCACAAAAATCTAACATGAATAATAAAAAGTATATTTAAATATATAAAAGTATATAAAATAAGAAAAGAAACCGAATATTAAAAAAAGAATTAAAACCAATTTATACAAGTTGTACTGATTTATTTTTCATTGTGTTACAATTCATATTGATCTAGATTTTTTGATAGATACAAGTGTCATTAACGTTAGGCATATTGTTGGTGACGTTAAATTATTAAGTTTTAGGTGCCCAAGTGATGATAAGATTCAAATTTAATTATCAATGCCTTTTAAGATATAATACAAGAATATGTAAAGAATTACTTGATTTTGAAGCATCAAAACACTATGTTACAATTCGTACTTAACTATTACTTAACATTTAAGTTACAACAACGGTGAAATCTAGCGGAAAGTTTAAAAATGGAAATTACTTAATGTTACTTACAGTTTACTTTACAGTAAAATCTTAATAAATAGGTACATCTATTTTTATGATTTTAATACAAGAGCTAAACGTTTGAGCTTTGTTTACTTTTTAATATAAAAACACATGATATGCCTCTCGTTAACACTATTCATATGTACATCAATAACAAATAACATTTTTCTCTAACCTAAAACATCTCAATTATATTACTTTATTTTTATTTATAGCCAATATTCTTATGATATAAATTATTTTTTATACGCTGTAATTGAACTCGAATATCGTTTCACCTTAAATCCTTTGGTAGCAACATGACTAATATATAAATTTTGTCTAGGTCAGCAAACTAAATATATAAGTGTTAAAAATAATAAGAAACTAAATTTTAAACCTACCAAAGTAGCTGCTAATTTGTTTATGCATTATTCACGACAATAACCAAATCAAACATGTTTAAATATTTAGCTGGAATAAAACATAATTAATAGCTATTAATTTTAATATTTATACTTTAGTCAACCTTAATTCACGCGAAAATATTTAGGAACAACATTTTAAACATTTATTACATTATTTAAATAGATTATACATACTTTATAGTTCTACCTATCTATCTTATCTTATTATGAAAAATTCACAAAAAAATAAAGCAAACGTGATAATTGGCTTAATTTGGTTAGTATTGTATTGTTTAAAATTTTCTACTAAGACATTGAAAACACTTGGTTGCCTTTAAATTCCTCCAAATTATCGTCAATTATCAAATACCCTTGTCGAAAATAACGTGTTTATTAAAAAATACCATGAGACTATAATTATAATAACATTATAAAAAAGTTCATACGTACACGAAGTGAGTCCGTTGTGCTGCGCGCAATATTCACAGTATTTACATAGTTTTTCGTAAAGAAAAGATATCAGCGTGAAATGAGCACCTCATTTAGAAAGACCGAGGCCAGAGCGGCGGCGGTGGGTAGGCCGGCGGCTATGTAGAGATGGCGAGCGAAGGACGGTGCGCCGGGTGCGCGGGGTGCGCGGGGTGAGGGGAGGGCGCGTGTGGCGACGATACCGGCGGGGAACACGTCACCTTCCCCATAAAAGACCTGATATCGTCAAAGTACGCATCCTCACGCTCGGTATCTGCAGAACTAGGCGAATCACCACCCTCCGCTTCGTGCTTCTTCAAATGCCGATCTAGGTTCGTCTGCTGCCCGAAGCATCTATCGCACAACGGACACCTGAACGGCCTTTCCTTGTTGTGAATATTCCTCACGTGTCGCTGTAAGTTAGAGGAGATAGAAAACGAGCGCTCACAGTACTTGCATTTGTAAGGCTGTTCGCCTGTGTGCGTGCGGAGATGACGAGTCAAGTTCGCACTTCGCGGGAATACCTTCCCGCAGAATTTACATGCATAGCGATCGCGCACCTTGCCAGCTCCAGCGTTCAACTGTTCGCGAAATTTGGCGTATGCACTCGGCTGCCTCTCCGGACCGTCAGTTCCCAGGAGTGGGGATAAAAAATTGAACGGATTTGGAACGTAGGGTGAGTGAGTCGAGCTAAGAATAGACTCTGCAGAGTGAAAAGACGGAAATCGTGGACGGTACATTGCATCTATGAGGTTCTGTTGTGGATGGACTGGCATCGGGAATGCAAGTGGTGGGGAAACGAGTTGCGGTGGTGAATCATCACGTTTTGGCTCTACGCCTTCCACATCGACGTCAGTGGTGTCATTCTCAGGAGTCTTGCACCTTTCAGCTGGGCTTTCTGGAGGAGAATACGATTTGATTGAGTGACGAAAGGAACGATCATCTACATCAGCATCGAAATCTTTACCACTATGTCTTCGAGAAACAGACAAATCTAGAGGTTGGTCGCTCGCATCCTTTTTATTCTCCTCGACATCTGAATATTCGGATACTTTGTCTTCTTCGATGTTATTCTGGGATAAATCTTTTGGGGAATCGGACGCGACCGACTTTCTTTCTTTGATGTCGTTGTTATTATGTTTCAAAGAAAAACTGAAGGGTGACTTCCTCTTATGCTCATCTCGGAGGATGGGGTATGGTATCATGGGTGTATGCATTGACATAATCGGTGAGGGTCTATGCTGGAAGGTAGAATCCTCGGAAGCTGGTGGAGAGTGCTTGGAATACAGGCTTTGGGGCTTGTTAGGGGTAGCCCGATCGTTGTTCTCACTCCTGTTAGACTCATAGTCCAGGTCCTTTGACTTTCTTATTTCTTCAAGTGATGTTGAGCTATCAATGCTTTTCACCGACATGCGCCCTTCTTGTTGCTTAGCTAAGTTGGCATTGGTCATGGCGATGTCATGTTCCATAGCAAGTCTTGCCCCCTGTACGTTAAATAGCAAGGGGTTCAGGAACTCAGGTGGACAAGCCGCAGCCGCCGCGGATATCAAAGCTGGGTAGTGAGCAAACGTGTTGTACGGCAGGGAAAAGCCCGGGCGATACATCGGAAATGGGTTAGGAGCATTAAGATTGTTCATTCCAACGTTTGGCAGCGTCGGGATCTGGGGGAGTCCTTGTGGCATCTGACCGCGGAGACCAACCGAGTTGGCAGTGGCGGTGTCGCAGAACCTCTTGTGTTTAGTAAGAGAGGCGTACGAGATGAAGGACTGGCCGCATTTGTTGCACTCGTTCGTTGCGCGGCAAGAGGCGTGCATGCGTTTGTGGCGGCACAAGTTGGAGAACTGGGTGTAGGCCTGTAAAAAAAATATATACTGTATTATTACAAATCAACGAGGCCTTTTCACTTCAATTGAAGAAAAGAGAAGAGGTCATTCATTGTTTATAAAAGTGCTAAGTATTATTTTTGATTGATCGCTTTTCAGAGCCATATATTTAAAGTTCATGCTGTAATATAAGTTTGTTTAGACTAACCTTGAAGCAAACCTGGCACTGGAAAGGCTTGATGCTGGAGTGAATGTGCGTGTGCTGCTTCAGGCCCGAAGCAGTTCCAAAAGTCTTTCCGCACTCTGGGCAGGCGTGGCTGCGGGCGCCTTTGTGCTGCGCGCGGATGTGGCGCTGGAGGTTGGAAGGATCGGTAAATACCTGAAACCACGTCAGGTTTCGGAACAGGTGAAACTATTGCTCCGGCAAAACAATTCCCTATATCATTCCTAAACAAATGGTATTCGGAAGCGTTTTGACTTAAATGTGGTTTGATTATTTATCAAAATTTTATGTAAATAAATAACATTATCTACTGGACCAAGTTATTCATTCGAGTAAGATGTGATACGTTTGATTAACATTTTTATCGTAAGTAACTTTTTGTGACATCAATTATTATTATAATTTTCATGTCTATACCTAATACCCAATTTAGCTAGTTTATGTGAGAACGTTGCTATAAGTACTTAGCTTAATTTCAAAGAAATTCAATACTCTTATCAGCTTTAAAGAAGGGGCAATTCACACCTTAGGACAATTCTCGCAGGGGTATTTCCTGATGTTGCTATGCGTAAGCGCCCGGTGTCGCAGAAGCAATGCTCGGGAGCTGTACGAACGGTTACAGAGCTCGCAGTGGAATGCAGATGCAGGCTGCGCATGCGCCTGGATCAAGTGATGGTCAAGCCTGGAATTTAAAAAAAAATCGTTCACAATCAACGAGAGAATCTAGGTTGTATGTGATGTAACGTCATATAATGGAGTCATTCATAAATACAATTTGATCTATACAATGAGATAATCAGATACTCTTTGATTTTTTTTTCTTCTGATTAAATTGCTATTAACCACCCAAAACTTCGAACTCGTTGTACAAAGTTTCAATAATAACTCATTCGTTGGTTTTGACAAAACAAAATAAAGTTAAAAAGCTTATCGAAAGTACCAGAAGCATCTGCAGAAAATGTCTATAAAACTTAGTGATAACGTAAGATGGTTATGGACTTGTCATAATCATTTTGAATCATACCTCTCAGTTTAGAAAACATTCAAAAGATTTACAGCACGCTTCATATAACTGTTCGTAAGTAAATACGACTACAACATTGTATAGAAACCAACCAATACCCAATAACATTCAAGTATACGATAGGCATCAAGGTGACCCTCAGGGGTAAGTACGCATGTGACGGGTTTTGGTAATTAGTAGCTTTTACACATCGTGGATTCAAAGTGTGATATACACTATTACATAACGCATATTGTGTCAGTCAAGGAAAGACTGTGCAAAATTTACTCGTAAAAAATCATTCAGTTATGAAACCAATAGAAATATATTAGAAATTATTAATAATTAAAAATAATATACATAATAAATATTATAGAAAAAATATTGTTATATTTGTGGCGTGATATGTAGTGAAGAATAACACGTTTTAGAATACATGATGTATTGCTACCATTTGCCAAAAACCATACAACGCGTACTTAAAGCTGAGGAGCAACCCTAATGAGTCCATTTCGATCGAGATAGCTGATGCTTTAATTAAATTCCACTACAATGTACACGAGGAGCCATAATATTTGTAGTAAAGTGCGTTTACTACTAGAACATTAATGTCACTTTCATTACAACTTAGATTGCTTACCCTCGTTTTAATCCTAATTGTGGTTTATCTAATACCACCTACAGCTTTATTAGAAAGTAAGAAAATTACGCTAACGAACGCGGATAGCTAGATCTAGATGCCGACTTATAGGCATTGCAAGAAATATTAGTAACACAAAATAGGAGGAATCCTAAAAAAGGATGTACTTTTTTAGGATTTAAAATAATATGATCAATACAAAGATATGGACCTATTCACCAAAAGTTAAAGTCAAACTCATGTTTTTTAAATCAGCGAGATTGTATTATCATTTTAAAACAAAAATATGCATAAGCTTCCACTTTGTACTTAATATCAATATTGCAAGCGCCAAACCGCCAAGCCATTGCACTCTTTAGAATGCTTTAAGAGAAACCCCAGTGTTATGATAAATAAATAAATAAATATTACAGGACATTAATTTCACACAGCGCCATCTAGCCCCAAACTAAGCATAGCTTGTAATATGGGTACTAGATTACGGATAGAACACTAAAATACTTTTTGTAAATACATACGTACTATATGATACTACACCCAAACACAGAACAAACATCTATATTCATCACACAAATGTTTGTTCTGGGTGGGAATCGAACCCACAGCCTACAGCGCAGAAGGCAGAGCTACTACCAACTGAGCTACGAGGCTTGTTAAAATATGATGAAGATGAAGATTAACCTAGCATTAAAAACGATTTTGAAAAAAAATATCTGGCCCAGTTTTGACGATAATTCTTCCTATGAATTTCATAATTGACGGGGGTAACAAATCAAAATATACAAAACTTAGTCCGACATTTGATGGAAAACGTATATCATTTGCGAAAACGGACGCAACGTATATCCTTGGCATAACGGGTCCAGGGCACGCAACCTCAGCCGCCTCTGGCCATTTTCTATCGCAGCACCTGCTCGATATATCACTTTACGGTTTACTCTATCAGCATTACATCGCTCCTTTTAATCGTAGTCAAAAGCTAAACAATAGATACGAATTTTTCACTCTTAGGACTGACTATCTTTTAATTAATCTTCCGACAGTAATAGGTCAGACAGACTTACACGGTGTTGAATTATCGACGGATTTATTTATGTAACTAGTGACATTGCCGGGATTTTGTTCTCGTTATCCCGTGGGAATTTCTTAAATTATTTCTTAGTGCGCAATAGGTAAGGTCCGTCCGTCATACTAATTCTAATTCCAATCTTGAACTTTATTTTGGGCTTCTAATGAGCATCGGTTTTCCAAAATAAAAAAAATGTTTCCAAGGGGCAACATACAACATTTACCAAAAATTATTTAGTTTGATTTTTAGTAGAGTTGATCAAACATGTTTGAATAGATAAGTCGATTCAAATTTTTGTGTTCGTAAATTAAATACAGAGTTGATTATTGCGTTCAATGGCTTTGGGCAATCTTACGGCCCACTATCGCAAATAAATCAACTGCTGTAATTGTGATTAACAAATTAATGGTGTAAGTTTTTTAATTAGCTCCATCAGCTTATAGTTTTGTAATATTTTATTATAGGCTCTAGAATTATTTTTTAAGTAGTACGTATGCACGTCACTGTATTTGCCTATTAATTAACTAACCACAAAGCTCAGATAGTAGTATTAAAATACTTCAACTTCTATTTCACAACCCGAGGCTCTGCTTACGTGATATCGCATAAAATGTAGTTAAAGAAACCATAAAAAAAATACAACATGAACATAACTTAACTCGCTGAATGCTGATCTCTTTGAGCATACCTACTATCAAATTTAGCGTGCATGCTTCCCAGCACCCAGCAAGTTTTTTTTTACATAAAATAATGGGTAAGCTCAATTCTAGACTTGTCTTGCAAGACAAGAGCCAAGGGCTGGGTCGTAGCTGAGCGAGATTCCCAGAGCCAACACCAGAACCAACGGAAATTTATATCTTTCATTTAGTATTGATTCAATACATTTTTATGATAATACTGACATATTTAAGAAATAAAGTATGAGTAGAGATATAAGTGTAACAAATTAAGTTAGTGGCTTGTAGCTTTTATTTAAAGCATTACAAATCAGTACAAGTACAAATGAAACGACGTAACACATATTTTAAAACGAGTTAGTGTGAGGCACGCGCAACTTCAGCATAGTAATTATATTATTCCATCTGTACTGTACTATCGATTGTATAGTTACCAGCAACTAAGATACAACTTACAGCCCGGAGGCTCGTTTGCAACAGCTGTCTATCTTAGCCTACGATCTTCAGCGCTCGGCAGATATTTTTATTATTACCAACAACATCTAAGTAAACGTTGTTCGATTGTGTCCAGTTTAATAGACTTGCGTAATTTATTGAAAGTGAATTTGGCTGTTGCGTTTTCGATGTCACTTGCGGCTTTGGAGTAGATGCCTCGCTACGGTACTTGGTGTAATTTTAGTCTATTTGTTATTGTAACTTTGTTTTCATAACTTCTTGCGGTTTGATTTCTTGTCTATAATAATTTTATATTTTTATCTTTCTATTGTAGCTGCTCTGTTTTGTTACCTTTTTTTTATACCTGCTTTGAATGATTCTTAGCAATACATCGTGTCACGGAAGAGATCGGTAGCAGTTATTCTGATCACGGTAATCTGCATGTTCTAGAATAGATAGCATCCAATAAACAACTTTCATTCGAAGCCGATCCATTAGGCTCCACCCACACCGGCCACTGATACCAGCTCCGAAGCCCTAAGATGACGCTATCTAGGCACTAATTCTTATATATGACATTAGTCATTATGAGAATACATACCAGCATTTTAGTAGTCAAATGTTACCTTACAAATTTACTGATAGTGTTACTTCACTTCATGCTGAAACCTATATAGGTACTCGCATGTATTTAAATATACATCTATGTATGAAATCCTCTTATTTCGGTTAAATTTTTATTGTTCAACAGTTGTGTAGCATTATAGTTAGTAGCACATTTTGAGAATAGTTATTAAAAAACCTCGTTTTCTAAGTGAGCGTTATTTTAGACCACCGCTTAACTAATGATCCACTACCGCGGAGCGTGCTTACATTTTAATAATCGATTGTAGATTCGCTGCTAACAATCGTTGAGAAATTCTGCAGTTCAATCGATGTCGGCGATAGCATCTATACTAGCTAGTACCGGGTTCATTATGTTTGTAGTTTTAAACAATAGATGGTTATAAATCATTACACTTGCACGTGGTACGCTCAGTTTTGGACGTCGTTTTCAAGAATACCGGGTACATGCAGTTTGTAATACAAAAAATAAAGATAAAATATTATGTTAAAAACTTCCCGCAAAATGGTTCCCGGATTCAAGATTCAAAAATAGGATTTAGTGGAACTAGGTAATTCATTTCTAAGCCAATCAACTGATAATCAATGCCCATTTCGTATCAGTTTTTTTCTGGATTTGTCCTCGACACTAAGAAAGGAGATGAAAGTTTACTGTAAAAGGATTGAGGGGAAATTCCCAAGTGTTACATATAAAAGTGACCATGTTAACCAATAGGTAAGAACAATATTGGTTAGTTCGGCCTATGTATTTTAGACATCGCTACAGCTACCGTTCGATCTGATAACGTCTGTGACAGCACAGATGATCACTCGATTCCGATTCGATTCATTCTCTGTGACAGGCTCTGACGAAAGTAAGAGTCTGAGATAAGGCAGATTACAATGGGATTTCATAATGTAAGTAACTTCTACATGATCCATTATACGCCTGTAGAATTAAGAACACTCGTGACATTACAATTTGAAAGACAAATGTAATGATCACTCATATGATTTCAAATTAGTATTTTATTTAATTAGGTTAGTTCTTGACCTCAAGGCAAGCCTGGGCATTATTACCTCGACGAGGTAATACGTCTAAGTATAGAGAGAGTTTTTCTAAATTGTGCCATTTAAAAGCACTGGCATTCCCGCGCACTGACTGCGACAGCGAAACGCTAGGCGCCAAACTTCAAATTCGGTTGGTCACAACCTTAGTATTTAGTCATCTTAAAAAGTCCAACCAATAACGATAGAATTCGTACAGTTTTATAGGTTATAGTGCGACAGGCATTTGCTTGTCCTTCATCTCAATTGATTTTTAAAGCTATGATAAGGCCAAAGGTGGAAGCGCACTTCACCGGAATGAATTTAGCGGAATCCTCAACAAAGTGAGGAACTGGCTATCTTTCCTCTAAATAGTGGAACACAAAATTTTTAGAATTGTTGTCATGAAGATAGAATTAGGTTAGATGGTGGTAGCTAGCCAGGCGGACTTAAACAAAGTCTTTCCACCAACCAAACCAAGCTCAATATTATACTCCCCTTTTGGATAGAACCGGGGACCTCTGGATCTGACAACGGAAGGTCAGTCACTAGACCACAGAGGCGGTTCGAAAATACACATTTGGCTAAATTACAACAGCGTGATTGTTTTATTATGAATAATACGTAGATAGTTTTGAAGCAATGTTAACAAAAAAACGTGTAAAACGAGTAATTATTAATCGATCACTTTGATGCCCTAGAAATCGAATCATTTAAAACAATAGTGATGGCGCGATAATAGCCACGAGGATTCATATGTGCATGTAGATAATCTCGATCTCTGCATTATTGACGAGCTCGACGCCGCTCCAATAGAATATGATGACACACGCCATTACGACCTTCTGTCGCTTGTCACAAAGATATTAGTCCATGATAAATTCACATTCGTGATAGGACAGTTTTTGTTTCTGTTGATACGAATTAGATAGCTTTTGATTAATCTATGTCATCGATTTATATTCCGCTTTGAGAGAGGTGGTTGTTCATCCACTCGAGTTCATAGTGATGAGGTTATTGACGCTGTGAGATCATTTTTCAAATGTCGAAGCAAGATGTCGCGTGCCTCGGGCCGTCTCGCTACAAATCATCAACATACTCCTTATCAAATGGGTACATCACTAGTGCTAAATAAATCTTTACGGGACCGCTCCTCAGCCGAATAATATTAATGGCGGGAGGCTAATGGTTTCAAAGACGTTTGAAATTGATCGACTTCTGCATCTCGCGTAAGCTCTATTTGAATGGACTGTTGAGATGGGATGGTGATTAGATGATGACGTATCGATGATATGATTTGAATATAATTTGTGTACATTTCGACTGGTGTGTAGGTACTTACGCTTCAATATTATTGAAGGGTTCGTCACAGAAAGAACACCTCGGCTCTGTGTCTTCACGATCGTCGTCTTCGGTTCTATCTTCGGTCAGCGGCCCGTACTTTTCAAGGGATTGGATACTGAATTTATCCAATGCCTGACTGCTAAACTTCTCCAAAGAATGACTGCTGAACTTTTCGGATGAAGGCAAGTGATCTGAAAATAAAATTTTTCTCATAAAATAAACATGAAACTAGTTTTTAGAACAAAAATATAAGTCTTAAGTATTCCTGTCGTGCTAAATTGCCTGCTTTGAGTCATGTAAATCAATAGAAAGTTAGCAATTAGGTTCGAAGACTTTCATAACAGGACCCGATATAGACTATTGACACGAGTTAATTTGTAACAGACTGGAAAGGTTACTTAAAACGTACCTAACTTAAGACTCAGAAGGTCTTGATAAACAAAGAAAATTCTAAATGAAGAAAAAAATATATTTTTATTTATCTAGCATATTGTGATGCAAATTGCATAAATTAATGACAACCATTTATACACAAATATGAACATAACCTATAATTTGTACAATTCACGACTTCGGAAGTAGGGTCTCTCTGACACACGGCAAATTAATTCGAGTCACGAGGTGCCACGCCTAGAATTATTTTATAGAGACAACAGCATCCGTGATAAGGCAAGGCTGTTAATCTCATCAGGAGGAATTTAGCAATATTTCACAGAGATTTTAGAGTTAACGCAAACAGTGATTTTTTTTCGCAGGAAATCTGATCTGGTGGTTATGTGAGCAAGTACCGAAGTGGAGTTCATTTGTTTCTGTTACACATGTATTAGGGTGTAAAGGTACCATAAAACAGCAGTGATTGTAAAAATATTTTAGCGGTAGTTAGTTCTTACCTAAAATAAGTATTTTGATGAAACTATGTGTGCCCTCTTGGTAGAACACAGCTAAAATAAATAATATCGTAAAAGCCCTTTCATTAAGTACTACAAGCAAAGTCACAACGGGTTTTTCTGAATCTCACTTCCTACTCACAAGGAAATTCCGCAGTCGTATCCTACTGGCTCGTCGTATCATTATTTTTTTGTAATTTTTAGTACGTTTTCATCGGAAAGTAATTAAATTCAATAAAAAGTGTTTAATAATAAAATAAATCATATAATAAAAAAATATCTAACAATGTTAATGTCAAATAATGTCATCAATCATCTCACACTTTCTTCTGTAAAAAGTAAATATTATTTCAAATATAATGTTTTTTTGGGTTAACAAAAATAGTCTGCGTTGTATATAATTATGACAGGTAAAAATTATAGCGTGAAAAAAGATGTTTCAAAATCTTTGACCTACCTGCAGACACACAAAAAAAACTTCAGGATTCACACTGATGCCACCGGGTCGCAGGTCAACTGTCCATGATGTGTAAGGTGGTAGTAATGGTACAACTATCAGGCTATGTCGGGGTGGTCACCCCCACCCTACCATCGAGGGTTACACTTAACGCGACATTTGCACCGGAGGCATCTGTGCGTGACGTCAGTTAGGTGTCGGTAATTTGATTGACTGATAAAGCAACCGCAGGATTATGGTTATGCAATCTGGATTGTGGTCTGTTAATGCTCTGTAGTCTACTCCTCAATCCTCGATTGATAAGAGAAATGCTTTGAAATGCAATTCGGTTAAAATTCAATAACATTCCTTCAGATTTTATACCCCTACTCAGACGAAGACTTTTACAGCAGACTGAAAAGAAGGTTATGTAACTTAATAACCTTTATATACTTTTTTTTCTTTTTTTTTTGCTAGCGTATAATGCGATGGAAAAATGTTGTTTTCTCTTTGGCATTTCAGACGGACCGCTTTCAAGTCGTACTTCGCAAAAAGCTGTGTCCCCTGTTCAGCAGAGTACAAAGCAGCCGCAACACCATCTTCATGACCATATCAGACCATTATACGTCACAAAGACCTTGTGCGGAGGGTGAACAGAATAACTTTTTTCCTCCTCTTATGGAGTAAATTTTCGCTCTCTATTGTTTTATTTTGGTACTCAACATTTTAATTCATTGTGTGTTGGACTATGGATTCTGAGATCCGTTGTATTTTCGCTGTGCCTTCAAACCCCAGTTGTTTTAAGAAAAGAGTTAATAGGCATATTCTGTGTCGCTTCATCATAGATCTCATCCTTGCCTCCAAGCTACGAGGTCAAGAGCCGACCAATTCTAAATAAACAATGCGATGGAAACAGTTTTTATTTAATTTATTTATGAAACATTGTGCTATATGAATTGCCAACTGTCTTGATATTACCATACAATAAGGGTCTTGTAGAGCTAGGGCGGGCGCGGGCGTTAAGTTTTCCCACGGCAGTGCGGCGCTACCAGATGGTGAATTCGGCGCGCGCGCACCGTGACGGTGCCTTACCGATCTTTGTAATGAACTCAACCACCAAAGCACCTGTTGATTCCCGTTTACTTTTTTAAAGACAAAATAAACAGGGCTTATTTTTGGAACCGGCTAACTCTTAATTCTAGGTATTATCATTGTTCTTGGGTATACGCAATCAATCACTGGACATTACTGGACAATAATTACACTCAGCACTATCTAGCCCCATACTAAGAATAGCTTGTATTATAATGATTCACCGTTTAGTATAATAAAAAAAAACAATTTTGAAACTGAGTCATGAAACTATGACATGTAAATTTAATTGTACACCTTATCATGAGCACCGGATAACTTATAAAAAGTTATCCATTCTTCCAGACAACCTTTGGCTAATTTTACCTTTACAACCTTAGAGTATTTCATAATCATGTGGAAAACTGAAGGACACTTTAGATGATCTATATTTATACATAGTTTTTTTCAAGATTTTTGACAAGATGAGATTTTTATTTCTGCAGTAGTTATTGGTTTAAACTAACTAAGAATTTATTTAGATATAAAACAAAAGTTTTAACAGACCGGAGAAATGGGTGCTCCACAGCATTTTATAACTCTAATTACCAAGTAATAATCGCCCGACATGATAAATAGAGGAAACCATTGATTGGCAAGAAGATGATTTATCAAATTGAAAGAGGAAATCGAGTACAGTCTTTAGGTAACCTCGACGCGCTCTCACATCCTGTGCCCTAGAACGGTATTCTAAGCCTTTGGAAACCATAATAAGGGCATGTGTCTTACGTAGGTCAGCCTAATAAAATAATCATCCAAGTCTATGGAACTACAACAACAAAAAAACGATGAATAACCGTGTTTTATAAAAAAGTTCAAATTTTTTTTTAATGGCTAAGCTGAATAAAGAGTATGATTAATAAACCTCTGACATTTTTCCACCTTTTTTTCAGTCCACTTGAAGACAAATTGTTGTTTTCACTGTAATGGGTAAATTTTTGACATAACACGTTCCAATTGATAGTGAAAGTCAATAGAGTTTTTGGGAAGTTAAGATTTATTTGTTTGAAATGACAATACGACCTGGTTCTTATTTGGAAAAACCCCTTTGAGCTTCTTTATTTAATTTATTTCAGTGTCTGTCGACAAAGTATTATGCAGAGAACTATTTGCATAGTTAAATCAGAATCTCCAGTACTTATTGTATAAAAAAACCATCTATAGCATAGCGTAGCATCGCTTCACAATATTTTCAATTACAGGACAGAGCTCCATATTGCTCTAGGCTCGAATTCCTAACGCATCAGGTGCGTTAGGTTACCGGTTACCGTTACGCCTCGCGGTCCGAACGGTCCGGTGACCGGTAATATGCAGAGGTTTTCTGATCTATTGGAGGTTGCAAGTTCAACATCAAGTGCAAAAATAACATCATAAATATAAAAAGGTGATCATAATAATAAGAAAAAAAACATATAATTCGCACATGAGGTAAGATAGCCAGTTCCTTCAGTTTGTTGAGGATTCCGGGTGAAGTGCGCCTCCACCGTCAGCCTTATCTTAACCAGGTGAGATGATTGGCCTTCATCTCACCTGGTTACAAGTGAGATGAGCGCTTCCCCGTCGCACAATACTACAATACAATACAATAAAACTACGTTGATGAAATATTGACGTTGTAGTTAACTTGTTGCCTGCTGCCTCGTTGCATCACACAATCACGTGTATGAGGTCGGTCACTGAGTTAAGGATTATTCAACTAGATAAAAAGCTTGGATTAATGACTCGAAAACATTTACAAAGGCTTAAAATAATCCAAAATCAAATTGTAAAGTCATGAAAATCTATTGTAGACCAAAATTATTCAATTTTGCGTGACATCTAGATAGCGTGATATAATCTGCTGGCATAAAGCAGACTCCGCGCCAGATTTAACCCTTCGCACAAGGAGTAGGTATAAAGTTGAAATATTCCCATTTTATTATCCGTAATATTTATTTGATTGTTAAATAAATACGATGTGGGACGCCGAGCGATTGTGTTCTAAATGGGGGTGAGACTATTGTTGTTGGTTAATTTTTTGATTAATCATCCTACAATGCTGTGGGGATCGTCGCAATCCTGTGACATTTACATTTTTGCGTTTATGGCTATTGTGCAATGGTGCGAAAGAGTACTGCGCAATGTGTGGTAGTAGATATTAATCCATTTAAATGTTTTCTTATTACTAAAAATTATAATTCGATATTGAGTAGGTACATGTTGATTGATCGTTCATTTGGAAATGAATATATTTAATTGAATTCGGAAAACCTACAGCTGATATATATGCCCCTGATAAACATAATATAAATAGATAACCAATTACAGGTCTTCACAAATAGCAACAGTATAGATTAAAAAATGTGAACAAGGTGATAACTAATCTACGCGTACATTCAACACTGAGCTCAAAAAAAAAGAATATGCAGAGCATCAATAATTTAAAAGAGTTTTTTGATTTCGCATATCAGTAGGCCAATTTCACAAATATTTGTATAGTATATAAATAAATAAATAAATATTACAGGACATTCATTTTACACAACGTCATCTAGCCCCAAACTAAGCATAGCTTGTAATATGGGAACTAGATTACGGATAGAATACTTAATATATAAATATATAGAATATGATATTGTTCTCCAATTTATTAGATAACTTATCAGCCATTCAAAATATATTCATAAATATAATCTTAGCGCAAAGATAAGACTGAAATACAATGGCGTGCGCGCCGCTTCGGACAAAGCAACGTCATCAATTTTAATCTGTGAGCGACAATTGCACGATGACAAATGTCAACGCGAGTCATTCATTATAAACGCACGCGGCCATTTCAGAAGCCCGGCTAATAAAGGGTTAATATTATTACTGCGCATGGCAGATGGATTATGACAGTAATTTTGGTACTGTGTTTAAGTATATTTTTTAAAGTAAACATTTTTTTCTTTGATGTGAACATATTATTATATAGGTATTGCTTTATTAATTATCGCGACATTAATAGATAATAATCAATAATGGTAGTAACCGCCTCCGTGATTTAGTGGTTCGCCCACCAGTATCAGGTCCAGAGGTCCCGGGCTCGATCCCAGGAGAGTACAATATTGTGCTTGGTTTGGTTGGTGGTAGGATTATATTTAAGTCCGCCTGGCTAGCTTCCACCATATTACCTAATTCTGTCGCCATAACAACAATTATTTAGTTGTTGTGTTCCGGCATTTAGAGGTAAGATAGCCAGTTCCTCAAACATTTGAGGATTCCGGGTGAAGTACGCTTCCACCTTCGGCCTTATAATAGCTTGTAAATCAGGTGAGATGAAGGCCAAGCACCTAGTCGTAAGCACAATAAAAATAAATTTAATAAAGTTTTCCCACGCTTACGTAAGTGTTACTATCTGATAACGTAACTAAAAAAAACATTGTTAGCTGACTATCATGAGTTAGGCATAGTGCACGCATTCCAGTACTTATCTTTTACATTTCGTTTTAATCTAGGCGAGGTATAAATAATTGTCGTACTATTTCAATTTCTTACTATCTCTAAATCTTTATGTGCTTATCACATTGTACGTCACAAAAATATTGAGTAAATGTCATAAATAAATGCCAAAAATAATCTAACGATCAACCACGTCGATTTATGCCATATTCGTCCCGAGTGTTCGGCCCGCGCCTTTAAAAAGTTTTTATTCGTCCCGCACATTACATACATTACCCGTACATTTGTCCATTTTCGTTCCGCATACCAAAATTATTTTAAGTGCAGTTAACGACAAAAGTATAATTTATCACCTCGTTACCTATAACGAGTCTTCGTCTTAGTCTTCAGCCTACTGAAGACTAAGTGTGTTACCTACCACATAGCACTTAACACCACCCAATAGTGATGGTAATTTCTAGTATTATTAACTTTACGTAGATAATAATCAAATTCAAAGCTCTGTCACTACCTAAATCTGTAATAATTTAGATATTACAGTATAATTTAAAACAAATATCTCTGAAAAATATTAATTAAAGTATATATATAACGGTTCACAATGAATCACAGAACAAAGAACATCACCGATTAAATTGAAAAAAAAACTTTGAACAAAACTTTGATAGTTCTTTAAAATGATATTCTATGATATAGCCATTCTCTTGTAGGCTATAGATATTATTTAAGTATAACTTTACATTGTACCTTTCTATGTGTATAGATATAGAGCTTGTTGTATAATAATTTAGAGAAAATAAATGAATTGGATTGAATAGAAAAAAAAACAAAAAAAATCGTGTGAAACATCAAACTTTTATAGCGTTTTTATACTTTTAAGTAATATGATGTTTTTTTATTTCATTCGGCCATCAAAAAAGTTCAGCTGAAATGTTATTATATTCTATGTATGTAAATATATGTATGTATGCCGTCACAAACATTACCACATACATACATACAGAGCTGGCCCAACATAACTCGGAGATCTCGTTCGCTTCGCTCATTCGATTAATGATAGCCTTTTCTTTTTAATAGTAACATTCTTAAATGCACACCTTATTAACTTCAAGTGCTCGTTTTGAATTTTATATTCATAGCCAAAAACTCAAATACGTAGTGCGACCGCAGACAAAGTGCGACCAAATCGTAATTTTGACGTCATCTTTACTGGGAAAATCTTACTGTACAGCCGTATGGATATGGAAGTAAAACATAAATAATTACATCGTCCTTGTAAAAGAAAACGTAATAAGCTAGGAAATCAACAAAATATGAAAAGACAAAAGAAATATCTACGTACTTGTTTTAGTATCATTTTCTAAAATGTGATGAATTACCATAATAATTATAAGTATAATAAAGAAATCATAATTCATAAAAAGTTGCATATGCATAGTTAGTTAATTACAAAATATTGTAGGGTGATATTTTGATTGTTGAACCACCGGAATAAACATGTCAATTGAAATTAATCCTTTTGCTAAAATATTCAATAGGCTTTCAAAGGTCCATTGGTTGCTGCGATCATCAATCTTCTTGCACCACATGCCTGACAAATGTAGCTGCCTAACATGTATTCTATGGGTCCGCAAATCGATTCTAATTAGAGATATTTAGGAGTCATTGTGCAATATAAACGTCACGCTATGATCGGTCACAATTTATCCGAATGTGGGCGTGTGGAGCCCTTGAATTCTGCCAAACTCTTTGTGCAATGGCACATTTGATTCAAGTTGTTGTTCTAGAAATCGATATGTTACATCACGGTTACAAAAATGTGAGTTTGAAAATAATGTAATTTTTCTATATTTCGAAACAAATTTTATTTTATGTCACGTTAAGACCCGTAGTACCTACCACTACTACCTTTCGCTCTCCAGCTGTTTACGTAGTTTGTTTTTTTTTTCAAAATGGCATGATCGATTTTGTATACATTTTGGAAGTTTAATTGAATAAAGATATATTAGGTTAACATAGTTTTACCATTTTATTATAATATTCTAGCACCACATCCCTGGTAAATGTAGCTGCTTAACATTGATGAAACTGTGTTGGCAGGGGATTTTTTTTTGCCTTTATTTTGATTTTGGTTTTATTTTTATAAAAAAGAAAAGTAAACCTAGAGTATTTATTTTTGTATAGTTATAATCATAAATATGCAGTATTTAGTTTGAATGGCTCAATCTATTTTAAAATGATCAATAAACTATGTTTGCATGGGAAAGCTTTACAAGTAGTAAAGGCCCTCTTAATATGGATTCTTCAACAGCCCATCAATGTCCACTTTTGGTAAAAAGCCGCCTCCAGAACTGGAGGGTTTTGCTTAATCACCACGCTTGTTAGACGGATTGGTGATCGCAGTAAAGCAGTTAGGCAACACACAGAAACAAGCTGCTGCCTTTCTTCTCGCGAGATCCCTTAGTCAGCTTTAACGACATCCGTGGGCTGAATTAGAACGGTTAGCCGCGACGACCATGGCTCAAAAAAATAACCCAAATATGTCAAATATTGGGACATTTATGCTATCTTCGTTATCATGACAGTTGGCTATGCTGACACCTACGCCTGCCAACTGGACAAAGAGCCCTCAACCAAGACGTAGGTATACAAGATTGATCAATGATCGTTTTATTGTTCGTTGTTTTTATCGCATTATAGTAGTTAAAATGTTGTGGCGGTTGCGGCTTAAGAATCCTTCCAACTCAGCCCGCGGATGTCATAGAAATATATCTAGTAAAGGATCTTATCATAAATGAGGCAGCAGCAGCTTACTGTTGCGTATTATCACCTGTACTAATAATCCGCCTGCCAAGCGTGGTGATTATGCCAAACATAATTTTGGAGGAGGCTCTGTCCAGAGCATAGAATGAATGGGTTGTTGATGATGATTGCCGTTATATTCAAAGTCAAGCGGTGTCATTATGGACTCCAATTAGGTGCAATTCGAATCGCATATATCACGCCGGCTGCGACTGCAACACACCGGAAGAACTGCAGGAAACTCTGAAGAACCCTCCTGTATAGACAACAGGGGTGTCTACTGGAAGTGGCTGTGATCCTTGCAGTGGCGCGAACATCAACTTTGCGTAGTTTATTAGAAAAAGTGACTGCAGACCATGAGACCAGAGACTGCGTGAGAACAATTAATTTAAAATAAGAAAATCAAAGATGTTCCATATTTTTCGCACCGATTTATGAATAAGTGTTCAAATCATATTTTAGGCCAACACTGTCAAATGATTTTTTAGATTTATGGTTTAGTGAGAGAAAGGTACACCATTCCCTCCTGCATGTATATTTGCATACATATTATTGTTCAAAACCTAAACTTTCAGTAGTCGCTTCTAGTGTATTGTCACAGATCGTCAACCCCCGCAATAACACAAGCATGCGTGATTTTTCACTACGGGCGGCGCGTACGTCGCGATTTATCTAAATTAAATATCACAACGCGTGGCACCGGTGTGTCCGCGCCCTTTGATTTGCAACGCATATACAGCGTGAGGCTCTAAGTCATATACACGATCCTAGATCTTAGATATGACTTAAAAAATATTAAAAATAAAATAAAACAAAAAAAAAGAGAAATTATTAGCAGGCACATATCTATTTTACATAATTATTGGTGATAAACAAAATATGAACAAATAAATCCTTTTACCGTTGCATATTTGAGATTTGAAGAAAAATATCTTCAAGAATTTTAATAGAGAATAAAATGATTACTGTACGGTGTAAATTTGTACCTCTACCACAGGTTTATGCCAACTTTACAGCTACTTGCGAGCACAGTGCAAACAATGTTTTAAATGTATTCGAATAGAATAAATGCAAAATGTTGCATAATATCAAGTCTGTAAAGTAAACTGTCCAACGTCACATAAAGAAAATTATTGAGATCGTGTGCCAGGCACGGTGGTGCCTTTCACACCTGTGTGCCTTTTCATCGATACCAAGATTCAATTCAAGTTAAAAAATGTAGGTATTATAACTTAGACTCCCTGGATGAGATCTAGTTTTACGCTTTCCGAGTTCTTCTGGCTGGAAATACATAGCAAACCTTATCGAGCTTAATAAGCATGACTTGTGGCTGTCAGCAAACCTCAGAATTTGGAACTCAAAACCCTTGGAATGGGGTCGCCGCCTATGCCACTTATCTTATTAAAATTCTATAATGACCTGACTTAGATAAAATTAAAGTCAGATTAAAGCAACAGTAAAACCATAACCACCTGTACAAGCTCTGAGCCCTGCCGGGGTCACACGTCACGAGGGCAGGTGACTCCAATTACCGGGTGCTCCACGGACCGTGAACGCGTGCCTGTGATTCAACGCTACACTTCCCACTCGACTTATTATAAACCGATCGAAGTTCAAAGCCTATTTAGACTTACCTCTGAATACTTCCTAACCATTTGAGAGTAGAACAACCCATAAGTAAGTGACTCTAGATTATCGACACAAAAACTGTTCCACTCACACGAAAAGTAAAGTAAGGGGCCAAAATTATACTGGATCCGACTGTTGTGAGACGCGCAACTTATTCAGGTCTGTTTTTTAATATTCAAAATACTTATTATTTATACTAGCTTACTGCAAAAGGTTTCGTATCGAGTTATTGTCTTTTTTTATAGATCACAGTGTTGGCGAGTGCATATGACGAGATTTGTAATATCATCATGACATCCAATCTGGATAAGATAAGGAATGAGTATATCAGGGAAGTCTGAAGTGACTGTAATTATGGAAAGGTAATAGGTTAGCGTGGTATGAACGTGTCACGCGGAGGGAAGAGAATAACGTGAATAAAATAATGTTAGGTGTGAATGTGGATGGACGTAAGAGTAGAAGGTAGACAGAGGAAGAGATGGATGAAGATATGTGAGAGAAGTGAATGATAAGTTGACGGGTGACAGAGTAGAAGAAAAAAACGTGCTGTGCTGACTCCCCCTGCGTGAGGAATAAGGGCAGGAAGGAGAAAAGGTGGACACATTCGTAGACACTATTCTTTCATATTAAAATTGTAATAAACTCACCAGTTGGCATGGGCATGACATCTTGAATTGGAAGAGGTGTCCTGGGCCCCAACAGCAGTTCTTGTCCTGAAGGGATGTCGCGGACCACTTTGTACCACACCTGGAAATTGACACAGTTGCGAAACTAATTAACTATATCTTGTAGATGATTTAAAGAAGCTGTTATATAGCTTGCCATATTAGTATTATTTAGTAAAGGTTTACGGTAAAATCAAATAGTAAGACCCATATTAGACCAATTTCACTCAACCGATTGAGCTAGTGTTTGGGTGTCATATATTCTATAATAAGCCTGTATTTACTAAAAATAGTTGCCATTTACAAGCTTTGCTTAGTTTGGGGTTACTAAAAGGTGCTGAGTATTATGTTAAGAATGTTTATTTATTTTCGAAAGACAATAAGTGCATGACGAAGATTTAAACACCTGCTTTTTGGAACGCAAAAGTCTAGTCAACCCACTTGACAATCAACTTAGCCGCTACCTACTCTTTATTGGTCTAATATGGTTTTATATCGATGGAATTACTTATTAACCTCAAAAGGCCAAAAATCAAATAGCTTTTAACACAAATACAGGGATCTAATCGTCCCATCTGTCAGCTCCCCTCCGATTGACCGGAAACGGGTCACAGTTGTTCAGAACACCGATTTTCTACCACCGGAAGTACCCAACGTTCCACATTCAAATTTTATTGGGGTAGTATTACAATGGTGAGGGGATCGGGATTCGATTGCAGACGTTATTTTTTATAGTTTGCGAAAATACATAAACATCGATTATTTTGGAAACGCAAACGATAAAATTTTCATTAAATTTTATTTAGTATCGTATTTATTCAAAACGAGGTCATGTAGCTTTTGAAGAAATGAGCATACTTTTTTTTGGAGGGAGTTTAATTGGGGTGTGGTGGTTTGTGAAGACCAGGGCTCAACGCACAGATAACTGTTAAACAGTTAATATCTATTCGTGGTCAGGGAGAGATAGAGTTCATGTTTTTTTAAACTGAAGGTCAACTAACTTGTCCAGCCAGTAATAGATGCTGCACGTTGACATCATGCGGGTAGTTGGTGGATCTCACGAGTTTCAGCCAGTTGGTCTTCTCGTTGGTACCGTCGAGCCAGCAGTGGACGCCGTTCTTGCCTAGGACCTAAGGAAATAAAACAATCAGAAAATAACAAAACAGACTCTTACCCCTTCGAAAATTCACCTCTGATCGCTACTTAGAGCGTTGATCTTATGAGGATTACCTAACATTAGGTAGTCAGGGCACATCCAAATATACGTTCAATACTTTACGTATTCAATACGTGACAGGTAGTACTCACGGTGTAATCTTCACCGACTGAGGAAGTGAATGTGTCATATACGCATGTAAATATTTAAAAAAACCGAATAGTGCATTGGTGCACGACTGGATTTGAACCCACAACATACCCAGCTAGCCACACAGCTTTCAGAGAATACCATATTATTATTAATATTACATTTTTTTAACATTGAGATTTGTATTCCTAGTTGATAAAAGCACACACAGTTGGTAGGTACCTATTCAGTACAAAATATCTATAATTTGAAGGTACCTATTCAATTAATAGATTGCGCGCACGGAGGGAGGAGTGAAATATTTGGCATAGTTTCAATTTATATGAGTGCAGAATGATATATGCAATGCTTACAGAGATGCCTACTGACAAAATAACTTCATTTTTCTTATTCGAAAAACGGGTAAATAAATAAAGAAAATACATCACATAATTTTTAATCATATTAAAATTACTTCAATCATCATGAAACATTCCATCTTGAAAAAAATATGAGTTGGGGTCAAATAACTACGGCTGGTGTAAACAAAACAAGAAAGACTGTATATCCTTATAAGCGCCATCTAGTAAGAGCAGCTTGAACAACTTAGAGTTACCGTTTGCTGCTTCGCAAGTACAGCTAGCCCTGCTAAAGCGCGTCAAGGCAAGTCACAAGATTGTATGTTGAGTTCAAAAACTTTTGGCGAACAAAATATTTCCTTGCATATTACATATTGTTTTGTATTAACCAAGATGAAATGGATTTTCAGGTATGTAGCACGATCTAGACACATAAACGCTTAAAATATTTTGAGGCATTAATAAATCATTGTGACGTCATCTAGCGGCATATGGCGGCAACAGATAGTGTGGGTTGGACGCTGTGGCTTCGTGACAGGTGGCGCTATTAGTCAGATGTGTCCCACCCACCTTGTCCATTAATCCTGTGACCACCCTATTAGCATGGGGATGATTTTAATTCAACTGTTATTAATTATGCGACAAAATATTTAATACCGATTATATTTTGAACTTTTGCTTCGATAAAATAAAATGCCCAAACAAATAAGTAACCAAGGCAGACAGGTCGTGATTTAATTTGCCACGAACTGTGGTTTGTTTTAGGTAAATACCAATTTAATTACTAATTATCAAATTTATTGAGAGTTTATAAGTCTTATAAGTGATGTATTAACACTACTATTATAATGTGCTTTCATTCCATTTTACACTAAGCTTATTAACATATTATAATACCTATTTTTTTATCTTGAAAAATAAAAACTTGCTTGTAATCTGAAAAATATGTAGGTGCCTAAAATTTGTTACCACCAAGTAGGTACTCGCACAAGTACGTAGGCAACCGTGGCTTAACCAGGGTCGATGTGTTCAAACCCACAATTTACTAGACACTTGAAACTCCCTCCTTTACATTCGATTGAGTCATAATCATAACTCAATGATAGCCTCTATATTTACGAAGCTACCTTGAAAGGGGGCTTTGTGTTTACATTTGACGTCAAATTAGGTGCTTTAAAAGTGATCTATGGCTCTAAAGGTACGCCTTAAAAATAGGAAACGACTTTATACCTGATAACGATGAATCAAGAAGTCAAAAAAACAAGGTGCCTAATTCGGCGTAAAATTAAAACACAGTACCCACTTTATCATCGTGAAAGCAAGAAAAATTACGCGAAAAATATAAAAAGCATCTGGTGTTCAATAAAAGTGACGTAACAAGTATGGTATTAATCAAACGAAGCAAGCGAAGCAAGTATACCCTCCTTCTGCGTCAGTGGCAAGCCTTCCGCGGCATTTATCACGTTATTAAAACTTCAGGGTGCGTTACGTAAAAAAGATAATTATCTTACAACCCTCGTCTTAGCCAGGGGTGTCACATCTTGTTTTCCCAATTTTTATAAGATTAACGCTGTGGAGGAATTAAGTGATAACGAAATGTTTGAAGATGATTCTGAATACCTATCTATATATACATAGTTTTTCAACTAGTAATAATTGTTCCCGAATGAAAAATCCTAACAAAAAACCACACTAAACTAAATTTTGTTAGGTAAGTTAGGTTACCTAGTTGCTACAAACTCATTATCCAAATACTCATTAGTTAAAAGGATTTCCCGATCGGGAACCTTTTGCGTGGATAAAAATTAATACAGGGAATAGTCACATTAGGCACGTTACAACCTTGAAATTTAGTCAACCTTTAGGTACCTCCTCATAGTTTGATGAATGTACTAAGGAAAGGAATAATAGATAACACGACTTCTGATAATATTTTGCTCTTAAAAGTGTAACTAGTACCTAATAATGTGCCACTTGCAAAATTATGGACGATGATTAATAATGTAGGTACGGTACAAACATTTACTTTTATCGCTTATAAAAGTATATCTGGATTACATTATCAGTTGTAGCTATTATTATTATGGTATTCCTTACAAATTCCTTTATGATTAAAATGAAATGTTTTTTTTTATTGTACGACTGGGAAGCCTTTGGCCTTTGGTCTTTTGGCCTACATCTTACCTGGTTACAAATTGAGATAAGGCCGAAGGACGATGGAGGCGCAATTCACCCGGAATCCTCAACAAACTGAGGAACTGGCTATCTTACCTCTAAATGCCGGAACCCAGCAGAATTAGGTTAGATGGTGGTAGCCAGCCAGGCGGACTTAAACAAAATACCACCAACCAAACCAAGCACAATATTGCTCCCCTGGGGATCGAACCCGGGACCTTACCTTTTGATTTGAATAATTGTAACGGGACCTCTAAGATTGTCCAATAGGCAGCCCTAGCTAGCAAGTAGCAGACGATGAGTCGGCTGCCGGCGCCACTTGTTAGCCATCCGTCATCGATGGCCGGTCAAGGATGCAAAGTGGACACTTGCTACCCTGAAATATGGGGGGAGTGTCGATGACACTTACTGATGACGGCATGTACATCATGCAGATAGGTCACATCAATTTTAGGAGATGTAATTGCTTCCATTAATCGTGGAAACACGTGGTTCTTTGCTTTATAGATTGATTTGCAAAAAGAATTGAAGGTGCCATTTACGTTTTAATTTTAACGGTACAAAAATTAGCCCTTTTTTGCATAGCGGAGTTAAGTTTTCGTTACTTATCAATGGGCGGATATCAAATGGTTGACAAGGTTGGTATAAGAATGAACGTTACAAAATTTGTAGTTTTGTCGTACAATATAAAATACTATAACACAAGATGTTAAAAGAGCAATTTTAAAGACACTCTTTCAAATGTTTAAAAGTTATGGGTGGGCTCAAACAAACCACTTCAAACATGAGACTTGTAGACTTTATAATGATTTCGCAGTTTAATGTCCGCACACAGAACAGCTCTAAAGCAACCGCTGTGGAGTATTATAAAAACGTAGGTTGCAATTTAAACGAACTGCGGGTAGGTTCGCATTTCGCGCTCAGTGCGGAGATCGCAATTTCCCGGAATACTCGGGAATGCTACAAATGTTCGTGAGTTACCGACAGAAAATTACATTTCATAAATTGTAGAGATGGATAAAAGTATCTAGGTACAATTTATAAATAAAAGAACCTAAATCTTCCTTATCTAACTTGTAAGTATCATCAATTACTTTCAATTGTGATATTGCTAGGCCAACCACTAGAACAAAACAAGCAAGAGACGTTTATATTAATTTCTAAACATTCGCTGTATATTTTTTTTAACTAACAAAAAAATGATTATGTTGTTTTTATAATGTACGTACCCTGCGCTTCTTAAGTAGTCATGCGACCCACTCTCGGCTTATTTCAATATGATAAGACAATGCTGACACATCATTACAAAGTAAACAAAGAAACACATACATTTCATAATTCTATCAAGAGGACCACCCATGACGTCTGCAATGTACAATCAGAGATTTGACCATTGACAAAAGACTTTATTGAATTAAAAAATAGGCATTTGAACAAAGATTTCACAAACATAGAACACTATGTTTTGAATTCATAAAGTTCTAATAGATCAAACTGCTTAGTTGCATCGATGATTATCACAAGTCTAAAAAAATTAATAGATTTCAAATGGGCAATATTCGAATCACTATTATTGGCAAGCACTCATCGAACAGCTTGTCTGTTCCATGGACACCTATCGATAGTTGTGACTGTACATCTTTCAGCCCCAATTTTATCGATAGATAGAAAGCGCTATATCCCATCCCTAATAGCAACTGAAGAGCGTTCCCGGCTTGCGGTGATCACGCGTCGTTGCGCGAATCACACGTCTCGTTTCACAAGATAACAATTTGTGAGCGCTTATTTACCGGGGCCCGCACGCCTGCGCCAAATTGAACTATGCAGTTGCCAGGTTCATGCCAACACATAGGTACTTGTGTGTTGGCATGAACTTTTTTGATTTTAAATGTAGGACGTGGAGATTTTTTTTTGTGGACTATTGATAAACCCATATGCCTGCGACAAATGGAACTATGCAGTTGCTAGGTTCATGCCAACACATTGGTACATTGACTTTTGTGATCTTAAATGTAGGACTTGATGTAATTTTAAATTTGAAATTTAACTTAGCACCAAATATACCTATGATACTAGGTTTCATAGGTATATTTGGTACATTTCCTGTCAGGGTACATTATTGCCCATTCCCCTTTAGGACATAATTATCATAAGACTTTTACTATGACAGTCAGTGGCCACGCTTGCCTACTCCGAATTGCATTTCGCAGTGAGTATGTTCTTGTCATTACATAATTAAATACTTACATTGACACTATTGTCGATAAACTTTAATTTGAGAACACTATTGTGTGTCAATTCACGCAATAGTGTTCATAAATTAAAGTTTTCGGATCGGTCCTGAACCAGGTCAAACGCACAAACTGTGCACGTTTTTTGTTGATACTGGGGTTATCATAATTAGGTCAGATTAAAGCTTGGAATCAATTTGATTGATTTTTGTAGGGATAACATTTATTTGTTTCTAGGTAGCTAACCTACATATAGCTTATTATAAAAATTGGTAGCTATTATTAGCGATTTGTTGTAGGTATTGATATCGTTATAAATTGTATTCGATAAGCTAGCCTCATAATCATAACTCAGTTGGTTATAACTGTACCTTCTGCGCTGTAGGCTTTGGGTTCGATTCCACCCAGGACAAACATTTGTGTGATGAATATAGATGTTTTTTCTGTGTTTGGGTGTGTATCATTAGTACGTATGTATTTACAAAAAGTATTTGGGTATTCAATCCGTTATCTAATTCCCATATTACAAGCTATGCTTAGTATGGGGCTAAATGGCGCTGTGTAAAATTAATGTCATTTGTTTAATATATTTCATTTATTGATAAACAAATCAATTGTATCAACAGGCATCAGGGCTCAGTTATGATTAGTTATGCTTTGCGCTGTAGGTTGAGGGATCGCTTCCCATCCGGGATACAAAAAAAAGGATATGAGTTATTTATCCGTAATCTAGTTCCCATATTACGAGCTTGTGTTAATAGGAACAAAATGGGTATAAAAGGGAACTAGATAATTACAGCGCCATCTAGCCCCTGACTTATTTGGGGCTAGATGACGCTGTGAATAAATTGAATGTCCAAAATATAAATATATTCTAAACATTCAATTTATTTAATTTGTAATATTAAATTGTAACAAACATGCTCTTATACTAAGCGGATAGCTTTCAACTAAACGAAAACAATTTACGGTAAGCACTTCCGACCGATTACGTTCTAAAATTTCCGACTTCTTTCCGCAAGATTGTGTTGGTTCTGTATATTTTTTAATAAATCTTGCCCTTCAGCCTGACTACCGACGTTTCCTCGACTTGTCTGCTTATCAGTTAAGCGAAAAGCATTGCTTCCTGAACCTATCTTAGCCGCACTTTTATTTCCAAGCTTTTTTCCGCTTCACTCTGACTTCCTTTGTTTTCCGATTGGGTTAGATAGTGTCTCGTTTGTAGACGATATTTCCGGGTTGTATTGGGGTTGGATGGTTGGAAATATAGCAAATAATGATCGTGTTCATTTGTTTGATAGTCGGTACATTTTTTAATGATAAGTTTTACTATACTTAGATAGCTAAAACGGAAAGAAGTTAGAAAAAGTTGAGATAAAATATTTTTACGGCCTTAGAACATACGTTTTTTCATTAAATTATAAAATGTATTTATGGATTACGGGACAAGCAAGTAGCGCACCTGGTGTTAAGTGTACTCTTGCCTATGACAAAGCCTTACTGCATAGGTCACATCCACAAAAAACATAGCCTACACGGCACTGCATTGCGCTCGTCAACTTGAGGCATAAAGGTGTTAAGCCTCACGTACCCGTAATTTCACCGGCAACCATACCCTTCAAACCGAAACACAGCAATGCTGCTTGACGGCTGAAATAAGTATGGTGGTAGTAATCCTCCGGACGAGCCCTTTCACTTGGGGCTTCTACTACTCTTAAACTAACCAGAGCAATGATTAGGTTTACGTCGGAGCGAGCTTTTCTAAAAGGCACAGGCTCTCCCGCACACCGATAGAAAACTGCCGTTTGGCACTGGGCTCCGGCAAGTCGCTAGCAGTCATACCACCAATGTTGTAATCAAAATCAGCCTTAACAGCTAGCAAAAGCTAGCAATTCCGTTGCTGTGGATAGACCCCTAGGTTAATTACACCTACCCTAATATATGGAGTTTATTCCAGTCCTACACAAGACGTTTAAGCCTCTGATCTGAGCGGTTAATCTTAAATGTTTCAGACAAAATAAGTACGTGGTTCATCAATGTGATTCTTTTTTCAAAGTCTTGTCAATAATTTATCAAGGATTAGTCCTTATACGTCATCAAACCTTTTCGCTCGTATCTGCCGTCATAAATTAACCGTGAACTTTCAATAGCTCCGTTCATCTTTGTCACATTATCCTGAACTTATTCGGAAATTAGAAACACCTTACACGGTCACGTTTCGACCATTAAATGGGAGACAAAACGCTCTAATTCCTGACACACGGGAATATTCACGAACTGCAGCGGTTATCATTGCGCAAAAAATCATGCAGCTAACGATGATATATTAAACTGAACCTTATTCCTTGCTGGTAAGAATACATAATTGTTATGTTTTTTGTCGTAGGTGGACGTAGTGAGATGTCCATTGTCCATTGATACGGTATCAAAAGCAGCCCATTGATTGACACAAAGAGTGTACTATCGTTAGTTAAATGATCGGTGAACAATCAATGCACCCAATTGTGTTTTGGTTTGTTTTGTTGTAAAAAAAACATTTATGACATTTTGTGGTGAGCAAATATGTAATAATATGAAAATACCTACATTTTGACTTCTATTTATGTGTTGCATACCTAGCAGACGAAATTTATAAAATATTATACAGAGTTATGCTATGAGTGTTTTAAGCGAATAAAATGTAAATTGTAAACTTTTGGTAAGGAAGGATTAATACAGAAGTACAGTATTACTTTTTTGTCTTCTGTTTAGTTTTCTTATTTATAAATAGGTAGTTGTGTTACATTTTGTTCTTGTACATATGATGAAGTTGTATATTACACATAAGCTAGATGGCGCTGTGTAAAATTAATGTCCACTAATATTTATTATTATTAATATTATATACCTATGATTTAGTTTTAGCGTTTTAATTTTATTTGAGCTACCATTTGTAAGCGCTGTGGCGTCCTGTAATTGGTAAATAAACAGTTTTATCACTATTTCTTATTTAATCCTTTGTTTGTTCTTTGTTTTGTCCGTTGGTTGTCCTTTTCTTTAGCTAAATAAATTTATACTGGCTACATCAAATGATATGAATTACTTTCATCTCATTCTTTCTAAAATTATCGCTTTAGGTATATTTTTTATGATTAAATTACTTTTACATTTCAATCAAAATAATTTGGAAGATGATTAAATGGACACAGTGTCCTATGAACTCGCACTCTACTAGACCCAATTTTACTCTTGTCGATTCAAAAAGAGAATACTTATAAAAACATTGACGCCAACTTATCGACAAGCAATTCTTTGGGAACCAGAGCGAATCATACGACAAACTCACATCTGTACGCTTTAAAACGGATTAAGTGGAAGATCATACTAAAAAAAGTAAAAAAACTACAGTGACAAAGACACCGCTGCCTCGTCACGGTGACAATTGGTAGGATTATTCGGTTATTTCAAACCATTTTTTTGTTGCTCCTGTTTTCGTGAGTGAAGAGCATAGCAAAGTAGGGTGGCACTTTGCGGTACATTTCTAGCTTTTTGAGTTACAAATTGAACGTGCATTACATACCTACGTACTCGCATTTGTCTTATCTTTGGTAACATCTATTACGTATCTACTTGATTGTTATTTATGTATACAGTATCTAGATTTAAAACATATTATGAACTTTGAAGCTACTCGTAGGTTACACGTGTCAGTTTCATTGTTTTAGTGTGTAACTATATAGAAATGCATAGGTAGAGTATACGCATCTGTAGTTTCATAACCTGTTTTCCAGAACATGCGAAAACATTGTCCTCATTCAAAATAGAATCGAGATGGCGTCAAACAACTTGGCTACGGACGCATCAACAATCTGTCGATGTAGGTGTAAACAGCAATAACCTAACCCAATAACTGTTATAACGTTGCTTTCGGGATATTTCGTTATTTTGTCTACGCTCACGGTGGATGGTGCCATCCACCATCCGAGAAAGAGCCTTGCAGATGGAACAAATATTCTCAGCACTTGTACTATAAGAAGCTCGGGATAGAAAGAAGGGGTCAGCGATAAATGGTGGTGTGTAACATTGTAGTGCGAACGTGCCGTGGCTTCGACTTCGCAAGCTATTATTGTTCTGGCCAGCTCAGATGAAATATTGCCCCACTGTGCACACCCCGCACTCTTTTGCGAATTTGTGGGAAAATCTGTCAGAGAAAAAGGACGCAATACACGTGATTGCAAAGCTCGTAGCTTGTTATTGCTTCTTATTCTTCGAAAAGAATTGTCGTGATGATTCGCAATATGACTGTGTGAGTCACTCATTTGCTCAATCAAACCATCCCTAGATTATAGATAATATCTTCCGTAAAAAGTAACTATGAAACCGCTAAAATGGTTGAAACATTGCACCCTAAATATTGATACAGTTCGAGGGGAAGCCGGGGCAAGTGACAATGACTATATATATCTCCGAGATAAAATATCCGAAAGATAAATTTCTATCACGCTCGGATTAGCTGCTATTGTGTAACGGTGTAAGATTAACTGATAAGTGTTTGCTTGTTAATAATAATGTTTGCCCTCTGTTTGGGGTAAGGCCGTGCTGAATTAATACGAAAACGTATAGTACCGCTGATCGATTCAGTTGGAAGAGTAGATATTTATTGTAACTGGTAATTTATTTAATGAATAAGATCGATCCCCAGGGGTATCAAATAGTGTGCTTGGTTTGGTTGGTGGTAGGACTGTGTTTCAGTCCGCCTGTCTAGCTACCACCATCTTACCTAAATCTGTCGTTATAACAACAATTCTAAATTGTTGTTCCGGCATTTCGAGGTAAGATAGCCAGGTCCTCAGACTGTTGAGAATTCCGGATAAAGTGCGCTTCCACCTTCGGCCTTATCGTAACTCGAAACCAGGTGAGATGAGCTCATCAATCGAGAGATGTGGTGTCGTGTGGACCAGGTGCCAATCTGTAGATACTGCCTGTCTGATAAGTACAATTGATTCAGGGATTTTGATTCGTTACACTTCAGGACAATATAGTCGGATACTTGCGTTTATGTTTTGCTATACATATTTTATTGAGATATATTTTATAAATTTCATTGATTGAATTTAAACTAGTAACTGTTACTTTTATTATTTTTATTATCATACGAAGGGAAGCCTTCTTCTGACTTTTTTTTATAGGTCAAGCGTTTGACCCCCAGCTTACATGTAAAACAAGTAAAGACCCAAGAAGTGTCTAGTGGCCTAAGAAGTTCCTTTTAGGCAAGCTTGCTCCAATGCTTGCCTAAAAGGAACTTTATTACTCTGGACTTCAGCAATTGTACTCGTAAGGAAAAACAGACGAAGGCAACGTAATTTCAAGTTATGATAAAGCTTAAGGCAGCACGCACTTCACCCGAAACAGTCGGAAGAATTGGCTATATTACCTCTTAAATACCGGAACAAAACAATGTTTTTTTTTATTTTTTGACATTAATTTTACACAGCGCCATCTAGCCCTAAACTAAGCATATCTTGGAATATGGGAACAAAATTTCGGATATAATACTTAAATACTTTTGTAAATACATACATACTATTTGATACAATACCAATACACATAATAAACATCTATATTAATATATTATGGTGACAAGCTTAGGTAAGATGATAGTAGCTTGTTACGCGGACTATAAAATAGTTCTACCACCAACCAAACCAAGCACGATAATTTATACTACCCTGGGGATTGAACTATGGACCTCTGGACCTGACACCGATGGGCGAACCTCTAGATCACGGAGGTGATTAAAAACGAGAAGAGACAATAAAAGCAACATATTCAGTAGGATTATTGATTTATAATCGTCAGGCTTGACTTAGACTTGGTTTTAGTTGTGCTTTCATAGCCAATAAGCTACCTGACAATGTTATACTAGTTCTTACAGCTGAATGACTGAATGACTGACAATCAAATCACAGCCCAAACCAGATGGCGTACAGACTAGATTTCCGCTATAACAACAAAAAATAAATTAAACAAAAAAATTGAGAGGGCCACCGTACTAAACGTGATTATTTGTCTTGAAATATGGTTTAGAACCGGTGTGCGTGTCCACTTGGATTGTTTTTTTTCTTAAAAACATTTGGGTAGGTTTGTAAGACGGTGAGTCATGTATATATATCACTCGTGAAGTGCTCATGAGTATGTCCCGCAGTGTACACCAGGCCTCACCACCCATCTGTGCGCTCTTTGTAAACGGAGATCATACGCGGATCGTATAAATATTATCAACGGTGGCGACAAACACAATACAATAATATTTTTTATTGTTATTACTGCGATCTATGGGGTATGTCAGCCGCCTACCATAATGAAGATGTAATAGGGCCGTGTGTATCACTAATCCTTTTCCAAAGGGGGTGACCAGGGTGAAAGGATGTCATACGAATTTGACAGATATTTTGACAGTAATGCAACGGACTTGGCGCTTCTGGTGATGAATGGTTAAAAATTAGTGTTCAAAAATAACATTTAATTTTGAGGGATTTTAAAACTTTATTATTTTATCACCCTTATGGCCCATTGAAAATATTATTATTTGAATACTCGAAAACATAACGAGTGCTTTGCTTATATAGGTGCCGTCTACATGGAGAACTGGACACAGTAAACGGGTGGTGATTGGTCTTGTTAGAGATTATTTCACTGACTATTTACAGGTGAAGTATTGAAAGTCAAAATTAGGTGTGTTAATAAGTTAGCGGTAGCCCGTTTTTTACAAAAATACGACATGGTATCGTTTTTTTTTTATTATTGTAATATTGATAAAAGGTAGGATTATTATTATCTGCTGATAATATTGTCAGTTTGGAGTAAGTATGTTTTCACTCAAAATTTAAATTGAATTTAATGAACTTACTCAAAATAATAATTTCGTGTCAATCATTAAATCGGATAATAATAGTACAGCTAAATAAATGATTGGATTGGAAACTGTTGCATAATATTCATACTTTTTAAAACCAATCCCCGTTAAAAATAAACATCATTAGCATATTACTCAGGGACGAACGCTTCCCGATCGAAAATCAATAGTGATAAATTATTCATCGCCACAAACAAGGCAAACGCCGATACAAATTGTACATTTTAATTCATCAATTCAGAATACTGAATTCATAATTAGTAATATCCATTACGATACACCAATTCACATCGGATATCCCTACGAAAAATTGCAATCTTTAAATAAATAATCGTAACATCATTTTTGATTGACATTTGAGCAACTAAGATGCTTCTCTTTGTTAGAAAACCAGTTATTGTTCATCAAAAATTCATAATTTTAATCCAAACTCATCCGAGTTAAATAAACAGATTCCGCAAGACGATCTTCTTTTAGATTCATTCGATTTTAGCATATTATTTTCATACATTATTAGTGCAGTTTTTGTGTATGTATATTCCAGGCAGTCGTTTTAATTCTTGTGAGAAAAAATTTGCTCATCTTGCGCAATTGAATAAAAGTATTATTGGTAAATAAAATTTTTAAAAAGCCTCGTACAAGAGGCTATCAAAGAATCTTGCCAATCAAGTTTTCATTTTAAAAGTATGAATACGGTGACATCTTTCTTTGTCCAATTTACCGTTGCTTTTTGATAAAAAAGCGTAAATTTCGGGGAAAAAAATCTGTTGACGGGGGTCACGCCTAAACCAAAATTAGGGTTTATTCGCGAAACCTTCGAACTTTGACACGGGATGTGTAAAGAATACGTTTTTTATGTATAACTTTGATTACCCGGATCCGGTTTTTGAAGATTTTATTGAGATATCGACGTTTGGGCAACGGTGATAGAAAATCTCACCGTATCTTATTGAAAAATGCAACCCCTTTAAGTTGCACTCAGACATGTGAAATTTTAACCCTTATCATTTTATATTTCGTTGAACTTGGTGTTGTGTCTTTCTTATAAATCATGAGGAATTACCAAACAAAATACATTAAAAATAGAATAAACATTCTCTAACAGTATCTACTACTAAGCGTTTTTCTGAATAAGCACAATAATAAATACATAAATGTTAAATCTAGGAGTTCAAAAATTCAGAATAGATAACGTTTCATTTTGGTTGTAATATTCACTTGCCTTTGTGAGATATACTGTCGCGTCAAATGCTTACCAAAGCTTAACTAAATATGTAAAATGTCGTGTAACTAACTGCCTTGAAATATTCAAGGAAGCTTTATTTTGTATGGCAGGGGTGCACTAAGAAAGGATTTTAAGGAATTCCCATGGGATGACGAGAACAAAGTTCCGAGTGTTTGCTAGTCAGTAATGAAATATAGCATTATATGGACATACATTTGCAGTCACAACCTTAGTTTGAAATAAGTATCTGCAATTACTTGACATAGTAAATGCAGTTTCAGAGTAAGACCCCGCATTACAGGCATCAAAGGATCTTTACGGTCAGTGAGTTGGAAGCCGCAGTCAGCGTTGCTCTAATGGTGTGGATTTAGCCACAATTGGCACCTTTACGCTAACACCACGTACGATCGTGGTGACTGATCTAACTACCTTCTTTGCTCCAAACGTGAAATCGTCGTGAATCGTGAATCAAAACGTTTGAATAAAAAAAAAGTGAACCTACTTGTGCTAGTCAAATTAACATTAATATGCGCACACATGGGTTACAAATTCCATCATTAAAATTGAACGAAAAACTATCTATAGTCTCAATTCGAACCGTCGCCGGTTGTTGATGAAAATATTATCGAATGTTATCAAATGTATTATTTGGTCTTATCTGTTATCTTGCTATCTTTCGTCACGTAAATAATAAGCTCAATAAATCTATTTTATCTGTTACATTATCAGTTAGGGTTTTCAGTTTCGTTCATGTGACATGACTATTGTAGTAGTTGTCATGTCATTTACTTGATAATTGCGTTCATTGAGTAGCCGGAACTGAAAGTCCGCTGAGTACAATAGTGGTTTTGACTACTTTGACTGCAACATAACACCAGTCTAGTCTGTCTGATATTTGATGCGTTTGCGCATCGCAGCTTTGTTCCGATATCCACATCCGGCGTTTTGTACACAGATAAAATGAGCAATTTTGCTACGGCTTGCGCATGCCTGCACTAATATGTAATACACTTCTTAATATTTGAAATGAAGCCATTGCTATTACTTTCACGTCTTATAATTTCTGACATTTATTTTGTATTCAAGCCTTATAATTTTATAATTATAATGTCAATCAGTCAGTGAGTGAGTCAATGGTAATCAAACTTTATATAATATTAATTATAATTTTATAATCACATGCATATTCACTGGTCTAAATTATTTATTTAATCAATCAAAATAACATATAATAATAATATACTATAATCTTTCATGCCTTACGTGAATGAATCTCAGTACTTATCCGTATTAACCCCAGCATGTTTAGAAAAGTTATGGCCTACGCAGTAATATGTTATAAGAAAGTATTGTAATTAAGAGTAGGTGAGCCCCTTTTTTGTAACGTTACAGAGTTGTAGAACATGACGGAAAAGCGTTTGGCCTTCATCACACCTAGTTTCATGTTGATAAGGCCGTAGGTGGAAGCGCACTTCACCCAAAATCCTCAACAGACTAGATCCGGCTTTCTAACCTTTACATGCAGGAACACACCCATTTAGAATTGCTGCTATGGCGATAGACTTAGGGATGATAATGGCCAGGAGGCCATGAACAAAGTTCTACCACAAACCAAACCTAGGACAAATTTGTACCCCCTGAGGATTTTCAACTTCCTACTTTTGGAAGTTGGTTACTTAGAAAGAAGAAACATGATGATAAGTAAGTGTTCTATATATAATTCGATATCGTTATCGAAATAGGATGTCTTGCTTTTCAACGAAATGATATCACGACACGTTATCTATATCTATAATCTTCTTTGTCTACACGGTCACGGTAGAGATATGAAGAAAACTACACAATAACCCCGTAACCACTAGTCAAGTCCATTTTTTTTAACAGAACTTAAGACTATCAATTGATTTAATTCCCGTTTTAGGTTCAGCCGTTAAAAATATGGAGAGGAAGCGCCGTTGTACCTATAAATTGCCTATAATAAATTATATTAGAAAATGACAATTTGAACACGCATTACCTACTTAGTAGACGTACAATAGGCGTTGTGATTGCTTAGTGCTGAGCTATTTCTAGACATTTTTTTTATTTTACGTTTTTTTGTCTTGTATTGATCTTAAACGCGTATTCACTTTGGATTGGGAAGGTACATCTCTGCAAGAATCGCTAGTAATCCAATACTTACGCGAAATTCGTGTGTAATGCGCATAAGCAGACAATCGACTTCCGTTTCCTACGAGACAACCGCGCCACACCCTCAGACGATGCATTCAACACTGATCTCCGGCAGATAGGTATCACTTCGTCATTGCAAAATGTGCAATTTATTGGTCACGTGACAATATATAGTATTATTGTTAGTTTAAAAAAAAACAAATATTTCAAGCAAAATAGAGTACTTTGTCGTTTGTTTATAAATGATGGGTTAGCTCTTGGTCTAGTCTTGTCTAGCTCTAGACCAGATAATGAGGTCACGTGACAATAGCCGAGTATTATGACTAGTTTCAAAGCCAAATATTTCAAACAAAAAAGAGTACTTTGCAGTCAGGTTAAAGGTTAGCTCTTGATCTAGTCTTGGCCAGACACTCTAGGCCAGAGAAAGAGATCACTCCCGATGGTCCCGCCTTCCGATCCGGAGGTACAACCTCCGGATCTAACATAACGATATTTAAAACATAACGATAAGGAAACCAGCATGTGTTACCATTAATACGAATGGCATGTGTAATAAGCTAGTATTCCACTAAGCGGCGATGGGCTTGAAACCAGCCTCCTAGGAGGTGAACCTCATTAAATTCACGCTCTGAGCAGTGATCAGAGGTGAATTCTCAAAGGTAAAAACAAGGGTGTTTTAGTGGTTTTTTACTAGAAATACTTCATATTTTGCTATACGACTTGACGATTGTGTCATTGTCAGATATATAAAGTGTCTCATACATATCCAAATGCAAAGTTGCTCATACTTAATTATCATTGAAACAATCACGTCACTTAACTCATTCGTTGAAACAACATCGTGAGTAAAAGGGTCTGCTACTTGAGACATCAATAAAATGCACGGTTTATTGCATCTTCGACAGACTTCGGATTTCACCCATAATTTATATGACGTTTTTTCGACACCTAACCGCACTTGACTACAAGTGGCTCATTCATAACAAATTGGTTTTTAACCCTAAACCTAAAACAAGCGCTCTGTCATCCCTAATAAGAATAAATAAAAAGAACTCACCTCCCAAGCGTATCTTCGATCCTGCGGCTGCGACACGCATTTTCCAGCAAAAGGTCCATATTTAGTTCCGTTAGTGATTTTAACTCTCGCGAATATCCCACTGTCCTTATAAATAAGTTCAATTGGTAAATTCATGTCTACATCTCTCGAGTCATCATCTTTTATATCCTCTATCTTCTTTGTACTCTTCATGTCAAATCCTTGCGACCAGTCCAGCGGCCTGGGCAAATGTCGTCCGTATTCTGCATAGTTAGGTGACAAGAATGTGTCGGATAGATTGAAGTCTATTGCTCCATAGTATTCCTTGACGTCAGTGCCAGGAGGCATCGTCTCTTGTTTTATGTGAACTAGGGTGGGCGTAGATTCTGAGTTAGCGGAGTCTGACGGACTCGGCGGGGGACTGATGGACTCTTGGCTATCAGCTGCTGTCAACAAACAAACATTGTTTTACTGATACGTCGATACACTAAACAAGCCTCATAGGTAGTGGTAGTAACTCTGCCTTCTGCGCTGTAGGCTGTGAGTTCGATTCCCACCCAGGACAAACATTTGAGTGATGAATATAGATGTTTGTTCCGTTTTTGGGTGTTGTATCATATCGTACGTATACAATCGTGTATACAATATGTAATCGTGTGTTTACAAAAAGTATATAAGTAGTGTATCCGTAACCAAGTGCCCATATTACAAGCTATGCTTAGTTTGAGGCTAGATGGCGCTGTGTAAAATTAATGTCCTGTAATATTTATTTATACGAAGATTCAAAACAAAATATCGGATAAGAACTGTGGAGTGAACCAAGATATACAAGGAAATCATGATAATATGTTTGAAAAGTATATACTCAAAGTAATTATAATTACTACGCCTACTACGGTTATTTTGATTAACTACAGTTAATAATATAATCTATAACCATGGCGGTCACGGCATCGACCCTTCCAACTCAGTCCGTAGATGGCATAAAAGTCGTCTAGGGGACTGCGATTACCAATACGCCAGCCAAGAGTGGTGATTGTGGCAAAACCCTCCCACATCGGAGAAAGCTCTGTCCAGCAGTGGACACTAATAGGCTGTTGACGATGAAATATTCATTGCGCAAAAATAACAGGATATCAAAAAAATGCACAAGTGAACCCGGATTACTAAATTATTTTTGTAGTGAAAACTTCATCAGGCGCGTTGTGCACTTTTGTGGTGACCAAAAATCATGGAACTCGCATCATCACTCAGCACGCTCTTTTGAATTGTAGCATCGAGCTGGTAGATTATTATTTTCAAATTATTTTGAAGTGTTTATGACCAAGGATCAAAGTTTAAATTGGTCATTAACACTTCTTTACAAACCAAAAACAATTCAAAAATAATAATCTAATAAGACTAAGCTAAATGATACAATTCATAAGTTACTTAGTTTTCACTTCTATCAGCAGTCCCCATGGACTGTCCCGCATGTTTTTTTTTATTTGTAACGGTGCGTAGGAAGCCCAACTGCTTTCCTATTATATATAAATAATATGCAAAGTCCTAATGCAACCTACTTTTTATTTTTTCAACATGATCATGTTTGA
The DNA here is from genome assembly GCA_951394065.1 of Venusia cambrica. Classification (NCBI taxonomy): domain Eukaryota; kingdom Metazoa; phylum Arthropoda; class Insecta; order Lepidoptera; family Geometridae; genus Venusia; species Venusia cambrica. The sequence continues at coordinate 12,962,026 of OX596047.1, read as the reverse complement.
AAGAAGAAACTCATCTGCACAGCACACCTGATCAGACTGGCGTATTTTTAACTTAACAAAAAGCATCAAATGAAGACACGCATTATGTTTGATTTCCGGTTAGTACAAAGAACTTCCGTTTGTCTCTTGTCTCTCATCCTCGCAGAATGCAAATTATTCTGATATGTTTGTTTTAATTGTTATTACTTATTTCTGCTTGCATTCTTTTCAGACGCAGGTCTAAACATTATGGTCGGTTACATGTCCAAAGGTTTTAAAATCTGGAATAAAAATTTGAGCCCGGAGCACCCTCCGGTTCTAAAAGCGCGTTTTTTTTTGTACCAGTAAGTTGACATGACTATTTATTTACACGGTTCATTGATTTTCTGTCTTCAATATATCTGATACCGTAAAACATTAATAAATTATACGGTATTAAACAAATACCATAGTGTGTTAAGCGAAGGAAACAAATTTATTAACAAACGCGATGCACGCGTGTCATCAATAAGCGACCCCCGGGCAAATACAGCTGAAAGAGACACTCCATAAATCATACGCACCCCATTACGACTAATATACTTGTTAAAACAACCCTTATCTTGTCTATAAGTCTTCTTCAGCACGTGGCAGTGAACAAAACGATAAAATTGGTTCGATATAACCACCGCTTAAAATAAATGATAACTCCTTAGCATAACAAAAGTGCAACGACTCAATACGCAGGATGTGCGTGAACGAACGTGTCTATTCAATCATTTTTGAATGAACTACGCTTCTTTTCACGCAGTGTTGCTACGCGGTTTCACCTGTCGCGATTTTTAACATTCCTTCGTCATGCATGAAGTTGGCTCGCCTTTGAAGCGCAATAAAAAGTAAATGATAATTCCATATTCAAATGAAGCATCGCGGGTCCGTCAGACGCTTTACGGAGAGAAGTCTCGCGTGTGTGGACAATGCGGACGAGTTGTCGTTAAATTTCTGGTTTCTAGAAATTCGCGCCACATTTAAAATAAGAACGGCGTGGACAGGAACTGACATAGAGTTGGAGATGGTATTAAAATTAATAAACGGAAAGTTAACAATTAGAAAAGTGAAACAAGGTGGAAATATGCTACAAGATATTCACATATGCAACAATCATGTATTAACATAAACAGAATGTAGGTATTTAAAGAGAGAAGAATAAAAAATAAGGAGAAGTTCATTTTTTTCTCTTGACTCGTCTTGACTTCAAAACTTGGACAGGCCATTAACAGGCTGGGATGAAGTCTACGATGGAGCGAGATTACCCAAAGGACACTTGCTCTCCCATGCACCAACGGAACACACGCACCAAAGGAACACACGCAAACTAACTGCCTTTGCAGGCTCTACCACCTGTGCTGTTATCATTCAGCCGTTGCCACTAGCAAACGGCAGCAATTTCGTTACCAGGGGTAACCTGGGATAACCTGGGATCTACCTAGTGGTATACCACAAGGTAGATCCCAGCTACCCCAAACCACCAAAAGCAGTTCAAAGCGTATCGATGGAATATGGTGCGATGGAGGGTCACCTTGAGATAAAATAAATTAAAACCGTCTCATATGAAATAGGTGAAATTTTAACATTTGTTGCGTGTTATTTAGTTCTCTCGGACCCCACTGAAAGCCGATTTCACGAGTTAGACACGGCGACTGACAATATGCGTTTTACTCTGTCACCGAGAGAGTTCACGGCCCAGCTCATGTTGACTCATAAAACGTCAATAAACGTTACAAAAGCCACCATTTCCCTTAAATAATAACCCTATTATATTCTGCATAAGATTTAAAATTGCATGGGAGAGTTTGACTGGCTAACAAGGCGTAAAGTTTGCACGCCTCATCTCATCAAAACTTCAGTCAGAATTCATTTTGTTCGAGACAATACACTCATTCGAGGAAACCTGTACTTTCTAACATTACCTATTAGCTGAATAGGAGAGTATTCAAATTCGAAAAGGCTTTGATCACCTCCGGCATGTGATGTAACACTATAGTAGATAATATTTATTAAATAATCTACCTTCATTGTAAATAATTTGATTATCACACCCATGGCGCATTGTAATGAAGACTGGTTTTTCCGTGCTTACTTATATAATAGTGAAAAATTATAATCTTATAATCGTTTTCATTGGGCAAAATACAGCTATTTTGCTTCAATGAAAACGATTATAAGATTATTATTTTTCACTTTTGATAGCCAAAAGTTTGATTAATAGTTGTGGCCGGCATTTAGATCCAATAACGGGCCTTTTCTGTATTTAAATTTATAATATCTACATAAAAGGAAACATTGTCACGTTTGCGTTAAAAATTTTTTGATTGATTAAATAAACATATTAATTTGAATCTTACGTAGTTGACCCTATTGACTAATGCCATAAAAGTACTAGGAGACTACTAGGATTATTTTTTGTGACTTAAACAAAGTCTTAACACCAACCAAACCAAGCACAATATTGTCCCTACCTGGGGATCGAACCCGGGGCCTCTGGATCTGACGCTGGTTGTAGTGAATAGCTCAGGCGGAGTTATCCTTTGAGTATAATTATTTCCAGTTTAAGATTATTTTCCCTTTAATTGCAGTTAAAAAAATCCACCCCTATTCAATGCTAGAAATGCGGCTTGACTGATGATGAGTACTCACCGTCGATACGATGAAACGATAAAATGTTCTCATTGGACTTAACTGTGTTGCATTAGAGGTAATTAGCCTGGTGGTTGAACTGTGTTAAAAAATCATCTTTAAAATAAGATAAAAATAGCTTTCTTCACTTCATATATGTATGTTTATGTACTTTATGTATATTTTCATGTATTTTTTTTACTATGCCAAATTTTGCCATACGCGGAAAATGTTTAATAACATGTGTATAATTTAGTTATGTAAGACCTCGTTTTAGTTGACCGATATAATATTGAATTGATCTACTTTAATGAGGTCAAACATGTTATTTTCCTCTACTTGATATATTTTATTTTTTCATGTACCTGCAATATTTGGAGAACCGAGCTACCTACCTATAGGTACAAAACAAAAGTCCATTGTATTTAACGTATTTATCAGCCACATTTTTATCAGACCATGTCTCATTAGCGTTTTAGCTTAGCAACGAGGATAAAATACGATACCACTAGCGCAATGCCCGGGACTTTGCTTCAATTATTTCTTAAAAAAAGAAAGCTTCCACCAAAACTCCCCAGGTATTCTGTTTTGAGTTGAGAAAAATTGTCAGTCAGTCAGCTACACGACAATTATATAACTACCTATATTCATATTGCTGCATAATTTAGGTCAACGAATTAGCATAGCTATTCAGCATGGCAATGCAGCCAATGTCTTGGGCATGCTTCCATCTGATACTGGTCTAACAATTGAGTTAACTGTAGACCGTTTGTAAAGGTCTTTAGGTAAACCTGACTGCTTCCCTTGCACACAGTTTGTTCAATTATAAATATTATTAAGTGTTTGTGAATAAATGTATATACTAACACATTCATATAAAACACCATGGTTATACATACATATCATAGAGTAGATATAAATGTAACAAAATAGCGTGAAGTAAAAAAGTGCAACCCTAAAATAAACCGCAAAGCGACAGTATCACACCGATGCATAGTCAACAACCTCTTGGATCTTCAAAAGCTAAGTAAACAAATAGTCTATTATACAAACTATTAGTATAAACAAGGTATAAACCAAAATATTCAAAAATAAGGCCGACGGCTTCTTCAAAGGTTCACACTTTTTGAAATCCGCCGCATTTGAGAGTCAATAGTTATTAATATTTTCGGTGATTTCGCACATCTATAATAGATTCACAGATAAGCTGTATTAGAAAAGATCCAAATTTAAGCATATCTGTTGATTTTTTCTAGCTGTTAGGAATGGAACTCATTGTCCTCGTCTATTTTTCACTATATTCTTGGAATCTTAAAGTACAGAGTGAATAAGTTCCTTATACCAAATTTCTCCAGCTTATGCTACATCATTAGGTACTTGGTTTCAAGCTGTTTGGTGATCAAACGCTCCATCTAAAGGTTGTCTGAAAGAAATCGCTTCTAAGCGATAAGACCGCCCTTTGCAGTATATGTATATCTATGTATATTTTAATCATCCAGTTTATTTTTAATACATTAAAAATATGCTTAGAACGTATAAAAATTGATTAACGAGGAACGCTAGTTTTATTCTTATTTATCAATAAGATGTTTTTTTTATTGTGAATTTCATCTTATTTATCAATAAGATGGCCGTAGGATATGGGCAATATTAACAAGCCTCATAGCTCAGTTGGTAGTAACTCTGCCTTCTGCGTTGTAGGCTGTGGGTTCGATTCCCACCCAGGACAAACATTTGTGTGATGAATATAGATGTTTGTTCTGTGTTTGGGTGTTGAATCATATAGTAAGTATGTATTTAAAAAAAAGTATTTAAGTATTCTATCCGTAATCTAGTTCCCATATTACAAGCCATGCTTAGTTTGGGGCTAGATGGCGCTGTGTAAAAATTAATGTCCTATAATATGTCACGTGGAAGGTACTGAATTCAAGGATTGGTGTAAGTGTAATCTTCTGGGATCTATCCCGGACAACGGATTCGCTGGCTTTTGCTAGAACGGCTGAATAATCGCAGCACCTGTGGTAGGGCCTGTAAAGCCCCACCTGACTAGCGACCCCTCCAGCCGAAGTTGGGAGCCAAGCAATTAGCCGTATTCCGTTGGTGTGCGGAAAGGCCAGTGGCTTCCCATCCTTGACCCATTATTATATAAAACTTAATTTTGAATCGTTCTTTTAAAAGATTAGATTTCCTAACGTAACATAACCTAGATTATTGTTCAGAATATCTAATCGATTCAAACTAAAATAGAGAAGAAAATAATGACAGAACATACGAGTGCTATTATACGTTATTAATAAGCGTTGATAGTTATCTTTATCAATAAAATAAATAAATATTATTTAGGTAACTGGAGTAATTTTCTCTCGAAAGATAATCTTGAATTTTGCGTTTATAAAAGAGAGATAAATACAAACCTGGTACGATCATAAAAATGAAGAATATCAGAGCCACTTATGAGCACGGGATCCTTAGAACTAAGACAAATTGCTCTATCTGCTCTTGTCCAAATTATAGGCTACACTTGGTATTCAGTAATAAGTAGGTATTTAGTAGTAGTCTCTAAGGTCATACAAAACTCATGGCTAAACTTGCTACATCATAAAAAAGCCGTTATAGATCCTAACTGAAGTTTGGTTTGCTCCAATGACCGCACTAGGTTTTTGATAATCAAGCTTTATCTTATAAGATAAAAAATATGGTTTGTCGATATCCGGGACATCAATGAGCTTAATTTCGGTTGTGCATAAATCAGTGCCTTATTTGGATTTTTTAAGCTTCATTACTGATCCATTTATAGTTTAAACTTAGTAGAACAAGTAGGTATTTCATTTTCTAATGTGTCGAAGAAAAAAAATAAAAAAAACGACACACCACACAACTATAGCCGCAAAATTATTTTCGTGCTAAAAATCCATTAAGATGCAAAATCGGTGAACACAAGACTCACCGGACATTTTCATTTTCATTTCCGTATCAATGTTCAGCATTGTCGAAAAGTTCAGCATTTTGTTAATATCATAGTCTAGCACATATTAAGCGAACTCCAGTCTTGCACCCGTGAATTTGAACCACATAAATTTAAATTAAATATAACTTTGAAATGTAACAGTAAGCACTGATTTGAGACACGGCACAATCGAATGTTCAGATGTGCTTAGTGATGTGCAGACGCGTATTTGCGTGCGTGACAGCGCGGCACCGGCGACTGTTCAGATAGGTGCGACGGCCGCGACCAACGGTGCCAGAGTAGCGAGAGGAAGCGAGAGCAAGCTCATCCCTAGAATCCCGAATCACATACCCTCACCCTACCCCCCGCGACCCGCGCCCCGCCTGTATCTAACACCCCTCTCTCTCACACGCCCGTATCGCCGATACAAGGTTACAGGCTGAAAATACTCGGGCTTTTCAATTTGAAAAGCGTAACAAATATTTGGATAACTCGATGTTAAATTAACATCTGTGATTCTTTTGTTCTTTGAACCATTTTGGCTTCACAGAAAGCAATTAACATCGATTTTTAATTTTAATATCATTGGGCTCAAATTCAAAGCTTCATTCACGCATAAAAAATGTTTTAAGTTATTTTTGATTATAGGCGTAGGTAATTTTAGATAAAATGCATACTTACCTTTTTTTGGTCAAAGTAAGTATGTATGTATATATTTATATATATATTATTTTTTATGACAGACCTGTTATAGATAGGTATCTATAATAGTTCTATACATATATATTACTATCAACTTTGAAGATCAATATAGTACCTACCTACCCAGGATGTAGGTTACTCAGAATCAAAAGTATCTATCTAAGGTCTATCTTAAATCCAGTTTTGCTATAAATAGTGACAAAAGTGGCGAGAAATTATTAAGGTTTGGTCAATTTTCAATTGTGCTAGAGGTTACTTGCGTTATACGTTAAATGCTGATCTTGGGGTTGAATACCGACTTATATAGTAGGTACCTACATTATAAAGTGTGCGAATGACAATGTAATTAATGTATTCCTAGATTAAGCGCCTACAAACAATAGCCCTTCAGTTATTGACAGTGCATGTATTATAACAAATCATTCTTTGGTGGTAGGCATATCCAAGATATTCAAGACCACATAAGTAGGGTTTTTGCAGGAAAGCTTGCAAAGCGAGATGGGTCTACAATACGTGGTCGTGAAAAGGCGCCGATTATAAAAACAAACCAGCCCAGCAATCTCTCAGTCTAATCGTATTTGATTCAAATAAAATACGAGAGCCAACTGCCTGTTCCGCCATTCGAACATTTCAAAACAATTTAAAATTTATGAGGAGCTTGCGTTGAAGTCTAGGTATTGGTTACAAACAAATGTTATGATTTCGGGCACACGCTGTGTTTATGTAGGTAAACTAATCCTTACTGTCGCAACAACGTCGTCAATGAGAGTGAATTGGCTTAGGCAGCTGATGCTTCAGTGGCTTACTTGCTTAGGTTTTATTCCACGAAACTATTAGAACGAAAACAACGCACAAAATCGATTACTAGTTATACGTGTAGGTTGAAAAGATACCCATTTTCTGGGTACATATACCAACCTTTCCTCAACGTCTGAAAATAGCTGTAGTTAGAATGTACCAAGTGAGACGGCAGATCAACTAGATAACGCTCGAGATCTGTGACCGGCGATGTTATTGGGCGACGCGTCGACTGGGCGTGGCCTCGCTACGGATGCACCAATGGGATGCTCCCTAATTATCTTCGTCTTTGTCTGTCAAAGGATTCTGTAGTGATTTGTTCAGGTGCTTCGACAAGTGCTTGGAAAAGCAGCTCCTGATTTCAAGTATTATTTTTCGAAGCCAGACTTATTTCCATTACCTGACACAAAAACGATTATACGTAGTTCAACAAATTTTATCCTTATTATAATTGAGAAGATAAGATAAGATATTTTTTATTGATATAATATATTACCTACAACATATAAAACTAAAACTAGGTACTTGAAGATTAATGTGACATCAATGTCTCGTTATAACAAGGTACATTCAAAATAGTAAATAATTTGAATAAAATAAATAAAATTAGGTATATCAGTAGCTATGTTGTCATTTTTAGAATAGAACCTACTTTTATTATGATAAAAGTAGGTTCTATTCTAATAAAAATGTAAATGTCAATTTGATGTACCAATTTAACAATTTCAAAAAATAATTTGTTTATTTAAATGGCCACTGGTTTTGTGGTGTTCAAATCCTACGTTTTTCTATGTATACTACACGAGTTTATTAATTAACTCTTGTCTTGCGTTAAATATAAAAAGGAAACCAATAAAAAATTGATTGAAAATTCCCCGTTTGCATTGTGAAGGTGACAACTAGAATCGATTTGCGACAGACACGTATGATAATTGATTTATGAATCTGTAATCGATTTTACGAGGTGATTTAATTGAAAGTGTCAGATATGAAGTGTTTATTGGGACTTAGATGTGTGACCAACATTGCGTAGGTAGGTACAACACTAGAATTGTCATAAAATATGCCTTCATACCAAATGTTAGTTGGAAGTTATTCGATTGGTCTATTTCAAACGTGAAACACCCATCACGAAGTGAGATTTGGCATGTTATTTAAACCGCCTCTGGTGGTCTAGTGGGTTCGATCAAAGTGCGCCTCCACCTTCGGCCTTATTTCATATTTAAATTCCTACAAAGTAATTGTATAGATGTATTCGTTAACCTACGCCCTGGTGTCGTGTTATATGTTTCTTATCAGTTTTGCTCCAGAACATACTTTTTTACTTTTAATAATGACTAACAATTTCCTTAAAATCGGTTTGTTTAATCCAGGTTCTCTCGGCACTAATCATGAAAATTTTGTAACGTCTATAGAGCGTCATGATGTTGATATTTTAGCCATAAATGAAACCTGGCTCAAACCAGGTCAAGAGGGTAAAGCTCCTACTTTAACTAATTATACTTTACGTCATTCTCCACGACCACGCGGTAAGAGAAAGCGCGGAGGCGGTGTCGGGTTCTATATGAAGCGTGGTATGAACGCGCGTACGTGGCCTCATCCAGTAGAGCCTCAGCACTCAGAAGTGGAACAAATGTGGATTATTAAGACGATTAATGGAAAAAAAATAGTGATTGGAACAGCATATCGGCCCGCTTGGATAGCAGTTGATTTGTTCTTCGACACTCTTACTGATTCTATAAATGCGCTACCGAGTCATGATCACTTAATCTTACTAGGTGATTTTAATGAAATAAAGGTAAAATCTAAGTTTGACACTTTTCTATCTTGTCTTGGCCTATCACAACTAGTAACGTCGTCAACACATTTTACAGAGACTTCTGAATCACTCATTGACGTAGTTTGTACCGATTTAAAAGCAAGAAATGTTAATCATGATATGGTTGGGAGGCTCTACGGTCACAGTCTCATAGTTTGTGAGTTTAGTATTAAGCGCGGGAAGCCTATACCATTAACAATAACATATAGACCAATAAAAGATATCTCCTCACAGGAGTTTGATAAGCACTTACAAGCTATTAGGTGGGATGAAATGCAGTCGTATGAGGATGTTGATAAAATGGTAAACGTATTTAACCAATGTGTCGTTTTCATATTCGATCTGCATGCACCTGTAAAATCTGTAACCATAAAAAAACCCTCATATCCTTGGATTACAGATACAATTAAATTGATGATGAAGTTACGTGATGAGGCATCAGCGGACTATCATAAAACTAAGGCAGATTCAAAGAAGGAGTATTATAAAAATCTGAAATCAATAGTAAATCAGGCATTATATCAAGAAAAAAAATCCTATTTTAAATTTAACGTAAATAATAACATTAACCGTCCTAAGCTTCTATGGAAGAATATTAAAAATACACTTTTACCTAAAAATAACGAAGAGCTCCCAGTACACTTTCAAGATCCAGATGTCATAAACAACCACTTTATAAATATCCCCGGCACCCATTATGTAAAGATTTCTCAGCTCTCATTTTTTGAGTTCCACAGTTATAATGACAAAGTTTTTCACTTGGAACCAGTTAGCCTAGATATGATTACCAAAATCATAAAAAATTTGAAATCAAATGCCTTGGGCTGTGACTTGATAAATTTAGACATCATCATTATGACTCTTCCTTATTCTTTGGAAATTATTCAAGGTATTATTAATAAGTCAATAAGTACGTCCACTTTTCCTGAAGTTTGGAAAACGGCCAAAGTGCGTCCTTTACCTAAAGTTTCGGATCCTTCGGAGCTTAAAGACCTACGGCCTATTAGTATTTTGCCATGCATGTCGAAAGTTTTGGAGAAGGCAGTGTGTTATCAGTTGACTGACTACTTGGAAAAAAATCAAATATTACCAGATGCACAATCGGGCTTCAGAAAGGGTCGAAGTACGACTACTGCTCTGCTAGATGTGACCGATAACATACTCTGCGCACAGGATAGGGGGATGTGCACAGTACTAGTACTGCTTGATTTCTCTAGAGCTTTCGACTGTTTAAATATTGATCTTCTCATTTCTAAGCTAGCGTATTATGGTTTTGATCATAGAGCTCAAAAATGGTTTTTTAGCTACCTTAGTAACCGTTCTCAGCAGGTTGATCTGACACGCAACAACGGAACCTCAAACTGCTCTGCGATGGTGACAGTAAACAGAGGAGTACCCCAGGGTTCCATCTTAGGCCCAGTTCTTTTCATTTTATACTTAGCTGATATAATAAACCATATTAAATATTGTCAATTTCATATATATGCCGACGACATACAAATCTATATTTCCTGTCATCCTTCAAATATCAACAGCACAATAAATAAATTAAATGCTGATCTCAAAAATATTGCCATTTGGTCTAAAAATAATTGTCTGTTACTTAATCCCCTTAAAACTAAGTATTTAATTTTTGGTTCCCCTTTTCAACTGGCAAGCGTCGGTACATTTACAAGTGTTATGGTAATGGATGAACCTATTGAGCGAGTGTATAAAGCGCGAAATCTGGGCTTGGAAGTGGACTGCAACCTACGTTTTGAAAGTCACGTTGCTAACCTAGTTAGAGCATGTTTCTTTAAGTTGAAAGTACTGTATAAAATGAGGCCTTACATTTCAGAAGATATACGTGTCCAACTGGTAGAATCACTTGTGCTCTCCAAACTGAATTATACAGATGTAGTTATTGGTCCACGATTATATAATAAAACCAAGCGTCTGATACAGCGGGTTCAGAACTCTTGCGCCCGTTATTGCTTTAACATTCCTCGAAGAGGACATGTTTCTCCATACCTAAATGAGCACTCTGTACTTAAAATGAAACACAGGAGTAAACTTCATCTGGCTTGTCTGCTTTTTAACGTTTTGAACCACAAAGCACCATTTTATTTATACTGTAAGTTGATTGACTCCTATGGTTCAAGATCCAGCGTACGTCGACAATGTTCGTTGCAGCTTTCAACACAAAGGCATAAGACAGTAGCCTTTGAAGGTAGTTTCCGTTATGCTGCAACGAAATGTTGGAACAATATTCCACCGCCGATAAGGAACCTTCAAAATCTATATACTTTTAAATTAAGACTAAAAAGATACCTATTAGGCTGGCAAAAGGAGCAAGAACTTCTAATTCACGACACTAGTGCTATTTAAAATGAACTCATGCCGTATATCTGTATAATGTAAAAATAATATAACTTATAATAACTTTCATGATGTCCCTACCTATTTTATTTGTAATTTATTAGCTAATTTTATTTTATGTTTGTAAATATCTCTGTTTCCTCGCTGTGTTTAACATACCTATCGTATTTTGTTTTGTTTTGTTAGTATGTACCTATTGTCCAAATGTTTGTCTACACTTGGTGTTCACGTCAAATCGACCTCTTGTTGTTTGTACCTACCGGTTTCCAAAGGTCTCAACGGAAGATCAGCGCAGGTTCCCCGAACCTGCATTAACGCTGAGTTGAGACCTTTTTGCAATTCTATGTGTGCTAACTATTTAATTTTAATTTCATTTTTTTATTCTTTGTTTCTATTTATTATTATTTTTATGTTGATTTTTGTGTAAGAATTGCAAATAAATGTCTTTTTGATTTTTTTTTTTGATTTTTTTATCTCAACGTGTAACCAGGTGAGATGAAGGCCAAGCGCTTCCCCGTCGTACAGTAAAAAAAAAAAAAAAACGTTACAAACGGCCTATGGGTAGCTCAACTGTTCCAGACCATGTACCAAAAGGAAGCGTGCCCAAGACACTGGCTGCATTGCCACGCTGAATAGCAATATACATACTAATTCGCTAGCCCAAATAAGAGCCAGCCCTTGGGGTCACGTGTCGTCTCAATCAAAAGCCCCGCAAGATTTTTGAAAACCCGGAGTTCATCCGGCCCTCCATGGACCCAAGGTCTCGACCTCAAAAGACTCAAATAGGTAGGTAAGCTCTGTCGAGACCACTATATTTCCGCCTTTTGTGATCCTCGGCCGAATCAGCCCCCTCATCACTAGCCCTAACTGATGTCCCAGGCAGATGAGATGGCGCTAGGGTGTCGACGCAGGTAGCGTCCTACACTAAAGGCCTTTCCATTTCCCAAGGGACAAGTCATACCATCGAGCAAATTTGAATTGTTTTTGGCTTTTGTCTAGCAGTAGGACACATCAGGCTTATTGTGATCATTATCAAGTATTTATTTAATTATTTATAAAATCTTTAGCTACCATATTACACTGTAACTAGTCACAAACTAAGTAAACAAAAAAATTACTATTACTTATATGATTTTTTATTTTTATTGTTTACTTGTTTGTTTGCTTCAAACTTAACAGCTGAACGGATCATAAATAAATTTGGCAAATTTTTACTCAGGTAATATGTACCAGGCGGGCGAAGCCACAAGCAAAAGCAAGTTATTCATAATTTTTAAAAGCCTCACAAAATATTCAGTGCATTTGGGTGGCTATCCATTTTCATATCCTCGCTTTAAATTCAGCTCATGCAAGAATTTATGTCATTTAATATTGCGGGAATGAATTTATAAGACGCTGCTATACGTGAACCAAGTATATTTCAGAGGATATGAACGAATGTTAACGGTTCAGTTTATTAGAGACTAGCTTTCGCTCGTGACTTTACCTGCGTGGTACCCGAATCAAAGTAACTAATACGTTATTCCTGGTCTAGATCAATTTCTGTGTGAAATGTCCGCTCAATCCGTTCCGTAGTTTTGGCGGCAAGCATTAACCATAAAGCCAAACATGTAGACAGTAAACATTGTCATCTTCATGATCAAATAAATGATCTACACTAGCCATTTTTTAAAATAACTAGCAAATTCCATATATTCACCACACGATGGCCTAAATGCGGAGGCAATATGTATATTATTTAATTATCAGGCGACTAAACTTGTATTTTATAAATGCAATCTATTTTTAATATATAAATATGTGTAGATATAGTTGATTGAATCTATCACATCATGTTACCGGCCAAAGCAAAGAACAAGAAACAACTACGATACACCTACAACCACTACATAGGCAGCAGATAGGTACGTATCTACCTACTTGTGTCAAACCCACCCCACATACACACACACACATAATAAAACTAAGTATATCGCAAACAGTCGTAGAAATTACTATCGAAACAAACTCCTGGACGCCAAAACGCCTCGAGTTGAATTCGAAATTAGTTGACTACGTGACTACGGGATCACGTGACGCTTCTGTGGCGACAGTTTTATTCGCGAGGCCCAATGCCATTGTTGGAAAATCCTGGGTAGGAGAAACGGGACACTGATAGAGGTGTCTTGTTGATATATCACAGGAATGAGATCTACGCTGAAATGAGCCTTCCCATTACCTGAAAGATATCTATTAACCTTACGACAGGCTAGTGGAATAAGTCGGCAAGCTCGAGTCATACAAGCAGACCGAGATATTTTTTCCCGAAGCGGTTATTTTGCATTTAGTTCTGGAACCGTCTGTGTGGCCAAGTCAAGTCAGAATCACCTCTGATCACTACTCAGATCCAAAGATGACAACGGTGGATTACCCAACAAATTGAATAACTGTCTGTATATCTACCTGAATGACAGACAGACAGGCAACAAAGTCTTAGTACTAGGGTACTTAGTACATCAACAAATAAGGTATATATTTTTTTCAAAGTAAATGGTGATATGTATTACGATGAGTACGTGAACTTAATAAAAAAAAACGATGTTGTACCTCATTCTGTACCCATCTTGGGCACACCGGATGAGCCCTTCAACTTACAATGTTTTAATTATTTAAACACAATTCTACAGGATATTTATACCATGATCGTATTTTTTTTAGTTACATAATTATCGCAAAGGTTGGCTAGAAGAAATCTCTTCCGAGTAATAAGACTGTCCATCGTATATAAATATTACAGGACATTAATCATTAAAGGTAATATGGGAACTAGGTTTTTTTTGTAAATACATACCTACTTATCATACAAAACAACACATATTCATCACAACTGAGCTATGAGGCTTGTTAAATACCTATTTGTTTAAGTTATCCAGTTTTATTTATAAGAGGTACAATAAAGCATGAATTATTCATGTTGCCTCTATTTGAACACTTAAATAAGCTTCAACACACTATGCCACTGGGTGTCCCTTAAGGAAAAGTTCACGCTTTGTGGTTATTTATTGTTCCCCAAAAGCAGGCGTATTTACAGATTTTCCGTCTTATTTGGATTCTTATCAGATAAATTATAAACAATCTATATTTACTCTTATTAACTCTTCTACTAACATTTTTACGATTAAACGGCTGAACAAAACTTGATAAAATTCTGGTATGGATATGGTGTTATGCATGCCAAGGGATAAAAAGTACTACTTTTATCCAGGTACCACGTGAGTGAAGCTACAGTCAAAACCTGTTTTGGACTTGTCTGTTCTATTAATCAGTAAACAAAAGACTGATTGTGAAAATAAAATGTCATGTTTTAAAAATAAAATTAATTTGAAATTAGAATTCATAGACACTCAGAAATCGTTTTAATTCGAAATGGCCGGTACTACAAAACGGCAACCAATGATTTACTTTACATCAGGATCGGGTTCAATCAAATCAGTTTTATCTACGAAAATAAGTAGCTTTAAAGTTGAACTATTTCGCTCAAGTGAGGGCGGGCGGGTCTTTGTGATCGCACACAGCTTTTATCGCCTTGATAAAGCGCCTCCACTGTCCATTGCCTTTCAATAGCGATAGGAAAGTTTAAAATGTCTCGGTGGAACTACAATAGATTGCGTTGCTTTGTTAGTCCTATCAATTCTGATCGGATCTTTGGATGTCTTTGGAATACTGAATAGATGTTCAGACAGGAGACGTGCCGAATTCAGTCATCGAACTTTTGAAGTAAATACCTAAATGGATAATATTATAATATTTTAAATAATAAGAGTAATAATATTAATATTTAATATTAAAGATTACAGGAAATGAATTTTACACAGCGCTATCTAGCCCCAAACTAAGCATAGCTTGATGGATAGATAAAAAATACTTGGTTGAAATACGCACTAGGTAAAAATTATAAAAACTTATCAGACATTTTTGTAACCTTTGACGGTCCTATCGCTTAAGCTTTTCTAACATACAACCTTTGGATGGAGTGAATTAAAAAAAAACAGATTCAATTACATTTACTAATTAATATTATCATCATACATATTATTTGAAAAAATGTTACATTTAAAAAGATGCTCAGCCTGTTCTTAAAACAAATGTTTAACGTTACGTTATTCTGTGACGTTACTTCATTTCTTGTCACAAAAATACATAATTATACTATTTACGACTGTTTGGATGTCGTCGTCCAATGGTCATGCGAGAAACACGTCCATCATAATTCTAGACGTTATTAACTTAGTTTCATTTTTGCTTAAAACCTTTTTAGTGGATAATGGGTAGCGTTATGGAGCTGTTTTTAAAAACAATGTTTTAATTTACTCAAAATAAACCTATTTCAACAACTTCAAAAGAAGTCATTTTTACACCTTAGAAAACTTTTGAGATGGACCCTAAGTATAACGTATTCAATTGATCTCGAAATTTTAACAAGCAAGAATGAGTTCAACGATGGAGTGAGCCTACCCAAAAGGTTTCTATTAACTAAAGCCAATAATAAATATTAAATCACATTAATTTAACGCAGCGCCATCTAGCCCCAAACTAAGCATAGAATATGGGAGCTAGATTACGGATTTCTATCCGTACTGCGATACTTTTTTTTGTAAATACGTAAGTACTATATGATACAACACCCAAACACAGAACAAACATCTATATTTATCACAATTGTTCATTATTCTTCTTGAAGACATTAGGGCCGTAAAACGGCGGAAATACAGACGCACTACAAAGGAAGCTGATTCCAAGTTTTTGCAGTGAACACTTTAAAAGATTGCAGAAAGCATTTAGTCTTAATCAGTGAAACATCAAGCAGGTGCGAATGATAATAACCTGTTTAACATACTTCTTTGCGACTTTATATTTAAAAGTAGGCAATTGCTGGAATTGGCTATTACAGTTCATCAAGCTGAAAGCTGCAAAGATTTACACCAGCCCCTAAATATCTTCAAGATCTCTCATATCTAAGTACTTTTGCCGTTTATTGCGTCCATAAATTGTATGGAATCGCCCCAGGAGGCGCGAGGCGAGTGGCTATCGCATTTTCGATTTACTCTCACTCAAAATCGAAATGGCGAGCCATTGTCGGAACAATTTAAATTCGACATTTTAAGGCGTTCTAGGCGGTCGGGCTTTTCTAATGGTTTATAGGGTTACTTACGGCTGTCGAGTTTTTTAGATAGTTTGTACAATGTACAAATATTTGTTTTTTTTTTTAATTATCTTATTAATAATGTTAGGTAATGCTGATATATTTTTATGAAACAAAAACCCTTAAGCCAATCTGCTAATGTACAGTGAGGATAAAGTAACGGTTTTCTTTTTTCTTAATCAGTCAATAAATAGTTGAGTCTTGAAGTCTTGAGTCATAGAATTACTCTGGATTATGTGCCTCGAAAAGCAGTTACCGTTAACTCATCTTCAATCTGAAACTTTTTACCCTAAAGAATTAATTGAAAACTCCTCGATTAATCGGGAAGCGTTGTTTCCCAGCGTATCATGTCAAATTAAGTAATCGTGGTGTAAATTGTAGACGATCAGAAAACAAGGGCGGCTCATCAATCACCCACCCCTGCATGCCTGTGGCGTGGAGCATAAAGAGGGCTGAAGCGAATATGAAACATATTTTTGATCATAGCGGCCCGTGCAAAGAATATGTCCATACCCACCTGTGAATGTCGCAATAAGTGACTAAGAGCTTACCAGGGACGGGCAGTAGTATCCATCAAATACGGTACTTGATAGTTACTAATACTACCATTACCCATTACCAGCCAGTCTGGTAAGCGTGGAGTATTTTGTACTCTAAATTTGATAATGATGATCTTTTATTTTTAAAGTCACTAAATTTTATTCATTCCATATACATCAAATATATTTTTCTATTAACCCGTTCTCTCCCGTTACTAAACTTATTCAGAAGAGCGCCTATTTTCCAGGTAATCGCCAACTTCTTTCTATCAATAAGGTAGCTAGATACCCTCATTTTTCCTATAACTTTGACTATACTTTCAATTGAGCCAGTAACACCGCTATCCTCGCTTTAGTTTAAGTAACTTGAAATCTCACTAATGCGACTTGCGGTCGGTAGACACGGCTTTGGAGGGGTGGAAGTGCTACGCGATTTTCGTTTGTACCATTTTTTCTGGGTAATTTTATTTACTAGTCCCGAAATATCAATAGTTTTGTCATAAATTACTCGTAAATTAAAACAAAATGAGTTCCTATTTAAGTATCAAGGCAAGTAAAATTAGAACAAAGGTATGCCTAAATGTCATAATTGACTTGTGGGTCTTATTCTAAGTTGATCTGACATGTATAAATACTCAAATATGCAAAACCTCAGTTGAGCCACATGCAAATTCCGCCATACGTTTTTAAAGTGTATTTTTCAAAGAAATAAGATATTTCTTTACCTCAAAGCTTGAAAGCACTTGCAAGGATGAGGTTCAAAATGAAGCGAGCTTACCCAGAGGGCACTGACTCTCCCGCGCGCAAAAGGAACGTAATAATAATAACAATAAATTAGAGGACACTAATTTCACACAGCGCCATCTAGCTCCAAATTAAGCATAGCTTGTAATATGGGAACTAGATTACGGATAGAATACTTAAACTCTTTTTGTTATTTTATGTTGTAAATATATACATAACATACAATACAACACCCAAACAGAGAACAAACATCTATATTCATCACAAAAAATGTTTGTCCTGGGTGGGAACTGACTCACAACCTACAGCGCAGAAGGCAGAGTAACTACCAACTGAGCTATGAGGCTTGTTAATATAGCGAACTACTTGCCGCTGGTCTAGTGGTTCAACCCACCGATTTCAGATCCAGAGGTCCCGGGTTCGATCCCCAGGGGAGCAATATTGTAAATGGTTAAGTTGGTGATAGGATTTTGTTTGAGTCCGCCTGGCTAGCTTACCACCAAACTCAGGTAAGAACCTAATTCTGTCGCCAAAATAACAATTCTTAAAAATTGTTGTGTTCCGACATTTAGAGATATAGATGGCCAGTTCCTCAGTTGGTTGAGGATTCTGGATGAAGTGCGCCTCCATTTCCTCTCAACGTGTTAACAGGTGAGATTCAGGCCAAGCGCTTCCCCGTCGTACATTAAAAAAAAGAAGGTGGTCGCTAGCCAGGCTGGACTTCGCAGGTCCTACCACCTGACTTCGGATCATTCAGCCGTAAACGCTTGCAAACGCCAGCGTTTCCGAAGCGAAAGAATAGACCTCTAAATGGAAAGATCCCACACCTACATATCACAAAAATATACCTATGAGTCACATAAGCAGACAGTTTGATTCGAACCAAACTGAGTGACCCTTCTAAGTTATAACAACCGACTTTGACAAAGGGCATTCCGTAATAACAGAGTGTGCCCGGCAATTACTGCCGACTACAACAGATACATTTGTATGACAAAGATCGAGTTTTTGCTGTAACTTGATATGGCCGCGAGTATATTGTGAGAACCAGTAGCATTTTCTGTATGTATTTTCAATTGCAATTTATTTGCCATACGGGCATGTATCTTATACTAACATAAAATGCTATCTGACTCACTGATAACAACGCACAGCCTAAACGGCTAATCGTAGAGACATGAAATTTGGAGGGTATGTTTGTCTTGATGCGAAAATGAGTGCTAAGAAGGGGATTTTGAAAATTCGTACCCTCAGGTTTCAAAATGGGGTTCCAAATTCTGAGTAAAATGTTGCATATCCCTGAAACCACAAATGATAGGTAATTGAAAATCAGTATGTTGATTGCCCATAAGGAATAAGTAATGGCATATTTTCGGTTTTTAATAATTTTCAGAAATAAAGCGTGGGGTGTCCAATATTCAGAACTGACAAATAATAAACAACTAAAAACCCTATTTTTTTGTTGTTTATTATTAGTTATTAATTGGTTCCCGTACATGAAACATTTTTATAAATTGTTATTATAAATAATAACAAAGTTGGTGAGTAAATAGTGCTTACTTTGTAGTAAATATCGGACCGGCACTAAGACTTCAAAAAGCCTGCATTTTTGTCTGGAAATGTGGGTCAGAACCCTCGTTGTGCGTGGCTGCACACCATGTAGGAGCTAATCGGTCAAATTTATCCAGATATCCAACAAATATATATTCCTATTTATAATATAATACTTGCACCTATTTCAAAAAACCAATACGCGGACGAAGTCGCGAATAAAGCTATTCGCTCATAAAAAAGTATTTTGCATCATCAAGCCGAGAATTCGATTCATCAGAGAAGTTAATAAATTCCTTTGATTTTTTTATCCAAAGCACTTACCAAAATTTTAAATCAATCGGTTCATAATTTAATATCTTATAAAATATATTTAATTAATATAGAGCTGCAATATCTATATCTTCCTGCATTTAACCAAAAAAACATTCACATTCACATTATTACAAGATTAAAAAAAATACTGCTCAGTAAATTGAAATAATAAACAATTTATAATATAGCTAATAGAAGCTGAGGTCTACGACGGAGCGAGCTTTCCCAGAAGCTGCCTATTGAAAACACTGGCACTTCCGCGCACCACCGGAACACAGAAAACTGCTGGGCACTGGACTTCGGAAGGAGGGTAGCGAGCCAGGCTTACCACCTACAAAAGAATAATTCAGTCGTAACCGTTGACTAAAGGTCAACGATTCCGCACCGACCCACTCACCCTAATTCACTGGTAGTTCCAACAACAATTCATATCACAGAACTCACATATATTGTAATAAAGTTGTTCATTAAAATCAATAATGTGAAGCTGATATCTCATCCGATAGTGTCAACTCTTGGCCTGACCTCACGGTGATTACTAGCTCGCAGCTCGCCTTCCTCACCTCGCTTCCGCGACAATTCATGGAACACTTTCAAGTCACCGGTATGACAGAAACACCGATATTTATCGTTACTATGAAATAGTTTTGTAACTTATTTGCAGAAAAGATATCTCTCTAAGATTCACCGCGAGTAGATTCTAAATTCATTGAATTCGTTTTTGAACTTTAGATAACATGATAAAGTATTTCCTGGATACCAATCATTGTGATACTTATTGCAGTTTCAACCGCCACTGTGGTCTAGTGGTTTCACTACCAGTAGGTATCAGATCTATAGGTCCCCATGCTTGGTTGGTTTGCACCATCTTACCTAAGTTTGTCATAACAACCATTCAAAATTGTTGTGTTTCGGCATGTAGACGTAAGATAGCCACTTCCACAGACTGTTGAAGTTTCCGAAGAGTGCTACCATTTTTTTAGTCTTATCATATCTTGAAACCAGGTGAGATGAAGGTCAAACGCTTTCCCATCGTTCAATAAAAAAATTAGTACCTATGTTAATAATTTAAAAAAACTCTCATTTGGATTTTTATATTTGGTTGGTGGTAGGATTTTGTTTAAGTCCGCCTGGCTAGCTACCATCATCTTACCTAATTCTGTCGCCATAATAAACATTCATAAGAACAAGCCTCATGGCTCAGTTTGTAGTAACTCTGTCTTCTGCGCTGTAGGCTGGGGGTTCAATTCCCACCCAGGACAAACATTTATGTGATGAATCTAGATGTTTGTTCTGTGTTTAGGTGTTGTTTCATATACCTAGTACGTATGTATTTACAAAAGTATTAAGGTATTCTATCCGTAATCTAGTTCCCATTTTACATGCTATGCTTAGTTTGAGGCTAGATAGCGCTGTGTAAAAAATAATGTCCTGTAATATTTATTTATTCTTAAAAAAATGTTGTGTTCCGGCATTAAGAGGTAAGATAGTAAAGTAGGTAAGAAGGTAAGTAGTTCCTCAGTATGTTGAGGATTTCGGGTGAAGTGCGCTTCCACCTTCGGCCTTATCATAACTTGAAAATCCGATGAGGTGAAGGCCAAGCACATCCCCATCGTAAAATAAAAATAAAAAAAAACAGTCATCAACTAAGGCACCCTCCATCTGCTCGGTTTTAATGTAACCCAGGCAATTCTTGTATTGATGTATGTAAATGTATATACAAGTAGGTACAGTGAGTTCTGTAAAGGCGATCTCGTAAACGGTTACAGGATCCGGTTGTCAATGAAAGCTTCACCTCCCGCTGGTCGATTTAATTCGCGCGTTGACAAAAACCCTTTGACGTATTCACCAATGACAGATCGCAGCCGGGCGCCTCTCGCCTCGCTGACGTTTCCATTATCATAGGACGTGCGAATAGACGCTCGATAATCTCACTCTAACGATTTTCGTGCGAAACACCTCCAGTAACGTATTTACGTTTCGGTTACGGACCTATACATTACTTGGAAGCACGAAGCACTATCGTATCGTATAGGTAAACGTGAGTGACGTCGAGTGACGATACGTTAACGTTACCTTTACATTACGATACATGGGTCAAAAGGTTCGTGATCGCGAATTTAGTTCTATTTACGTACTGTAGAGGCACTGTGCGAAATCCTATACAAAATGGTAACGTGAACGATACGCTTACCGTACGATAGCATATTCGTGATCGGGCCTCTGAATAGCGATTCAACAGTCAATTCTCAGAGTTGCTGAAACTTTTATTAGCATCTGGCAGCCAGAACGGAACATCACAGGAACGGTACCGCCTAAACCATTGACCGTTTGCGGCTTAAAAATCGACCACTCCAACGATCTCGTAAAAACCGACTACGGGATCTCACCCAGCGGACGGGCTTATTTCTTTATATTATCTAATACGATCACCAATATGTCTCTCAATGGCAATATTAATGTGGCGCTTATGGTAAAACCCTCCATTATTGGACAAGGCTCGTCCAGCTATGGGCATTAAAATCTGTTTCTCGATTAGAACACACTATTCACGACATTTTTTTATAAGTTCTCATTTTATTTTGGGTATTTTATCATGCTTATTGGGTATTTTGTCATGCTTATATACTGGGTGGCGAGTAAAATAAACATTTCGACCAAGTGCTAGTCAGAGATGCACAACGAGCATTGCAAATTCGATCTGGAGGCTTAGTGCTGGTATGACTCACGCTTAGTCGGTTTTTAGTTTTTGTTGTTACCTATAACTTAGCACTATTTTCTGGCTTTAGAAGAAGATAAGTACTTTTTTTTTATAATTGTTCTTATTATCAAAAATTGTAGTTATTTAACCGAATTCGATAAAATGATTAGATGTTTGTTATAACCGTGAATGTTTTTAAAAATAATTCCTCATATAATAAATTCCTCGCATCGAAAAGTACCAATATTTAAATCTCATTTTTTTTAACTATATTATATTTTTATTTTTCGACAAAATTATTTGATCCTCAAGAATCTAATCAATAGATTGTAAATGTACACTTTTTAAAATAAACTACATCCCAATTAATATATATGCGGGGCTTTTGATTGAGGCGACTCGTGACCCAAGGGCTGGCTCTTATTTAGGCCAGCGAATTAGCATAGCTATTCAGCATGGCACTGCAGCCAGTGTCTTGGGCACGCTTCCGTCTGAGACTGGTCTGGAACAGTTGAGCTACCTATAAGCCGTTTGTAACGGTCCTTAGGTAATCTGACTGATTCCTTTGTACATATTTAGTTTAATTGTACATTTTATTGAATAAATATGTAAAAAAAAGTATTTGATCTATATTATGGGTATATGGGTCTGCCCGCGGCAGTCGCGCAAACAACAATAGCTCCGTGTTTTTAAATTATGTGTAAAAAACGGCAGACAACGTTCACCAAATAATGATTAACATGTGATAACGTTATTTTCACGGACAGTGTATGCCATAATATAGCCAAAATAAAAAGGTGACTAAAACTAACGAATATCGTTCAACGTGGAGTGTTACCTACATACAAAATAACAGTACTCCTAACTTATAACGTACGGTCCCTTGTAGAAAAGACAAGAATTCTTCAGCTTAAAAATAGGTTGTTTATAAAATGTTAAATGGAAAACGAAAACGACTGGACAACATATATATGAAAACGGAGACCACATAGGTAATCACTGGACGAGCCCCTGGCAATTTCAATTTAGAACTATGAAAAAATAATATAAACACAAATATTTTTTTGATAATAATAATATAATATACATTGTATATCAGATACCTTAGTTATAATAAAACATTGTAATAGAATTAGATAGATACATTAGAATGGAAAATGTTTAGTACTGTAAATAAAATGTAAGTATATTGTAACTATTATTAGGGAAATAAAGGCTATTTTATTTTATTTTTTTATTATGGGTATATGGAATTTTTGATAAAACAACAAAAGCTTTCCTCTTTCATGTGTTCAATCCACTCATGATGTAGTGTTTTGTTGGATCGGTTGTGGTAATCCCACGGTTATCTTTGACCTTGAGGGTTACACGTTGTGATAAAGCAAATGCTATAAGGACATAAAAAAACGTCACAGTCGACAAATACAGGAAATTTCGAAAATACTGTAACTTTTTGTATCATTACGGACGTATTAGGACCTTACTTGAATAATAGCATAATGAAACACCGTGAAATCGTGTTGCGGTTCTCAAATCAAGTGTATTGATTATTTTTGAACTACATATGTTGTGTCATACAGTTAAATTGAGAATATTCTTGACTTTCTTTTATCGCGCTGAAAGAGTTAATACCTTATTCTATATGACCAATCGTCCCTTAACACGCCCGCGTTACGATATGTCAATACGATGATTCCATGCAGGATATAGTAACGCGGGCGCGTTAAGACACGATTGAACATACAGAAAAAGAGCTCTGTTCCGGCGTCCTGATGCCGAACGCGCGCTACCAAAACCGCCCTCGCCAAGATGATATCCTTCAATGAAGGACGAAACTTATGTGTATCATGGTGTGACAAAGGTTCTAGGAAATGCCGTATAGGTATATTAAAATTAGTTTATTAATCCCTGAGAGTTATTAAAAAAAATTACATCGTAGTGAGCACAGCACGCAAAATATCAAATCTATAATTTATTTTCTTTCATTAGTACCAATTTTTTATCTTTACTGTACAAATCGTAAGAAACTATGCCTGTATAGGAAAACCTTCGACACATTATTTGTTTTTGCTTTTACTACAACTATGAATATATGCACTGCAGCAATACACGTTATGTAACGAAGTAAGCCAAAGTTTTCACAGTCAAATGCGTTATTAATCACTTCAAATTAAGAAAAATATTATTTTCTTTCTCTCACCCTCACTGGAGTGCCGATCATATAATTACCTATCCGATTAAATATCGGCGGCACCCTCTTCTGCCACAACTGTCGATGTCACCTTAATTTATGATCCTCAATTATAAACTTCACATTGATTTGCCAACGAGAAATAAACTATACTGCTGTTCGTTAGAACCGTAAACCGTAACAAGCTTGAAAGAATAGCTTTTGAGTGAGCACATGTTTTTTTTTATTTTATTCCGTTAGCAAGATTGACCACTTTTAACAACATTTGAATTGAGTAAGTTTTTGAAGGAACCTAACCTGAAAATGCCAAACTCCAAATGCATTACGTTTATGGTCAGCCGGGCAGTTAATTAGTAACACAAATATTTATTGTACGTTAAGTTATTTAATAGCTTGTGTTATTTTAAATATTTTATTAATGAAACAAAAAAAAACAAGACTTAAAACTTTCTCCAACTTTTGTACGCCTGTAAATACCGCGAAACATAGCCGATCTGTTTTTTTAATCTATACCTCTAACCTCGTATTAACCTATGTTTCAAACCATATTAAAATATTTTACAGTCGGGTTTTAGTTTTTTTTTCAACTTTCAACTTGTTTATGATAGTGATATTGTAATATTTTCTGGTTCTTTGAAAACCAGCAACGGGTCATGTCGTAGACCCGTTGATGGCTCTTCCTTAAGCCAGCGAATCAGCAACGCTATTTAGTATGGTTTTAAGTCAAGTGTCTTGGGCGCGCTTTCGTCTACTACTTGTCTGAACTGGAGAAGTTAAGTTTCCTATAATAAAGACCGTTTGTAACGGTTATTACGTAGCCCGACTGTTTTCCTCGTAAAAACAAGTTGGTATTTCTTAACATGCACATTTTGTAGATTTATGTGATATTTTTTCTGTATTTATAAAAATAACGTCATTTTTTAATTGTACATTTTTTAAATTAAGACTGACTTCATATTTGGACGGTAAAGCTGTACAATATTAAGCCAGATAACACACTCATTAAAACTGAAAAACAGCAGATAATTTTCATTGTTTCAAACGAGATTATTATTTTATGTGGACACTTTCCTGTCACTAAAACTGTTAGTTGCTCGAAAATAAAGTTTTAAGACGCAATAAATGTATCCGTTATTGATATGATCTGTTTTTGTATGCTAGAATACTCCCAAATGATAACATATAATAGAATATGGTTATATATATTTTAGATAAAAGATAGAAGATGTGAAAAACATGACTTCTACTGTTCCAATAATTAGGATTCCTGGCCTGCTGTAAAAGCATGATTGAGTCAAACCTACAATGTCAGAAGCCTACCTCTAGCCAACTCTTGGCCAACTAGTGAGACGAGGATAACATGACCTTCATGGCGACCAAAAATGCTGCTATGTGAATAGCTTGTCGGATAATGAATATAGATATTTGAGGATGTTTTGTGTTCACTAACCCATATTTCTAAACCAATCCCAGAAGGGATCAGTTAATAAACAGAAGGTGCAACTGAATCTAGTAAAAATATTTGAAGAGCAATGATCTTGCATGAATGCTGATCTATCAGAGTTGTTTTAGGGATGGTGGTGGCGCAATATATATCAGATCAGAATTTTGGCTCATGAAAAAAACTGATGACAAAAAGAGTGGATGACTGATTCGAGTGTTAATGTTGATGTACGGTGAGACAAAGCTGGATATGATAAGAAATGAGTAGGTATATCACGGGAAGTCTGATAATAGCACCAGTGACGGAAATAATGAGGAGTAATAGGTTAGCGTGGTTGGCATGGTATATAGAAATGAAAATACACATTACTAAAACAACGTTAGGTAAGAACGTGAACGGGTGTAGAAGTAGGGTTAGACCTAGGATAGAGATAGAAAGAGATGGATGGATTGTGTAAGTGTCGATATGCATGTGAGAGGTGACGGGTGACAGAGGAGAGTGCAAGAGGAAAACGTCCGCCAAGTGCATACGCGGAGGGCAGAAAGAAGAAGGTGGCGCAATATCTAGACAACTACTGCTTATCTAGTTTCGTGAAAACGTAATAATAGTCAATACTGCATCTCGCCTGTTACTAAAAATAACAAAAGGTTTCCTTGTGCCATCTGACCTCTGACACTAGATATCTATCAGCGAGTTAATTAAATTTGTTATTCTGTTGTTACCACAATTTAAAATAATTGATAATGTTGATATACATAGGATGTAGCTTAATTAGTAGCTCTAATTAACGTTATCAATACGGTGTTGAAGCTTGAGGATGTTCTTGTGTGACCAATTAGCGGATCTACTGCGGCGCAGCGCGTCATAACATGTACGTTTTTTGTTATATAATTGTATTACAAAACGTGTTTCCTAATATTTCACTTGTAAGTGGTATTCCAAAACCATATTCGCCTTAAGTTGAGTCTCACAATGCAAGCTTTTTTTAATAAGAGTATGTTTATGGAGGCATCCTATGCACTCTGGGCTTGAAGACTCTCAGATTGAACGGTTGCGAAGAAACAGATGATGGATGCCATGAACAGGCGCCGTTTAGGCTATATTCTTTGTGGATTTGACCTACGCAGTAAGGTATTGTTATAGGTAAGAGTGCTCTTAACATCAGGTGGGCTACTTGCTTGTTCCGTCTCCTAGATAAATGAAAAAAAAAATTGCCAGTAGGTACTAGGCACTAATGATAAGGTAGAGGCTAATCGATGCGTTCGGCACAATGGAACACCTACAAGGTACTATGGGTTATATCCTGCCGTTCGTCTGCTAGTACGGTGGTGGAAAGAGATGACATCCAAATTATTATATTTTTTGGATAAGTATCATTATTAATTAAATTTGTAAGTACTTCTTATTTGTGGTTGGTACTTCATACCTAAAGATCGTGATCACAAGCATATACGACCTGTCTACAACGACTGGCATCAAATCTTTATCAAAATTACATGAGTACACATGCTTTACTTACATTCAAAACAAAATCAGTAGATTAATAGACAAAAAAAAACTTTCAGAAATTGTCCCGCTGATCCAAAATACTGTTTTATAAATCTTTGATAGCTACGAACCACGTTTTGTCTGAACAAAGATTACACGTTACAGAAATTGAAATATCGACACAAAGAGAAGCCGTTATTGAAAAGTGGCAGCCACCGAGTGAAGCTCTCAGGCGACAGAAACAAAATTAGGATGTGACCCGTCAAAACTTCAAAACCAGCGATCAAAGTAACATTTTAGAGGGATGCCGCCCCCTCACACCTCTCGCTCATTATTTATCACATTGTCGCAGAAATTAATGGTGAACCCTCGTCAAAAGATTTTTATTTTATAAAATAATGTCTCTGGCAGCTTAATCATGTCATTGTGCTGGAATCGTCTGGCTTCTATTCGTTTATGTTCGGCTTATTGCATTTTCATTTTCATTGAGAAACTAGAAGACATACAAGACATAATGAGCTTCATCAAAGTAATTATTGTAAGGATTGATTGCAACACTTTTTAACCGCCTCTGTGGTCTAGTGGTTCGCCTACCGATGTCAGATCCAGAGGACCCGGGTTCGATCCCCGGGGGAATACAATATTGTACTTGGTTTGGTTGATGGTAGGACTTTGATTAGCAACCACCATCTTACCCAATTCTGTCGCCATAACAACAATTATTTAATTGTTGTGTTCCGGGATTTAGAGGTAAGATAGCCTATTCCTCAGTTTGTTGAGGATTCCGGGTGAAGTGCGGGAAATTTAATATTTTATTTTGTTTGTGTAACTAAAAAAATATACAATTTTAAATCATTACGTATAATTATACTAACTACTTCCCTACAAGGAAAGCAATCAGGTTACTTTAGGACCGTTACAAACAGTCTATAAGTAACTCAACTGATCCAGCCAACTTATTGTCCGTGACTAAGACACTGTATTGCCACTATGAATATCAATGCTAAATCGCTGGCGTAAATAAAAGTCATCCACGCGCCAATATGAGACAATATAGTATCTCAATATAATCTGATGATTATGTTCTATAATATCGAGATCAATTCTGTAAGTCGTTCATATTAATTTATTTATATTTTCGTTACTTTCTGCTGATAATTTTATACCTATCAATAGAACAAAACCAGCCCATACCGAATGATATGCACGGATGAGAGATCACTGTTAATAAAGCAGTAACTCACAAAGGTATCGCGCACATTTGGCACCAGTAAATCAAAGTTTAACTCGGCTCAGGCTGGCGCGTGATCCGTTAAAAATTGCTTATTTAAAATGCTATTTTTCCATCACACTCCATAGGGATGTACTGCGCCTTCTGTCATACCATTGCTCCTTTTATATTAAGATGCCTTTGACCACAATCTCGCTTGATGGGAAGTAATGATATGGTTTAAGATGTAGCACGCCGCCGGTCTAGAACACGCACCTATTCACTAACGCCATAACAACAATTCTACAATTGTTGTGTTCGGCATTCAGAGGTGAGATAGCCAGTTCCTCAGTTTGTTGAGGATTCCGGGTGAAGTGCGCCTACCATCGGCCATATCTTCCCCTTCCCCGTCGTACATAAAAAAAACAGACGCAGACGACGTATTTCACTCCTTAGCCGTTTGCATGATGAAAGTAGAACCAAGCCGATAAATGCGGATAGGCGGAACCCTAACGAGGTAGGGATGGTAATGCTTCGTGCGTCCGTTTTTCCTGTAGTGTAAGATAACTGAGGCGATGTCTCAACCGATGAGAAAGTGTAACACAAGTAAGTTTACGTATCTTTAAAATAAGAACAATAATGGTTTACTTAACGCGCGCTAACCAACAGTATGCTTTATTCTAACAAACCATGGTTACTACGTTTTTTTTTGTTATTATAAAAAATATTTCGGTATATGTGCAAATAATTAATAGTATTACCATTGTTTAGTACGATTTTTTTCTTAGCTCTGGTACGTAAAATACACAGAAACAAAAATCGTTATCTTTGTTTAAGCCGCCATCAAACAATATACCCAATACTAACATATAGATTATAAGTATCACATTTATATTATCGATTTTTAATGCGTAATATAATATTTTGAGATAGTGTTTTATTGGTTCTGAAATCGATCAATCAGACAATACAACATTTGGTTGCATGGTGACAGGAGATTGTGTGAAAGCTATGAAACCACTGGCTCTACTATAGCGCTCTCTATATCTAATCTTCAGTGAATAATACTATCAAGAAATTAGAAAAAAAACATCGTGTATTTCGATATCCAATCCTGCTATCAAACAGGCTAGTCCAGCTACAAGGCACTTATAAATAAGGGCCATTGAACAGCAAAAAATTGATGTTAATATAGCATGTATGCTAGTGCATGTTCTCAATGACAATTATCAGCGAAAGTACCCAGCATTTTACCTAGCCCATTGGCCTAAGCACTAGCTAGCCTTTTTTTTCTATTACGACTTCTAAGTCTTAGGTAATATGTTGGTAGCTAGCCTATGACTTAAACAGAGTCCTTTTATTTATATTTAATCCTTTTATCTCAGACAATTATATAGTAGGTACTTAATTTAATATTTTACGCGACATCGACACTTTTACCTGTTTGCCCTTTTTTGGCAAAGACCTCCTCCAACTTCTTCCACAAAGTCCTACCATCAAACAAACATAATTCAGAATTTCACGGTTAGCCGTCGTTTTGTTTATCCGGACATCTCTATACAATATTACTTAACTCCTCCCGATTCATCCTACACGGGTGTTCACGCCATATATCAAGCGCTGCTCATCACGTTTTTAATAAAATCTCGCGCAATGCAATTGCTAAGCGCTTATTGTTTTCAACCGGTATCAGGTGTACTTTGTAATGTACATACTGACTGTGGGATTATTGTACCTTATTAAGTAGTTGACTTTTGGAGAAGTACAATTAGTAACAGTTACTTTGTTTATTTGGCAGTCGTGGTTCAAATCGCAGTCATGGCTGATATATCCAGTATGTTAGTAATTGGTCATTTCAACAAGCCTCGTAGCTCAGTTGGTAGTAACTCTCTCTTCTACGCTGTAGGTTGTGGGTTCTATTCCCGTCCAGGACAAGCATTTATGTGATATATATATATTTTTGTTCTGTGTTTGGGTGTTGTATCATAAATTACCTACGTATGTATTTACAAAAAAAAGTAATCTAGTTCCCATATAACAAGCTATGCTTAGTTCGGGGCTAGATGGCACTGTGTGAAATTAACGACCTGTAATATTGATGTATATTTTTAATTAGGATCTACAATATGTCATAGTAATGACGTTAAAAAGAGCTACATGGGCATTCCTTGTTTAAATTTTAAAACGTTTATGTAAATAATTAGTAAAAAGCCGTGTACAACTATATTATTCATTCTTTCGAATCATAGTAATTAAAAACCACGGGCCCACTCCAGACCTCTCAGGTTGCTGTCCAAATATACGTTGGGGCCCGTTATAAGTCTCTTTCAAAAGAATTATATCGTCAGAATTGGACCCCATATCTATTCTTCCGTACCCCTGACTCAAGATCCGTGCCTCATACGAGATCAAACCTTGAAACATTAATATAGGGTATATGTTTGAAAAATATACGAAAAAGTCGAGTATCTGCTAAAGAAATCAATAAACAAAAGTTTAACTCAAATTATGCTCTGTTTCTTGATATACAGCATGACTTTTTCACTTCCTCGAACCACGAACTTTCGAACTTTTGATTAAAGTTTCAATTTCACAATATTCGTTGAATTCAGTCACTTTTACCACATTCTTAAAACATTTTTAGGGTCCTGCATCCAAAGAAAGCCAACGGGTATTACTAAGCCTTCGCTGTCCGTCCATCCATCTTTCTGTCTGTCTGTCAGTGGAAACAGTCAATTGGGACCGCGGTCCCAAACGTCATATTGATTTTATGAATCCTCCTCTGTCTTAAATTTTAAATTTTAAAATTAAAACTTTTTTATTTGTATATTTTTTTTAGTGTACGGCGGGGATGCGCTTGGCCTTCATCTCCTGGCTACAAGCTAAGATCAGGCTGAAGTGGAGGCGCACTTCACCCGTAATCCCTTTGCTTGCGTGTCCACACCTGGCCAGTTTTCTTTAAAATAAATACGTGTTTTATAAAAAACACATACCTTTTAATTCCATTTTTTCTCAGAATCAAATATTTTTTCTTAGTATTTATTTCAAATATTTTCGTGCGCAAGGTCTGCCGGCAGGATTTCGCGCCACGCTAGTCTTAATGACATTATCCGTCGAGCGTTTACCAGTGTCAATGTGCCAGCCGTTCTTGAACCGAATGGTCTGTTACGTGATGATGGTAAGCGGCCCGACGGTATGACTCTTGTCCCTTGGGAAATGGGTAGGCCTTTGGTGTGGGACGCTACCTGCGTCGACACCCTAGCGCCATCTCATCTGCCTGGGACATCAGTTAGGGCTGGTGCGGCGGCTGATTCGGCCGAGGATCACAAAAGGCGCAAATATAGTGGTCTCGACAGAGCTTACCTATTTGAGCCTTTTGGGGTGGAGACCTTGGGTCCGTGGGGAGCCGGTGCCCTCCGGGTTTTCAAAAACATTGCGGGGCTTTTGATTGAGGCGACACGTGACCCAAGGGCTGGCTCTTATTTAAGCCAGCGAATTAGCATAGCTATTCAGCGTGGCAATGCAGCCAGTGTCTTGGGCACGCTTCCGTCTGGTACTGGTCTGGAACAGTTGAGTTACCTATAGGCCGTTTGTAACGGTCCTTAGGTAATCTGACTGATTCCTTTGTACTTAGTTAGTTTAATTTATTGAATAAATGATACAATGTATATTTAAAAAAAAAAAAAAATCTTTCTCATAATAGATTATTGGAAAATTATGGAACACCATATACATGCCTAAACTTCCGCAAAACAAAACTCTTGGCACTCAGAGTCCTTGAAATAATAAAGGAATCCGGACATTCACCGAGTCCCGGCCAGAAGTCGAACCCGCGTTCTCATGCGATTGTTTCCCGCCCCTAAACATTACTTTACAAAAGATGGCCTGATAAAATCGTGCTCAAACAGCTCATTTGTTGTTTTGATTTTGGTTTAACAGGATCACAGGAATTTTGCTTTTATTAGTCGTCACCGTTTAATTATTCGAGTTACCTTCTGAAGTTTTTGTACATTTTTTTTAGTTATGTACCTTATTCTTTCTCGCATATTTGAAGCCTCTCCATACATCCGATAATGTTTCAATTTTTTAATACATATTTGTTTCTATTTTATCCGTTTTTCTACATGATAACCATTTCAATGATACGACCATCAAGTCACCAGAATTAACCCGTCACTGTGTGTCTAAAAAATTACAATTAAATATGTCACGCCTGGGGTCGCTCTATAACCCATCCATTTTTTATGTTTTCATAAAAAATTTGGCTTTTTGCACCATTTGTGTGAATTTCGCACGGTTCGTTTAAAGAATCGAGATGGATCGATTTGAATGTAACGCTAATTTCGGTTTACTGAACCCTTTTACAATGTCAGTTACCTTGTTACAGCTATCTTACGAAGGGTTTGTCTCTACCTGTATCTATAGAGATGTCAAAAGGGTTGATCTTTCCCTTGACCTTGTGACACCATGAGGGGTTATTTTTTTTTTGTAAAATGTGTGAATCTGCGGAAAGGGTTTTAGTAATCAGAGCCAATTGTTGCTGGGTTCATCTTAAAATAGAGATAGAATTCTACTCAAAAACGTGATTTAGTATTCGATGTCTTATCATAAGAGACCTTAATAACCATTATTTTGAATTTGTTGAGATAATATTTTATAGGTACTCTTGTTATTTACTCCTTTTTAACGTTTACGATTACTTTCGTGACAATATAATGTTTTTGTGTATTTCAAAGCTGACCCTTATTTTAGTGGTACAATTTATTGACCGGAAGTCATTCCCAACCGACTTTCTTCATCTTATTTCGTTAGATATTTATAAGAATCCTTTCAAACGAATACATACTGACACAATCTATATGCTCACCTGCTGAGGCCCTTAGGTGTTCTTCGTATTCATAATGACCATAAACTCTCTACTTTAAATTATATCTTATCCCAACGTATGAGAGTCTAAGCTCTGTAGATTAGAAGAATAATGTGTAGCCACAGGGCGTATCTGTGAAGTCAAGTAATGAATAGTTCTCCACAAATCCTTTCAGTGATTATCATTTCAATGACAAAAGTCATGTTATGAGGGGATAGGACAATAGCCTGAACATAATAATCATTGAACAAACATTTAAACAGCATCAGTGCACATTGACTTACACGCTGGGTCGAGTGGTATTCATAACTACTGATAACATTTTTATGAAGTAATCTTTTTTGTACATCTTAACCACCATTACAGAACTGAAGAATCAACTTTATTTGCAAATACTTGTACGGCACTCATGAGAAGACATTTCATTTCATATAAAGCAGATTGAAAAAGCACATGGTTGCTATATTTGACTCTGCTAAGAAACATGATTATAGGATTCTTTATGTATCTACAATAATTTTTGACTTGGCTATCAAAGTTCAAAAACACATACTCTTTCTAACATGCCAAGCAGAAAACCTATGTAAACTAAGTAAAATTGACCATATGACTACACAAAAGGATCCACAAAAAAAAGGAAATTAAGATATGCCTACGTCTACGTGCTACGCCGTAGCACTCGTAGAGACAGATCGATTTGCGGCTACAATTGACAAAGTTTTTCAAGATGGCGCTGAGGGGGCGTAAGGGGGGATGCTCATATTTTTTACTGTCGGGGTGAGCAGCCGAGCCGATCGCGACACCGCTCTCCACTCGGCCTCTTAAGGGGAATTGTATAAGAAAACGTCACATGTCTAAGATTTGCCTTAATAATCCTACAATAATTCGTCTTCGCAATCGATTATAAAACTTTTAGAGGGGGTGGCATAGATTACTCACAAGTTTGGTGGTCGTTGTTTTTGTGTTTGAAAAATATTCAGTGTTAATAAAGTAATCTTAAAGAACGGTTTGTTTGTTTGGTAAAAAAATACGTACCTTTTGTGTATTGAGTCTGAGTGAGTGATGAGATGACGACTGATAGAGGAGAGTGGAGAAATAAGACAAGATGTGCCGTCACACCTGCCCCTTCAGCACGGGATGGGGATAACATTTTTGTCCTCTTTTTTTATCCACCATGGGGAGACAAAATGCTCTGACAAGGTGGATAAAAACAGAGGACAAAAAATTTATCTCCTCCCCGTGCTGAGGGGGCTGGAGTGGAATATCGGACAGGGATAACGAAAAGTAATGCTTCCATCATAACCGTCATATGTGGACAGAGACTGGCCGGCTACATCAAAATGGAACGTAACATTGCCAATGTTTCCACGGTGCCGTGATAACACATATTACTAACAAATAGGAAATTAACGGTTTTCGATAAAATATTATCATTCATTTGCTGATAAGGCGCTTACTTATTATCATTGACAATCTTTACGATGTGTTTTACTACGAATGCTTATTCTATTCACAAAAAGTAGTTTAAAATTGGTTACGTAGGCAGTTTTCTGAATCATTACTGTTTGACTACAGGAAAAACGTCATACAAAACTACCGTATGCTACACGTATTTCTTATGGAACCACGAGGAATCGCATGGCATGAATCTTCATGCCATGCGATTCCTTCAGTCACGTGGTCCTTCAGTCACGGTGGTAGCTAGCCAGGCATTTAGTATTTTCAGTAAACATGCCATTTTCTGTTTGTACACCCCTTAAAAGCCTTGTGAGACGTTTCAGTACATACGAGTACACCCGTAAGTGTCTATGTAGGCAACGTAATGGGCAATTGACGGTTTGTCTTTGTGGTTTATTTGTGTGAGCTTGTATACGTAAAGTACTAAGATGAAAAATTACATAAAAGCCAATTGCTTTTTGATTCCACTGTATCAGTTCTTGTGTTTATTATCATGTATTACAATTAACTAGACCAATCATAAGCCAGGCTGCGGATAATGATGACAGGATAAAATATAATTGATGATGATGACGCGCATTAAATCATCACGTTAACTGTTACTGCGACTCATCATTAAAAAAAAACCGTCACTCCTTGAAGATAACATACCTATTTTATATCAAACGAGGAGAGCATTTCAAGTAAGTACATTATCAGTAAACAATTTTACATAATTATAATTCTAATAATAGTACGAGTAATTAATTAAAACTGTTGTAACGCATACATATTATTATGTGGAAGATGAAGCCTTGTTGTGTTGATCCCACCAACGAGCAGTAAGATGATGATGTAAAGCTTATTCGAGAACCATCCAAAACATAGATACTTTTTTTTTATTGTACGACGGGGAAGCGCTTTGCCTTCATCTCACCTGGTTACAAGTTGAGATAAGACCGAAGGTGGAGGCGCACTTCACCCGGAATCCCCAACAAACTGAGGAACTGGCGATCTTATCTCTAAATGCCGGAATACAACATTTTTTTTTAAGAATTGTTATTATGGCGACAGAATTAGGTAAGATGGTGGTAGCTAGCCAGGCGGACTTAAATAAAATCCTACCACCAACCAAACCAAGCACAATATTGCTCCCCTGGGGATCGAACCCGGGACATCTGGATCTAAAATCGGTGGGTTGAACCACTAGACCACAGAGGCGGTTAAATATACCTTTGCTTTCCATAATTATTATTATATTATTAAACACTATTTGATTATACTAACGGTTTCACCCACGAGGTATGTTGATAAAAATATATATACTTTATGGCATAGTTTGAAGTCTAGTGTCGATGTCTATATCTACACCACAGAACACATGATAGAGGTACACTATATCCGATATCAGTGATTTCGACAGCTTTGTCTTGTCATTTTAAAGCCTTCGTGCACTCTGAGATCTATCTGTACTTAGCTATTTGTTTTTATACTAATATTATTATACATACGTGTTTATTTTTTTCTATAGGGTTTATTTTTACCCTGTTGTGAGTGAATCGAACCAAATAATAATTTTCGATAGAAACTTTACTACCCTGCTCAGTTCAGCCCTCAGGTGTAAATTAGGAACCTAAACTATCTACATTCCTAATTTCATCGAAATTGGTTAAGTGGTTACGAAGATACGTGGTAACAAGCATTCACACACTTTCGCATTTACAATATGTAGGATAAGACTTCAGAATCAGAATAAGAATGTATTAATTATACTTACTTCTTGGGCACGCTTCCGTCTGGTACTGGTCTGGAACAGTTGAGTTACCTATAGGCCGTTTGTAACGGTCCTTAGGTAATCTGACTGATTCCTTTGTACATAGCTAGTTTAACATATTACTTGAATTTTAACATTATGGTTATTTGCAAATTACAAATCCTACAAGTTCAGTCTCAAGTATCAGTTGACTCTTAAGTTTTCAAATCGAATTAAAAATGCTTAAACGAATTAAGCTTAGG
The DNA here is from genome assembly GCA_951394065.1 of Venusia cambrica. Taxonomy (NCBI): domain Eukaryota; kingdom Metazoa; phylum Arthropoda; class Insecta; order Lepidoptera; family Geometridae; genus Venusia; species Venusia cambrica. Next base: position 12,925,083 of record OX596047.1, on the reverse strand, counting down.
TTGCAAAAGTCAACAGTGAGTAGATAAAGTATCTGCGGATAATACACCCGACTCGGTGCAAACATCCTGTAGCCATGTTGACTGCTGCGAGCTACGTTCATAGAGTGGTAGCTGCGTTTGATTTAGAAATAACAAAATTGTGCTTGGTTTGGTTGGTGGTAGGACTTTGTTTAAGTTCGCCTGGCTAGCTACCACAATATTACCTAATTCCGTCGTCATAACAACAATTCTTAAATTTTTCAAATTTTATTATGATACAAAAATTCACAATCCACGACGGGACTCGAACCCACATCTTTTACTAAAGCCGGAAACGCTCTAACCAATTGAGCCGACAGAAATTCCGATTTTTGTGTCACATCTCACAGCTAAAGCGCTGTAATTCTTAAATTGTTGTGATCAGGAATTTAGAGGTAATAAGGTAAGATAGCCAGTTCCTAAGCTTGTTGAGGATTCCGGGTGAAGTGCACGTTTTGTTGCATTGAGAATATCTCAAGTGGATATAATCTTGATGTTTTTAAAGAAAGTAGTAAATAAGAGTAATTATTTTGTATAAACCCATAATTAATCTTATCGATTATGTAGTAATTAAGGAGTATTGGATAAGTGCTAGTGAATTAAGATATCAATTTTGCATAAAATAGCACTTTGTGTGTGAGATTTGTGATTCACCAATCCATAATTTAATTTAATTAACCTCAAAATAATATTGTCCCGTCTTTATTTAATTATAATTCCGTACTATATTGACAGGACAGGACATAATGACAGGATATTAATTTTACACAGCGCCATCTAGTCGCAAACTAAGCAAAGCTTACATGGGAACTAGATTACGGATATTATATTTTTACTGGTATATTACTTATTATTAGTAATACTATTTTTTATTTTGTTTGGCCGATATTCAACAATTAAGATACAATAGTTTTACGCACTCCTTCGCCTCTTAAACTTTATTCATGCAAAATCTCACACTCTTCCGTGTGACCAAAAAGCTCCGAATATTTCATTCATTCATAAATTTTAATCAAATGTTGAAAATAAATAGCCGTATCAGTATAAGACGTGGATTATATTGCTTGGCTCCGTGATTATACAAGTAATTATCTTGTAATGACATGGGCACAGAAGGCAACTCTTTTCGGTTGAACACTTTCTGCGTACGCCAGGACCGTTACCAGTTCAGAGCCTGCCTTGCCCAATAAAAAACGGGCACACTTTTCGTACAATATTATGCATTTACAGCCGTATAATCTGAAGCGATGCTACAGGCAGTGTACACAAATCCGGCTACCGGTACTTGAAATTAATTTCGTATAGCCTCCGGCAGTGGGGGCGGCTCTCCCGCTGCGGACGCAAAGACACGTGCATGGTGTATAAATAGCTTTAGGGTACTGTAACCGATTGAATAGGCTAATTGAGTAATAGATACAGTTCGGAGGATAATACATTGATATAGAACTGTAGTGTAGATGATTTTAAAACAATGAACGTGCTGCGTTACTTAATACATACAACTTTAATAGAACATAACAAGTTGATCGAAAAATTAAGACAGCGTTTGACCTTCACGCTTAAAATGTATGAAGAAAAAATAGCTTTTTGTTTGAGTTAATATTGTTTTTTTTTTATTGAACGACGAGTTAGCACTTGGCCTTCATCTCACCTGGTTACGAGTTGAGATAAAGCCGAAGGTGGAGGCGCACTTCATCCGAAATCCTCAACAAACTGAGGAACTGGCTATCTTACGTCTAAATGCCGGAACACAACAATTTCAGAATTGTTATTATGGCAATAGAATTAGGAAATTTGGTGGTAGCTAGCCAGGCGGACTTAAATAAAGTCCTGCAACCAAACATAGTACAACATATTGTACTCCCCATGGGGATCGAACCCGGGACTTCTGGATCTAAAATCGGTGGGTTGAACCACTAGACCACAGAGGTGGTTCAAAATATTTAGTTACCAGGCACTCTATCACCTTTTTAAAGGACAGATGTACATTAAAGAGAACAGAATAATATCTGTTACCCTATCGAGCGCTGGAACAAAGGGGAGTTTAAAACAAAAAGAACAAAAAAACGGAAAACAATGGCCACAGTTTATTGTGAGAGTTTTACGCCCATTATGTTTGAATATGGGAAGAATTCCGACGTGGAATCGTTTTAATTGAAGAGAATTTCAGCTTTTCAAATTACACTAAGTATGCAACAAAAAGGTAACTACGATTGCACTAACTTATCCCAACGAATAAGGTATAAGCGTATACAATTTTCCTACTATATTTCAATGAGATTTCTGAATCAATTTGACACCTTTTTAATTTGTAGCCAGTTTTCTTAATAAAATTCATTCTGGAATGTAGATTATCGAATACGAATATCGTTAGATATTTATTATCATAAGTAAGATTACCAAACTATAATTTTGCAATCTTGCTAGATTATGTAATACAAACCAGAAACACACCCACTGTTCATTTGCTTTTAAATAATCCCTAGGCAACATTTTTCAGCGTATCAGCGACTAGAGTTGTCAAAACGAATCGCTCCCCTCGATTGACAAAATAGCTCCGACTCACCAAAACGATAGAAAACAGCACAAAAGGCCGTCGCCACTCCACAGCTCTCAGCCTAAACGCTTTAACTATGTCCCACCCATAGGCCCTCCAGGATTGCTCACTCCACTTGTCTCCAAAAACCCATAAATATTTTATAGGATTTTACGCCCAAAGACCACAGGATGTGGGGTTAGCTTTGCGTGCACTCATCGAGATAATGATGGCACTTCAGCCGATGGTTTTGATATTGCTTCTAATTGGTGGTGGCCCTCGTCGAAATCTGCTGCACGCGGCAACCCTTACCTATGTACTTTTGTACCTACTACATATACGTATCGCCGATTAAAATGAAGTTACTAGGTTTTTATTTTCTTATCAAGAAACGAAGTTATAGTTATTGCCGCTGCTTCGCCTCCATGGTACCCAGATAAACAGTAGCTTTCCATATAGGATACATAATATCCATCCCAAATTCCATAAAGATAAATAAATAAATAAATAAGATCCGTTTAGCCGTTTCGTCGTCAAAAAAAGTCATAGTATAATAACTATATACCTTTTAAAACAATGGAGGATTATACCGTCACAAACATTGATGTACACATACAAACAGTGCCAGATTTCCCAACTTTGAGATCTCATTCGCTTCGCTCACTCAACCAATTAGTACATGAGAATCGATATACGTTTCAAAAACTGTTAAACAATGTATTTTAAATTATTTGTATCATTAGTCACTTTACGCAGAATATTTATACAGCCGTGAAAGAACTAAGACAAAAGCAAACCTTTTTAATCAGGCAGCGCGTCGAATTGCGTCTATTTTCGCGAGACTCGGAGTGATCGTAAAGCGAGGCAGAGGTGATCGTTAAGCGAGTGAAATGCGAAAGCAGCGGAGGCGCTTATTAGCTGCTTCTGTCGGTTTATCGCTGTTAGGCGTGCCTCGCATCGCATTCCGATTGCCGCGACCGCAACCGGTTTACGATCAGCCGTTAATGACATAAAGTAACAATCGGGAAGAGAATCGAATCACGACCCATTTTATTATCGCGATTATGATCGAGAGTATTACCGGTCTTAGAATCTGATGTGGAAATATTATTTTACAGGGATTTGATACCGTATACAAACCTGGGTCGCGATGCTACAAACCAATCGCTTCACAATGACAATGGTATAAGTAAAGATTATTTCAGCAAAACTACATCATTTTCGCAGAATACAAATACAGATACAAATGTTTATATCTTTAACTTAATCTATACAATATATTACATGTGATTGAGACCTCCTTTTAAGCAAAAAGATACCTGTGTAGAATGTCCACTAGAATACCAAAAGTTACCTAAAGTGGCAATTCAGCAACGATACTATTGTCCTAGTGGAGCAATTGGTTTAGGTAGAATAGGGGCGCAGTACCAATCCATCACATGGATTTTCGTTTTTTTTTTAAATAAAACAATGTAAAATAAAAATCTCTTATGTATATATGTGATACCTAATTCAGAGCTTCAATTGAAGCTACTAGAGTGGTCAGAGATACATCCAAACTTACGTTTTACACATGCCCCGATGCAAAACGAGGTTGCAAATAGCTGGGTTCAATACGTGCACGACCTAGGGACACGCTGGTTTCTTCACGATGTGATTTTCACTCAGTCAGGGCATGTGCATGTGTCAAATGCATATATAAACTTTCTGGGACAAATCTAAATGCCCATTGGTGCACGACAGGATTTGTGTCTACCTTCCTTCCAGAATATGGGTTATATTCTGGATGGAAGGTAGACCCACAGCAACTTGGCCACACAGCTACTAAAAATATCACAAAATAACAATTATCAGAGTAAAAAGGTATTATGTAGTTGTGTGTTTTAGGTTTCTACCTAAAACACACAACTAAATATAAACTAAACCTGTGAACTAAAGTTGTGTCATTTAAGTTCATATTTTATTTATTTCTTATGTTACATTTTGTATCGTAAAATTTGCCACTAGTCGATGCGTGTGTTATCTGTACATTTGAAAGCCCAGGCTGTCTAAAAAAATTATATGCTAGCTCCGACCATGCCCCCGAAATCCTACCGTGGCGAATATGACGCGTTGACGCTTCTAGAAAATAGATCGCATGGAGACTTATTTTTTTGTTCACACAAAAACAATTTGATTTATATTTTATTAGTAACTATATTTCCTTATTACCTACCTTTTGTTATTGTTATTGAGATGAAAAAACTAAACTTGCAGATATTTTTGAGTGAGTATCGTTCCTTGGATAAATAGTATATATAGAGTCTACTTTATATGATTATGGTATGTAAAGCAGTTTTTTTTTATCGTACTACGGGGATGTGCTTGGCCTTCTTCTCACCTGATTTTCAAGTTATGATAAAGGCCGAAGGTAAAAGCGCACTTCACCTGGAATCCTCAATAAACTGAGGAACTTACTATCTTACCTCCAAATGCCGGGACACAACAATTTCAAAATTGTTGTTATGGTGACAGAATTAGATAAGCTGGTGGTAGGTGATGGAGGTGGATGGTGGTAGTCAGGCGGACTTAAACAAAGCCCTACCACCAAGCAAACCAAGCACAACATTGTACTCCCCTTGGGGATCGAACCCGCGACCTCGGGATCTGACACCGGTAGGCAAATCACTAGACCACAGAGGCGGTTTAAGTAGGTCAGTTTTATATTTGTTTGGTACACAAGCGTACAAAATTTGTTTTATTTATTGTACGCTTTTTAGTTTTCTTATCAACCTTTTCATTTTTATTCATCTACATATACAAAATTGACTGACTAACTAACATACTTATTAAACTTTTACTTATTTTTGTAACGGTATCCTATATTTCTCCCGTAACACAATGTGTTACTACGTACCGTTTGTCACCCGCGTTACATGTACAACTTTTTACGGCTTTTTATCATTTAAAAAACATAGTTATCGCGGTTTAGACTCAGATATTTTATAATTTTACAGCATAAAAACCTATTAAAGTACAGTTATTGTCCAAAAATTTTTTGACATTATTACCCTATTTTATCTTTAACAATGACTCAAATCAATGACTATGCCATTATTTCATCGTAATCCGCGTGGATATGTTCACTTATGATTTCGTCATAATTTTATCATGAAATATATTCGTTTCATGTGTCTTATCTTACATAATCTGTGGTCTTATCACAATATATCCTTATCAATAGGTGGAAGATCGTTGAACAGTGACTACCTATGATTTTTTTTTTTTGTATTTGACTTTTGTTTTTAATTAGCTTATTTGAATTATATAACACCGACTGAACAAACAAGTTAAACGAGAAACACTACCGTGTTTATTCCATTTTCGAATGGAAAAAAGTAAATCTATTAGGTTGGTATCATGGCATTTTTCAATTTCTTCCAAAAAAATATTCCCGTTTCTTTTCCAGCATTTTTTTTTTATTATGTTAAGCTTGGTTTTCACTAAAGCTAGACTAAACATTACACCTTAATCTCTAGCATATTGCTTATTTAAAAAAAAAGAGTTGCTACTATGTAACATGCAAGTCTGAAGTACGGACCTCCTTCTCCTCGTCCGGACCAGCGCCTTACCACAAAGTTCGACGGACTCCTTTAGTATTGGATTCATAGGCACAAACATACGGATGATTTAGTCTGACGGTCATGTTACTCTGTGTAAAATCGTGAGGCAGATAAAAACAGTGTGGCTAACGTAAAAGATTTTCGGTCAAATTTTGCAGATTTTGCATGAGGGCTCGCTATAATGCCTGTTAACTTAAAGAGGTTTCATTGTCCGTGTCATACAATGCTTGATTATTTCTAGTATTTTTAATCGAGGAGGTTTCATAAGTCACCCATGCCTATAATTTGTATGAATGCTAACGGGACCTTATTGCTACTACTTTGTTATCCGTTACTCTGTTTATCTATGAAACCCCTAAACGGCCTTTTTTTAAATTTTGTGTACAAAAGGTATTGTGTACAACTAAAACAATAGTTATAGCTGTATCGCAAAAATGGTAATGTTTACAAAATTAAAACTTCTTTATGATAACTGCAAATACGAGAAAACGGCGAAGTTTGAGACAGACTAGTGATATTTACTTGTGACTCTTGACGCTTGGCAAGTTAAAATAGTGTGGGTATGTGTTACTTATACCATAGAGTAAGCACATTAATATGTACTAACATATCGTTATGGTCATCATTAAGTTTCGTTAGAGCAAAACATGCGTTTCTTATTTATTAAGAACTCCTTAACATTGCGCTTTTTATGTAACAATTTTAGTAGGTATATAAATACATATATACGTATTTATTGTTCCATAACTAGCTATTACTTGGTATATACTGTTACGGTTCGAAATAGACGAATGGTAAACGAAATTTCAGAACCGTTGCCACCGTTAAGGTACGGAACCCTTAATTTGAATGCAAGGAAAGGTTGTGTGAACAATTTATTTGCTCAAAAAACCACCTTTCAAAATCAGTTTTTAACCATTAGGTATCAGGTTAACGTGCTGGCAGCACTAAATGACGTTTTGCTTGTGACTGTAGACAATAAGTCTAAAATGTTTTCAAAGTAGGTTTCATCGAATATATATTATATAAGGACTTTATGGTAGGGAAATGTGAGATCCTTCACACATTACTGCGGGCTTCGGTTTTTAAAGAAGACCCCCAGGCCTGTATGAATAGGTGTATGCTACGGCTCATGTCCATAAAATACGCGCTAGCTTTTGAATAATATACCGTAAACAAAATATATATAAAAGCTACAACTTACCATCAAATGAAGCGTTTCCGAAACAGACAGAACCACGGAGGTTCTGAATGAAATTACAATTCAAAAACCTCACAAACACACCTATCGACTACAACTAGATAAGTAATCATTCTTCACCGAACGAAAACCAGCCACTTACCTATCAGATAAAATAGATTAGACAAAAATACAATCAATTTTGATACAGTAATCGACGTTGCCTTAATCACAGTTATCTCCGATCTCTTTATTGTTGTTATTCTTAATACGCAACCACATTTTCGCCTTTAACGACATACAGAGAAAGCAATATCAATGATATAATTATTATTATTGTCTTTATTTTCCGCTGGAGTTTCCTCGGGAATAGCTCTGAGATACCCGCCCTCAAACCCTCAAGGAAAAGGTACCTCAGACTCGTCGTCTTTTCTTTCCCCCCGATCTTCTTCATTAATTTCATATAATAAGGTATGACCTCGGCTGATGTTCTCCAAAGTCTGTTTTCACTTCCACTTTTAAGGCTTGATACTTGCTATGCTTCTCAATTTCTTTTGCTCCTATATTGTAGTCGAAAGGAACTGTGATGTCTGTTAAGTAAGTTTGGTTTTCTAGTTTGTTTATGTATGTAATATCTGGTCTATTGTGTGTTCTTGTGATATCTGTTTTGGCCTCATAATTCTTCTTCCCTTGCGGTTGTGTTAGGTTTTCTTTCCACCACTGGCTTGAAACTGCAAACTTATGTTTTTTGTGTGCTAACGCCAATGTACATAGTGGACGATGATGTTCTGTCTTCTAGTGTAGTAAGTGCCAGCTAGTTTTTCGCATCCGGATGTTACATGTTGTATGGTCTCTTTTATTGCAGATAGCCGAAACTTCCCATTCTCTTCTCTCTTTAAAATATCCATTTCATTTTTTTTATACAACTATGAGACGGAACAAGCATATTTTATTATTATTATTTTTTGGGTAGGCTCTTGACCACGAAACTTACACTTAGGCTAGAATGAGATCTACGATGGAGCGAGCCTACCCAGAATATCAACCAGGTGGGGATGATAATAGGCTGTGCGTCTAAAACTTATATTGAAGAACAGCGAAGGCGGAATAAGGTCGTGAAGCTCCTGAGCACACTCACCGAAGTACAATCTCTAAAACACCGACAAACACGCAACCCTGCGACGATGGCTCAGGCTGCTCGAGCCTTGCTTTGGCAAGGTACTCTTCACCTATGAGCCTCTTGGTTCTGCGCTCCACCGAGTCAAGCGCGGCAAGTTGATATTTGACTGAACCAGCCCAACGGTGCCTGCAATACTCCATACAGGATCGAACTAAGTCAAAAATTGATCAGATGTAAAATATCGCTTGACTTTATTTAGGATGCAAAGCTTTTTGGTCGCAATTTGCACTTTAGACTCGATAAAGTTGCCAAAACTGAGGCTAGCCGTCAATTCCATGCCAAGGAGGGTAAGGCTGTCAGTTATTTTAACAGAAGTACTCGTACCTTGAAAGGCAGGTCAAATTGATGCTTTTTCGCCGAAAACAGACATCCCCTTTTGGAAGCATTAAAACAGACTCTATTAACGACTCCCACTTCGGAAAACAAGACTTAGAGTCTGATACGCCCACTCAACCATGGCCTCTCAGAGAACACGCCTCCAGCTAAGTAGAATGTGCACTAGATATGTATCTCTCTGTAGCAGTACTGGTTATTTGCATACTCAAAAATGCCTAGCTGGAACAAGTCATTAATGTGCAGCAGGAGTAGGGTTGCAGAGAGAACAGACCCTTGAGGAACACCGGCGTTGATGGCAATATACTCCGAGGAACAGCCATCAATTACCACTTTGATGGACCGTTCACTCTAAAACTTGGATACCCAGGCACAACATTCAGAAGGTAAACCGTACGCAGGTAGTTTATTCAGCAGGCTTGTGTGCTAAACCCAGTAAAATGTCTTAGAAACGTCAAGAGAAACATGTTTCTCAATGCCTTCTCTCCACACATCCAAGACCTGGTGGTTGGCTTCACACAGCTCATCATCATCAATTTAGCCATTTATTAATCAATTTAGCAGCTCATACGTACTTCTGAACAAAAAAAACATATTTACTCACGTGTACTTTCGTCAATGTTTGCAGGTAACAGCCCATTTTCTCCTGAAACAAAATCAATTACTCAGTAAGAATTCATCCACAGCCAGTTACCAACCACATAAAAGTAGTTGAACTCTTTGTGCTCTGGATGTGCGGGATTAATACACTGCCACGATACCAATTTCTAATAGCTCATTACTCGCCGGTGAAATTTATGGATTGCTCGTTTTGGTGGTGTGTTCAGTGTGTTGTCATTATATATCTGAATATATGTTAATAACCGGCGCGAGTCGGACAAGCACACCGAGGGTTCATACCCACATTTCAAGAAAAAGGTTACTGGATTACTTCAAATTTCTTTCCGGAGCCTTAGCACAAGTATTTTTGATTATGGATTAAGGTAAGTATCTACTATAATTACAAAGATTTTCTTTAAAAAATTAAAATCTATTACGAATCAAAAGTTTATCCCCTTAAGAATAGCCTCCTTAATTAAGACCTGTTTTTCATTTTTCTTACAGCGGGGAAGTGCTTGGCCTTCATCTCACCTGATTTTTCAAGTTATGAAAAGGCCGAAGGTGGAAGCGCACCTCAACCGGAATCCTCAATAAACTGTGGAACTGGCTATGTTACCTCGAAATGCCGGAGCACAACAATTTAATCATTGTTATAATGGCGACAGGATTAGGTAAGATGGTGGTAGCTAGCCAGGCGGACTTTAAACAAAGTCCTACCACCAACCAAATCAAGCACAATATTGTACTCCTCCTGGGGATCGAACCCGGGACCTCCGGATCTGATTTCGGTGGGCTGAACCACTACACTACAAAGGCGGTTAAAACAGCGCTTTAAGACAGACAGTCGCGACGGTACTCTTCGCGTACGAAACTCCTTTTTGCCACTCTTTCGGTGGCTCCAACAAAAACCAAACGAAACGCTCCAGCATTGTCATAGAAAAATAACAAAGCAGCACAAACCCAACGCTAGTGTGGCATCTCGGTAAAGAACGTCAAGGAAGGGCGTAATTAGACAAACCAAGTTATTTAATGTCTCATGATATGCTGGCACCGCCAAGCACAGAAAAGGGTTCCTCGCAGGATATTACGCCTGTTAATTGCGCTAAATTGCGTGTAACCCATCACTTTGTAAGATATCGCCTTTAAGTGGATTACATATAAGTTGATAGGGGTGATCGCGTGTGGTTTTATCTTCAGTCATTCTTAAATGAACCCAACCCAGGTAATTAATTGAAGGAATATCAAATCGCCGTTTGGTATCCCAAAGTAGAATTAGCACCCCTTTCACCTAACCCCTATCCTATTCTTCACGCACCACGCTCTGCTCCTTGACCGTACCCATCAGCCTTTGAGCCGTAAGGGCTGTATCTTTTGCTAAGCTAACGAGGTAGCCCGTTGAATTTTCACAGCATTTTTTTACAGAGCGAGCGAAGCGTTTCAGTTTCAAAACTGGCCAAACGTGCTTTTGACGGCTGTCTGTCAGTCGGTGTGTTCTCGTCTACAGGTCGCATTTTTCAATCAATGTTGATGAAAATTGGCACACATGTTACTTAATATATTTTTTTTGTCGATCGCGATTTTTGATCGGGGTACAATAGAGGGGAAAAGGGGGGAAGTTTGCTGTAACGTTATTTATCAACGGATTTCAATGAAATTTGACCGATACACTAAGAATTTTATTCCACACAAGATGTAAAAAAAAGGGGGAGTAGATAAGGCGAGAAGTTTGCTGTGGAATTTCATTTTTTTTTTCGGAAAATGTATCCTCAGACTAACGCGAGTGATTGCTAAAACTTATACCTACCCCTATTTGACTCAAAAGTTTACGTAGGTAAGCCTATGCTAGGTATTTTTTTATCATATTAAGTTCTGTGCAAAAAAGAATTAAATATTCATTATTAAGTCCTCTTTGCTTTTGCGAGATGAACTCGAAGACACCAGGTTTGACCTCCTAGGACCAGGGGAGCACGAGTAATCACAAAAGCTATAAGCTTTGTTTGCTCAGTCTAAAGGGAAAAGTGAAAGAGGAAAGTATCGGTTATTGGGCCCGTTATTCAGCTGATCCCGCTCTAAACGTATCCCACGGGATGAGTTGACTAAATAATTTATTTTGATAATTTTGCTTTGTCAATTAATCCCGCTTTCAAAAAAAGTTGTATACACAGAACATAATTATGTATTGTTATTATTATTTCACAGCTCAGCCAGGAGCTGTTTTATAACGAAAAATGGATGTGCATCGCGTATTTTACATAAACGTTAAACAAGTTGAATGTTGAAAATACCTAAAACCCGACTGAATATTTTTTTGCGTGCAAATTTTTCCTGTGGCGACATCTAGTTTTAAATTGAAATAAGTATACATAGGAAATTATTGATTGTACGCTAGGTAATACTTTGTTCAGTAGATAATTATATGCTTACATTTCTATGAGAAATGGTATTATACATCACCAGCTTACACAGACGATATTTTACAAAAGATGCAAGGTACGGATATAAAGGACATACTTCAAACTCAATTTGTGACTATGTGGTAGCATAAAAGTGGTTTCATATTTCATATATATACTGACAGCAAAAGAGGTTTTAATCGTTTAACTTACGCATAGTCTAAACGTATAACCTTTACTAAATGCATAAAGCTGAATTCAATTTTTTTTATTTTGAAAGCGTTCCAATAACTTTGGGCACATAGTTATCAAACATTTTTTTTTATTATCAAACAAAAAACACATAAATGCAAAAAAAAAGTATAGCACATTTTAGTATCTTAATAACACTTCTCCCATTTCATCGCAATGTGCTATCAAATCAAAACATCTTGAGTACAGTTAGAGCACCTTGCCGCCTACTTATGGCACGCGACAGGATACGGAACAAAGACTCAGTAAGTTAACTACAAAGAGGTTGCACTACAAACCATCATTAGTTTTATTTTTGTTCAGCCAGCTGCCTTCCTTCTTCCTCTTCATACAAAAGTGCGTAACACAAGATGTATGGCGGTTTATTTTCATTATGAGTTTTATGGCGCGTGTTCTTATCTTTGTGCTTGGATGTATGTTTAGCTAGGTTAGTACATACATGATTTCATTTGCGGAAAATACATTTTTGTGATTACATTTGCTTGCCGTTATTTTAGGAAGATAAATTGAGATTTAACGAGTGGGCAGAAATTTGTCTGACACCACGTAAATGTACCTATGTCTGGTCTTTCCGCTTTTCAAGAACAAAATCCGAGGTTAAAAAAAACAGTTTCGTCAATTGAAGAAGAATTTGCAACTGCTGAAAACTCGACACCGAGCCAGACGCTTCCACCCTGCTCCACCCCTAAGTTCCCTGACCCAGCACGCAGACAGGATGACCTTACAAAGCTATGCAAGCGGCGCGTGCGCAAGCTCACAATGCAGCGGAAGACGCCGCCCCGGCAGATGGCGCTACCATCTTGATCCAAAAACTCGTTTCTAATGAACGCGATATTATTGACCAAAGTCTCTATTGTATGTAATGTTCTTTGATTTGATATGCCACGTGTCTTTTGAATATGCAAAAGTTTTTGTATTTTATGCGGGAATTAATGATGAGGTTTACCGGAAGTGAGTGTGAAGAACAAACAGCTTCGAGTATACTCCAGCAGTGGAAGCGCTCATATCCAGTTTGACAGTGTTGGCACTAGCCATGAAGAAAAACTGTCGGAAGTATTGAAATAAAGTAACTTCCATTCAACTTTTTTTCGTTGAATCATCAGCTATTTTATTTGAACCATCTTTGTCTGCCGGTACTTATCAATCATCATCATCTTTGTGGGATTGGGTCTGATAGAGGTTCGATCTGAGTAAATTTTGGCCGTAGATTTGAACTTACCTACTAATATTCAATAATATGAAGTTTTTCTTCGCTTTGTAGTTATTTATTTAATTATGCATCATTTTTTATTCATAATATTCATAACGGAACTGCTAGCTAATAAATGGTTGTAGCCCCCAAACGCGTCAGTGTCATTTATACCCACGTCCCTTGTTTGCACTGAGCCTAAGCTGCCGTAACGGTGTTTGTTCTTGATATTTATGTCAATTCGGTGCCGTACTGTCACAAATCTACTTATCTACCAGCACCACGCCTATAACATCAGCTTTACTTCTGTTATTTTGTGGACATCTGTTTGGTAGTAATCATACCCAGAATTGGTATAATAGTAGTCAAGAGTATGTAGGTAATGGTGTATCAGTAGGTACAGTGGTAGATTCAGATTCAGATTCAGATTCAGATTCAGATTCAGATTCAGATTCAGATTCTTATTAGTAACACAAGTTACAGGTCATTATGCATTTGAAAATAATAAAAAGGTACTTAGTACCATTTAGTTAATCAATTATAAAACAAGAAAATAAATAAAATTGTACATCACAAATATAAATTACGACTTAAGTATAAATTATCATTCTAAGAATCATCAAAATGAGATTGATTATATAAAATAAATTATCGTCAAGTAAATAATAAAAATTGTATAATATAGTAAATAAGATATAGGTAACACCTACACCGTAAAATCGTTATCGTTAAAGAATTCGTCAACTTTATAGAAGGCCTGCTCGACGCTTGTTGCATTATCCACAAAATGTTCTGGGTTCGAGTCTCGAATCAGAAAACGAATCTTAACATTTAGCCAGTACAATTTCTGAATTAGATACCTGCGAAAAGATGCATTATAGTTAACAGATCATTTTTGGATCAATTCTGTAATAGTACACAACTTCACAATCCCTCAGGGCATGGATTACTCCAAGGTGGTCGAATTCGGAAGTCGGTTCGAAACACGAATGTGGAATCACCTTGAACGGGGTTGATAGATATATAGATCGCAATTGGCTAGGGTTGATAAAAAAATCCATAATAACTACTACATTTAATCTGGAACAGTTTTTATGATATTCCAGAGCTACACATCTTAAAAAACTACTCATCAAAGGTTGCCTGGAAGAGATCGCTTTTAGCGATAAGGCCGCCCATTGTACCTAATTGTAACCACGTCTCACGTACTCATAATTTTATCTGCAACCATACCTTTCTAACCAGAACTTCGTTAGTATTTTATTATCTGTGCCAGAATATAGATGTCCTAACAACTCAGTTGGTAGTTGTTCTGCCATCTGCGCCGCGCCGTAGGCTGTGGCTTTTTTTTTTTGTTTATTGTAAGACTGGGAAATGCTTGGTCTTTATCTCACCTGGTTTCAAGTTATGATAAGGCTGAAGGCAGGCTGAAGTGGCGCACTTCATCCGGAATGCTCAACAGTATGAGGGATTGACTATCTTACCTCTAAATGCACACAACAATTTAGAATTCTTGTTACGGCGACAGATTAAGGTAAGATGGTGGTAGCTAGCCAGGCGGACTTGGGACAAGCCATTTGTTCGGGGTGGGATTTAAATGTGATTATTTCTGTGTTTAGGTATTGTGGTATTGTATGACGAGTATGCATTTACAAAACCATAGTATAAGTACTCATAACTGTTCTATAAGTAATCTAGTTCCTATATTACAAGCTGTGCTTCGTTTGGGGCTAGGTGGCGCTGTGTGAAATGAGAGTCCTTTTACATTTTTATATTTAATTATGGTAGGTAGTTATTTAACACAAAAAGCCCGGATGTATTTTATTATAGATGTGTATTTCTAATACAGCCCGTATTAGAAATACACTCTTCATACATTTTTGGTTATGTTTGATCATTCAAGGAATAAAAAGCTTGATAGCAAGGACCTATTATGTGTATTCTCCTTAAATTGTTCATATTTTATTACATCTCACCTCTGACCTTTTGAATAGGTATTTTCCATGCCAAAATTTCCCTAGTCTCAAATTCTCTATGTTACGGCTCAAGTTACATAACGTATACAGATTAATCCTGTCAAATACTAGGAATAACATTGGACGTTGTTAACTTTGCATGAACTAACTTTTAGCTTTGATTCGAAGTCCTTTGTAGGAAGTACGACTTCATGTTGACGGCTATCGTAACACTTACGTAATATGAAAGCACCTACACGCACACAGACATAGGTTAGATGAGTGTATTGGAGGTACGGGCATTGTCCATTGTGTTGACGCCTTGCCATTGTTCGCTTATACATGCTTATACCTACCCGTCCTAGCCACATCGATCGACTAACATACCCTGTTATGACTCGCTACTTGTGTTACTGTAAGAAATCTGTGCGATTGTATCATGACTGCACAAGTGCACAGTCTTATCTTAGTGAGAGTAATCTATACCATAACTAAATGACTCCACAAATTTTATTATAAAATGCAGCAGAGTAAAACATTTTTTGATTCAATGTTTCTATAGAAATGTTATAATGACACAAAAATATCACAACTCGCGATGGGACACGAACCCACATATTTTGTAAGTTACACTTGATATACAAAAATATTAAAAAGTATCTCTATACTTTATTGTTTACTGCATGAAATTTGATACTAATGATAACATTTCCATATGTATTTTTTACAATCTGTAAACAGCCTAAAATACTGATTTAGGGCTATTCGGTTAAACCTAATAAAACTACTTTCTTAATATGACACAAAAATCACAGCTTTTCTGTGTTGAGGAAAAGATGCGGGTTCGATTCCCATTGCGAGTTGTGATTTTTTTGTTTCAATATAACATTTGTAAATGTTGTGACCTAATGCAAACACTTGTAATACAAAAAAATATATAAAGTATTTCTGTACTCTACTGTTCTCTGCATTAAATTTGCCAAACTAATTCTAACATTTCGATATGTTTCTTTAGAATCTGTAAGCATGTTAAAAGACTTAGCCAGGGCTATGATTTGGTTAAACTGAGATACAGCTTGAGCTCTTAATTTATACTGTGCCCTACAATTACAGAGCTCAATTCCAACTGACTGGCCGATGATACAAATAAAAATATAGTATTACGGTACCGGTTACGGTTACGGTAAACCGGTAAAGTAAAGTGTGAACAAAGCGCGACCTATCATTAGGTCGAAGTATAAATTATGTGACAGTCACAAATGAAACGTTCCCCTTAGCTGCAGTTTATCAAAAGAGTAAACTCCCCAAATGTAATATTCCGAATATAAATTGTCATATTCTTGTAATTCTTGTAATAACCGCGTGTTGCTGTCAGATAAACTGGGTAAGCTACCCATGTGGATGTGGAATTCGCATTTCGTCGCCAAATTAGATGATTTATTGTCAGATCAGGCGCGAGTGACTCTCTCCGGTGAAGCTTTAGCAAAGCTTATGAACCGGGGACGTGTTTTTTAATAATATTCTGTTGATTGTTGATTTTATTTTGGTAATTTTTGACGCATACCTAGCTTATCAACCTCACCTGGTTGATAATACACTTATAAGGACTAAGCGCTTTCACAATTATTTAAATATATGCACTGCAAAAAAAAACAATTCAATACAATTTCATTGGAAGCGGTTCAACCACTATCAACTTATAATTAGTCTAGTTTTGACATAAAATTAGAATTTGCCATCGTAAAATATGTCTGTCTCGGAGGGGGAAATGAGGGCAATATTGAACGGAAATATTATAATAAACTATAACGCTATATTGTGAATATGACAGTCCGCGTGTCGCCCCGACCCCAACGCCATTTAAGGGTTACTCTAACATGGGGTCGTCTTTGTAAACTGAAAGGATTATGTAGAACAATACTTCCGAACATTCATCACTTTTGTTCACGCCCGTGTACCAATAAAGATTGATAAAGTTATGACAAAGTTCGCAAATTACCAATTTGATAATTGTTTTGGGGGTGATTTAGTGAAGTTGCTACGATACTTTTTTGTTTGCAAATGCTTATAAAAATTGTTGTATTTCAAGTGGTCGCACTTGCTCACACATTTACATATGTTATAATGCCACAAACATTCACAGCCCGCAATCAGCGCTCAAGCTGAGTATCAGTATGACACAAAAAATCGGAATCTGCGTCAAGACCGTCGTGGCTCAGTTGGTACGAGCGTTTTCGGCTTTAGGAAAAGATGCTGGTTCGAGACCCGTCGCAGGTTGTGAATTTTTGTGTCATTATAACATTTGAAAATGTTTACTTCTCCACGTACTTACAAAAAGCATACTAAAAGTTGTCATCGTCATGGTTTCTATTAGCAAACTACGATAAATACGTTAAATAATGTTTTAAAACTACTAAAATATGAGTAGAAACAAATTTACTATTCAACTAACTATTAACAAGGGAAGTAGTTGGACTTAAGGCCCTAGGGACCAAATAACCTTTAAAAACGGTATATAGGTAACTCAACTGACCAGAATGAAGCATGTTCAAGATACTGGATGTATTGCCCCGCTGAATATCAATGATTATTCACTGGCCTCAATAAGAGCCAGCCCTTGAGTTACTCGTCGCGTCAATCAAAAAGATTTTTGAAAACCCGGAAGGTACCTTAAATCATTTAATGAAATTCTAGGTATTTTTGATAACCGGCATTTATCTACATATATTTTCTTACACCAAACAAAATATTAAAATATTGCCTACATTTAAAGAGCGGATGAAAAAACGTTACTGAAGCACTCCATCAAAAACAACGTATTTTCTCATCAATTCGCGAACTCCACAAGCAACGCACGTAATAGTGTTGCAGTGACATCAAACACGAATTAACTTTCAACGGGAGCCCTCCCTCTATCAATCGTAAGACATGTACACGATCCGTTAAGTGGTCGATCGGACCCCGCGGCGATTTAATTCACTTCTCACGCGACGGCAGCGGCGGAGGGTTAACGGATTACCCGACACGCGACTTGACAGATATTGTCGATTTACATCAGATACGTGGAGTAATGATGCTGTGTAATTGTTAAGAAGATTTGCGGATCTTGGAAATTCAATGGTTGGAATCCACAACATAATAATCCAATTTATGTTTTTTTTTAATCATCGTGACTACTACACATAGTAAAACGAAAACGGGTTACTACCCTTCATTTTTACAATGGGAACGCTGACATAATTATCTGTTTCGAGAGAATAAGTGGGGGTAGTTGTAGAATCTACCTCACAAAGACGATGATAGCAGCGAGTACTTCGGTCGAAACTGCCGGGAACATAGGCACGCGTAAATTGTAGGTTACTCAAATTCAAACTCAAAAACCACACCAACATCCTAAACAACCCAAGACAATACAAAATAAGCCGAATGACCTCGTTAGCCAGACGGGCTTATTGTCTACTGAAAAGCTATTGTATGTAGAGGTTGTCGGTTTGATTCCAGTTACGGCGATGTTTAAATAGAAAGTATTTCATCTGTACAACCTTATAACACACGATACTTGTCTCTAATACTCCAGGATATAAAGTATCTAATCTCGTTTTAAGCTTAATCTTAGCAACTGTATACATTTTTTTATCACACAAATAGCAACATAGTCATACAAAGAATACAAATGAAAAATCTGGTGTCAGAAATTGTTTTTTTTTTAACCTGTAATATAAGTCCTCAGCGCCCCACTCAAGAGGATGTAGATGTGTGGTATTGGAAAAATGCAAAGAAAAATATAAGCTCGAAAAAATATTAGTAGGTTGTAAGTTCTCAAGTTGTGGTTTGTGTGTGAGGGTTATGAGAGCCTCGTTTCCTCACATAACTCTAGTATGTGATGAAGCGAGGATGTGTAGTTAAGGTAGTGAGTGTCTGATGTAGCTGTGTACTATTTGGAGTCTTATTAGAAGCGATTTCTCCCAGACAACCTTTGGTTGTAGATGATTTTATGGCTAAAGAGGTGGTTGGTGGTGCACATAATTTAATAAGGGTCTAGCAAAATTGACTATTATACATTATCTGTAAATATTCTTTATGGTAAAACACACAGATATCAATTTATTGAAAATGTACCCCAATGAAGTACCTACTACAGCGTGGAAAAGTTTTTTTAATGCCTTGAATATATTAACGGATTGACATGAAAGTTGCTATAAATACTAAGCAGACAACATATTCAACCAAATTTACAATTAAACTAACAATGTACAAAGGAATCAGTTGGATTAGTAGGATAAGTAGGTCCGTTACAAACGGCCTATTGGCAACTCATCTGTTCCAGACCAGTACCAGACGGAAGCGTGCCCAAGACACTGGCTGCATTGCCACGCTGAATAGCTATGCTGATTCGCTAGCCTAAAAAAAGAGCCAGCTCTCAAAAAAAAAAAAAAAACTTATTTAGTTATTTAATTAAAATTATTGAAAACCCGGAGGGCACCGGCTCCCCATGGGTCCATGGGGAGGTCTCGACCCCAAAAGGATCTAATAGGTTAGCTCTGAGACCACTACATTTGCGCCTTTTGTGTTCCTAAGCAAAGTAAATTGTGAAATAGTTCTTTATCGAGTTTATGATTATTATTTCAAAAACTCCACTAAAGGGTTGACTTGAATTTTGTAATATGATTATGGGAAAAGAGCCCAGTTTTTTCTTCAATATGTATGCTAACTTAAGATTCAGTGAAGAGGTATGAAAACATTTTTGTCATGATGAAATGGGTGAACTCTAGAACTGGGTGTTATAAAAATGTTTAACTTTTAAAAACTCTTGTCCCTTGGGAAATGGGTAGGCCTTTGGTGTGGGACGCTACCTGCGTCGACACCCTAGCGCCATCTCATCTGCCTGGGACATCAGTTAGGGCTGGTGCGGCGGCTGATTCGGCCGAGGATCACAAAAGGCGGAAATATAGTGGTCTCGACAGAGCTTACCTATTTGAGCCTTTTGGGGTGGAGACCTTGGGTCCGTGGGGAGCCGGCGCCCTCCGGGTTTTCAAAAATATTGCGGGGCTTTTGATTGAGGCAACACGTGACCTATGCTAATTCGCTGGCCTAAATAAGAGCCAGCCCTTGGCTCTTATTTAGGCCAGCGAATTAGCATAGCTATTCAGCGTGGCAATGCAGCCAGTGTCTTGGGCACGCTTCCGTCTGGTACTGGTCTGGAACAGTTGAGTTACCTATAGGCCGTTTGTAACGGTCCTTAGGTAATCTGACTGATTCCTTTGTACATAGTTGGTTTAATTGTACTTTTTATTGAATAAATGATTTAAAATGTTTATGTTAGATTCTCCAGACTACATTTAGCAGATGAATTAGCCGCGACCTCGCTGGTGGCTGTGAGCGAGCCTTCCGAGAAAATTATTTAGTCAGGAATCGGCCGAAATGATAATGATGAATTTAAAACCGTGACACAGTGTAATTGTAATCAGCTAGTCATTTATAAAAAAAATGTGTCACAGGTACAAACCATGAATTGCTTGACCCTATTAAACATATATTGATAAAATACGGGAGACCGAAAACCTCCCTAAAAGCGATTCTAGCAGTAGGCACAATACAGATGTCATTTAATTTGCTGTCACACTTTATTTCCATCTGCGGATTGGTCATGGTACGTAGAGTACGTAACAGTTAGTAGTCTCGTGATGCAACTCGGTTCCCCTTGCGTAACAATTAGTTTAGAATTGACGAATTTAAAACGATTCACTACATCGGATAATATCTAAGAGCTCCATTATTATTTAACTTTAGCCCGCGGCTTTGCTTGACGTGTTGCCCTTTTATAATGGGAATGGCTTGCGTTTGACTGCTATCTAGCCCGATGCAGTCTTCGATGAAGCATGCTTGCCTAGAAGGAATCTATCACTTTTGACTTGAAGACTCCAATGTTGTAGTGTTCGGGAAACAAAAAGCGTTCCATTCTTTGATTCCTTGTTTCCGGAGTTCCGTTTCACTCCGGTGAACATTATAAATGAGGAAGAAAGTTCATTAATGCGCGAGGAAGATATATCCACCATAAACTGGTGGCACATTGCCAAGCGTCTGGCTATCCGCACGAAGAATGGGTATGACGGAATCTATATAATCTAGCCACTATCCCATCTTTCCAGGATACAATCTCTTTCCTTTTCTTTAAAATCCGTTGAGCTGTTTAACCGTGTATATGTCAAAAATAGAGTCACCAAGCTGCTGATTGTGACAAAATTGATACTTTAGGGGAGGCCCATGTCCCGAGGTTGTCCTTTTCTGGATGTATAATGATGATTGTGGCTCCTAGTACAAGATTACCAGACAGAAAAACATTAGACGGCCGATTAATTGTTCAGGAATAACTCTGCTCCAGTAGTAATGGTTTTCAAATCGCGGTTAAACTCTACCCCTCACATCTCACTTCGTCCACAGATAATATTTCACGCATTGTCAACTAAATCCCCGTCCAAATGACCGAGCGACACATGTCCGACGGGAAACTGCACAAATATAGATATGAAATAAATGGCTTATGTCCATTAATTTTTATGACGTCTTTATGGATAGAGGTGTGTACTGTATTGTTGGCTTTATGTGTAAAAAATGGTGATATTGCAATGTGTTTTACTATTTATAATATTATTTCATGTACGTAGTGCAGGACGATCTCCACTCCCTAAACCGATCAGGTAATGGCTAGCTGATGAATGGAGAAAACTCAGAACTTCATTATAAATTCCAGCCACAGCTAATTATTGTTCCCAACTGGTTGAAATTCCGTTAATTAGGAAGAAGCGCTATCTACGATATTTGTTTAAGCACAGTGTAAAAACTTGGAGACGGCTTCCAGCGTCTGTATTTCTTACGTGTCGTTTGCGACCCGTCTCTAAGACGAGAGTTAATAGGCACCGTTTGGGTAGGCTAGCTCCATCGCAGACCTTATCCTTGCAAGTTGCATTTTGAGATCAAGTTTTATATAGAAACTTTTATTAATGGCATTTGTTAATGAATCGATAATAGTTTCATTTTATTTTGGCACATCACATACATGAAATTGTAGAAAAAGCGCAAGATGACTTGAATACACTGGTTTCAATATAATCTGTTAACAACAAATATAACAAAAACATGGTGTACTATATAAGCTACAAAAAAAGTTTTTTGAATTTTATTGAAAGAGTAAATTTTCTAAATTCGTTTTCCTAAAAGTTTCCTTTTAGAAAATTGTGCTCCATCTTAGGCCACATTTTCTTGTTTTTTAAGTAAGCTGGTGATCAAACGGTTGGCTGTCACCAATAAAAAAAAATGCTTGAAAATAACTGCTTAACAATGAATAAAATAAATATCGAAAAAAATGTACTGTATAGTATTTAGCTTTACATATGGATATTGGGTTGAAGTGAAGTATTCACATTGAAAAAAATACGAACTAAACCTTCGTCGCTGACAGGTTTGCCACAATATACACCTCACTGTTTAAACCACACCTACTATATACTTCATCGAAATATGGGAAAACGCAGCAAAATCCAAACTAGCTAATCTGCAAATCCTACAAAATAAATTAATTAAAGTACTTTTTCTCAATAACTGCCTAACACCTACAGGGATTACTTACAAAGAAATAAATATAACAATTGAACAAATGTAGGTACATTAATAATACATGCATTTTAGTTCGTAAAATGTTAAGCGGCTGTCTTCATACTTACTTAGCTTTCATAAAATCAAAGCAAACAATAAAATATAGTACTCGTCGCGCAAGTTTCATTGTCTTGCCCAAAGTTAGAAATAATTACGTGAAATAGATGTTTACTTTTGTAGGAGCAAAACTTTATAACAACCTACCTATAATAAATGTTAGCTCATTTTGCGCTGAGAAGAAAAGCAGTAATATAATTTTAGTGTTAATATTTTGTAGGTAATAGCTGTGTATTGGACAATGCGTAAGACGAGACCTTAATCTTGTTTCTATAACGTCAACATTTAAATCGAGCGATCAACAAAATGTGTACCATCAAAGCTAGAGCTTTTATAACTTTGGTTTTTTAACTTTTCTCATTTAAGTGACTGTCTTTTTGAGCATAAATGTCTTTAAACCTAGTATAGACGTTTACAGCCTATAAGAGGGCACACATTTCTTTCTTATTCGGGTTCTGCTTGTTAACATATCGTGGATTAAAAAAGTGAAATTCGCCTCAGGCTCTATCTAACTTGTAAAAACAACGTTAAAAACTACAATTTAAGCAAAATCCACAACGATCATACAAAGAGGAGACTCTCATACAATTTATCTATCATACAATATCAGATGATAACCACAGAACAAAGCCCTGATTCTACTAAACTAACCGCTTCACTATGACAAGACAATAGTTATGTCGTAGAATAGCCACTATAGGTGCTTTTTGGTTTTCTAGTGGCTATAATTAGATAAACCCATTGTCATAGTGAAGTGATAGGTTTAGATACTACCTACTACATAATATGCTTGCGTGACGTCTGCTACCTATATGACTCATTGTCATTCTCAAGATATATCTAAGTTTTTTTGCAGCAACTCTTTAATAATGCGTGACGTGTGTCATAAGTGGTTTACTTATCACAAAAGGTGGTCCCACAAACACTTTTACACTTTTTGCATCATAAAGTGGAGATATGATCCTTGAAAGCTTTCGTCTTGCTCGTAAACTAAACATTTAATGACTGCCGACGTAAGGGCTGAGTGTCAGATGTAGTTTGTTTATGAAATAGTCTATAATATATTAAAGGATTCAAAGTATGGGTATACCTATATTGATAAAACCATCATTTTATTAATACAATAGACTCACAACTTTTTTTCATAAGCTAAGATAAGGCCGAAGGTGTAGGCGCACTTCACCCGGAATCCTCAACCAACGGAGTATAGGACAACTCATAACAGATTTACCTCTGATCACTATTCAGAGTTCCACACTCTGAATAGTAGTCATGATCTTATGAGGATCATTTATAGGTAGTCAGAAGCACGTTCAAAACATGCCCACGGTTTGCATGTAGGTATTCATTACATGACAGGTTGCAAGTCCATCGCCTCTTAGCGAAATACTAGCCAATGACACATGTTTGGTCGGGGTTTGGCAATCGTATAGTCTTCAAGGCTAGAGTAAATAGGTTCCTTTAAGGCAAGCGTACTCCATCTTAGGTCAAATCTTGACTTGTTTTACATGTAAGCTGGTTGTCAAACGCTTGACTATTTCCTATTAAAAAAAAATATTTTCTGATAAATTTTGGTCCTAGAAATATGCCGATTTCCTCACGATGTGAACTTCACCGTCGAACGTGGGCGCAAATTTTATTTAGATCTTACGTGATTGTACGAGCCAATGTATTTGTACAGCATTTGTCTGTAGTTTGTAAGTGTTGCGTGCTGATGATGAGGTAAAACAACCGTGGATGTTTTAAGAAACAAAAAAGGATACAAGTATTATATCAGAAATCTAGTTCTCATATTACAAGCTTTGCTTAGTTTGGAACTAGGTGGCGCTGTGTAAAATTTATGTCTTGTAATATTTAAAATTATTATTAGTATTCAATATATATTGTTACTAGCTTTTGCTCGCGGCTTCGCTCGCGTTAAGAAGTATAATTATTAATTAGGTATAGTTTTTGCAGCTTTACTTTTGTTTAGCGTGTGTAAAAAATTAGGGCCTACAAAACTTAAACGACAGTACATTCTTCAACTTCTCCATTAACGTTCAGATTTTCTTTAGCCATTTTAAAAAAGTCTAACCGACAAAACCTATACTTAACCCAAACGAAAACAAAACAAATGCCAAATACAAAGCAGAGTCTATAACCAAAACTACTTAACCGAAACAAAACAAATGCAAAATCTCAAAATCCTTTCTTAGGGGATGCCTACGTAATAGTAGCTTTATGCATGCAAAATCTCAGCCCGATCGGTTTAAAATTGACAAAGATTCATACAAACTTTCATCCCCTATTTTATCCCCTTGGGGGTAGAATTAATCAAAATCCTTTCTTAGCGGGTGCCTACGTCATAACATCTACCTGCATGTCAAATTTCAGCCCGATCCGTCCAGTGGTTTGGGCTGTGCATTGATAGATCACTATGTCAGTCAGTCATTTATATATATTTAGATACCTATACGGTGGTGGTTAACCACCACCGTGTAATTTAGCATATTTGTTTTGCACATTTGTCGTCTATTTTGAGCTGAGATAAGCATTTCTGCTCTCAAAACATGCAAGAGCAAGAATGCTATCATCGGATTAATGTCAAACTTCATGTGTAGACTAAATTTTAGAAAACAATTAAACGCAATATAAGAGTGGTAGAATACCTCGCGGGGAGTCGATAGATGAAGGTGGCACAGATCGCTTTTTGTCGAAAGTATGGTGACATACCTTCAGTATTTATAACTAAAATACATGTAATAGCAGTCTTAGTCTTACTTTGATAGTATTTGGTATTTCTAACGTAGTTTAACGTAAAATATTATAATACATCGTGATTATACATTGAACCGCCAACATAAAAAGCTACAACATCAAGGCAAGAATAAAAATAAGTAGGTACTGGTTTCACAGAAACGACATAAATAAGCAACAAAATCACATTTCAAAGGACAAAGGTGAAACCCGCGCGGTGCCTCCTGCAGATAAAACAATGAATCGTTTGATCCATGGCCCTCGAAACACTCTATCATAGGCGGTATACGCTCTGGACTATGCTTTGGTTTGTGGTTATATCATAAAACACTTTAAAAATACAACACAATTTTAAAATCTTTAACGGAGTTAGTTCAATACACCAACAATGAAAATGTGTTAAAATATCACATTTGAACTTTATGTTATCTTGTTTTTCTTTGATTGAGCTGTGTTAAACATAAAAGCAACTTTTTGGGCACTTTACTTCATAACTAAAAAGTACTCAAATGCGTTTTCGAGGCTGTAATTGATAAATAATAAAGTTTAGAAAGAAAGTAGAAATAAATAATACGTGCGGATTACTTAGCAGGAAAAGGGCAGGAAGCAGGGGCCTAACCACAACGTCTTATAGCATTCTCGCTTTGCACATTACTTTTGTCTCGTTTTTTCTACACTTGATAGATAGTGACAAAAGTAAAGTAATATTGAAACAATAATGCTATAAGAGGGCGTGATCCCCCCCCCGGTCTTGGAAATAACTTGCGATTTATTTTATTCAGATATGTAGTTCATTGTTGATTCTGTCAATTATCGATTCAAGAATAATCGAGTCAAGTTAATTCAAAATTTGTATGTTCGCAATATTAATAAATGTTGTTGGAAAAAGCACCTCATAATGGCATGGAATGGTATTGCTTTGTAGATCCACAGAGTAATCCCTCCACGAACATGACTTTGTACGGAATCCTCACAAAACTCAATTTACTTGAGACAAGCTCGCAATACCTTCGTTACCAATACGCGGGACACCATTACATAAAAGCAGAGTACGGCTTCTATTCTGACTGATCGATTTGATTACGTAATAGACCTTTGAATAAGTAGGCTGACTACAATTGATTCTAGGTAAGATTCCGGCCCTTTTGTTTAGTGAAATCAAATGGCTTGTAATACTGAAGCACAAATTATACAATATGATTTTCTATATGTTATATCTATGTGGAAATTTTTAATCGGCCTTCCTGCATTTAATAGCCACAAATGCATTTAATAAAAACAGTTGTGAAAATTTCCAGCAACATTGTAATCGTATAGGGGCTAGATGGCGCTGTGTAAAATGAATGTCCTGTAATATTTATCTATTTATTTATTTATTTAATCGAAGTTTATGAAAACTGCATTCAAATTTTTCATAATGAAAAGCAACAAAAGTAAATTAGATGGCCGAGAACCTTAATCAGCGTCCCAATTCCGAACTTGGAGTTGATTTTATTATCATCTGACATCTGGTCCCAAGTTGGAATTATTGTTATTAATTAGGAGCGCCCTAGAATACAGTCGGATTAATTAATAAGGGTGCCAATCACGCCATCTCGATCCAACCGTCTTAGCTAACGTCTTTCTTAACATCTCGACAGTAGAGCTCATAATAATAAGAAAGGGCATACTAATCCACCAACAAATCATCTTGCAATTCTATACTGTATGCTAAACAAATTCTTATAAAGAAAGGTGCGAAGATGAAAAGCACGGTGTGACGGTCGCGGCTTAAAAATTATATACTCCAACTAGGCCCATGGATGTTGCCAAAGCCGACAAATGGAAACCTTCCCATTTTGAAAGAGACGGTAAAATAATGTACATATGCGAGTTTAACCCACAAATAAGCCACTTATATACTAACACCACTTATTTTTAGCAAGCCTTAGATTATGGGAGAGAGAAGATAGCTTTTTTTTATACATTAGGAGACATATCTTGCCTATAACAAAGCCTTACTGCGTAGGTCAAATCCAAAAATAACATAACCTACACGGCACTGCATTGCGCCCGTCAACTTGGGGCATAAAGTTGCTAAGCCTCGTGTACCCGTAATTTAACCGGCAACCATACCCATCAAACAGGAACACAGTAACGCTACTTGGCGATTGAAAAAGGTATGGTTGTAGTTCTCTCTACTACTCTCATAGTATAGGTAAAAGAAGTGTACAGACAGGACAAACATTTAATTTTCATATGCAACTTCTAAAACGTCGCAGCTCTATTCACAACTCGTCACTCCCCAAGCGATAACAGCGCAG
Organism: Venusia cambrica; assembly: GCA_951394065.1. Lineage (NCBI taxonomy): Eukaryota > Metazoa > Arthropoda > Insecta > Lepidoptera > Geometridae > Venusia > Venusia cambrica. Next base: position 12,897,096 of record OX596047.1, on the reverse strand, counting down.
GATAATTTTAATCGCGCGCGAACGCGAGGCGTAATGCGCAGACCACGTGACGCAGTCCTAACTCACTCAACTACTTACACTCACAATGCGAGAAATCTCCTGAAGTTCATCAGTTATTCCGAACTGGGTTCAAATGATGGTTCGTAGCATGTGCTACGCGAACAGCTACGTAATCTTTACCTCAAAGTTTCTTCGGAAATCACGTTTTTCGTTTTGTTCCATAAAAAAAATGAAAATTCCGCAACTTTTTTGTGCAGTTGATTAGCTGACTATTATTAATGCAAAGCAAGACCGACAAAAAATATTTGAGGAAATCACATTATTTTTAAACGTGTAGAAGTGAAATAAACAGCCATTTTGAAAATTCTGATCATTTATGTTCATCGTTGATATAATTTATTACTGAACATTTACTAAGTAATATAACATGTACTAATAAACCATTATCATTATCAGCCTTTATTCATCTTTCAAAACGATATATTTCAATCCTTTGAATAGAATAGAATTGAAAAAACATAAAGTACTTTATTATTTAGCATAATTTGTAGGTGGGATCTATCGTTTTACATTAGATTTTTCGATATTTAATGGTTATTTTGGGATTAAACTCTCAAAAAAGATTTGTAGCACTTGCTACGCCTATTGCTACAATGCTACGAAAGCTTAACGAAGCCATCGGTATAGATATATTTAGTACTAAATAAATGCTACCGAGTTTATAAAACCAGCGTGAGCTATGTATGTACGTAGTGTACGCCTGTTTCAAAGAGGAGAAGGCAGAGACAAAGGAGTTCCACTTACTACGAACCTTGCTCACCTCTTTTGCCTGATGCACGCTCATCACGTTCTTCAGACATGCTCGTAGACTTAGAGTACTTCTGGCCTTTCTCGAGGACATGTCCCACTTAGTTAGAAGACGTTTGTGGAGTTCTTCCTCTCCTAACTGTACTATTCACTTGACATATATACTTGTTGCGTCAACCTGCTTGCATCCATCTTTTCTGTATGCCCAACCATCTTAGCATTCCTTTAGAAATCTTTGTCACTATATCCTCTTTCACGTAATACAGCCACACATGTCATCGGTGTAGCAACCGATGACATGACATGACATGAGACGTGTCGCGGCGGTCACATAAGACCACTGTGTGGAAATGAAACCCCTTCCCTAAAACGCTGAATTACTCCTAGACAATTTTAGATTGTTACTTTTAATACCGGTACAACCGCCTCTTTTTGTATAGTGGTTTGCCCACTGGTGTCAGTCCAGTAGTCCCAGGTTCAAACCCCAGGGAGGTACAATATTTTATTTGGTTTGGTTGGTGGTAGGACTTTGTTTTAGTCCGCCTGGCTAGCTACCACCATCTTACCTAATTCTGTAGCCATAACAATTATTCCAAAATTATTTTGTTCCAGCATTTAAAGGCCAGTTCCTCAGACTGATGAGGATTCCGAGTGAAGTACGCTTCCACCTTTGGCCTCATCTCATAACTTGAAAACTATGTGAGATGAAGGCCAAGCAATTCTCCGTCGTACAATAAGAGATATTGAGATACGGATTCGAGTCCCGTTGATAATTTTTATTTTTTGTGTCATTATATAATATTATACTAAATCTAACATCCGCTATGGTACCTTTAGCGACTTGGGTCAAGCGCACAGCTATTGCTTACCAAACCGGAACACAGCACGCATTTATAGCTAATCGTGAATAAAAAACTGAAAAGCTCGGCATTATTTCCGTTGCGGGCGACGCTACCATAAAACTAAATCATAACATTTTCATTTTCCCTCCCCACGCACATAGGCCGTCCCATTAATTTCCTAGAAGAACGAAAATTCTTTAATTCCTTGCGCAATTAACATCCGACCGACGGACGGGGCGAGCGGAGCCAAGTGTCATCGTAAGTTTCAGAACGCGTCATTAAGGGCATCTGCAGCGCGGTAAATAACGAAAAAAATGGACAAGTGCGCGTTGGAGATTGGTTTGAGGTTCTTGCGAAATAACATTCAGCGACATTGGGAAATGTTCTCCCCAAGCTAAAGAAAACTATTTACATGATAAGTTAGGTTACCTAATGAAATAAAAAATGAAATGATGAATAAATTTGTAACTATGCTATCGATTCAAGTAAATCAACCGAAAAAAAATGTAAGATTACAAATTTTTATTAAGAAAAAAAATATCAAATAATCAAATACCCAAAGATTTTCTTTTTGTGACCGATTTTTAATATAATTTTCAAACGACGGGTCCATTAAACTGGAACTGCCTTTTAGCTTATCCTCGGAAGATAGGAGAATATCGGAGGAAGCTGGAAAGCTGTAGAAAGTTTACAATTTAGCGATCAGAAACCTTAGCTAGATTTCTTTTTAGAAAAAAAATATTTTATTTGTTTTTATTATTTTATATGATGAATGTTTATTTGTGTACTTACCAACAGGGTGACATGTTCAGCTTTGTACCAACCCTTCAACAAAGAAACATGCAGGAAAAAAAACATGCACTTTTTATGTTTTAAGACGCCATTCAAAGAACCCTAAAAAGGCTGCTTTTGGGAGGAGGAGGGTGAGATGAGAGATTTTATTTAACAAAGTCTATATTAACCCGATGCAATTAGAGAGCGTTAACGAGCAAGCCGTAATGACTACGAGGCGACTATTCTGATGGCTTGCGTGGGTCTATTCTTAATTTGTAGGGTTCCGTACCCAATTGGTGCTGTCGGGACCCTTTTACTTAGCCTACGCTGTCTGACTGCTTGTCTGTCTGTCCTACCATTAAAGAGTATCTTTATTTCTGTATCTTTTGATTCGTAATAGGTAGCTGGTTGATATTTACAGAGAATTTGTGTAATGTTGTCGGATCACAAACACTACAATGTTAAGATATGAAGGAAAAATATACAATTACGAAAATACTTTTTTTTTAGCTCTCTCGCTCTTTTTTATCTTAAAATAGTTAATATGTGTCGGCTTACAAGCGATAATACCGCCAATAGACATCGAGTTATTATAGCTTTAGTATTTTGACCGTGCTGTATTATAATATTTTTTTGTACAATAAAGAATATTATTTCATTCATACTAGTTTATATCTTTAGAAATCAAATACGGGTAGAGCTAGATGTAAGATTGTACCGCACCTTAGGATTGCGTGAACTGACCGAAAACCGAACCAACTCCCAGAATAAGCCCCCGACTTGATATTACGAGAGTGATGAGAATTCAAAGCTGCGAGCTTGTATAATCGTTACGTCTGGCTATTTATTGTTTAATTAACCCCCGTCCGGCTTATAACCAGCATCTTAAGACCCTTAGCTATTGTTTATGTAATCTCAGAAATTGGAGAAGTTGAAAAAACGAAGCGGGCGTTTGAATGCAAACGGCGTATTTGGGCGAGTTAGGAAAGTCGTTTCAGAAGTTTCCATCGTGAGGGTACTTGCCTAGAATAAATACCGTACACATGCGAAAGTCAAAAGCTTACCCATTTCAAATAAAAATTAAGGTTTTTTGGGTTTTACAGAGACGTTTTGCATGCGTCACGTACGTACGTAATGACACTAGTTGTAATACCCAACCAATAGCGACAAATGTAACTGGTCTAGTGACCTTTGGATCTAATACCGGTGGTAGCTTACCGGAATGAGACCCAGTGGTCCTGGATTAAATTCCCAGTGGGGTACAAGTTTGTGCTTGGTTCGGTTGGTTAGGACTTTGTCCGCCTTGCTAGATAACACCATCTTAAGTCTGTCGCCATAACAAAAAATCTAAATTAAAAAAAAAAATACAGGACATTGATTTCACACAGCGCCATCTAGTCCCAAACTAAGCATAGCTTGTAATATGGGAACTAGATTACGGATAGAATACATAAATACTTTTTTTTTTTTTGTAAATACATACTTATCATACAATACAACACCCAAACACAGGACAAACATCTATATTCATCACATAAATGTTTGTCCTGGGTGGGAATCGAACCCACAGCCTACAGCGCAGAAGGCAGAGCTACTACCAACTGAGCTGTGAGGCTTGTTAAAATTGTTGTGTTCCGGCAGTTAGAGGTAGGATAGCCAGTTCCTCAGTCTGTTGAGGGTTCCGGGTGAAGTGCGCTTCGTCTTATTATAACTTGACTCCAAGGAGATGAAGGCCAAGCACTTCCCCGATAAAAATATTTGTTTGTTCAGGTCTAAACGGCTGAAAGGATCATAATTAAAATTTTAAAATAAAACATTTTATACCTGCCACGTGGGCAAAGCCGCGAGCAAAAGTATATTAAGAATATGAAGAACACATTGGTTAGGTATTACTTACATGTAAGATGGATTAGCTTTAGACCTCTATAGGATTAACTGGACCAGGATTTGGACTACAATAGAGCGAGTTTTCCCAGAAGCACTGGCTCTCTCGCATGCCGATGGAACATGAAGAACCTTTTGAACCTTTTGGAGGCAGACCTTTTCAGTTCCTACCACCATTGGTAGGAGTATCGACCATTTAGTCGCTTACCCGATGTAGTTCGAGAGTTGATAGACAGCTGGTTAGACTTGCTCCATTGTAGACATCATCCTTGTCTGTGCAAGTTTTGAGGTCAAAAACTGATATAAAAGTAGAGTGAGTAGGTCCCAGCTACCGTAGTAGAACTACCAAAGTATTTTAGAGCTGCCAAGTTGTATGCCAAATGCTATTCACAAATTCCAATACGAAAAATGTTCAGTTTAATGTCTATTTCAATTTAAAAAGTAAACAATCGTTATCCTAATTTACTTGGAAATTCAAAACAAGCGTGCTGTGGAAACAACCAAGCTATTTGGCAACGTTCGGGAAGGAAGCACATTACTACCTATCCGATTGCTACCGAGTGTCATTAGGGCAAATTATCCTGGATAGCGTGTACGAGTCTCTCTATTACCTGCCTTGAATACACAGGTTGAGCTTTTTTAAAGCAAAGCTTCTTCAGTTTTCTAAATATTTTGAATTTAGTTATAAACGTCAAATTTTACGGATATGATGCATTCGTGCTCAAAAAAACGGAATTATCATCAATGTCAGAAAATAGCAGCTTAGCAGTTTGACTATTGCGTTTACATATCGGTCTTCTGTTGGTGTTTTTTTTTATAAAAAAACAATACCTAAATGAGATGTTTCAAATACCTAGGCTGACGAACATAATCACGATGAGAGATATCTTAGTCACCTCCCATGATAGGTCCGATTTTTAGGCTGACAAAGATACAACATAGCAGGCACAACGGTGACTTGTGTTTAAAATTATTTTACAAATTAATTGTAGCCATATAATAGTTCCGTTAATTAAATCTATTGTTTGTTCTTCTTATTGCTGATTATGATGTAGGTTCACACAAAATATAGAGCGACTGGTGAGATGAAGGCCGAGGCCTCCACGCGTCATCTTATGATAATCATCTCAAATGTAAACAATACCTAACCTATGTCAATTATTCTTCATCATAACTTGCTTTTGCCCGCGGCTATGCCAACGCCCACCCGCATTATCTTTATTTTCCTTTTTAGCTTGTGCCTAATTTCGTTATGATCCGTTCAGCCGATTAGTCCTGAAGGAGTAACAAACAAACAGAACACCTATTTTTTTATTGAGTTTCGGGGAATTGCTTGGCCTTAATCTCATTTGGTGTTAAGTAATGATAAGGTGGAAGCGCACTTCACCCGGAATCCTGAACGGACTGAGGAACTGACTATCTTAAACCTTATTCAAATGCGAGCCTGTGGAAAGGTGAATGAAAAACTAAGATCGGTTTTAGGGTAATTTAGGGTCGTAGATTTCAAATATCCATAAAAAAAATGATCCAAATTACGTACATACCTGATTTTTTTTTCCATCATAACACAGAAAAAATTCATAAACACCAGCTTTTGTGCAGTAAATCTCAACTTCAAACTTTGACGCTGAATAACGATGACAATTGACATTTCGTGGAAGAGTGTTGCAATTAAAAAGATTTACTTTTTCATTTCGTTTAGTGTTTGCATTGAGAACTATCTGGATTAATAGTCTTTTTTAAACTTTCGCTATTAGAACACATTATTTTAATCCGAGAAACGTTTCGGATAAATACAGGTAAAATACGCGATAAGTACCCGTTTCTCGAATTAAAATTATCTGGATTAATTTGGTGTTACCATATGGAGTTAAACAACGATTTTTGGGGTGGGAAGCATAGCTCCCAATGTTTAAGGATTAATCTCTAAAATCTTATCTTTAAATTTCGGAACACTTCAATTTATATTTGTTATTATGGTAACAGACTTAGGTAAGATGGTGGTAGCTAGCCAGGCGGACTTAAATAAAGTCCTACCACCAATGTTAGAAGGAGGGTTATGTTTTTCGAGAATGTGTTTGTCTATTTTAGTAGCACGCTCTGCAGCCGAAACGGCTTCAGAAGTTTGTATATTTTTAGAATGTTTATAATATTAGAATGGTCATATAATTTTAGAATGGGGGATACGAATCGCAAATACTAAAAGTTTAAAAATATTTCACAAAACGACATATATGGATATCCAATGAAAGTTGGTTAAAGGCTGGTTTTAGTAAAATGTATAAAACATTGCAATTGGATTTTCGTATTTTCAATTTCCAACTAGTGCAGTTAAATAGTAGACAGCCTGTAGATAACTTCAAATTGGATTGTTTACTGCCACAATTTGAAGAAACATTTGTTTGTGTTTGACAGGTATTTTACATTCGTCGGGCACATTGTTAGCGGTTTCGTGTAAGTGAAAATGTGCAATTTAAAGCCGTAACAAAATGTTTATTCGTTTTGTTACCAATTGTTCAAAAATGAACTCACCAATGAGATTCAAAAATGAGAGATAGCTTGTTATATATGTTGTAGCTTGGATGTCTTAGCCACCTTCCGATCCAGAGGGTGTAGGATCAGGTTATTAGAACAAAATGGTCTCATCGTTGGGAAATGAGGAAATTTGAAACCTGTAAGCCAAAGAAATACTTATTCTTGATAAGACATGACAAATGCTATTGCAAATCTGTAGTAGTAGATCCGTGATATATTATGTCTCTTTCACACTAGCCGCTGTCTCTGTGGGAACAGTACGAGGCTGATAACGAATTAGGATACAATGAGAGCCATGTAGACTGTGTAGCGATAATCAAACCCACGGATAGTATTCGAACCGGAAACATCACTTTTTGTCGGGTTCAACTTAGAATCCGATAGACTTTAATTCTATTATCAAACCATTTCTGCAAATCTACAGTAGAAGTCTCGCATAGAAAAAATAGATTTCGGTGTCAAGAATAGCGTTTCCGATATATTCGAATAGGAATCTCCGTCGGGAGCTCCCGAATTTGATTCGATAAAGCTTCCCGAATGATTGAATCACACTTGTGATTTTAAAGTAAAACCTTTACTAAAGCAAATATTAGGATCACCATTCTGCTAGTTCCTTTTCCCACTTTTATTTATGTAGTCTAATAAGAAATTCTAGTTGTAAACACAACATTGAATTATGATATTGTTATTCCCAACTATCAATTACTTGCAGCAATATTGATGTAATAGCGCAACGGATCCTTTTGACTCCTAACCTCCGTTAACATGCCAATTGACAAAGACCTATGTATTCCTTTCACTGAACGAAACATTTCAGCTCTGCGAGCGATTTCAAGGATCAAATCAGGCTGGCTTTAGGAGGGTGCAGTAAATGACATGCGCCATCTGGTGAGAGTTATAAAAACAACCCTCTTGACTAGTGTTAGTTGGGATAGTTTCTTGTAAGGGTGCACATCATAGGGTCTTTCACATTGAGAAAATGTGGTATTAAGGGATAACTTATGATTTTATTGGTGGGGAAAATTTTTGAGCTGACCGACGACTCTTCTATAGATACAGACTGAAAAACAAATTAGATACTAATTCTACTTTACTATGCTTATACAATGGCCTAATTTACTGTGTGAAAAATTTTAGCTAGGTCAAAAATAGCATGTACTTATTTTTTTTTTTTTTAATTCTTATCATTTTTTCCTTAAGCTAGTTTACTTACACAATAAATTAGTTTTTTATAAGTTGTACATTATTTTATTATATATATTGTAGGTATATATTAGTTTATTTTTATAAGACATTTATCTATAATTTAAGTAGATATATTATATTATAATATATTATTAATTATTGTATGAGCATTTTTTACCTCTATGATCTCGTTAGTACTAACAAATTGAAATTAGCATAGCTATGCAACGTGGCAATCCATCTGGTTCTGGTTTAGATCAGTTGAATTACCTTTACACCGTCTGTCCATAGGTTTCCCATGTAAATAGTTATTTTGATATATAGTGTGATGAAGATAATACAAACTTAATATATTAATTGAATTTAATGAGATATTTCAATATAAGTAAAAACATACTGTAGTGAAATAACTCGGGGATGTATATAGCCGTATGGTATAGCCCTTCCTGCATATCACACATCTATATTATCAGGCTACTGTTACTATACACTGATACTGCAGCAGTATCAGTAACGCAACAAGATTTTCCTCTGCGATCGCCAACCTGCAAACCCAGCGTGGCTATTATAGGTATTACCTCCCTGTGATGAACACTCAAAGGCTCAGTGGTATACCTTGGGATAGACCTACGTGCAGCAATGGACTGCGATAAATTAATGATGATGGTAGTAAAATGAATCATCATTACTAACAGGAAACTTGTGAGAAATCGACTATAATAATATAAATTTTGAAATTATCATGGTTACGGACACTCTAAACAATATTAACGACATTTTTACTACGATTCGATGGTGCATAAGATTTTTAATATTTCGACGCAGTTCACACGCCATTAACAAACTCCTGTGCGGATATATTGAAGTCTTCGCGAGTATGTTGGTGTGTGGGAGCCTTAGCGATCTACCCTTTATAAGCTTTTACTACGGAATAACGACACTACAACTAGTATCTGTCTTGAACGTTACCCGATTACGTCTACCCTCTTACTCAGCTTTTACTACGAATAACTCTCGAGTCTCGAACGTTACTCGATCACTTCAAAACACACAAGGTACCACGTTTCTATTCAAAATCAAACCGTAGTAAATATCTCATCGATATTGTTTCGAGTAACTTTTATATTTTTTAAAGACAAAACAAATTTATATTGGTCATATAACTCTATATCTAGCACTTAGTTTGGACTGTGGTATTAGAGTTACTATTTATAAAATCAAATAACGTCATTAAGTATAATTAATCCATATGGATCACTTTTTATACATGTTATCACATCGATAACATGTATCTATCCGCACTACCTAGCTGTTATTTCATTATCTTTTTGTTTTTATCCAAATATAGCCAATTTTTAGGCTATATTTTGCAGTAGTGAGGTCACTGAACCAAAATATGTTAACATAATTATTTTATTATAGCTGGTCCTCGCGATAACCGCCTCTGTAGTATAGTGGTTCAACCCACCGATTTCAGATCCAGAGGTCCCGGGTTTGATCCCCATGAGGAGTACAATATTGTGCTTGGTTTGGTTGGTGGTAGGACTTTGTAGTCCGCCTGGCTAGCTACCACCATCTTACCTAATTCTGTCGTAACATATAACCATAACATCAATTCTAAAATTGTTGTGTTCCGGCATATAGAGGTAAGATAGCCAGTTCCTCAGCTTTTTGAGGATTCCGGGTGAAGTGCGCCTCCACCATCTGCCTTATCTCAACTTGTGTAACCAGGTGAGAGGAAGGCCAAGTGCTTACTCGTCGAACAATAAAAAAAAACTAGACTAAAAAGTCTGCTCGTATTCCTCATTCATACCTAACATTCTTGTCATGTAAAATGAAAAATGCCAATATGTCTCTGGATAAGAAATCGGTGGGTTATGATTGCGTGGGTGACGATATGCATGTGAGAGGAGTGGATACTGAGTTGACGAGTGACAGAGTTTTCTGGATGAGGATAGCGTGTTGTGCCGACTCCGACTATAAGTCGGATAAGGGCAGGAAAAATAAGTTAACATTTGTATCTTCATGATTATTAAAAATACACTAGAAACGAGGAAGCCATTTGCAAGTTAAATATTCCAAAATCCGAGGGCATAATTGAATAACAACGCAATCACCTTCCACTATCTCCCCCACATAAATTAAAAGCCAATATTTAATACTCGTATCGCGTGATAATCTGTAAGTCAATTAAGGAGCTCAAAATTTTCACATAATATTACTGTCTTATTTTCCGCGCGGTATCTTACATTCGATCTGAGTGGTTAGGAATTACCCCCTTTTATGGATATTACCACCCCCCGGGGGGACACTTGACCCTCCTATCTAGAAACATCATCTACCCTTACCGAACTAATGGTCTAAACATGATGGTAGTGAAAATGGAATAGGCACGGTAACTGCACAAACTAGTAAACAATATTATGCTCGTAATTGGCGTTGATTAATTACCTGGATTTTAATGCCATTAACATGTATCTGAAAGGTTGCCTGGAAGTTATTTTTTGCGCTCAGACCGCTCATTGTATTTTTCTCTGAAATTTTATAATTTATTTTCATCATTTACGTCATAAAAAATATAACAATTACAAAACATTTTCTATATATAATTATTCATTCGCTCGCTTTAATTTACAAAAAAAAGAACACATGAATACCGTATTTATAGTGAGTAAAAGTCAGGCTATAACATAATCAAACAATTTTAGAAACAATTATCCAAACAAGTAAAATATTAATAATTCATTTTATTTTTATTACTTTTTTTAAATCGTAAGAAACGTTTCATTTAGTTGATTGACTATTCGACTTATTTGTGTTGTATGAAAATATATCACATAACTCAATTTATAATTTAGTACTTAGTTAAATAAATTTAATCCCTTATTCTATTTTTAGATAGAAAGAAGACATTGTCAAGTTGGAAAACATTTATTTCTGATTTTGCCCTATCCAGTAAAGTCACTACTTGCGCAAGTTCTGATTTAACGTCATAACGACAATACAAAGTTGATGACTTGCCCTAAGTGGCTATTCAAATAAATCGTAGTCATCATACCAAATATTGCAAAAATACGCACATTCATTTTGGATTCATTTAATGATCGTCACATAATGTGTCACGTTTGGCATTTGTGCCTCTATGTAATACTATGTATACATAGCACTTTTCTAATTTTATTTCACTTTTCTTTATGTGGCATAAACCCATACTCAAGTCCTAAGTAATCCTATACAAGTTGCCTTCAAACAAATGTTAATATAAATTCATTTATTCAATAAAAAGTACAATTAAACTAACTATGTACAAAGGAATCAGTCAGATTACCTAAGGACCGTTACAAACGGCCTATAGGTAACTCAACTGTTACAGACCAGTACCAGACGGAAGCGTGCCCAAGACACTGGCTGCATTGCCACGCTGAATAGCTATGCTAATTCGCTGGCCTAAATAAGAGCCAGCCCTTGGGTCACGTGTCGCCTCAATCAAAAGCCCCGCAATATTTTTGAAAACCCGGAGGGCGCCGGCTTCCCACGGACCCAAGGTCTCCACCCCAAAAGGCTCAAATAGGTAAGCTCTGTCGAGACCACTATATTTGCGCCTTTTGTGATCCTCGGCCGAATCAGCCGCCGCACCAGCCCTAACTGATGTCCCAGGCAGATGAGATGGCGCTAGGGTGTCGACGCAGGTAGCGTCCCACACCAAAGGCCTACCCATTTCCCAAGGGACAAGAGTCATACCGTCGGGCCGCTTACCAAATATAAATATAAATATAAATTGGCTTATAATAAATCAAAGGCGATTTTAAATGCGGTCAGTCCTCCCTGACGCCTTATTTTTTATTATTCTAAACAGCATGTTACTTCTTGAGTACGATGTTAATGCTATAACTAACGTTTTGATAAGCCTAAGCCTAAAAGTTAACAACACAATACAAATGGAAATATTATGTCCAATAATTATAATTAAGGCCTTATCGTAAACATAAACAAGAAGGTAGGTTGTTGACCTAAATTTTTATTCAAAATATGAAAATGAGTTTTGGTAAGGCTGAGTCACGGCCTTCGGTAACATTATCTGTCTTAGAGTGGCAGTCGTGATCGCGGCCCCTTAAATTGTCCACATTCAAATCATAACTTGGCGTGACTTGGACGAATCTACGTGGCTTGGCGATTTTTACCAGTAAACCCCTTAAATAGCTCAACTCAACCTTCTACCTAGGCAATAGACCGTTTATAACATAACGGTCCTAGGATTGGTATTTCCTCTGCAGATTGGTAGGTTTCCTTTATTTTATAAAAAAACGTAGACGTGCATTTTTCTCATTTTATTAATATCTCATTAGAAATAAATATTTGATACATTTTTGAGCATGCCCACATTTTTCCAAGTAGTATTCATTATAAGACGATTATTTGCAAACTTACACTGCTTAGCGGAAACCTACATGAGTGTGGCCGAGTGAAAACAAGGTTGCTTCTGAACTGAAAAGTCATACGGACTTATGAGACAGTCGTGAAATATCGCTATCTATTAATCTATCGCATATGTTGTGACGTTGTAGTACTGCGATGGCTCCTTTGAGTAACTTTTTAACCGCCTCTATGGTCTAATGGTTCCCGCACCGGTGTCATATCCAGAGGTCCCGGGTTCAAACCCCAGGGAAATACAATATTGTCCTTGTTTGGGTTGGTGGTAGGACTTTGTTTAAGTCCGCCTGGCTAGTTACCACCATCTTACATAGTCTGTTGCAATAACAACAATTCTAAATTGTTGTGTTCCTGCATTTAAAGGTAAGATAGCCAGTTTCTCAGACCGCTGAGGATTCCGGGTGAAGTGCGTTTCCACCTTCGGTCTTATCATAATTTTTAAACCAGGTGAGATAAAGGTCAAGCGCTTGCCCATCGTTTGGTAAAAAAATATTTCACAAAAGCCCGCTAAGTACTTTAAAACCCCAATAACGGAAAATATATTTTTGTACCAATACTTATCGGTATTAAATATTACAGGACGTTAATTTGACAGCGCCATCTAGCCCCAAACTAAGCATAGCTTGTAATGTGGAAACTAGATTACGGATAGAATACTTAAATACTTTTGTAAATACATACATACTATAAGATACAACACCCAAACACAGAACAAACATATATATTCATCACACAAATGTTCGTTCTGGGTGGGAATCGAACCCACAGCCTACAGCGCAGAAGGCAGGGTTACTACCAACTATGAGGCTTGTTGGCCTATTGGCCTTGTAATCGTCATAAAAAGTAGCATATGCCCTTTTTCATGGCGTACACAATATCGAGGTCTCATTTTATTGACATTTGACCATTCAGCTATTTCATTGTGAAAAACCAACAAATAAATAAACAGAGTTAATTTGGAGTTGCTAATTAGTATTGAAGTTAGTGATTCAACATTTTGACTTGAAAAAAATGAAAAATATTACTACTGACTCTCCATAGCCTAGCATTCTATCCAGCTTATCCAATAAACACAGCACAACTAACCACACAACTCAATTAAAAACCCATAATGAACTATGAAGAGGGCGTATCGTCCACGAAGCCTATATACAGCCTGCATATGCCGTATAATCTGGGCCTATAAAGCTGATAGGCCAGCTGATAGTGGAACAATTTCAACGACATAGTAATGACACCTATTACAGACTGTCGCGTGGCGATCGCGGTAACCTACTTTTGATACATAGCTGGGCTGAAAGCGGCATGGGAATTTTACCGGTAAATAGAAATTAGGTAGAGCATGCTAAGCTTTTTTAAAAAGCCTTGTAGTTACAGGCGATACAGTCTACGTGAGATCGATGTCTCATCGTGAAAACAACTTTTTTTTGTTTAACCTATTCTGTCCCACTGCACGGCAAAGGTCTTCCCCATATCCTTCCAAGATTTGCGGTCATCCGCCGTTTCCCACCAGTCCGGGTTAAATGCAGTCAGGTCTTCACGCCAACGTTTTCTTGGCCTGCCTCTACTTAAACTACTATCTTACTAATTTATATTATTACAAATTTTGGTTTTACTATTTATTCTGTGCGTAAACAACTAAAACTGAAAAAAAAATAGATTTTGAAAAAAATACCGGGCTCGTCAACTTAGCAGCAAGACTATCATGTCATATTAATTGTTGGCCACAAATAAATAAGTTATTATGATTGTTATTACTTTATTACCTGAGGCATGCTCAGTGTACTCGTGTAAAGGCGTAACATGTGTCGATTTGATTTTTCAAAGGAACTTCATGTTGTAAAGTTTTAACAACAATTTCCGTCTTCTACTTAAAAAATTAAGAACTTCCAGATAAACTTTCACCCCCCAATTTTACCCTTTTCTGGGGAAGTATTCAGTATTTGTTCATACAATTTACTTTTAATTATTTACAGAAACCTAAATAACCATTATAGCACTACTACACTACACTGTATATGTTAATTATGTTGATACCTGTGTACCAATGCTATGAATCTATCATTAATGCTGTAAGTAAATTACGTACAGGTAATCAAAATCACATCGCTGCAGATGATGAACCTTTTCTTCCTACGTTGTTTCCTCCCCAGGAACATCCATCAAACAACAAAAACCTCCATTAATCTACCGCGGTCACTGGTCACGCGCGTCGCCTATCTCGCCTCGCATTTTCTTCATTAACCTGTCCGCCTCTTTTTACGTAGCAGTAAAATGCTTAAGGTCTTTCATATTATAATATTTGCGTGTGTGCCGGCGTAAATCACTGGATTGTCACTGCAGCGGACTTATAATTTTATTGTCGTTGGCTATGTGACACGACAACGCGTCACGCGAGCGTCCAACGCCTCAGCCAACACACGCTCGCATGGATCCAACTTTTATTGTCCCAACTTACTTACCACTTTTCATATAAGATCTCACCTGAGATTGGCCGTCTAGACTCATGGGCGTTCTTTCGTGAGATTAATTGTAATCGTGTGCGGGTGGATGATTAAAATATTTTGATAGCTTCGCGCGCAGCTATGGAAGGTGACGAGCATTTGTAAAAACTTCGAGGTTTAATTATGGTTCGTGAGGCGATAGGCCTGAAACCTTCTACTTACTCGGTGAAGTTAATAAATGACATCAATTATGCCGAATCACTTCACCTAGGTGCAAAGTTTCCGAGTTGAAATGAAGATAACAGTGCACACACATGTTATAAATCATCTGACATCTGACAAGTTCAAAGTAAAACGCAGTTAGGTACAAAGTTAGTAGCTACATAAAACAAAACATTGTACTTTATATAAAGCTCTACTTATTGTTCCTGTTTCTAAATATTATAAGTATTACATAGTAAAAAATCGGCTCTACTAAACAATTATGCTTTTAAATAGTATGAAAATTAAGTCTTAACGCATGGCTATCAAAAAGACTCTTCGGTGATTACCTTATAAATAGATTTACGGAAGACCATCGTAGGCTTTATCACATGATACAGAATAGTAACTGCTGTCACCTTTCTAACCTACGTATGCATATACTTATGCGGCCCTTTTGCATCAACTTATGTAGACATAAAAAAACATTGTGCAAGCTCGACTCGAAACAAGCATGAGAACTTCTTGAGATAGAACAACTGTAGCAGCCGTATTGTGTTTGACTTTCCGATACTAAAAGTGAGTAAGCTGCTCAACAGCGCAAAACAGTTGGAAAGCAAAAACAAGCCGTCATTACCGAAGGCGGAATTAGGTAGGAGGCATTCCTGCACGAAGGAGGGCAGCAATAGCAACTGATAACGTAATAACCCACTGTCTACACGTGGTAATAAAGAAAAGGGTTCTAGCCTGGTCACTTTAAAAGATAATTACTTAGGCACTTTCTGGATAAGTTTGCTACATCGTTGAGCTCATCGAGCCCCATCATTCTATGACGGGGAAGTGTTGGCCCCTATATAAGCTGGTGTCATGCTATGAGAAGGCTGGGTGGATGCGCACTTCACCAGGAGTTCAACAGACTGAGGAACTGGCTCTATAGCCAGTTCCTCAGTCTGTTGCCACGCTGAATAGCTATGCTAATTCGCTGGCCTAAATAAGAGCCAGCCATTGGGGTCACGTGTCTTTAATTAGATTATGTCAGCTCTATTTGACTGCCATTGTGGTCTAATTGTCCGCCTCTCGGTATCAGACCCAAAGGTCCCGAGTTCAATCCCCAGACAAATTTGTACTCAGTTTGGATTTGTAGGGCATAGTTACAACTGGCTATCTATATAGCCAGTTGTGTTCTGGTAGACCTCTTGATGCCAGAACACAAAAATAAGGATTGTTATGGCGCCATACTTAGGTAAGATGGTGGTAGATAGCCAGACGGCCTTAACTAAGCCCTACAAATCCAAACTGAGTACAAATTTGTCTGGGGATTGAACTCGGGACCTTTGGGTCTGATACCGATAGGCGGACAATTAGACCACAGTGGCAGTCAAATAGAGCTGACATAATCTAATTAAAGACACGTGACCCAATGGCTGGCTCTTATTTAGGCCAGCGAATTAGCATAGCTATTCAGCGTGGCAATGCAGCCAGTGTATTGGGCACGCTTCCGTCTGGTACTGGTCTGGAATAGTTGAGTTACCTATAGACCGTTTGTAACGGTCCTTAGGTAATCTGACTGATTCCTTCGTACATAGTTAGGCTAGTTGTACATTTTATTGAATAAAGATATTTTTTTATTTAAAATATATATATATATATATATAGAAACTTAGCTACTATACAAAGTAACTTGGTTACTTTTTTATAATCTGAATTGTCAAAACTAGGTTTAAGGGGTGGGTGGGATAAAGATAAGATAAGGATAAATTTATTTCATAATACATTGGCACGAATTCTTTGTAACATAAAATAGGTACTATCTAAAGATACAACCTACTAATGGTCTACCCGGGAAACGTAATCGTTGAGCTTTAGTCATCGGTTGAATGATGTTATCGCAGTAGGAGCCCTTATATGAGTCCTGGCTGTGACCTGCTGAAGTCCGGCACCAAACAGTTCGCTGTGTTCCGGTAGTGCTTCTGAAAAAGCTCACTCCATCGAAGATCTATTCCTCGCCCAGGTGAGCGTCGAGGTCAAAGATAGTTCAAATAACATTAAAAAAGGCTTTGATACGTAATCATCATCATATGTTAGTCGAATAATTAGATGTGCGATATTCTAATCTAAAGTGTAATTGAAAGTCATTTGCAGAACCAAGTGGCCAACGTCAATAAAACTACAGGCGTCTATCAGATTGAACTTTCTTTGTTCACGCGTAATTAGCAAAGTACTTCATTGTAAAACTTTCACAATAAATTACATCTCAACATATGAGCGTGGTTCTTGAAACAATCGATCCGTTTTATAAAACTCTAAGGGATTTGCATGGTATGTAAATATTTACGATATGAATGAAATGATATAAAATGAATAGCAATGCGTGTCTATTAAACAGACTGCTATTCAGTTGCAGTGAAAAAGTCATCATGATCGTCATAGAATTGTTTTCATTAGTGGTAAGGAATGGAAGTCGTTGCCCTCGTCTGTTTTTCAAAAACAGGCTAGGAGTCCAGTTTTCAAGTACTGAGTGAATTGTCCTTTATACGAGAAAAACATGTTTCGTATTAGGCAGCATCTTCAATTGATTCTTAAGTTAGCTGGTGATCAAATGATTGGTCAAACGACCAATGTAAAACCAATTAAATTAAACACATGATTGAACCATAGGCTGCAAATACGAGTATGTAGGTAGGTATAATAGTGATTCGAATTCGTTACCTCCCTCTTCAGAAATTACCTTTTGGTATCAGAAAAACTCCTTCCAGTGCCAAATCACAATAACAGAAACATTCACATTCACATGTAATACCCAATATAATTAACACCCTTTTATATTCAGGTAAGTACTAATTCTCACAAGGTCGTTTCACGCAGTGACAAATTTCTCTCATAAAACGTTAAACCAAGCTTATATGCCGCAATCTTATTTATGGCACAAGAACGGCCTGATTTTTTAGATAATAATCGGTATTGTATAAAAATAACAGCCTGAATAAATTGCAGACGCGACTTATTTTTTTTTTAATAAATAAGAAAACAAATACGGAACTCTTAATTTCACACAGCGCCATCAAGCCCCAACTAAAACATAGCTTGTAATATAGAAACTAGATTACGGATACATTACATATATATTTATAATGCAACTATTTTTTTGTTTAAGTTGTGGTAACTTCTTTGGTTTTATTGCTATTCTTTTATTGTTTCTATTTTTATTATGTTCTTAATTTTACCTAAACAAAAATAAATGTTTGCATATCCAATAAAAAACTGAGACAAAAACGCATTGAGTCGCCGACAAAAGTCGCGCCTGAAACATTCTTGAATTAGGTACGCGGTGAAGATCGACCAGCCATAAGTCAAAAGTCACGAAGTTAGATTACGGGCTAATTGACGTGACTACGCGCGACGGAGCCTTAATAAGCATTTTTGGAACGATAAAACCACCTATTATCAAAATACTTAACCTATTTGATAAGCTTTGCTATTTGGATTATGTATTGAAGCTTTTAGGAGACATCGCTGTGGAAAAAACGTTTCTTAACTTACTTTTCAATGATGACAAAATACTCAGTAACCTACTTAAAACCTACTTTCTAAAGGAATTTTCAATTTTAAAAAAAAAACTGCAATATAATTTATATTTTCTCAGGCTATAGTTGGTTTTCTCCAAAATAGTGTTGAGTAAATCCAATTCTGATTGATGATGAAATGGATTTCAAATGTCTCCAAGCCGAATTTAAGATTGACAAAAAATGCCTATGAAGTACATGTGTAACAATATTTAGTAAAGTTTAGCGTAGGTATGATACTACCTCCTAGTGGTCCCGGGGCAATGAATGCGCTGACTTTTGATAGCCGCTACCATTGAATTATCACATCACTGGTAGGCGAACATCCTCCTGCCGAAGTCCGGCGCCAAACGTTTAGCTGTGCTTCGTCGGTTCGTAGAAAAGCCAGTGCTTTTTAGGAAAGATCCTCCATTGAAGCTCGCTTTTGCCTATAGTTAGACAATTCTAGAGTTCAAGTTAACCCATAATTAATTAAAAAAAAACACGCTGGGCTGTCTTTGGAGACTGCCGATAGAAGTGAAAACTAATTAACAAAGTGTAATAATTAAAAATAATAATAAAGAAGTATTCATAATCAAGGATTAAAGTTGAAATTGGTCATTTCATCACCTCTTTACAAACCAAAAATAATTCAAAAATAATAATCTAATAGCTCTAAGATACAATTCACAAGAGCATGCGGTGACGATGACGCCAATATCACGCTTTTTGTCACCCAAAAAGTGCTAAAAGCGCCTCAAGGAGTTTTTACTTAGAAAAAACAGTACCTACCTAAATAAAAACATGAATAACTGCACACTTGATTCTGTGTTGATTTTTAGCCGACTTCAAAAAAAGGAGGAGGTTCTCAATTCAGCTGTATATATTTTTTTTGTTTTTTTGTTACTCGATTTCACCGCCAATTCGAAATAGATTTGGATGATTCTTGTTGTGTTTGGTTGGTCATTTTTCCAAGTGGTCTCATAGAATTTTCACCAAAATCGGTACAGTAGTTTGGTTTTAATATTAAAATAACTGGTAAAAATATGTCATCCAAGTAAACGAAATTGCGTATTCTGCTTTCCTGTGGTGTTTACGGTCACTAGAGTAGACCTATTGAATTGCTTACCTTCCAGTATCATCAACATCACTGTCAGGGTTTTGCCATAATCACCACGCTTGGCAGGCGTGTTGTTATTCGCATGAAAGATGATACTTAGTAGTCCTACTGAACTGCCTGCCTTCCGGTAGGTCTAGGGAAGCCCTTTGGCTTCATCATCAGATGACGATGATCACCGAAACTCCGTAAAAAAACTTAACTCCGTAAACAATTTACTTAACATTGTTTGGGCTTAGTGGAATTGTCTTATGATGCATTCTGGCTATAAATGCTGTATACTTGTATCATCATCAGCGTTAGGTACAGCCCATAAAAGTCCACTGCATAGGACATGGGCCTCCCCCATTGCTGAAAAAGCATAAAGGGTTTAGCTATACTCACCACGCTTGACAGGCGTGTTGGTGATCGCAGTAATGATACTTATATACTTTGTTTTTGTAAATACATATTTTCATTCTTTCTTTTTTTTCGTGTGGACTGTGTAACAGTTCTGGTATCAGACTTTACGAGCCGCCACTATAGGCGTCTAACATGGCGGAATTTTGACTCTCCGATATGTTTTTTTTTGTAAAGATATGATTACAGACCAAACAACCAATTTAATTTTTTTTTTTATCAAATCGGTTGAGTTGAGTTGAGGGAGCAATCCCATAGAAATTTATCAAAATCAGTCCAGTAGTTTGGTATTTAAATCAAAATGCAGGAAAACATACATATTGCAATCCCTACACTGCACTATAGTAGGAATTGATTTGTAACATTTCCTTCGGTCATCAGTATTTATCTTCGTTCCCATCATTGCAAAGATATTTCCCAGAATCCCGTGTTATTGCACCCTCACACGACTTTTAAATAGAGTGCCGGAGACGTCGAGGGGTAGTAGGTTTGACAACGAAAAAAGCGAAATATAATATTTTTTTAATAAAAAAAAAAAGTTTAAGAAAATAGAAAGTTTATTGAGCTTACTTGTGTATGAGTTTGACCGCGTTTACCAATGAATGTATCGAACAAACATGTCTTGAGTATTTTCACATGCTGACGTCAATACATTCCATGTCCGTTATGGCTCCCGCTCACGAACGGAGGCCACGGAACGAATCTTTTAATTGGCTTTGGGTATTTCTTTTGTTCTAGTAGGTATTCTACACAATTTATTATTCTATATTTGTACGTACGACGGGGCAGCTTTATCTCACCTGGTTACAAGTTAAGACAAGGCCGAAGGTCGAAGCGCACTTCACCCGGAATCCTTAACAAGCTAAGGAGCTGGCTATCTTACCCGGGGTACATTTTTAATTAAAGAAATAAATATTTTTATGATACAAAGGTAGACGTGCAGTGTGTCAAGTATTTTCTTAGTTAAGTTACTTAAGTTACGTTAAGTTACGCCAGTCAGAAACATCTAGAATATCCGCGGGCCTTCGCATACTTCCGAGAAAATAAGACAACAACAACTTGTTTATCAATAACACAAAAGGATGTTTTATGACCGCCGTGCCAGATTACGCAACAGTTAGCGGCGCGACCATTCCCGCGCCGGAGGTTTGGAGAAACCTCACCACGGCCGTCACAGTCAACGGCAGATCTACAACTGCCACCACGACAAGCCAACCCGGGTCCTTCCGCCACACCTGTGGCGTCATTAGCCCCAGACCTTGCTGCGCTAATGGCCATGCTTCAAGAGCAGGCTCGTTGCCAGGCAGAGCAGGCTCGTTGCCAGGCAGAACAGGCCCACCGTTTGGAAGAGCAACTGCAGCGTGACAAGGAAGAGCAGACCCGTCGCCAAGAGGAGCAGACCCGTCGCCAGGAGGAACAGGCCCGTCGGTTGGAAGAGCAACTGCAGCGTGATAAGGAGGAACAGACCCGTCGCCAAGAGGAGCAGATGGTTGTCATGAAAGATCTGCACGCCAGATTTGGCAAGGAGATCAGAGTGATGAAAGACCAAGTGCATCAACATGAAAACCGCCTCATCGAAGCTGAATCACAGATTATGGACGTGAAGAAAAAGTTGGGAAGCATCAAAGCTGGAGAGGAGACTGCAACTCCAATAGCTACTGCACCTTCAGGACGTGGATTCAAAGTACCGCCATTTGACGTAACATCTTTGTGGTCGGCCTACAAAATACAATTTGAGGCCGTTATGAAGGAAAATGGATAGAATAAAGGTCAGGCGATGACCGCACTTACCTTGGGCCTCCGCGATCAAGCCTTAACCATCCTCGAAGCCCTTGGAAAAGAGGTGATATACGAGTAGCTACTGGAGACACTCTAGAACACGTTTTTCGAGAACAATTAAGGGATCGTGTTCAACGCACTGGTGAAAACTTACAACAGTGGGCCTTGAAAGTGGAGAAACTGGTTCGAAAAGCATACCAGTCAGTACCTGCACTCATCAATGGAAATCTTGTGTAAGTATTCATCGACGGAATCCGTGATTTTGAAGTGAGGGCCTCTGTAAGACTCGGGCACCATGACACGCTGAAAGATGCCTTAGCTCATCCTTTGGAAGTGATAGCTGTAAGGCAAGATCATCGTGCCTAGCGCATCAGGGAGATTGTGGTACCACCAGTTCGTGACCCTTTTGAAGGGTACAGCCCAAGATGCTTCGTCTGTGTAGAAAAGGGACACCTTGGGTCCAGTTGCAGAAAGCAAAGTGCACAGAAAAAAGAAACCCAGTTTAGGTAGGCTGCCGGTAGGCTGTGGGTTCGATTCCCACCCAGGACAAACATTTGTGTGATGAATATAGATGTTTGTTCTGTGTTTGGGTGTTGTATCATATAGTACGTATGTATTTACAAAAAGTATTTAAGTATTGTATCCGTAATCTAGTTCCCATATTACAAGCTATGCTTAGTTTGGGGCTGGATGGCGCTGTGTAAAATGAATGTCCTGTAATATTTATTTATTATTTATTTATTAGTTTCAGGGAAACGAGTAAAAGCCAGGACCGCGGGGTGGGTGCTGATGGCTGATGTTCAAGAAGCCCCAAGGATTTTGGTCTCAGAAAATAATGATGGGAACAGCCTGATCATCAAGGTGGAAGTAAACGGAACAACATGGACAGCGGATCACAAGCTAGCTACAGATGGCAAGCGAGTGGAACCGAAGAAAGGCTGGACACCCTACAGGAATCGTGACTCGTACGGACCAGAGTGCTTCGTGGAAGATTGAAATCGTGGCGGGAAGGGTCACGAGTACAGCGGCTGAGATATTGACTGCACTGCTGATCGATTGGAGCGTGCAGGGGTTAACTTTCATGTCCAGGAAAGCAGAGGCTTTGGAATTGAAAGTAGGGATTTCGGAGACTGTGATAGTGATCTAGCACGAGAAGATGTCAGACCACGGGAGCGTCCGAAACTGAGTTTACAGCGTCGTATAGTGCAACACGACACCTTAGTGAGTAGCAAGCTGGTAGACGGTGCAGATATGGAGGCTAAGAAACCTGTAGAAATAGCCAAGCCGGTGACTTCTGAGAAGAGTTATGAAGCCGTGAAGTTGGTTGTCACTGCTGTTAAAAAACATGAGAATGAAGACCAATGGCGCAAACAATGAGAGAAGTCGAGACTAGTGACTTACGGAGATTGCTGTAGCAGATCCAGGCGTTACGACAAACAAGAGGGATACTTGTGCAGCGACAAAAAGGATCGAAGTGGCGATTTGAAGAAAGACTACAGCCAGGCAGGTCAGCGGGACTTATCGCGAGATGACTTGGATCTTCAGGACTACGATCCTGGGAGAAAAAGGGGGCAATATTACGCCAGTCAGAAACATCTAGAATATCCGCGGGAATTCGCATACTTCCGAGAAAATAAGACAATAACAACTTGTGTATCAATAACACAAAAGAATGATTTATGATTGCCGTGCCAGATTACGCAACCACACGTTTCACAATTTATATATAGTGCGATTATCAATGGAGGAAGCTAAATAAATAAACGAACAAAAAAAGTGATGAATTACGTGTATCTAAGCTGAACCGCGGAAGTTCTGTACTCGGGTGCTCGTAATCAAGAAAGACCTGACAATAAATATACCCCAACCGACCCAGATTGAACTCTTCACAAAAACTATTCATATTTTACGATATATTTTCAATCCTAATGTAGCCGTGATAGTTTATTACGCTATTACTTTTTTTTACTGTAAGACAGGGAAGCGCTTGGCCTTATCCTTGCACTAAACAACTGAACAGCTGAACGTATCTCTAAATGCAAAGACTTGGAATCACCACCCGCGTCGGTATTTCAGTTGTGTTACGACCCTGTCTTAAAGAAGAGCAGCACAAACAAAGCTCCTCGCTCATTTAGAAATAGCCTGATTCAAAAGATTTTTTTTAGATTACTAGGTTAGGAATAATATGTGTCTGTGGTGCGCTATTTTTTTAATAAAAAAACAATAACAAACAAAATAGAGGTAGGTATATGGAAAAGTGTGTTTATATTGGAAAACTCTGTTCTATGTATTTCGGTTTGTATTCATTTTAAGAAAATGTTTTGGAGAGTAATAGAGCTGTGAAAGGACTCGTCGGGGAAAAACTACTACCATAGATACGTATTTCGACCGCCATTTAGCATTGATTCCGGTATGAAGGGTATGGTTACCAGGGAAAATACGGGCACGTGATGCTTAGCCTTCTTTTTACTTTTATGCCTCAAGTTGTCGACCTCAATTGCATGTTATCACCTAGTTACTTAAAAAAATAAAATAGAGTAATCGTAGACAGAAACCACAAACACAGATTGATTTTGTTTCGAACTTGCCATTTCGAAATCAACGAGGAACTACGTTTGTATTGAAAAGCAGGTCTACTGGACCCTCTTAAGTTTCTTGTGAGGGTTCAATGCGGGTGAAGCCGCGGGGAAAATCCAGAGCTTATTTAATACACAAGCTTATATCCAGAAGCTAAGGCATCGTTGTATAGACTTTACCGATATTGTCGATCGTTAGGGCGCGTACAGTGTAATACAGTTTCATTAGCGCTGGTAAACCGATAGCCGAGACCAATTACGTGGTTTTATCACCAATTAAATCTTTACGATGCAGCCATCGCTGGATGCCATTATGTAAAGAAAGAAAATGTCGTGGAACTAATTGCTTTGTTCTGTATTATCTAAGCGAGTTTTACATTTCCGTGTGTTGGAAGTAATCGCAATAGACCTACCAATGCATCAGATTCCATCATACGGGATCATCAATCAGGTTGATATTAAAAAAGTGACAGACACAGATTGTCTGTGTATAGGGCAGTTCAAAATGTCCAATGTTGACATACCAGAACCAAAAAATTTAAAAAATAATTATTTTCCAATATATTTTATACCTATCTATTTGTCAATATTAATGGAATAAGTAGACAGTTATGATTTATATAGTATCAAAAAAAAAAATCAAAAGCATATTCATTTTACTTTGCTTCTTCTTTGTGGTCGGAACTTCATAACTGAAGATTGTGATCACCAAAGGTCAGACTCATTTACAGGCATGGACGAACTGTCTCCACTCTACTACTACTACTCTCTTGTAACTCTTTCCTGCATCGTATCCGTTTTTAAGCTGGTCCGACCGTCTTGTTGGAAATCTGCCGCTTGACCGCTTCGCTTTTACTTGGCCAGCAATGACCAGCTTAGCTAGATTTTCGGCGCCGCAATGTGTCCGACGTAAGGTAGGATACGGCGGTGGCAAATGTGTCCGACGTAAGGTAGGATACGGCGGTGGCAAATGTGTCCGACGTAAGGTAGGATACGGCGGTGGCAAATGTGTCCGACGTAAGGTAGGATACGGCGGTGGCAAATGTGTCCGACGTAAGGTAGGATACGGCGGTGGCAAATGTGTCCGACGTAAGGTAGGATACGGCGGTGGCAAATGTGTCCGACGTAAGGTAGGATACGGCGGTGGCAAATGTGTCCGACGTAAGGTAGGATACGGCGGTGGCAAATGTGTCCGACGTAAGGTAGGATACGGCGGTGGCAAATGTGTCCGACGTAAGGTAGGATACGGCGGTGGCAAATCGGCGTTCTTTGGTTCCACAAGACAGTATCTATGCAGACTTAATCATTTAGATATTTTGTATACACAGACCGGGATTTCACGGGAATTTGTGGAGATGGAAATTCTTACGATTAAGCCTGTAAAGTTGAAATTGAAAATGAAATTAATAAAAGAAATACAAATTAACAGTGTCCTTTTACAAAGTTAACTGTTATCAGATTTTCGACATGTTATTGAGAATCTGTAGAGTTGGAAATCTGTTGATATGGGAATCTATAAAATTAAGAGTCTGTAGGATTGGGAATTTGTAGAGACAAAAAAAATTCAAGGAAATCTGTAGAATTGGGAACAAACCAGGCTGTCCATTGTGAACGGCGACACAATTCAAAACCAAGCGATGACAGTTTTTTCATTTCAGTCTCTCCGTCACAGGTGTAAAAAACACGATTGGTCTTTAATGTAAAAAGGTAAAAAGGTACGCCGTAGTCACGTTTCAATATAAATTAGCTCGCGACCTAGCAGCGTTAAATATCATGTCGTTAGCATTTCATGCTCATGTTGGCACAAAAATGTGAACTCCACTATGCGTGAGCAATTATAAATTTTAACCTAATTACCTTAATCTGATTCCATAACTAAACGAGCCGATGAAAAATCATCGCGAGTGTAAGCAGAAATTGGAGCAAAGGTTGTGATATCTTTGGATTAAATTTCGTGTTTAATAAGTGTATTTGCCACCAGCTTCTGCATACGACTCTGCCCGCACGATATTTGGATATAAAGTCGTTTTTATATAATTTTGTATTTTGAACAATAATTGTGCAAATAATAAAGAACGCCCTTTCCTCATGAGAATGACTCTTGTTCCTTGGTAACTGCCTTTGCGCCATTTCATCTGCCCGGGACATCAGTTAGGGCTGGTGCAGCGGCTGATAAGGTCGAAGATATAAAAAGGCGCAAGTACAGTGGTCTTGACAAAGCTTACCTATTTGAGGCTTTTGGGGTACAGACTTTATGTCCTCGAAAAGCAGGAGCCCTCCGGGCTTTCAAAAATCATGTGGTGCTTCTTATTTAGGCCGGCAAGTTAGCATAGCTATTCAGCGAGACAATGCATCCAGTGTCTTGGGCTCTCTTCCGTCTGGATAACTTTAGTTACCTACAGACCGTTTGTAACGGTCATTAGTATTTTCGATTGCTTTTAGTTTGTTGTTGTCATTTGTATAGCAGAGTGCATATTATTTTTATTTTTTTGTGAATAAACTATGATTGATACTCAAAAGTGTTATTAATGTACTTCGATACTCTTGTTTCTAACAAAACTATTTTATGTTTATTCAGAAAATGAATGGGATAATGAATACAAACAAATCGTAACTTACACAAAACTTGCCTCTTAGCAGCAACTAATGATCCTTTAAAATTAATTATAATGCCGCTCGGACCAAAACAGCCTCGAGACCATGTCCACCAAAACTGAATCGGACAAACCTATAACCTGCTAGAAGTATGGCAATTATTGTATGAAAACGTCGGTTAATAACTGATGAGACATGCGACTGCTTAATCCTACGATTGTGTTTCAGTGAACACAGGCCTCAGTATCGCGTTACACATCAGTAACGATATTCTCCGGCCATAAATTAAATAAAACAATACACAAAGGCTCAAGAGGGTTCGTGCCAAACATATAAACATTTATGTTTTGTCTCAGTGTCAAATCTGAGCTTATTATGGCTGCTGTGTACGGAGAAAAGGATATAAGAGCATTTGAAGTCATAAATCTCGGATTTGGTGAATAATTGTGAATATTTGTGTTCACAATTATTCACAATAAATCATAGTTAATTATAATTAAATATAGCCTAGGTGTTTATAACCATTTTATTAAATGATACACATCGACAACATTTAGGGATTGACATTAGACGGCCAACGATATCTTTTTTTTTAATTGTAGGTACTACGGGGATGTCGGGGCTTTCATCTCACCAGATTTTTCAAGTTATGATAAGGCCGAAGGTAGATGCGCACTTCACCCGGAATCTTTAACAAACTGAGGAACTGGCTATCTTACCCCTAAAATGCCGGAACACCACAATTTATGAATTGCTGTTATGGCGAATTGGGTAAGATGGTGGTAGGGCACCACCAGGCAGGCGGACTTAAACAAAGTCTATACCACCAACCAAACCAAGAATATTGTACTCCCCTTGGGGATCGAACAGGGGACCTCTGGATCTGACAACGGTGGGTGAACCACTAGACACAGAGGCGGACAAAACATATCTAGTTGTAATCGTGCAAGCTCAGACTCAAAATGACGATTCTTCTGTACAACTTCTGTAGATCCCGAGTATTATATAGGTATAAACTTAAACTTCGTATACATTTATTCAATAAAAAGTACAATTAAACTAACTATGTACAAAGGAATCAGTCAGATTACCTAAGGACCGTTACAAACGGCCTATAGGTAACTCAACTGTTCCAGACCAGTACCAGACGGAAGCTTGCCCAAGACACTGGCTGCATTGCCACGCTGAATAGCTAAATAAATAATAATAACTTAAATTGGCGCATGAACCTTATTTTCATAGAACTTTATAACTTGTTTTTTACAGTATCGAGACTCGAGCGCTCATATGGCCGTAGTCTGAAATTATTTTATAATTATAATTTTAGTGTCTGAAAGACTTTAAAATCGATGCTCGCGATTTAAACTCGAGCATAGTTTTTGACATCGGATGCGTTACTTGTGTTCACAAACACAGGATGCTTATTTTGTGAAACTAATCCCTGGACTCTCTAGAGACTTAATTGAATTCGTCCAGTATACTGACGTTTAAAAGACTAAAAAGAAAACCGACTTCATTTTATGAAGTGATATGATACATATGTTGTTCTTCAAATATTTTTCGTTCCAACTGTACTAAAACCATATATTTAGTAGTTATATTCTGAATGGTCCCAAATGCCTGATAAAATTTAATTGAAAAAATGAATCAGTCGATTGGGTCCGTGGTCCCTTTTGAGAGCGGTCCCAAGCACCTACCCGGTCTTCTCCAATGAAGAATATGATACAATTTCGTTTACCTGGATGACGTATTTTTTCCAATTATTTTGATGACAGATGGACGGACAGAAAGACAGACAGACGCGTATATGGGGTCCGTTTTTTCCTTACATTTGAGGTAATACACCCAAATCGCTTCAAGTGTCCCCATAATATTTGAAGAGTTCCTTTGATTTTTCCAGGATTCCATCATCAAATCCTGACCTGATGACAATGGGACCTGCTGTGAAGTATACCCTTTCAAACAAAAAAATATTTTTACAAATCGAGCCAGACATCTTCGAGTAATCGGGGAACATACATACATTTTTTTGAAATCGATTAAAAATAATGCAACGTTTTCAGAATCT
The DNA here is from genome assembly GCA_951394065.1 of Venusia cambrica. NCBI lineage: Eukaryota > Metazoa > Arthropoda > Insecta > Lepidoptera > Geometridae > Venusia > Venusia cambrica. The sequence continues at coordinate 12,867,917 of OX596047.1, read as the reverse complement.
TTGTAACTTCGCAAACAAGTTGGGTACTAGCAAAAAGCTGGAGCTATCAATAACCTTATCATTGATAGATGGGGATCGCCCTTTGTCCAGTGACGGATGAACGTTGCCTCCGATTTTCTATTAGGTACATCGATTTACTTTTCGAATCCCTAGAGTGATAAAAACTACATTATCACACCACATCTTTTGAAATGAATATAAGTGTACTGTATTGCCATCAAGAAGCACAAAGACAAACGTAATATCATATGTAACCTAGGTTTTTTTATTCAGGTACTGTATAAATATTGTATCATATTGTGATGTGTGGCCAAGTGAATGATCACCCACCCGCCTTTCGCCCTGGAGGTTGTGGGTTCAAATCTGCCGGGTAATTATAGTTTAAAACCCAAGAAATGGGGAGCAGTTTGCTCTAAAAACACATTGACGGCTCATTGCGATTGTATTTATACAATCGCAATGAGCCGTCAATGTGTCAAAAAAACCTCCTGGTCTACAACCACTTCTCTCGGCAAATGTATCTGCGAATAACATGTGGAGGTGTGAGCTTATTGTAAATGCGGTTTAAGGTTCTACGGAATTTACTAAATTCCGTCCTATTTTCATAAATTGGTTATTATTTTGAAGCTTTCACAGGTACCACTATGCTTGATAACCACTGAAAGCTACTGGTTACAAGACACAATGAATTAAAATTGATTGATCGACCCTTTTATTATAAGGTTCGTGTCTCAAGGCCATTATGATAATCACACGGCGCGACGCTCGGAAGCGAGATAGTATCGCATCGCGCGCTGGACAATAACCCTAGCATTCTGTTATGATATTTGCATAGTGTTTGTTGTTATTTCTATAATCTTTGGGTAGCATAAATCGATTGATTAGTGATTATTATTGCAATAATTTTGAGAAGATACGTTTTTATCTGTCCAGGGCCCCATTACAGAATGGCCTTTATGGAACACCAAAAGGCACTTATAGTGGACATTCTTCGACGATACCATTATCATTGTGAAGCGAATGGTTTAGTAGTATCGGGCCCTGAGCCTAAACATAGGATAGAATAGCCGTAAAAATTCTCACATACCATCGTCGTAGTAGTAGTTTGGTTTTCAAATCAAAACAATGTTAACTCGTAGTTCGCCCCGAACTGAGATCTCGTGATGAGCTTAGGTATTCAACCTCGGAATTCTTTCTCAAAAAAAACCTTGTTAACAAACCTTACTTACCTTAAGCACTCTTTTTCTCAATCTCTCTTTATTCCTTTGAGCGTTCGAGGCTCTCTCTTGTTTGAAACTCTCATTATATGCAAAGCCAGAATGAGAGCAATGCAGTTACCGTACGTCATAGTGTGTGGGCATGATACAATAAATGAATAAGTCACCACTTGTTAACATGAAGAGTTTGATGTCTTTTTGAAAAGTGCTCTCAAAGCCGTTGCCTACTAAGGCTACTGAGAGCAACGGCTTTGAATGTAGATTTTTCAACCACGTCTTAGCAGTCGTCTACATCTACATCCCAAAATAAATTCTTGGCTTATATCGACATCCTTGGTTTGGAAACCGTATTGAGTGAATAACAAAAATAAATATACCAATTTAAATGAGATTCCAAAACTTTGCCCCGTTTCAATTAAAAACTACCCCTAATGAGGGGAGAATAAACCAATTTTGAAATTAACCGTTTAAAGTAAAATATGTATTTTGTTAATATGCAGCCGATACCCCACAAGCGAAAAATCTTCTTGTCACACCCCTTTTACTCAAAAACTACCCTAGTGTAAAAAAAATGCTTATACCAATTGATGAGTATATATATTATATTATCTGCATATTCAAAATTTTGAATTAATTGTATCAACCATTAAAAAGATATGGGTGCAAAACGGTATTTCTTTTCACCCCAATATCTCAAAAACTACCCCACTTATGAAAAGTCCCCCGCGACAATCAATTTTTATTTATGTTATCTCTTTCCATTTTAAATTTCAGCAAAATCGAATAATCCGTTCGACAGTTATGCCGTCACAAACATTGCCACATACATACAGTGCCGGATTTCCTAACTCAAAAAATATGACATCCAGATAAACGAAATTGAATCATATTCTTCATTGAAGTCGGTTTTATTTTTAATTTTTAAAACGTAATTTTAAGGTGTATCGTTTTGACTACAGACTATGCAAATACAAATATAGTGAAAAAAGTACATGGTAAATTTTTCACTACATTTATCCACAACGCAATTCAATTCAAATTCATTTATTTAGACGTCTAGGTCCAAAGTGTTCCGCCAGCTGGCGTCAAATGTATATGTGCGTGCATCGGCGTCTATGCATGATGTACATAGTGCAAAAGCGCGGGAGCATCATCATTGCCTAGGCATACCTAGAGATAAAAAAAATTTAGAGGTCAAGACATTCCATTTATGTTAATATGAAAAAAGTTTACTAAGAGAATTTCTTGTAAAAATAATTGTTATCGTGACTCTGTTATGTCCTTTGTATATGTAAGCCATTGAAATAAATAACAGCTCTACTATTAGTATTAAGACCACAGGATCACAAAACGTCTTTATGTAGTGCCTGTGCTGCATTGTCGCATTAAGTATAGGCAAGGGAACCTCAGTAAGTTTTATCTTTCACCATCAGTTTTTGTGTAAAACTACCTCCTAAAAGCGATCATACTCGATTTTACTGACTTTCCTATACCCGTAGCCTGACAATAATGTAACTTTATCCCTATATAACCCTGGCAGGCTCTATCGCGAAGGGTCTAGCGTAGGCTATTCAGTGATATGATTAACAATAACACGAGTGAACCGAGGCCTTGAGCCCTAATAGTCGGCAACTAAGTAGAACCAACTATTATTTACGCTGTGGTAAAGCTTAGCCGGTCTATCAACATTACTTCCTATGTAGATCTTTATGGTTCTTCCGCACGCCTTCATAACCTTTGATATAACGATGGACTGGAAGGTCAAAAATATGTCAGAATTGTCGTAAATATAAATGGTTTGGGCTTAGTAATGATATCGTTAACCTAAGTAAATAAATAGGTACGCTAACACTAAGCGTAATGTTGCTGAATTTAGTTTCAGGCTGGGAAACCCAACGTGAATTCCCTTTACAATCTTTTAAACTTCCAAGTAGGTACGAAAGCAGCAAAATCGGTATTATATGTACTCAGTTCTTAGTACTTACACCATTATTCATAATTCAGATGAACCTGTCATATTTTTCCTGTATGTACCTATGTACTGGCGTATCACAATTGGAAACTGGATATTAAAAGCATGAAGCATAGTCTGAGTCATAGATAAGGCTATCTCGCTGAGATCACCGCGTGCCACCATTCTACCTATTTTATGGTTAACGTGAACAAAACTGATACCAAGCCAGTCTCAGCTTTTGTTTCTTTTTTGCTATCGTACGACGGGGATGCGTTTGGCCTTCATCTCACCTGGTAACAAGTTGAGATAAGGCCGAAGGTGGAGGCTGGCTTCAGAACCCACCAATGTCGTAAAAGTCAACTGAGGTGTCTCACCAAAAAACGGCAGTAGCTTATCTTCTGTGTGTTGTATAGCACCTATACTGCAACTATCAATCTGCTGCCAAGCGTAGTAATTATGGCAAAACCTTTAGAGGAATCTCTGAAGAACTGTAGTCTTTAATGGACTATTGTTGTATGTGTGTATTGTACAGGAGATACATTTTACACACGCCATCTAGTCCCAAAGCTTGAATAATATGGGAACTAGATTACGGATATAATAAGATAAGATAAATGTTTATTTGGAACAAAAATTTAATAATAACAAAAATAATAAATAGATACTTTTTTTGTAAATACATACATATCATACAATACAACACCCAAACACAGAACAAACATTCATCATACAAATGTTTGCCCTGGGCGGGAATTGAACCCACAACCTACAGCGCAGAAGGCAGAGCTACTACCAACTGAGCTGTGAGACTTGTTGTATGAACATATTATATCACACAATTTTCATTGATTGACATGTGTTAATGTTTAGGGTCACGAACTCAAAATGTGCCAACGGGACCCCATTACTATGCCTCCGATGTCCGACTGCACGTCCATCCGTCTGTCTATCTGTCAGCAGGCTGTATCTTATGAACTGTAAAAGGTAGACATAGTGTTTTTCTATTGCTGCAATAACTACAATAAAATATATAATATATCTTCTGATTTTATTTTGATAAAGCTTGGAGACGGAACAAGCAAGAAGCCCATCTGATTTTAAGTGCGTCTCTTGCCTATAATTAAGCCTTACTGCGTAGGTGACCTCCACAAAGAACATGGCCTTGCGACACTGCATTGCGCCCGTCAACTTGTGGCATAAAGGTGTTAAGCCTTGCGTGCCCGTAATTTCACCGGCAACTAAAACGCTCAAAACAAAACACAGCCATGCTGCTTGGCGGCCGAAATGGTGGTACTTCCCCGGACGAGTTTTTCACAAGGGGTTCTACTACTCCTTAATGTTCAAACAACATGATTTATGTCTTTAAATGCAGGTCGGAATCCCCGGAATGCGTGTCCGAACTTGGCCGGTTTTTATGATTTGGACAACGGAACCATCATATAGTTAATTAATTCTTATATCGACACGTTTTCCATACCAAATCAAATGCCACAAAGACTCTAATTAATTCTAAATCTGCATCCATTAGGGCGACACTATTCTAACTTCCCCGGGGCATATTTTCTTGGTAATTGAAAGGTTCCGTACAAAAGAAGCCGCAATACTGCGACCCCGTTTCCTTGACTCTGTGCTGGTGTAATTATAGCTCGCATTCGCACACATTATGTGTATGCTAATACTTGTCAATGTTTACCTATATTACTATTGTGTGCAGACACAATGTTCATAAATATCAAGAAGGTCAAGCACATGTCGTACTATAAAAGAATAAAAAAAGTTTGGTGTATGTAAATCTAGGTTTGCATAGCTTTACACAATCAAAATCGAAAGCAAGGCATTATTTTTTTCCGATATAAACCCTCTTGCATATTCTTTACGACTATACTTTTAATAATCAGTGATTTTAGAAAAAGTAAAGAGTTGCAAACTTAATCAAGGTTGTTAAAGGTTTGTATAAGTCCACCTACCACCATTTTACCTGAGTCTGTCGCCATAACAACAATTCCAAACTGTCTTGTTCCGGCATTTAGAAGTAAGATGGCCAGGTCCTCAGACTGTTGAGGAACGGGTGAAGTGCGCTTCCACCTTCGGGCTTGTCATTACTTGAAACCAATGAGATGAAGGCCTAGCGCTTCCTCGTTGAATAATGACAGGCCTCACAGCACAGTTGGTAGTAACTCTGCCTTCTGCGCTGTAGGCTGTGGGTTCGATTCCCACCTAGTTAAACATTTCTGTGATAAATGTAAATGTTGTTTCTGTGTTTGGGTGTTATATTGTATCTTGTGTTAAATTTCCAAAATTAAAATAGTATTCTGTCCGTAATCAAGTTCCCATATTACAAGCTCTGCTTAGTTTGCAGCTAGATGGCGCTGTGTAAAAATAATATGTCCCGTATTTCTAAAATAAAAAAAGACAATCTAAATCGACGACGAGACAACGAAAATCTAAGACTACTTTTGTACTGGGGAGTGAAAATCAGCTGTATTCCGGGTTCCTCATGATTCTAGCATTGCATCATATTGAATTGTTTTACTCATTTTCTCTGTAACATATCCGTGGTCTAGCAACAATGCGTATGGCTGTCGTATCGAAGGTTCTGGGCGCTAATCCCGAGTGAGGCATCATCTTCATGAAGTTTGTTCCCAGTTTGGTTAGGACATTGCACGCTTGAATTACCTGATTTTCCGATAAGAAAGATAATAAAGTACTTCTAAGGGCACGTTAAGGCATCTGACCCTTATGCTGCTTATAGTAGTGAACGCGTAGTGGCGTGGTGGCCACTATGGTGGCGGCTCATAAAGTATCAAAACACACGAAGAAAGAAAAATAACGTTTTTCTGCGGACTGCTATTAAATTTATCCTCATCAATGAAGTTCTAATAACGTAATAATCAAAACATTTAGAATTCTGGGTTTTGGTTTTTATATACCTTCAGTACATAGTCATATGATGAAAAATAATGATAATCTGTGTAATGAAACTGTGAAACATTTCTCACTTTAAAAAATCTTGTTCGCAAAGTCAGAACCACATTTTAAACTGAATTGAGCCTAATAGAAAAAATATCAAAAAGATTATAAGGCAGCTTTATTGTTTGTTGCTTGTAGGTGCAAATCCTTAAGCTTATATCGTCAGGAAATTTCGTAACGTCAGTTATATCAAATCCACAAATCCATAACACGACTTTGATCGAGCTTTACACAATAGCAGCAATCCAACATTGTTTATAAAACTATAGCATTGTTGTTACTTCACCTGTCAATGTGTTAACTACATGAATTTAACGTTGTACTTTAATATTTTCTTAGTTTACGCCATATTGGTTGCCTGTAAAACTTTATAGAGTATTGAAACTCAATCTTAATTGTGCCGGAAAACAATTTGCTACGGAACACCTAACAGCCATTTATCGGCACGTTTTCATGTATGGCTGTTTTAAGCGAACATCTGTTGATGGTCTTAATAAGAGTAAAGGAAAGTAGTTTTTGCAACAACATCAAAAGTTTTGTGAAATGTTTTAAGAGAAAATTTTTAAGTGAAATCTAATTTAGCCGCGTTGAAAGATTTTTAGATGGGTTAAACTTATGGGTTTTCGTCACTGACATGCTAAAATGACAGCGTTACCGACATGTTAATGTGACTCTGCGCCAGACTGGTGGCCGGTGTGGTAAGAGAGATTTCTATTAGTCGATGATTATAAGATTTTTTTATAGTTATAGTATGGTTCTTAAAATTAATTTTATTACTGTACACGTGTTTTCTAATATTTTGCAAATTGATAATTTTAAATAATTAAACATAATTTTATAACATGTATTCGAAACTTTAGTATCTATGTGTGTTTACGGCAATTGTGATACGGCATTAATCTCAAACGGGTGTTCCGATTTCAAACAAATTTAAAATGAAAAGAGATTATATAAATATATTATTTATTTCTGGAACATTTTTAATCGTTTGTGAATTAATAAATATTTAATACCTGTAACACACTTTAAGTCCAATTAGTGTTTCTTGATCGAATGAGCGAAGCGAACGTGATGTCCGAGTAATGTTGGGAAATCCGGCGCTGGCTGCATGTTTATTGATATATGTATGTGGCAATGTTTGTGATATCATAACTACTGGACAGAGTATTCGATTTAATTGAAATTTAAGTGCATAAAGGGATAATATTGGTTTTTTATATGTATTCACAAACATAAAAAAAAATATGTACAATTAAACTAACTATGTACAAAAGAAGCAGTCGGATTACCTAAGGACAAAGAAACGGAAAAACTAATGGCCTATTGAAATTGATAGTTTTTAAAATATTGGGGTGAAAAGAAATACATATATATTTCACCCAAATCTTTTGAAATGTTAATCCGATCGATTCAAAATTTAAACATGCAGAGATTACTTTTATACTAATCTATCGGTCTAAGGATTTTTTAAACTTGGGTCGTTTTTGAGAAATTGGAACGATGGAAGAAGTGAGACAAGAAGATTTGCCTTGTGGAGTGTTATTTGAAAGAGTGTTATAGTATACCTATAGGTAAACTCTGCACATTTTAAATAAAGTTATTACACTATTTAAAAGAGGTGGTTGCGGGTAAAATTCTTGGTATGCATTATATGATATACTGTTAAAGCGGGTTGACTAATTATTGTATTTGTTTATTTATTTACTGAAACCAGGGGTAGTATTGAAATTAAGAGCCTTTACGCGTGGTCCCACTGCTATAAGCCACTGGGGGGTTCATGGGTACATTATTTTTTCCCCGTAGTCCCACTGCACTAGAATGGGAAAACGAGTTATTTCACGGGTAATATCAATTTACCGTAATCCCACTCAAAATAGGATGGAATCATTGTTATCTCTATACATTTCCTATATGAATGGTTTGAAAGGGGATCAATAAAATTAAAATCATGTGAAATGTCATGATGTGTTTAAACAGCCTATTTCGGTTTATTTATTCGACGTACTCAAAAATATTATCAAATTATTACTTTTGGAATGTCATGCAAGCGGTTTGACTGCGCACATCCCACATCAATAGACCATTATTGTTCATCAAAATGTAGAAATAACTTCCATAGAAACTACAAGATTTGGACATATTCACCACGCTTGGTAGTCATATTTACTATGGGAAACGGCAGCAATGTCAAATATAAAGTCATTACAAAGATCTCAAAATAAATTAATTAAAATTATCTACAAATATGACACCCTAACTAGCACACATACCATTTACAAAGCAATCAAAATGTTTAATATCCACCAACTACATACCTATCTCACTTGCATCCGTGTTAGGAAAATAATGACTAATAAAATACATACGCAAATCACACTAACAAAGAAAATCTACACCTACAATTCAAGAAATAAAAATAAGCTAAAAATAAGGAGGCCACGGACCAACTATGAAAGAGAAACGTCAAATAAGGTGCGCAGATTTACCTGATAACATTAAAAACTGCATATCAATGCACATATTTAAGAAAAGATTAAAACAATCTATTTATGACAAAATTTGCTAGCCACACGGAACCAATCATCGCAGTAAAAAAAAGCTTAAACTACTATACCTATGTACCTATTACAATTATTATAGGATAATAAATTTATGTATATTAAATAGTTAAGATAGTAATTTAAGAATATTTTATGCATTCTCATTCTCATTTAAGTGAACTTTGTTCTTTTGAGTAATAAATTCTTTAAACTGATATTGGTGTTCACAGTTAACGTTTATATGCAAAAGAAAGCTGTTGCGTTTTTGGTGAAGCTATGTGGTTGACTGGTATGAAATCCGTGGGCTGGAGTGATATATTTTTAAACTACGACGTCCAAAGCAACGGTTTTGAGAGCTCTTTTATTTTTTTTTACATCATACTTTCATGTTAGTAAGGGATGACTTTTTCACTTATTGTAGTCACAACACCTACTATGACGTATGGTCGCTGCTTTAGTACTTCGAGCACTCAGGTGAATAAAGAAAATTTAGTAAAAGTGTACTCAGAGAAATGTGTAATGAGAACACACTTTTATCGTAGTGCTAACTTTATGACATCTTTGAAAGACCACTGTTTTATCTGTCCATCTAATAATGGTTGGCTTTATCTCTTCCAGGCAAGAGATAAGGCCAACCATTGTTTTGTCAGAGTACATTTTTCTATTCGTTTTGTATTATGTTTTTTGTAAGTGGTGAACAATAAAGGTTTATATATTTTTTTGAGCAGTTATAATTTAGGTTAAACACCTAACACAGGCCAGACATTACGAGATCTCAGTTCGGGCGAAATACTGAAAAAAGAATAACATCAGACGGTAGTATTTTATGTTTCAGTTTTTACTTCTGTCTGCAGTCCCTATGACTGTAATGTGTGTACGTTTCTCAACAAATGATGAAAGCTGTGAGGTAGTCATAATTTCCTGTGCAGTGTAAAACAAAAGAGCACAGCTCGAGACGTCGAGCTCTTAATTTACGAGGGCGCAGTGGCCCCGAGAGTCCGAGAGCTGGCCACATCCTAACGCCATCTGCAGGTAAGTTACGACGGCCGGTGGAGCACGCACCGCGCCGCGCACACAGGCGCGCGCGCACGCACACAGCGCCTCTCTACTGTCCACAAGAACAATCGATCGTAAATCATATTCGATAAAATTATAGGAGGGAACAATGGACGACATCTGCGACGCATAATCTGCCCTCTCACCGACGCAAAGAGTCGCCTTTCACGTGACACCTGCCTCTGTCTGTAACGTAACCCTCCTTCTTCGAGATAAAGTCGACAATCGCACGGGTAAAGACAAGAAATGTTTATTTTGAGAATCAGCTCCCCGAGCCATTCCGATCTTTGCATCGAGATGTATAGAGGCGAAGTTGGTTCATTGCAGTTTCAGTTAGCGTAATTGCGAAATTCACGCTTCGCGGTGCGGTACAAAAATAAGATTATGGATTCCGCTGAGCTCCAGCGTTATTGTGATTCGAGGATCCGTCCGTAGGTATGTCTGGCGGTTTACGACGGCTATTCCTGGAGGAATAAACCCCGGTTATTGAATATTGTTCAGGTTATTTATGGAAGACATCGCCATTGTCCGGAGAGTAAGCTGAGAACTGCTAACCCTGGACTGTTTGTTCAAGGAATATGTTGATTTTACACACCTCATTTCAGTTTGCAATATCACAATTTTGCGGTACGTTTGAGGGTTAACTGACCCTTCTCGTATTGTAATGAGCTATGACCAAATTTTTCAGACTTCAATAATAATTTCCGTTCTAAAGATTCGCTATTTATTCAAATAGACACGGTTATCATCATTTATCAAATGAAAGCGGCATGTTATATATGTGATGTGTTTTCATAAATACCTACAGTCAACAAACTCCGAGAAACTCGTAAGGCTTTGTAAGTAAACTCATTAGCCGGCACAACCACTGACCACATCCAATCACGACCACGCCACACTCGGACATGCCGAGTGCCACACAAAGGGCTACGTTCAGATCAAATTTCCCATCATATAGCTATAGCTACATAAGCGGTAAACTGCCTACAGGGAGTGGCAAGACAATCATAAAATAAAATTCAACGAGTTGAAATTTGAGTTGAACTTAGTGGAATAGGCGATTGTAATGTCGTAAGAAAGTAAATGAATGAGGGTTACAAAAGCGTTACTTTTGATAAGGACATATATATTCCGGAATCTATTTTCATCATTGAGGCGACACGTGACCCAAGGGGTGGCTTTAATTTAGGCCAGCGAATAAGCATAGCTATTCAGCGTGGCAATGCAACCATTGTCTTGTCACTTCCGTCTGGTACTGGTCTAGGACAGTTGAGTTACTTATAGGCCGTTTATAACGGTCCTTAGGTAATACGACTGCTTCCTTTGTACATGGTTCGTTTTATTGTACATATATTATTTTTAATGTTTGCTAAATATAATAATTTGATTTTTCATGAATGAAATATATATTTTCCTTAAAAATTTTCACGGGACATCAGTTACATTTTATTATTATTGATTTCCATTTTCCACTAACATTATATCAAACTTCTAGCACGTTTGTGTCCCTTTCGTTTTCAATCATTGGAAATCCTAAGCATTTTACTATTTTGCTACAGCCTGTACCCACGGTAGAGCAAGGCGGAACAGGTTTATTGGCCTCGTAAACTCAGGCTAGATATTAAAACAGGATCGTGGATAGAGCCTATTATTACGATTGTTTTTAAAATAAAACGTGCATACGTACTTTGACAAACTTGCAGAACTAAAAAAAAGGTAAGAATAGCTTATGGAGGATAATGGAATAAGTCAAATATTATGAGCTGTTGAGGAATAGAATATAGGTACAAAATTTTTGCGTAATATAAGTAATCCCCCAACCCCCCAACTCAGCCCAGTCGTAAAAGCCGATTAAGGGATCTCACCAGCAGAAGGGTAAGCTTCCTTCTGTATAATACCAAAATGACAAACGTGGTGACTAGAGCAAACCTTCCAGCTTTAGAGGAAGCTCTGTCCAGCAGTGGACACTAATGGGCTGGTAATGTGATGTGTGGATAGGGAAAATCGCATAGATATTCCTATGGTCCAAGTTATAAAAAAGAGGTGGACGAGATATTTTTATTTAAATCCAGTTGTTAGCATATCTTATCATTCTGAAATGGAATTCATAAATATTTGGTTTATAAAAATACATAAAACAGCAATGGTAGACGGGCGTGACGAAACCAAATATTCATGTTTCATTTTAATGATACTATAAAAATGGCCAGATACGCTGTTACGATATAATCTTTACGTCCGTATTCAGTAGCTACCTAATACCTATAGATATCTGCGAATGCACATGGATAACGAATAAATACCTATATGATAAACTTTCAACACGTTTTCGACGAGTTTTCTGAGTAACTATAGGTTTTTTTCATGAAGGTTCCACGTGAAGGTTGACATTATTTATACCATGACTAAAAACTAAACCAATATTTATTCTTTGCGTATCAGTTTTTAGTTCTGAAGAGAACAGTCGGTATGTGGACACAAAAAAACTTTGATAAATCATGGTAATAGTACATTCAAATACGAAAATAAATACGTATTTTGACTTGCACTGGACTTTACAGCCGACAGTCAATAGTTTCAGGCAATATTAAGTAAAAACTATTGTCATTAACCAAATAATACGAACTACCATAGAGATAGTAATAACCACAAACAAAAAATAAATGACAGGTCGAGCTCCAGACTTTATCTCTATCGTAGCAAAAAAGCAGTGCTACGCTTCGTAGCGCATCTCTCCGTAGAGGGTCTACGAACAGATAAGAGGAACATCAACATGGTTACAAAGATGAATTTTATTTTCAAAGGGGTATATCATTATTTAAATAGACAACACTAACTAATCATAAGAAAGTATTTACGTATAATGTATGGTAATTCATGATAAGTCAGGATCTGCCACGTAAGTACTTACGTACATAGATGCCTCGCTTATGTTATAAGTGCTGCGACAAAATGTTCAGTTTTCATATGGTTTTCACCGTTTTTTTTCGGGTTGATGTATATATTTAGTTCTAGATCAAGATCAAGAAAACTACAGTTAAAACTAAAGCTATTTTCTGTATCATAACGCCAACCTAGGTAATTACTATTCGGCTAAAAACGGTTAGGTACACGTCCTAAATTAAATCACTATGGCCAATCCGTGATTATTGGGAAATGTTTACTTCATTAGACATTTTGCCTTTAACACACGTGAAATTTGTCACTACAACTCGGCTACAAAACCGGTTAGTTAGTCTTTTAAATACTGTTGTTATTAGATACAGTATCTAATAACAGCAGTCTTTAAGAGACTTTATAATATTATTTAAAAAATATGTAAAATTACACCTAACCATGTACAGTGGAAGCATTCGGGTTACCTAAGGACCGTTACAAACAGTATATAGGAAACTCAACTGTTCAAGACTAATAGTACCAAATGGAAGCGTGTCCAATACACTGAATGCATTGCCTCGCTAATAGGCTATCCTAATTCACTGGTCAAAAATAAAAGACAGCTCTTGGGGTCACGTGTCACCTCAATAAAAAGCCCCGCAAGACTTTTGAATCAAATCCGGGTACCGGCACGCGACAGACCCAAGGTCTCAATCCCAAAAGTTTCAAATAAGAACCGAGAGTAAACTGTCGAAACCAATAATGTTTTCGTCTCTGTTATCCTCGGCCGAATCAGCCACCATCACTACTATTTTAGATATGAATGCTTAGATTTTACACTGCTGTATCCTCATCAACCCTTTTCCATATCCATAAATCCTCATCCTTCCTTATCCACTTAATCATCGCACAAAGCCGAGTATTTCTAAAGAAAGTTGTCGATTTTTGATGCCTGATGTTAAGTGCATCTTTTGCTTGTAACTAGCCTTACTGCGTAGGTCACATCCACAAAGAACATTAACTACGCGGCACAGCATTGCGCCCGTCAACTTGATGCTTAAAGATGTAAGGCTTTACGTGCCCTTAATTTCGCTGGCAATCATACCCTTCAATCCGAAACACAACACTGCCGCTTGAAGGCCGAAATGGGTATGATGGTACTAATTCCTTGTTTGGAAAAAAATATGTGTCTTTCTTTCTTCTTTCTTTCTTCCCGGGCGAGCCCTTTCACAAGGAGCTCTACTACTCTTCTTCTAGCAACACGGCATTGAAGACGACATGTTGTGCCTATCCTAGTGTGGAAGTAAACCTAAACATTATATCTAAACATTCATCTTCCTGCCTTATAATAGGCATTGAATGTTTAGATTTGCCATATTGGTTTCCTTACTGAGCAAATTTTGCATGCTACAAAGCTTGAAGGGAATGTGTCATGATTTATATTTCTGACGTCGTTTAGGGGAAGCCTTTGATCAGCAGTGGCTGAAATGATGATCATAATAACATCACCTTCCACGGAAACTGCACGGAACCGCCCCTAAGCCAACTACACTCCTCGACAAACTTAACCGCGTTTATAAATAAAGAGGTAAAGTGTTCTATTTGTACAATGTTCGCACAACCGTATGTGTATCTATATCGGCTGCCATAAACCGACTCGTAAAACAATGATTGGTATTGCAGTTGTGCAAGCACTGTTCAAAAATACTGTCTGGCTGATAAAATTGTTTATAGAAAAGAGTATAAACTTTTTAATCAAAACCTACCTGGTTGACAGAGATAAAGTTTCAATTACATTTATATGGTTTTAGTATTGAGTGTTAGTTCTTGCACTTATCTAGAAATTGCTGTTTTTTTTCTTCTTTTGCTTAACATGTATCAGATAAGGTATAATTATGTTAGTATAAGAAGTAGGTATCTCAACTAAGATTTCGGCATGCGTAGGTGCATAACACTTTACCATACACTAGCAAGTTTTTTATTGGTGTTAGTCAAATTTGAAAAACGAGTAAAGATATGAAGCACGCTTTTCAAAGAGGAACCTATTTACTCTGGACTTGAAGACAGGTGCGGAAAAACGAAGGCAAGAAGTTTCATTCCTTACCAGTACTAATGATAAGGGTAGAGGCAAATCAATATTTTCGACACAAATATAACATCAACAAGGTCTCGTACCTAAGCTTAGCTTGTTTGTGATGGAATTGCATTTAATAATGCATTTCTTTGCCTCAAAGAAACGAATTTTCTTTTTTCATTCCTTCTTTCTATTATAAATCCTTCAGTTCGTTCAGGAAGCATATTTGTGTCCAACAGTAGTTGGTACGGTGGGCCCTCTGGGGCAGTACGTGTGATATGGATTGTGATAAAACGTATTATACACGTCGTAAAATTATAACCAATGGAATTCGCCACAACTTGTAGCTACTAACAATAATTTTAAATTTATTTGATAGATTTTTTATATTGCTCCTATTACTCCTATTACTAGGCGTACTTTGCTACTAAAGATTTAGTCAGTCAAGGCACTAAAGTAAACCTGAAAAATCTATTTTAGACAAAAAATATATAGGTAGGTAAATGTGACAAGCATGTAACGCCTAATTTCACGTTTATTAATCAATGATTGTATTTTTAAGCAACGATTAAGCAAAAACAGTAAAACGCGAACCCAAAACTGATGAATAACCTAAAGGGTCATTTATCGCTTACAATACGATTTTGTTTGCACTGAAGTCAACATATGTACTTTTTATGTATAAGTAAGGGCCTAATAATTATGTTGTATGAAAATAGCTTGTTTTACTTGAGTAGTACTTACTACTATCTACCGACTCTACTCACTGTAAAATACATTTCTAACCAAGATAAATTCTACTTATAATGGAGTTATGTGTAATTTTCTAAGGAGGTAAATCAAGTTGCAGTAATTCAGTTGGTAGGTACACAACACATAATCGTTACTCTATTTACTTTACGCGCTCAGATACATAGTGAAAAGCCTCTTTACTCATCCAATGACAAATGACATTGGAGGGAACATCCCTCTGAACTATTTTTCCAACCTGAAATAAGCCTACGAGCCAACGCGATAGTACAGGTTATTCTGTAGCAGAGTGTGGAGGATGTCCCTGATTATCTTGTCAGCGGGGGAGGCGCCGTCCAATCACAGCGCGCGCTGAGCGCATCACACTGTCCCTATCTATTCACGTACTGCGCATCTTCTTGTGTAAATACAGTACGAACTTTTCAAATTCAAAAGAAGAATACCTGTATAGACCATGCATGATACTGGCCTAAGTTTTTTTCTCACCGTGCAAGAGTTGAGCCATAGATGCCTTCTGTCTTTAATATTCAGTAGATTATAATTAACCTATGCCAAGCAATTGATACAACGTTGTAAGAAAAAGTATTTAAATCCTGCTAAAATAATTTGTTCGTTTAAAGTGGGACGGAGTTCGCAAGTTATTCACAACGGCCTTAAATAATAGACTTATAAGTAGATTCATATTAGATTCAGTGAGTAGTAGCATCTTGCTATGATAAGATAGCGATCCCTTTGATTCTGCTTCAAACCGTGAAAGTTTCAAACAGCAAACTATAAGTTTAATAGAAACCCTGTTTGTTTTGATGGCTTACCTTGCGCGTGGAGCCGCCTCGCGACCGCTTTCGACCGCATTGTCACAGTAAACAGGACAGTCTCAATTATTAACAGCTGGATCGATGACACACTTCTGTGTTTCAAAATTCAATCAATTTAAAAAGTTTGATGATTGGGTGCGCGGGGGTTCTGTGGGTTCGTCGGCAGTGGCGCGCGGGCGGCCGTGGGGGCCGAACGTGCTGGGATGAGCGGGCACGGGCGTGGGTCGTGGGGCGTGGGACGTGTGGTGAGCGGTGTGTCACGCGAGCGGTCGCCGGGACACTGCTCAGCTCACGTGCCTCGGCTCGACCGCGAGGAAAGCAATTTTCACGCGGGAAAATGACCGCCCGTCTCCACCGCGGCCATACGCTGACTGTCACTGGCTGGGCGTGCTTGCGACATAGGCCTCGCACCCCCTTCGTTACCTTAGCACATCGAGCAGCCTGAAACACGACGTTTTTTATCAATGTTCCAATTACCTACATTGCTTGGTGTAACTTATAAGCGGCTATGAATTATATTATCCTAGCAAGCTTTTTGGATTGACATATTGTTTGGAAAGACGTTCGTCTTTCCAATAAGTTCCAAGAGTGTAGGTATAGTCAGGATAAGAAGGAAAATTTTCTATCGCTAAGTTCTTGAAACAGAATAATATAGGTATGCCAGAACTACCGTACTGTACCATAAAATACTGCATAAACTGTTATTTGGTGAAGGTTGATCTATTTTATTTCATCCTAGGCTTCCTAGGCATATTTCTAGGCCTTAGGCATCCCAGGCTATCAATAGCTCTGCATTGCGGTGGTGAACAAATGGGATTAATTTCACACAGCTCCATCTAGTCCCAAATGCTTGTAATATGGGAACTAGATAACGGATGTGTAATAGGTAGGTACTTAAATACTTCTTTTGTAAATGTATAGATACTTTTCATACAATACAACGTCCAAACACAGAACAAACTTCTATATACATTACACAAATGAACCCACAACCTACAGCGCAGAAAGCAGAGCTACTATCAACTGAGCTGTGAGGCTTGTTAAGTTTACTAAGAAATGCGACGACTCGCAATATCACCCATTTATAGGTCAAAACAGGGATAAAAAAGTACCTATTTGATTCCAAAAGCAACATCATCATCTTCCAGCTCACTACCCCTAGGTGGGGACGACTCAACATGTTTTCTTACTACACCACACGGCCATGTTGTAAGAATATTCGCTTAAATTATAAGACGCCTGACTGACGTCTATTCTTCTTAGGAATCTTCGTTTCGAAAGCAACATTCAAATCAATTGAATTCAAATTGTCAGTAATTACTTTAAATCAGAAGAAACCTTTTCCACTTCGAGGATTCACCTTGGGTCACTATTACGAGCGTGGATTTTTTGAGGATCACTTTCGAGGATAACCATAACCTAAATCAGAGGCATTATTGATTTAGAATTAGTGATGTCTCATCCGTATACGGCGCATTCCAAAGATAACCCATCAGGTCTTTTTAAATTCTGTTACATTCTGCCGGTTCAAGAAAAAATCAAAATACATTTATTGACTGAACAATTTAATAAAAATGAAATATTAGTACTAGTGACACATAAAATGATCACTAGAAAAATAACTCAACGGAAATATGATATTCCTAAAGCAAGCAATTATTACGGTAGACGTACAATTGAATATAGTATACCTATGATCAATGGGATGACCCGTAAAACTTTAGATGATATAAATTATAAGAACTGTAAATATATATATAAAAAATATTTCTTAGACTCCCTATATTAATCAGTTAGGTATAAAGTGAACAACCTGTATGTGCAATTTCGTGTTTGTTTTATGAGTTGTATTTTTGTGGATAGGAACATGTATTTGTTTAGCTTTGTTTTTTGTTATAATGTGTTCTTTGCTAGTAGGTAAGTTAGTAGTAGTATTAGTATTAGTATTAGTATAAGTATAAGTACGTAAATATTTAAGGAAGAGTGTCACAGTGGCGACTAAGGATGCTAGCACAAACCAATATTGTTTTTTTTAGTGTCTACATATTGTTATTGTTTGTAAACTTTTTAAATAAATAAATAAAAATAAAATAATTCAATACGTGACACAACTATTTTTTCTATAGCGCAATGACCTTCACTGTCAGAAATGTGCACATAAACTTTCCGAAAAACTGAAAATTCTATCGGTATGTCCGGATTTTAGCCCACAACCTGTTTAACAAGCGTATATATACCCACTGATTATTTAGCTCTGCCTATTAATAATTTCAAATTAAACTAGTAATTTGAATTGATTATCACAAGCATGCTTTTGATCGTCGACCTTATACCGTCACTAGCATATGCCCGCGGCTTCACCCGCGAGGTACCCGGATAAAGAGTAGCCTGGGTATATGTTTTCCAGAACAATACATAACATGGTATGTACATCGGCATAGAGTATTACTTCTTTTTTCTTCTTTAACAAGCCTCATAGTTCAGGTGGTAGTAACTCTGCCTTCTGCGCTGTAGGTTGTGGGTTCGATTCCCACCCAGAACAAACATTCGTGTGATGAATATAAATGTTTGTTCTGTGTTTGGGTGTTGTATTGTATGATAAGTATGTATTTCAAAGAAAAGTATTAAAAGTATTCTATCCGTAATCTAGTTCCCATATTACAAGCTATGCTTAGTTTGGGGCTAGATGACGCTGTGTGAAATAAATGTTCTGTAATATTTATTTATATTTATTATTAATAATATTTATTTTATAGATATAATAATTGTAACAATATAGAACTTTGCTCATAGCTATTGCTAGCATATTCTATTGCTTTATCAGCGCTGAGTCAGCGTCAATTCTAATATAGCCACTGGCATCTTTTGAAAATCAGCTGGAATCCTCACTTAACTCCTCCGAGTTTATTTCCAACTCTTGAACATGTGAGGTGAGGGACGGTTGCGAGCTTGCGATTTTTTGCGTGGCTAATTAACAGACACATATGTGACAGACAGACAGGCGGACCGGGCGGCAGTAGAGGCTTAGTAATAACACGATACACGTGTAAATTATTTAGACTTGAATACAACATTTTGTGAATGAACATATTGAATAAAAAATGACATGCCTTTCCTCACCCTCTTGAGAGTTTAAATTCCTACAACACCGATACACGTTGAGTGAATTTCCAACCTACCACCTTAATAATAAATTTCGTGATTTAGAAATTGAAGGACTTTCCAGACACAACTTGATCCCCCTTTTCACCCTTTTGGGGATGGAATTATTTAAAACGCTGAAACAACTAATTTTAAGATCCTGACTTCAAAACTGACGGATTTTCATACGCACACTGATTCCCTATTTAATCCCCCTTCAGGATTGATTTTTGCAAAATTTCCAAGTGCCTACTCTACCCTTAACATATCTACATTTAAAAAAAATCAAATTCCATGTCTGTAGGACCAGCAGTTTATTCTGTGCGTTAATGTATCAGTCAGTCAGTCAATCATTCAGTCAGTGAGTCAGTCAGGACTTGTATTTTATAAATACAGATCACCTAAATATCGATTACATGAATTATTCATGTTTGAAGTAAACATCCATTCTTAGATTTTGATTTGTTTGTCTGGAATCGCTTTGCTCCATCTGTATGACGGAATGGCTCCCAAGAAACGGATATTGTAATGTCGCTTGTCCAGCAGCAAGATGGGCCGACGAAATTACCAGCATCGGAAACTTCATCTGGATGAGACTGGCACAAGACCGCTGGGCGTGGAGCAGCGGATGAACTAGAGCTGCGGATGATGATGATTATGATGATAATGTATGGATGTTCACATTTTCATACACCCTTAGGTAGATGTTGTAAGATTTTAATCATTGTATTATTCATTGGAGAATACTTTAGTGATATGTATATCGCTTTCCGGGTGATATTTAGATGAGATAATACATAGCAAACCAAACAATACCTACTAACTGAATAATTCACCTCAAATAAACACAGCCAGCTGTGTTGGTACTTTGTTCAATTAGCACGTAGCTTTGTCTACGAATCTCGTAGACGATCCGCTACGAAAATTCGAGAAGTTTTCGTAGAACATAGAGGACGCACCCCCCTTCCCACCCACGGAGGTCAGTGTGGGGGGTAGGGGGGAAGCCGTAAATATGATTATCAGCGGGGGAGGCGACGAGGACTAATCATATTCTATGCAATTTACATAAATATTAGCGTGTTCCGTGACACACGACCGGCCGGTCATTAGACGTATAACGAAGTCTTGGCCATACTAACTGGCTACTAGGCTACGGCATAAGGTCGATGGTAGATACCGGCTTGGAGTCACTTTGTCTTTTTTATGATTAATGCCAGGGGTTGATAATGAGGAAAGAATTTCGGTGGTGTTTGTTTTAGTTCTGTAACAATAGCAACTCAGGTTGCTTAGCATTTTTTTAAACAAGGTCTTGGACAATAAAAAATCCAAAAACATTATCAAGATGCAAAATACAAATTATGGCATAGACAAGACATACTTTAGTCATATTTATTCACATTACAACATAGTAAACGGAAAAACGTGGACAAAACATTTTGTAGAAGAAATGGTCACCAACATTATTAAACACAATAAGAAGTACTATTTATACTTATACTTATATTTATTATACTATTTATGTATACATACTAAAATAAGGAACAGCTTTTTATTTATATTTGGGGAAATCGTCCGTGTTTCGTTGTAACGTGCTTACCAAGAAGAGGTTTAACTGTGCTCATCTTTATTTTTTATGGTTTTAGGCAGGTCGCTGAACGTCGAAACGTGTAGAGAAAGAAAAAAATAAAGAAAGAAAGAAAGAAGGAAAGGAGACGGAACAAGCAAACAGCTCATCTGATGTTAAGTGGAACTCTTGCCTTACTGCGTAGGTCATATCCACAAAGAATATATCCTTCACTTCTACCGTTAGATATTAGATGAAGGCTAAACGACAAGCGTGTAACTGATTGCCGAAAACTACTATAATTATTTACTTAACAATATTTTAGATTAAGCACTAACATTAACATAGCGTAACAGGCTTCTTACTAACCAAAAATATTGTAAAACAAACAGCAAAGGCTTTTTTTTTGTTTAAGCGACAACCCCGCCATAATAAAATGCAGGACAACTATTAATAAAACTTGCTACACATTGAATACCCCTGTGCAAAAGCCTTAACTCGTTGGGTGCTGAGTCTCTCTATGAGGCTGTCCAGCCACAAAGATCCCCGTATGTATTTTCCAGCACCCAATGTGTTACAGTTAGTTTGGCAGAAAAAGCAACGCGACACAGAATCTTTATCCGATTATATCTACTAATCTA
Source organism: Venusia cambrica (assembly GCA_951394065.1). Taxonomy (NCBI): domain Eukaryota; kingdom Metazoa; phylum Arthropoda; class Insecta; order Lepidoptera; family Geometridae; genus Venusia; species Venusia cambrica. Next base: position 12,846,318 of record OX596047.1, on the reverse strand, counting down.
ATTCTAATTCTATTTGGGGGGTGGAAATATTCTGCACTGACGTCCCGCACTGGGGTGTATTATGCATTGCCCCCCCTGCAATCCCGCTGAACCCATCCAGCCCAACTCCTTGAAGTAACGGAGAAGGGTCCTGGGATGCCGACAGCATTGCTCCTGAGTACTCGATGTGGCCGCTTGTTCCCCAGCAGGTGGGTCAAGTAGCTTTTGTAGACCAGATTTCACTCTGGCTTCCCTTGTGGCGGCGCAGTGAATGACCACGTGCTTCCGTTTCCCGTTACTTCTTGAAAACATGCGCGACATAAGCTGGTGGTTAAGTTCACAATGTCCTGTAGTCGTATAGTCTCCTTAGCTGCCAGGAGCAGTCCATCAGTTTCGGCTTGAAACGCCGCGCGCCGTCGCGGTACTGTTGAGATTATATCTGCTAAATTTCATATGAATCTGACATGCCATTTCGAAATAAAGCTCAAACTATGTTTCGTATAATGATCAACTAGAGACTTAATTTTCATACAAAAGCATTTACTACGAGATGAATGCTTAGTACCTATGCTTATTGTGGTCCAAGTGTATTCCATTGAAAATGCAAACCAGTCAAACCAACAAACATCAAATTTCCGGTTAGACAACATCCACAATCGCAACCCTTCCTGTAACCGCAAATAATCAAGAACAAAAATTCATTATTAATTGCTACACCTTAAACGGAACAGAATTTACCCTTCCCATAAATTAGGGGCCAGATGTTCTTTACAAACCCCAAATATCTTGTTAAGCCACCCACAGACCACACAGACATCTCCACACTCGCAAAGGAAACTATACCTTCCCACTTCAGCTGAAAATTGGTTTTCACTGAAACTGGTTTAGACTTGGAGTTTCTTCCTTTAGTATATGGCTTGAAGATGCTCTTTCGTTTCTGAAACGTCGGCACTCTACCGACTTCTTGCCACTGAATTTTCAGTTTTACTCCTCAAAATGTAGAATTGTATTCATGTTGGTTTATTTCGGTTCATAGAGCCTTACATTATGAGGGATGGGTGATATGATATCACGGCGAGACAGAAAGGGATAGTAGCAGGCTCCTCGGCAGACGTCGCGGTTGCTATGGCAACACATCGATTCAAGCTCCCTCCGCAGCCTCCAACGTATTCAGGTCATCAGAATCTGGAAACGGGATAGAAGATTAAGATTTAATTATGTAGCCTTTATAAATGACCATGGATTGTGACGAAATAATATATTATAATAACTTTGAAGATAAGAAAATGTTATTGGGTTGGGAGGTTCAAGGTTCGAATCCTAAGTATTATTTATTATTTATGGAACGATGCTGCTTGACAGTGTGGCAATGCTGCATACTGTCGCATTTCCGGCATTGCCGGCTTTAAAGTATTTCGCCCTCGGATTCATTCAAAGGTAAAATAAACGTAACTAAATACCTACCTACTTGCGTATTCCTACATTACCTTTACTAATATGATTATGTTACATAACAGCATGTAGCTTAGCTACCCACATAGCATAACCACTTCAGCAAATTGACTACTTGGCCCCATTTACCTAAGAGAGGTGCGTTTGATGTTTCAAAGAAACGACCCAATACTTATCTCAAAGACATGTCACGAGAGTTCACAAGCCACTGGCTGACAAAGGCGAGGGTCCAGACCCTCAAGTAGACCTAATAGGGCTACTTGAGGAAGTACCGACCTTTGCTTTGACGTCGAGAAATGGAGGTAATTTTATAAGAATTCAGGTAATATGATAAGGTCAGGGTACTGGATAGCAAGCAAACCAATATATATAGACATGAGTCGCTTGTGAGATTTAGGTAACTAAGAAGGCCTCGGAGGTTATTTCAAAGGTAATGTCCGATTCAAATGAAATTTCATCTTCAGACCCTCTGTCGCAGGCTGGCGCCAAAAGGTTTAACGTGTTACATCGGTGTACGGGAGAGCCAGTACCTTCTGGGAAAGCTCTATAAAAGACCTCGTCCTTGTTCTAGGTTTGATCTAGATAAGAAAGAAGCCATTTTCTAAAAAAAAACATAGGACGTCTGCCTACTTTTTCTGTACAATTTTTACACATTTATAATGCCTCACGAAGGCTCAATGTAAAAAAACTGTTAGAACCCTCTCTAACGAGAACGAAAATGTTTTAATCCCTGGTATTTAATCTATCTCTCTATCTATACATACTAATATTAAAACTTTATCAAGAAGAAATCTGTTGATTACATACTATACATTTTGAAAATGTTAATAGGAGGAAACGCTATTATCGATACAAAAACCATAACAATTTTAACATGTTTTGTATGTCTGTCTGTCTGCCTCTTGAACGCACAACACGCTGAAACTATACTGGATGGATTTGAATGAAACTTTGCATAAAAATGATAATTGGCATAACTTTTTATATCCCATAATATTCATAAAGAGCCTGTACCTTATTAACTTTTTACTGGAAAGGATTTGCAACACGAAACTTAGTGTGAATATTCTTTATGGTGAACGATAACTATATACCTACTACATCAATGTCTTTAATTTAGAGTAGTTACAATATTGCGTTTGGCTTGGTTGGTGGTAGGACTTTGCTTTAGTTCTCCTGGCTAAATACCCCTATCACAGCTTAGTCTGTCGCATAATAACTAGTAGTTCGCACCGAACTGAGATCTCGTGATGAGCATAGGTACCACGAAATTATTTCTCAAAAAAAAACACTCTTTTTCTCGATCTCTCTTCCCCTGAGTGTTCGAGGATCTTTCTTGTTTGAAACTCTCATTATATGCAAAGCCAGAATGAGAGCAATGCAGTTACCGTACGTCATAGTGTGTGGGCATGATACAATAAATAAATAAGTCACCCCTTGTTAACATGAAGAGTTTGATGTCTTTTTGAAAAGTGCTCTCAAAGCCGTTGCCTACTAAGGCTACTGAGAGCAACGGCTTTGAATGTAGATATTTCAACCACGACTTGGTTCAACAATACACCATAGTCTACATCTACATCCCAAAATAAATTCTTGGTTTATATCGACATCCTTGGTTTGGAAACCGTATTGAGTGAATAACAAAAATAAATATACCAATTTAAATGAGATTCCGAACCTTTGCCCCCCTTTATATGAAAAAACTATCCCTAATGAGGAGTGAATAAACCAATATTGAAATCTGCCGTTTAAACCCCCCATTTTATATGATATTGTACATTTTCAAGATTTCTATTTTATAACCCCTTTTTACCCCTTTTGCAACCCTTAATGTCTACACAGGGGTGGTTTCAACAAATAAATAAAGAGTTAATTGTGACGATCACCCCTTCTAACAGTATCCTACAAGACATACGAGATACATAGATAGATAGACATACGTTTTACCCTTTTAACGCACCCCTTTGCTATAAAAACCACCCCTATTAAAAAGTAAAATATGTATTTTTTTTAATATGTAGCCGATACATACATAAATATTTTATACAGTGCCGGATTTCCTAACTTGATAATTAGATGAGATGAAGGTCGCTTCCTCATCGTAGGTACCTACATAAAAAAACAGTGATATCTTTATAGACAATCATTGTTTTAAAGGCTTTAAAAGAAGCCAATAAGTATTTAACAAACCAACCTAATCAGATACAATTAATAATTAGTATTTACCTAGAGGTATAAAAGGGTTGACTTGAAATATGAAAAAACCCCCAGTTGTTTCTTCAAAATGTTTGTAGTGTAGGTACCTATAGCTAACCTAAGCTTGGGACCGGTGACCGAGCTAAGAACATTTTTTTTCCATTTGAAATGGGTGAACTCTTGAACTGGGTATAACATTGGCCATAAACACCACACGAAGCAGACAAAGAGGCGCATTGAGGCTCATGAACAGTGACGAGACCTTTCTTTATTATATATGTAGGATGAACCCTGAATCTCGAGGCTTGCCCGGGCAAGAATAAGGTATTAAATGGAGCGAGTCTTCTCAGAAAATGCTTTCCTCAACAGTGTGCATATAATGGACTGAAATGATAGTGATGAACTTAGAACTTTAGCTCAAATTAAAATGCGTTTTACATTTATTGAACTAGCTGACCCCTAGTTTAGTAAATATAAAACCCCTCATCCAGGAATAGCCAGTAGGTAGGTACCTACTCTCCCGCCAGCAAGTCGATGAATATGTATTACTTGGTACACATTAAGTACCTACCTATTACCCTATTACATACTAAGTGTACCTACGCATTCCCTCTCACATTCTTTTATTACCCCCATTTCACATCTGACAATCACAATTTAACACGCAACACCCTCTATCCCTTATTCCAGTTATTCTCCTGATGATACTCATATGAGACTGGTGATCTCAGGAGAATATATCAATTTCTATCTTCTTACACATCAAATCATACTCATTTATCACATATACACATCACACACACATCTTTGGTCAAGCTATGACACATCTCTACCCTTATTTTCAATGGATAATATTATCCACACTAGCTTTTGCTCGCGGCTTCGCTCGCGTTAAGATTTAGTGTAGTATTATTATTAATTAGGTATAGTTATTGCTGCTTTACTTTTGTTAAGCGTGTGTAAAAAATTAGGGCCTACAAAACTTAAAAACGACAGTACATTCTTCAACTTCTCCATTTACGTTCAGATTTTCTTTAGCAATTTTAAAAAAGTCTAACTGACAAAACCTATACTTAAACCAAACGAAAGCAAAACAAATTCCAAATACAAAGCAGAGTCTATAACCGAAACAAAACAAAATCTTAAAATCCTTTCTTAGGGGATGCCTACGTCATAGTAGCTTTATGCATGCAAAGTCTCAGCCCGATCGGTTTAAAATTGATTAAGTTTCATACAAACTTTCATCCCCTATTTTATCCCCTTGGGGGTAGAATTAATCAAAATCCTTTCTTAGCGGATGCCTACGTCATAAAATCTACCTGCATGCCAAATTTCAGCCCGATCCGTCCAGTGGTTTGGGCTGTGCGTTGATATATCACTATGTCAGTCAGTCAGTCACCTTTGAGTTATATATATTTAGAGAAGATAGCCTCCTATGCTAAATTTATAACAACTTCTCTTTTTGAACCGTCTATAGCAGAGAAAGACTTTTATCATACAGCTGCGTTATCTAGCTAGACAATGCGGAAAAGTGACATCTATCGATTTACTGTGTAATCATACAGTGGACTATTTTAAGCTTAGCATGGCCAGAGAAAATTAAATACGCATGGCATTCCTAGTTTGGAGTAATTTGCCGTCATCAAACTTCGATATTGTACAGTACTCCATCTACTTTGCTTATTTGGAACTTTTTATGCTACGTTTCAGGAAACAATTATTTACATAACCAGGAGATGGCGCTTGTAACGCAAGCGTATTTTACTGACTAGTGCTGTGCATTTGTGATAATAATTTTGTTATCCTTTTTGTACCTACATTTTAGATTTAGTTATGTACTTGAAACGTTTTTTTTTTATCGTTTGAGGATAAATGAGCGTATTTAATAAATAACTATCTTAATGTCCTAATTTTAACCTAATTATTTATTCTACTACACAAAATATAATTGACATTTCTAAAACAGCCCATGGATCTCCGACCATTCTGCCAAAGCTGATTTTACTGATTGTTATATTTTAATATTATATTAAATAATATGTGTGGGTATTACATACAAAAATATTGATGTGAACATTCTTATGAACACATTATAAAATATACATAAATTGATTTGTCATAGATGGTACTTTTTTTTTAAAGGATACTGGCCTGGTTCTTAACCGGGAGGGCGACAGTGGACTTGGAACTAGCGCGGACCTGTAAAAAAGATGCTTTTTGTTTTTTTAAACGGCAACATACTGGCCTGGTTCAGAACCAGGTAGGCGACAACTTTGCGCTGAAGACGCTAAACCCAAAAATTGACTTTTGTGGCAACAAGGACATCACCATTACTTAGGTAAGACCCTCGGCTTGGGCTGTTGCCATTTGGTGGGGGGATATGAATGGCCGAAGGCGATACCGAGGGTAACGAGGGGCTTTGAGGTAGAAAGGTTCATCGACTCCGCCTGTGGATTTGGAGTATCTGTGTGACGAGATAATTAATTAATGGATGCCGTCACCCGGAGGTGACCCACTCAACACCGCTAACCCGGAGGTTGGCGGTGTTGAGTCGGTCATCCGGGTCTCCAAGAGGGTGTCTTGGCCTATGGAGGGACCGATCAAACGGCTGATCGGTTGGGTAGGTAGGACTCGTATCAGTGGATTCAGATGATTAAAATGTATAATCATCCAAATCTTCTAATGTTCTTGTTAAGTGGTGCATCCCTACAAATGTCAAACTATGAAACTGTTTTACCGACGTAAGCGAGGCGGAGGATGAGATGGACGAACGCCGTTGATTGACGCATGCGCGTCACTCATATAATTTTTTCTCCTTTTCTATTGGTTAGTTTTGTGAATTTTGTGATTCTGATTTTGTGTCAATGTTCATGTCCCGAATCCCAGTCCTAGCTTGTTATACCCCTCGCTTGTGAATTTTATCATTTTATTTATTTCTATTCAATAATTTCGTTTAGTTCCGTTTGATGGTAGAATAAGATAATAATATTTTGAATTGTGATGATAAGTGCTGTGATTAAGTATACTCAGCGTCGGCAATCTAAAGCGGCACCGTGGAGTCACGAAAAAGAAGGTAGGTAAAGTGTTTTCATTGTTTTGGCGTTGGTTATGAGGATTTGAACTTTACAGATCGATAACAATTCACATGGTACTGTTTGTTACTGCTGCTTATAATGAGCGAGTATCTACCTACGTAAAGCAGGAAATTATATTTAGCAAAAGAGAAAAAAAGTTCCCTATCCCACTCATCGTGGGTCGATACAATATTCAAAGCATGGTATCTTTACTACCTTTGCCAAATTGAATGTACCTATGCTCTTCTTTGTTTTTACCTGATATTTCTAAAGAAAAAACTGCTGTCTTTCTATAAAGCTTTTGATAAGTATCAAATCAAAAAATATTTTGCATAGGTATTTCTATAAAGTAAAACGAACTTATGTGTACTTAACTACCTCCAATGTTTCTTTTGAATTGAACATGCCATGTCCAAATTATCGAAAGACTTTGCTTGTATGGGAGAGTACAGGGCCTTCTTAATTCTGAACACTTAACTGCTCTGAATGCTAAGTGTGTCCCTTCTAGGATTACATGCATGTGTGTGACGCTATCAACAAGATAAACAAAACTTTATTTCCTTTTTATTAAATGAATTAATTCATTGAGTACCTGCCTACCTATCTCATATATTCTCATGTTTATATTTCAAGAATTTGTGTATCTATGTGGTCCAATTTGCTTTGAGGACCTAGAGCAAGTCCACTCAATTTATACAAACTGGTATATAAACTTAAAATGTGAAGGTCTGTAGGTTGTAAGGTTGCTTAGTAGGTATAGACAAATAGTTATACTACCAATTTGATCAAATGCATCCATTTTAGTCATTTAAATTCAAAGTTACAAAATGTTTTTAACATCAAATTGAAAGGATTTTTTCAAGGTCTATCGTCTATCTGTAAAACCTATAGCTAAAAACCAGATACATATCCCTTTAATGAATACAAGCTAGAAGTCTTCAATGTCCACTCTCAGAGCAAGACCACACTTTACTAACTCTATTACTTATCTGATATTAATCTGGTGATATAATATGTATTCTTCAAATTTAGCTGGTTGTTATAAGCCTCTCAGCTCAGTTGGTTGTAGCTCTGTGACTTAATTTAATTGCCACTTAATCTACCTAATTCAAATTATGAGTAGAGGCAACCAACCTGCTCCAATGTGCATTGTCCCCTGTAGTTTCAACAAATCCTACACCAGCTAGCCCCAACATCCAGCTTCTTGGAAAACTGGAGCAGAACTTTGGCTTGTTGTGGAGTTTATTTGACACCTGATATGCAATGATGATGATAATGGTTTGCGACATTGCTTATTCCAAGCCTAGGCCATGTATTTCACTAAGGTAGCTGAGCAGTGCAGGATTGCATGCTCCATTGTGTCCTCTTCCTTTCAACATCCATAGTGCACTGTCCGTGACACTGGTAGTTTTGAATAGGTAGTTCAAGTTGCAGTGTCTAGTGGTGATGCCTACTATTAGACATAGAACATTCATTCATGAGCATTCTTATTTTCCTGTTTGCACCTGGGAACATCATATTTCTTTTCTACAGCTCTTCCTTTGGTCTCAAAGCTTTTTATGCACTGTTGCTTTAATATGTTCTTAATTTCTAATGTGGATGTTGATTTACCACCTCTGTGGTTAGCCCAACAGTGTCAGATCCAGAGGTACCGGGTTCAATACCCAACGGGAGTACAATATTGTACTTGGTTTGGTTGGCGGTAGGAACTTGTTTTAGTCCGTCTGGCTTCCTACCACCATCTGACTGAATTCTGTTGCCATAAGAAAAATTCTTAAATGTTTGTGTTCTAGCATTTTAGAGGTAAGGTAGCTATTTGGACCTTATGCTCTGCATCAAGTTCACTGAGTGCCCCTCAGCAACGTTTTCCAAACTTGTTCGAATCTGCGAAGTGCATTTATGACTTGGAATTAAATAAGTTGCAATTGTTGTTATGCGTCTGAAGCAGTCAGTGCAGACATTTGCTGCTAGTGGGAGCTCTGTTGTCTCTCGTTGGAGATTTGGTGTCATTCCATTTCATTTTTATTTAATTTCCACCTGGGGCAAACATTTGTATCATGAAAGTATGTATTTACAAAAAATACCTGCTTAAGTAACTGTACAAATACCAATCTATCCTTATTCTAGTTCCCATTTTACAGGGCTAGATGATGCTTATTAAAGTTTAATGTCCATTATTCAATATTATATATTTTATATATCAGCTTGTTTCTGTTAACGTTCTCACATGATAACAGGAAAAATTGGTTCTTAAAGGCACCCAACTTGAACTGGATGCAAATGAACTTTAGAGCCAACAGGTCAGTGGACCCTTATTTGTTATAAAATATTGTTTATATTTTTTTACTTGAGACACAATTGAATTTCAAAGAAATCTGCTACCTTTGTGGGTTTCAAACTTTTTGTACATTTCCTTCCACTTCAGTTACCGTGGTTTCTTAAAAAGCTTTTGTCCATTTTAATGTAGGTATGTATGTATGGTTTTGTTTTACTGAACATGAAAGTAACTACATGTAGATAATTACCCGTTAACCCAATTTTGCATCCTCAATTTGTAACATCATTTGTTGCTACATACTACAGGTTTTGTTGGAGAAATCCCATATTTTTTTAGGGAAAATTTATATGCATTGCACCCTCCTTTGTCTGGAACCCCAAAACCAAATGTAGAGTCAACCATAATCTAGCTATGCCATAATAAAAGACAAATTAATAATAATAGCTTGTCTGAATGAAAGGGGAGATAATCGATTTTTGTGAATTGAATTTGTGTTTGTATAGAGTAGATTCTGATGTAATACTAGACTGGCGAGCATGAACGCCGTGCCTGGCATCGATATCGATACCGACCCCTCCAAGTCAGATTGCGGATGTAGTAAAAGCCGACTTAGCGATCTCAACAAAAGAAAGGCAGTAGCTCACTTCTGTTTCTCATAACACCATAACTACCAATCCGCCTGGCAAGCGTGGTCATTTTGCTAATACACTCCAGTTTTGGCTCTGCACAGCTGCATAAGTAGAGTTAGATGAGTACCTAGTAGTGATTGTATTCATACTATCACATGTAGGTACCTTAAAAGAACTCGATATATATTTATTAAGTTCTTTTAAGGGAAAGGTATTTCATAAGTTTAATGGCTCAAACTTCTGATTTAGACTGAATATTGATTATTAGTCGTTAGCTACACAAAAATATAAATATATAATTAACGCATAGTGAAGTTAAAAAGACAACCGTCATGGTCTTATGACCATGACTATGGAACTAAAATAATTGACATTAGATTGGAAAAGGGCACAGGAGCGCTCCCAAAGCTACCTACGACGGCTACGACGCGACGCGATATTTCTCCTTCTGGTTGGGCAGCCTAATAGTTTGATCTTAGTAATGCTGCTATCGTACTCAAATCGAATGTAGTAGGTAGGTATACTAAACATAACCTTGTAAACGAGAAAAATCTTGTTATTTAATACATAAATTCACATCTAATTATGCTTCGTCCTAAATAGGAAGCCAAAAAACACGCCACGGCTAAAATGTAAACTCAAACCAGCCCACAAGCCACAAGAGAATGCTTTTAAAAGTTGCCACTCATACGTATACCTACTGTATGTATAGTAGGTACCTACAAGAGCGGTCTCCCAGCGCGCTGCCTAAAAGTATACACAACGCGTACCTATAGCATAAAATAAACGTTTATTATATTCAGCAGTCTACCTGCTCGGGCGGTCCCTGCCCGCTCCGGGAGCGACTCAGCAAAAAAGTAAAAAGATAATTCTACGTCGAGTCGGGCTCTCGGACGAGAAAGAACAAAGGTTTTACGCGCTTACCTAGTTATAGCTAGTTATTCGGCCTCCCCGCAGGTGTAACTTGTTATCTTTTACTGAGAATTTCTTTTATTTTTCTTGGGGATAGAAAATGCCTATGGTGTGAAAGTACAGTCGTAAACTGTTTTGTTTTCTGTCAGACGTTTGTTACTCGTTATCGCTGTAGCACTGTTTCAAACGGAGACGTCGGCGCTTCCGGCTTCTTAAAGAATCTGTCGCATTACGAATGCTTATCTGGCGAGGGGTTAGCGAGGTTACTCAAGATACTTGAGCGAACAGCATATTGCCAAAATAAAGATGTATTCATCAGGGGCATTTAGGTATCACAACTAAGACGTCTTATTTTATGATACCTAAAACTACAAATATAATCCCTTAGATGAATTTGTTTCAAGAAACTCCATGGTTGCTTAACCTCTTCTTCACTCTGTAGAATTGAAATGGAATGCATTAGCTATTGTTGTAAATATTTTGCGATGCATGTCGGCCGTCACGCAAACAGAATTCGTCCAAATGTTCGATCGATACTGGGCTAAGACCGAAGCCATTAGGTATTAGCGACGGTCGATGTTCATCCGGCTTCGATAAGACCGACGTAAGCGGGTTTTGAATTTTTGATGTTAGGAAAAAACTTGGCTAGTGGCATTCACCTGACGCCCTTGAACCGTGCGCCAGTTCACCACTCAGCTGGATCGAGCTGCTCTAGGCCTTGTCTGATCCAGTCTAGGCCGTTCAACCTGGGCACCTGAAATAACCGATAAATTGACAACTCTAGTAAATCGCCTCATTTATAAAAAATAATGTCGCTAGACATTTTACACAACGCCATCTAGTCTAGTCACAAACAACTATTAAATAGCAAGAATGTAAGATAAAATGATTCTCTTGTGGTTTTAACGACGACGTAGAAATCGTGTCTTTGTGATTCTCGTTGTAGGTACCTACAATATTAATGGGAGTAAACTTGATTCAAGATTATACTCGTAGTAGCAATTAAATATTTTTTGTATTGTACGACGAGGAAGCGCTTGGACTTCATCTCATCTCTCAAGAATGCTTATTGTATCTTGCTTAGCCTCAGTTCATCTAGCTACTTGATTAAGTACTTAACTTACTTACATGCATCAGCCTAGCCTTGGCACTAGAGTTTCCATATACAGGCACCAGTTTGTACGATGAAAATATGTGCAGGAACAGAGGCTTGAAAGGTACAACTAAAGTGTAGTTTAGATCAACTAGTTACTTGTAAGGTATTCCAAAGCCTTCCGCTTTAAAACATCGTGTTGTCTTATTAATCACAGCCAACGCTGACAAGACAGATTATTAATGACTAATTATAACAATGACTGGTGAACAATAACTCCACTAGGCTATAGATATTTAATAAGATTCCGCAACACGATTCCTACAGGCATTGGGCCTATCAAGTTGCTGTTTGGACGAAGATTAATTGTCTTACAACCAAACTCGAGACTAGCCGTCTAAAAGCGTCCGTGAATTGTGATGGTCTAGTTATTATATCCTGTGAAACAAAGAGAATACTGCTATCACTTTCCCTTTAAATCACAAAACTAGTCTTGCAAAAAAAAAATAAGAACCTTCTACGCTACGTACAAGAGTAGGCAAGGTTAACCAGGATGAGTTTTATGTCTCTATTTAAATAAAACAACCATTACTTTAGCAGTTTCTCGCAGAATTTACAGTATTTGCTGTGCGTTTTGCGTTAATATGTATTCTTGTACTGAGTTATTCTGAGTTACGCCATCTACGCGCTTATAGCAACCTTGCTGCTGGAGCGCCCATTTGTTTGTCATGTATGGACATAATTTGCTATTTGTGTAGGTAACCCGAGTGGGTCGTAATGTCGCATTGTTACTACCGAACCTATTATCTAGCTCCAAGGATGCGAAGGGTATGACAATTATCAATTATCGACACACGACTGTTTCTTATGATGATACAATAATTCTGACAGCCGAAACGCGAGTCATCAATAATAGCTCGGCATTTGATTCCAGTCTTATCTGCCTAGCTTACACTGCCTGCAATATCTGTGTGGTCACTTATGAGCCAAAGAGTTTGTCTAATCTGAGTCTGTATCCTGTCTAGTATATCATTAGGTCTCGAAAATATATACTGAAGTTATAGGTGTATACATGAGATGTGCTGAATGAATATCGTATTCTCTGCAATCTCCTCACGTACGGCGTTGTCAACTTTCGCAATGCTACCTCGCGACACTCAAACAGTAAGGAGACATGAAGGCTAAATAACAGGCAAGGTTGTGAAGCTGCTTACGTGAGGCATAAAGATGTTTTTAATGTACTTTAAGGGAATAATGTTGGAAAACGTATGAATGAATATTGATTTGAACAAACAATTGCGTTCTCGATTCATTAGCAGCTGGATTGGGCAACAGCGCAGAGAGTAAGCAAGGCTTCATCGCAGGTCAGTGCGTCCTCTGCCTACATCCTTACAGCCAAGCCATTCACTTTGTATAGAAATTCACCTTGTCAACTGCATTGTGTATTTCATCAACGTTTTCGTCGCATAAAAGGTCACCGGTTATAGGTACCATACCATCTGTAAATATGGTACTAGCGGCTACTGACTTACTCAGTACTTACCATAGTAACACTTACCATATTGCTGTGCGGTTTCGTGATGTGGTGTCCTATGGGTGTAATATGTGTTTGTTATATTACAGCATTTTTATTGAACTCTGGTTCTGGAGGTCAGGTCAGGCTGTCACGTCCGATATAACGTACCTCAAGAATTTGAAGGTGATCACTGTTTAAATATTTGTCATATATGTTATCCAATTATTCATAACTCATACCTACAAATGTTGAGGTTAATTTTAAATAATTTCCTATTCTACGGACTTCAGAGTCCTATTTAATTATAATTATGATGGCATACTATATATAGTAATTGTTCAACGAGGAGAGAAAGTGACCCATTACCAACAAGGTTGTAAGTTTTGAGTTTTTTAAGTTTAGTAAATGTTCCTGAAAACAAAATCCTTAAAACAAAAATAGGTAGATTATAAAAATCTCGATTTATTTGGTCCGACCGTCTGTTAGGCTTTTTACTTCTCGATTCGCAGAAAAAGTTTCATAGTCCCTATTTTGTTGAGGCGATCAAAATTAAAAGGCTCCGGGATTCATCAGTAAATCTCTGAGCCCAAGAAAGTGCAACATCGACTACTATATACTTAACTATTGTCTGCGTCTCTCGTCCCTGCGACATATGAATGGTGTCCGCCGATGCTAATCTAAATCGGAAAACGTAAGCGGAAACTGAGTCCTGGAAGTTCTAGTACTCAGTTACTCAGTTCTAGGCTAGAACTAGTGAGCTCTTCAGGACGCCAAGTTCAATCCGTGACAGCGGCGATAGGCACTGATCCCATTATGATGGGCCAGTGTAGTTGTCAAATCGGACCATTACTACCAAAGGGCGGGTGGTGCACAATTAGGTGGATATGATACCGGCATCTGTATAATTTTAGTATTTTATACAATACCTAGGCAATGTATAGAATACCTGAGGCGTCCAGGCAATGTATGAAATGTTATGAATTTTATTATCCATTACATACTTTACCTGGTAATGTATACAATTTCAAGGGATTCAAGCAACATCGAATACCTAATCGGCATTTTTATTGACTGTTCAAACATAACCTAACCTATTACTTTTTATATGGTCTTCCTTACTTATATCTCGTTTATAAGCAGAGATCCTTTGTGTCTAAATACAAGTTTAACTTAGATAGAACAAATGATCAAAGTTATCGGACCGTTCACAATACATAATGCTGTTACCTAGCAGCGTTTACATGCAACATAAGTAAGCTGCTAGGTAACAGCAAGATGAAGGGATAAACCTAATTTGTACTTACTTTATACCTATCCAATTAAGTTTATTTTTAAGAAATAAATACATTTTTATTATTATCATTATTATTATTATATAACATTACCGGCTGCGCATTGAATAGAATACCTAGACAAAGTATAAAATCATATTTCATACATTACCTACACGTTTTAGGTATTCCATACTAATGTATGGAATACCTAGGTATATATAATAAATAGTATATATAATAGAATACCGGATTATACAGATTGCCGGTAACAGTGCCTACGGATCCACTTAGGTACCTATTTGTATTTATTCATATTAATTTGATGATTTGTAACTGTATTAAGTGAGTACCTACACCGCTTTAGGTCTTTTTAAACTTTAGGTTTTTAAAATTTTTCGTTAGTCAGACCTCTTTATTACTCGATTACCTACTTAACTAACACACTCATATCATACTAATAACCAACCAGTCAAATTAAGTAATTACCTGTACCTTATTTAATTATCTATCGAATGCAAGTAAAGTGCGAACAAAAGCTTTCACCAAAAACCAAAAATCATAGTTAGGTATGATACTGAAAGCTGATGCAAATCCTTTTTTAATCTTTCGCGATTAGAACACAACAACCCCGCCGAAACGTCGGGATAAATATAGGTAAAATACGCGTTTTTTTTTCATTATTTTCCACCCCGACCCCTTGAAGTTAATCGGATGAAAAAGTGGTATACCATAAACTCGCTGTTTTAAAAAAATCCAATGAGTGAATCGACAAAAATATTCCATATAACACCAAGGCACAAACCGGCTCACAAAATGTCACGAGAATCGTTTTAGAAATGCGACCTGTAGAGAACAGCCGGACAGACATACGAGATCATTTTTGCCCAAGCTGAAACGGAGACGCTTCGCTCGCGCTTCTTGTTCGCTCGGTCAATTAGTCTTAGACTTAGATCGTGTAACCCTAATGCCCTAATACCAGTCGCCCAAAGAGAGCTGTACGGGCAATTTATAAATTGAAAACTCGTGACTCTCTCAGGGAACGTTTTAAAGAGATTGGTATTATGACAGTCAGCTCCCAATATATTTATGAAAACCTAATGCACGCACACAGGAACATTGATGAGTTTGTTACAAGAAGTGATGTACACAGTGTTAATACTAGAAATAAAAATAAACTTGACATACCTAGGTATCGCTTAGGAAAAGTAAATAATTCATTCTTAGGAAACTGTGTACGATTCTATAATAAGCTTCCTCAAAGCGCCACCAAACTCTCTGCTCGTAAATTCAAATTGTATATAAAAAATAATTTAATTAAAAGAGCCTACTACAAAATAAGTGACTATATCGACGATAAGAACGCGTGGCCCGATGTTACTATACCAGTTGACAGTTAAATGGTGATTTCTCAATGTCAAGAAACTGCCCATTAGATAGTTATGTAGTAATCAATGTTTCAAGATAATATTAAGTTTTTAGTTTTATGATGTAGGTAACACTTGTAATGTTATTTTAAATTATTATAAACAATGTACCTAAATGTTAAATGGATCATCAAAAAATTAATCAGCCCGAGGTTCTTGCCTTTCTCCTTGTGTGCTGGTCGCGATTCCGAACAGGCGGTAGATTTGACGTTTCAAAATGATCCTAAAAATCTTAATGAATAAAAATATTTGACTTTGACTCCTTTTTACGGTACCCTAGTTCCAATAAATTCATTCTCATAATATTATATAATGCCACTTATATGATAAAACTATTCTAACTTAGGGTAGGGTACGTAGATCCTTCGTTCTTACAATGACCCTACCTCCTATGTACCTCGTTTTATTGATATCACTCACATTGAAATGAGAGTGATATTGACCGCGATATCCAAAAAAAATAAAATGCAGAATGGATGAATGGCGAGAGGTCGGGACCATTTGCAAACCCCGTATGTCCCTGTACAAGACTAATTTATGTATCGGACTGAGTGCTGGGATACTAAAGGGAGTGTTAAAAAGATACTGTAGTGCATGAAGCAGAGATGAGAATATTGGGATATAAGCGTGGAGTAACTAGAATAGATAAACTGCCTATAACTGCCTCTGTGGTCTAGTGGTTCAACCCACCGATTTCAGATCCAGAGGTCCCGGGTTCGATCCCCATGGGGGGAGTACAATATATTGTGCTTGGTTTGGTTGGTGGTAGGACTTTGTTGAAGTCCGCCTGGCTAGCTACCACCATCTTACCTAATTATGTCGCCATAATAACAGTTCTAAAATTGTTGTGTTCCGGCATTCAGAGGTAAGATAGCCAGTTCCTCAGTTTGTTGAGGATTTCGGGTGAAGTGCGCCTCCACCTTCGGCCTTATCTTAACTTGTTACCAGGTGAGATCAAGGCCAAGCGCTTCCCCGTCGTACAATAAAAAAAAAAAAAAAAGATAAGATGAGAAATGAGATAAGATAAGATACCTAATAGTTTATCTGGGACGGTAAGCTGTGACAGACAGTCAAGAGGTAATGAGATGTACCTAAATAAGGTAAGCTTAAGTATGTTCATGTAATAAATAAACTCTATTTGGAAAAAAATGGAACCGACTTCACCACTAAAAACATATAATTTGAAGTTGGTGCCGATTGCCAAGCACAACAACATGTTTATTGTATGGCACCGCCTTCAAATTATATGAACTTACCCTAAGAGTTATTTGTAAGTTTTTAGTGGTGATGTCGGTTCCATTTTTTTTCCAAAAAGAGTTTATTTTTAGCTTTTTTTCGTTGTAAAACTTACGACACGACGACGTCTCCGACACACTATTTAAGAGTCGTGTGAGGTTGCAATAATACGTTATTTTTTGTATGAATATATATTTTCCAAATCGGTTGAGTAATAACGAGTTCTGAGGTAATGCAGTAGTAGTCGTTAAAGAGTCATCGATCACCAACACGCCTGCCAAGCGTGAGTTTTAAGGCAAAACCCTGATTTTGATAAAAAATTATCAAAATCGGTTCAGTAGTTGTCTTCAGTAGTCTTTGGGACCACCTCGCGAGTATGGCCTACCAAACGTAACAAGAATCATCGAAATCTATTTCGAATTGGCGGAGTAATCGTGTAACTGTTTGTTGCATAACTCTGCCAATTTTGAACACAAAAGTATACCTACCGTCCGAATTGAGAACCTCCTATTTTTAAAAAATTATGTTAAAAAGAGCTGCCAATGGACCAAATTGTGTCCCACCCTGTAGTTAATTGCCCTTGATATAAAAATAAACGAATTAAAATATTGTCTCTTATTATAAAACAGATTTTCCAAAACATACATTCACAAAAAGGCAGGACCAAAATTTGCCCCAACCTTTAGAACCTAATTATTATAATGTATTCTTGGAAACAGAATGCGTGGGAAAATATACAAATTATGACTAGACAAACGATCATTCGATATTGTGATTTGTGAATGATGAATTGCCTTGTCCAAATCCTTATCACATAATAATTTATGACATTTAAATCAACATAATCGTTCTATTTATTCTTAATAATATGATTACGTGTTGCACGACCTGTTTAGCATCTCAAAGTGTAACCTTGACTTACTCTGGGCGGTTCCCAGACAAAAGTCAGTACCATCAGCACAGCACTGAATACGGGCGTGATAGTGACGGCGTCGACAATTTCCATAATAATGAACGCTTCTATATTTATCTTCGATTGAAATCATGAAAGACACGACAGTTTTGTATCAAATTAGTGGCACTGCGCCTTGATCTACAACTTTTTATGCTTAGAATATCTAATGTTTAAACCTTAGTATTTGAATTTTGTTTTGAAAATGTTCACGCCGCCGCCGCGCCATTATCAATTTTCTGTTCTGGTAACCAATACCTGAAGCCAGGTATGGACCTTGGCAACTCCACAGTTCCTAATTATTCTCCAATTAAATGGCTTTAATAAGCATGCGAATGCTTATTCATATCCTTGGAGGTAAGTTATTTTGCAAAGCAAAATAAACAGTAGTATATATTCGTGCCCAGCCCAGAATTTCTTTCCTTTTTCATTAAATACGAATCCGACTGGCTTCTATTATTTCTGTGAGGCGAAAGGCTTATTACGACGCGACTACTGATATCGGAATAGTTTATGAGCAATGGCTACCTACGTGCTAGGGGTGAAAAATTGGCCGATCATCTATCTATCTATGTTTTTTATTCTGATCGAGCTAATTATTACATATTGTTTGAATAAAAATACTATGAGTTAACCTCAAACGATAATGCGTCACTCTTAATAAGAGTTGTGTACAGCACATCAAACAAAGCGTTGTATATTTTTGGGAAGTCTTTGATGAAGTCCGTCCCGCGTGTTGGCTCTTGGTATGAAGGGCATGCTTCCATAGGACTCTGGCACATGGTTGCTGGGATGCGTGGGGGCGGGCACTGGTAGCGCCGCGGCGCTCTCGTGAAGTCGCGGCTTCGAACTAGACGTCGTCAGTCCGTCATCGAACGACACAGAGGCCGTGCGCCTCGCGCCCGTTACGAGATCGCGCATCTACACGAACAACCCTGAGAGCAAGGAGGATATTCGCTGTTACTGATACAGATTTGCGACTTAAAGCTCGGCTAAAGACGAGCCACTACCCAACCCATCCGGCCCATTATTTATATACGAATGCGTAATGCATTTTTTTCACTTTGGAAGTTTTTGTTTAAAAGTTTATCGACCCTACCATAACAACCCTTATTCACTTCACTCGGCAGTCGTGTCGACGCTCCCTCTAATTATTGACTCCCCTAAACTTTGTTGAAAAATCCGCTCGATCTCGATTCTACCCTTTTACTGCTCTGATATTTTTATTACTTTGCTATTTCTTTATAATTTCCCACTATTCTGTAATACGCTCTCTGGTATAGATGTTGTGTCCCTCCAATTTGCACATCGCTTCCTCGTGTTAATTGGTCGATAAATTGAGTTTTCTATCCAGTAAATATCGGGAACTTTAGACGGGTGTTATCCTAGGTTGCCGAACGGTTTTGCGAGAGTTATCAACTGAGATCAAATAACAGGCGCTAAAGCTGCTGAACTATGATACTGTGTTGACATTGCTGCAATTGGTATCATCGGTGGACAGACAGTGAATGTGATAGTGGATTTGGGAACTCTGGTGGTGTGCATGGTCGCGTGTGGCCCCTCCGCCCGCAGCGGATGTGCACACCGCTGCTGCCCTGGTGGTTCGTGCCGGCTGGAATGCCAGCTGCTCTTGACCTAACTAGGTAAAATTATAATTTGCATGTTTATCACACGATACTTTCATTTCAAGCATCTTTATCACAACGCGCATTCTGCCTATCATCACATCACTATAGGTGTCATGTTGTATGTAAGTTATTGCAGGTACCTAGTTGTTATAATTTGTAATGTGGTTGGTAAAATAAATAGTGAGTCGGACAACTCGTCTTTCGTTCTTTGCGGGTTTATATCACCTGATTGTCCAATTGGTAAAATAATTCTGTTGGTATCGTCACAAATAATGGCACTGATAATAGTCCCCATAGAACCAAGTCGTTTCAGATGCTTATGTATGGTATCGGTTCGTAAAGTTTGACATTAGGCTGTTCCTACGCGAAAAAGGAGGATAAATATTACCGACAATTCACACAGATTGAGCTAACTAAAAACTAAGAAAACTTGCACAAATTGAATAGTTCCGTGTTTTACGTTTAATGAATATTAATTGTCATTCTTAATGAAGCGTGGCGTTTACGTTTAAGCGTTCACGCATTTCCTTGTAAAACATTGTAACGATATTTTTAGTAGCCCTATGCCTATTTGAGTAGCTCTCAAAAACATTGATGCATTCTTCGAATTACAGAATATGGAAACTATTATTTTTTCTGTATAGTGCTAATGTTCTTTTTCGGTGGCCCACTGGCTGTAACTTTGTTATAATGCTGGTTATGTGGGATTGAATATCAGATTTTTACCAAAAAAAAGACCTTAAAAGAACTAAAAAGAGACCCAGTCTTACTTATGTATGTATTAAATATAATACGACACAGTCAAATATTTTAAATTAGTTTCAAGGTGGATCTTGAAGTTTATTATTTTATGCTACGTTCGCTCGTGCATTCAAATTATATTTTGGTCCATGTTGATTATACAATCGACATATCACTACCACACAAACAATTCTTGAATGACTAGTATCTGCGTCATAACAAAAACAATTCTGATATCATCAGCATATGTGTATGTACCAGTACCACTGAATCAATAAATCATTCGTTATTATGTGGTTGTTATAATGGCATTTAAATATGCTGCCGACCATCATTATCAACTTCAAAGTCTCGAGCAACGTTTTCTAATCAATACTTAGAAAAGAACCATTAAGATAGTGTAAGTATTTAACTAAGAATTATTCAAACGCTTGCTGTTCCCGCAGCAAAACGCATCTTTAAAACTCCTTTATTAACATCGGCGTGGTATAAGTTTAAGCAGTCGTGTAACATTTATGTTTATATTCAGCGAGGCACCACCCACGTCGTTTGACGCTCATGCGGGGTCTCACGACGAAATTGGAGAAACCAATGTTGGTGGCAAAACGTTCATATGGTATGCCTAGCGGGATCCTACTCCCATGCGCTTCGTCGTATTGGAATCATGTTTAAATTATGTTGATGATAAAACCAAGTGAGATGTTGGGCCTAAAATTGAAGAAGCCTTCATCTCGCCTGGTGTAATCATAATCACTATGTCGTACTCCTTATACCAGTAAACAAACGTATGTTTTAATAATAGTACGCTACAAACATTCTAATATACCATAATTGAAAAATACTGCCAAAATATATCAAGTTCGATTTCACTCGATAAACTAATTGTACGTAGACGAATAGAATTCTAGCTTTAACTTGTCTCCTAAGAACATCGATCGAAAATAGCAATCTATCTCGACTCCCTGAGGGGATTTCGTCTGGCCGCGCTGGTCCCCAGCTCACAATGTAACTGAAATATGGCGTTTACTTGACACCGAGCAAAGTCTCTCGTAGATAGTGCGTGTACTTTGATAGCTAAATTTTACTTTTTTGTTTACTTTGTTTACTTTGTTTATTTATAGCGTTTTATACTTTTGCCTAAAAATCTGAAAGATCATTTCGAATCAGATAATATTTTCATTGTACCGGAGATGCAAGTTCTAAATTGATTGTGGATTGAATTGTAGCTTTCAGGAAGATCAAAGAACTTTCAATAATCACGTCACGCAATTAAGGTTAAATATATCTCTATACGCAAAACTGATCATGCGGGCTATACACGACGACTGTGTGTGTGTGGCTTGACGGCACGAAATCAATGATTGGCAGATACCTTTGGCATGGCAAACGAAATTAAGCTGTATCCCTCATTAATATAGTTTTCAGCGTGGACCTTCTTCTAAAGAATACATGCAAATTACAAAACATATCTTACAATACTCTGGTCTCTCCTTGTCTACAATAGCATTATATTGGTGTTTTTTTTTATCTTTCTAGTAGTTTTTGATTCCATTCAATACAAAAATACTTTTCTCTTTATAATAATAGTGTAGATGAATATGAAAAACCTCCATTAGTATTACATATTATTATAGCTAACCAAAGATTCGGCGGCCAAGGTATGAAAACATTATTTTAATTTGATATAGGTTATATTAAACTGAGTAAAACATTGTCCATAAACACTACACTAAGCAGACGAATCAGCCACGACCTCATCGAGCGCTGTGACCTGGTGTCACGTGGATTTGATAGATAATGGTAGCTCATGATCACTGACTAGGCCTGTTTTTTAATATAAATTGGGTCAACTCTAGACTAGAGGTTTGCCTGGGCAAGAATGAGAACACAATGGAGCGAGCCTTTCCAGAAAATGTTATGTTTATCAGTGGGCTTATATGAGCTGAAATGTTAGTGATGAACTTAAAACCTTGGCGCAAGTGACTTGGCACGGGGTCAGCCAGTTTTACGTTAACAAAATATATTAAATTAATCAGAGAGAATGACTTTATCTTTGGTTATTCGTTTCTAGAGTGTGTTTTCTACCACTCATTTCCCTAATTACCTCAAAACAAGTATCATTGAACTGATTGAAAATAGCTTTCACATTCACAGGGTCATCACTTCATAAACATTAGTAGTTAGGATCGTCGTCCGCTCTTGTCCCATTTCCAGGAACGAGTGACAATTTAAATCAGTTTTCGTACCGAACCGGCGTGATGTGAGCTTCCAAACATGTGGCAGCAAGGGATACACTCATTTAGGCGCTTTTGGCTGTGTATGGACGTCACGCTTGTGCATTCTTTGATGTCTCGTCGTCGGGCCATGGTGATTGCTCGTGTCCGCAAACTGCACAAGTGTGCCTTGTTTTACTGCAATGTTCATTGTAGTCTTTCCTGCCTGTATTTATTCGATTTAAAAATGATTGTACTTGGCGGTAGATTGCTAAGCTTTCGCCAGATGATCAGGGTACTGAAAAAACTTCCTAGTCAATTAAAAAAATGAAATGTCTGCTGTGTAATACCTATATTATAAGTAGCAAAATAAAACAATACTGCCCTGCTTTGGACTTAGTTAAAACTATTATGCGTTTCAGTAGCGGGTGGCATACTAGTGTTAAATGGATTCGAATGGGTATAAACTTTATATCGCATAGTTCACTTTAAAATTAATTAATAAACACTTTATTGTTCTCAGGAATAACAGATTGGGACAGTGTAGGTATTATATAAAGCGGCGTAAAGTTTGTAAAGTTTAAATTATATTTTTATTCTGAAGGTTAGTTAGTTTGGTTAGTCAAGTCACGTTGGTAACGTAAATTCGGAATATCTATATCTCAACTTAAACGAGAATTAATTCGTGAATAATGTAATGTGAACCTAAAATTGTCGAAATCTTTCATAAATCGATAGGTAAATTTCAATTTCTTTGCTCAAATTTTAACATTTTAACTACAGTATAGTAACTATACAAGGTGAAACAGAATATGTGTACTAAGCAGTGGGGGGGCTTTTCGGACCAGGAAAAGTATTTGTTGTGGTGGGGAGATAATAGTGAATTCCCATTTTCAGTTTCCCATACAAATCTTTTCATTTTCTCAATGTCAATAAATAGTGACGACCCTATTCCTTTACCGCACTATGCATGTAGGTAGGTAGGTATCAGTTGGTGCAATTGTCTGTGTCAAAGAATATTAAGGACAGATGAACCAATTTTAGTGAGAACTTGGAGTCATCTCGTGAAAGTAGGTTATTAGATAGAACATACACATTGATAAATTACATAGGCACCTACAGTTACAAAAAGACGATGAATGCGATATTGGACGAACAAAAGTACATTATAGGAACGATTATTTTGTATTTTAGCTAACAGATAGTACCAATAATTCTTATTGATTTGACATATTAAACCTTCTAGTAATGGATTGTCTCATTAGCAGCCCAGGCTTTTCGACGATTTTTCTCTAAGTTAGTGAAAGCGCTTTTCGTTCTTTGTGATTGTGACCTTCTGCTATGTTGCCTCATCTGTCTAGAGCTGAGGTCATTGTCGCGAGTTAAGAAACAGCTGATTTTAGGGTAGTCTCAACTCAAAAAACCAGCTGTTGCTGTCAAAACTTTGATCCTGTTTTACCAAAAACTTTGAACCAAAATTAAAAAAGTCGTAAAACAAACGTTGTACCACGAGTCGGGTCGGATAACCCCGTTTCGGCATAGTACACATATTCTGTTTCAGGTTGTATACTATAACAAGCGGAATATTACGATTCACCAATACGGATGAGGTAACTGTCAGATTTGATTTATTCTCTGTCTTATAACTTTGAAGGTAGGCTGAAGTTTTTTTGGCGTAAAATTAAAAAGTTTTGAAACTCCACCAACCTCGAATAAATGTTTTGACCTTATTCAATCTTTGTGAGTTTTTTTTGTACATACAAAATGAACTCAAACATTCAACAATACAAACTCATAAATAGTTTTTTTTTCAATGAAATCATTAGGGTCACCTACAATGTCTTGTAAAATCATAATCAGAACACATAATTAAAAAAATATCTTATCTCTTGGCGTGAATGAGTGAATGATTGACATACATTTGTGTGATGAAAAAAATATATGCTTGTTCTGTGTTGGTGGGTGTTGTATTGTATGATAAGTATAAATATGTATTTAAAAAAAAAAATGAACCTACTATATAAGTAGATATTATATCCGTGATCTAGTTCTCATATTACAAGCTTTGCTTGGTTTGGTACTAGATGGTGCGCTGTGTGAAATTAATGTCTCGTAATATTTATTTATTTATCATTATATCGGACCGGGAGTTATTTTTAATGTAGGTTACCTTTTTATATATAATGTTTCCCAAATAAAATAAAAAATATTTTTCAAAAAAACAACGCACTGCTTAATCCATTAGTACTAGGCGGCTTGAAATTTGGAGGGTGTGCTGTGTGCGTTATATTGTATACGGTTTAACTTAGTAATTTTCTTTAAAATTTCCCACGGGATGATGGGAAAGAAGTGCCGGGCGATACAATATATTATATTTATTCAGCCGGATTTCACATTGGTGTTATAGTGATGCCGATTTTCTAGGATTAGTCCACCGTGGAACTACATAATTCATTTACCTCGTAGGCGGCAGTTCGTTAGGTATTTCCGCGTTCGTCAGCCTTCTGTCAGCACCACTGAGCAAGGTCGTGTGAACGTCTTTGTCTATTTCGTCGTGCCTCGTGGCTACGCTTGGCAATCTGCAATAATTTTGACTTACTGGGAGCTGCGAGGCAGTTTGAATAGATTTTAAATGGTCGCGCCCTTTTATTCGACTTTTTTATTATAACTTGGCTTTCCATTTAAATATTATTTTTTATCATTGTCTAACAAAAGTAGCTAGGAAGTGGCGATCAATACCTTTCCTACCTGCAAGGAAACTCACCAAAAATATACAAGTCTGAAGGCTTCCTTACCCTTCGAGGATTCACCTCCGATCTGATGAATCTTTTTATAATCACCTACGAGTGTATGGTCGGAACCGTGTTCATACTTAAGTTCGGCACCTGCAGGTTGCCATTCCTGTCTGCTTCGTTGCGGAATACCAGCCAGTAACACATGCTATTCGGATTTTATGCCTAGGGTCATGCCGGTTTCTTTACGATGTCACCTTCACCGTCTGAGCATGTGCATAGTGACAAATGTGCACTTAAACTTTCCGGAAAACCTGTTGCAACACCAGAATTAAATAAACCCACTATCTCCTGATCGAAAGGCATGCAGACATACCCACTAAAAGCTGTGTAACCAACAGCTTTAACCATATAGTTTTTTATCCTTCGGATCGCTAATCAGGTATTTTAATCATTAGATTTTCTGGTCGGAACACCTACATGGGTAAAAAAAACATGTATATCAGTTGAGTAGTTCAGCTCCTATATTCCTACAGACAAACAAATAAGAGATCGCGGTTAAAGGTACATAATTATACAGTATCAAACCCCACCGCGTCAGTCTGTCTGTCTATGCAATGTGATCGGTAGGTGAAAGAATACTAAAATACAACCCTGAAACACTAATCAGGGAGAAATAAACCTATGCCTTTACATAACGAAATATAAAATGAAATTAAAATTGAGTATTGTCTCGGATTTGCAGCCTCGAAGTTTGATTAGGTTTTAAATGTCATGAGTCAATTAAATATCAAGTTCCTCAGATTAATTTGGCACTTGGCAGATTACCTGATTTTTGCTCTTTGACATTACCCATTGGCTAAGGTCACATACAACTTTCACCGCGTATCATTTAAAACTCGGTGTTCGACTTGAAATATGCGGGCTTTCAAGAATTTCAAGTGATCTTTGAGTTCCAGTTCAAGAAGCCTTCGTTAAACAAAATTAATGAAAAAGAAAGCTTTCATAAAATTTGATAAAGTAATATCAAATTTCATTGAGGCTTTTATTTTCTAGTGGCTGTACTTTTACAAGCCACGTTTTAGTAACGGTCTCGTTGCACGAACATTTTTTTAATTAATGAAATTGGATTGTCTAATGGTGCTAGATAGAGCTCGAATTAATCGTGAAACTGTGATGTAAGATAGTAATCATCAACGATTACATTTGTCAGTAATGTCTGTATCGCAGCTGGTTCATTCTTTTGTAAATTGTCTTTCTTTATTGTTGCATCATCTTAAGTTTTCTCAACTGCAGGTATATCTGTTGGCAACGTTTAGAGCAGCAGGCGCAACGTTGTGCAATGGCCGGCATGACGATCCGTTTGTTCTCGCTTTACTCGTTCAGCGCCGACATTGGACTAACTCATATCATTGAACATTCATTTCATTGCTTCATTTGACAAAGGAAATTGTCCAACCTGCAGCTGTTCTGTTACTGCATAATTATTGCAAGATACAATTATTAGATGCAGATAGGTAATACAATGGAAAACGCAATCGTATAACGCGACACCTTGAGATTCACCTCGACTTCCTGCCAGCGCTTTTGAAGAGTTGCGATCAACGTTTCCTAATGTTATAAGACTTCCTTCGGATTTCAATCGAAGCGGATATAAAAATGTACCTACAAACCTAGGTAGTGTAGTGTGTGAATGATGATGTGATGAATAATGTGTCCGAGGTTGCAGTAAAGATCCGTTTATGTCATTTCTTAATGTAGTTTTTACTTTTGAAAACAGATTTTAGGTAAATCAATACTTATACCAAGGCATGCATTAGGAGCAATTATTACGAACACGAGTAAGTTAGTTTAAACAGCAGAAGCTTATGTTTTACCGGACGCCCACTGCCCCCTCGTACATTGAACCGCCGGTCGTTACGATGCTGTCGTTGTTCAACACATTGATAGCAAAGGAAGAAGCATAAAAACACCTGCCATACTGTAGTGGAGAACCGCACTACCGTAGTTAGCATGGCAGCCGGTGAGGATTTAGAGCTATGATTGATCGAGATCCAAGCTTAGAGGGTTTTTAAAACTATACATACGAGCTTTGATAAAGAACCAGTACCTCAAAAAGATCGAATAGTTCATAGGATAGCAGATCTGATGTTAGACCGGACGCTCGCCCCCCTCGTGCGTTGAACTGCTGACTATATTTAACTGCAACACGTGTGCGGCACGACACACGGTGCTCTCCAACATCGAGACCGATTTGAATCACTCAAATATTCATGTGCCTAAACTACAGAACTTAAACGGAATTGAAGTTAACCCTCCAAGTAACATCATTACCTGCAACTTGGCTTCCGAGTTTATGATAAACCTAAATCTAGAGCACTAAACCGTTGCTGCGATTCATATTGCAATGCAAACAAAAAAACCGTTTCGCCTAAGAAGTTATTTTACAACCAACTTTATTACGTCACTGCCGTTGGTATAAAGGCAAACTTCTCGGTCCATAGAGCAAGCATCAATTTAAAGCGTCTTACAAAACTGTCCAAAGAAGAGCTCTATGAAAGACTATTCATTCCCAAACATCGAAAAAGTGCAGGAAAGTTTAAAAGGTCTTTTAAAATCACGTAGAGGATACGATGCTTTTAAAATTTGCATTCTCCCGTAGTTTTAGACGCCATTCAGTCGCCGAAAGTACATTGTAGCGGGACCCTGCAAGAAAGTTTGTGCTTACGGATGGCGGCGTGGGGGTACATGCCCTGTATTTTATAGGGAACACGGTGAAGGCATTTTGCGCTCAGTACCTGAAGATTGACAATGGAGTTCAATCAACTCACGCCCACCCACTCCGTCATTGTGAGGCGCGACGCGACGAGCAATCCTCTATTGTCACTTCCTGAATCGTATATTGTGCTGGTTTGCTATGGCAATGTCTCGTAAAGACATTGGCAAATTGTATTAAACATATAACAAATCATTTAACAATTAAACAAGTAGCAGGCAGCATACAAATCAAGTCGAGCTCAGGGTAGTTGAAAGCAAAAGGACATCGCAGATGACGCTGATAACGTGAGCGTTTGGTTAACTGAGACTATAGAATTTGGCGACACAGTTCTCTCAACGAATCCATAAAGAAAGTCCCCATTCATAGAACATAGATGTGTTGTGAGGTGACTAAGTGACTTGTGATTTGACTCACTCATAAAACATCAGTGCTTTCCAACTTTAACTGACAAGTTGGCCGATATATTGCTAGCGGTGCGGCGGCTACTTAGTAAAACCTACGAAAATATTGAGTCAGCCTAATTGTTTAGTTTGGATTGTTTTGTTGGATTTTCATTAAATACGCTCGTCTGCATTGCAAAAAATAGGCGCATGAATTTAGAAGGCGACGTGGTGCGAACCAGTCGCAGCACAGTGGTATTGATCGGTTGGTGTGCGCGCGCAGCCCCTGTCCAAGTGTACACAGTTGGAGAACGATTCGTCTACACGCCACAAGAACTGAAGTGAGCACTTAGCTCCATCAAAGAGCCGTTGACAAGGATTTTGGAATACGGTCGATCAATGGTCTCTTTCCCAGTTACAGTCTAAATAGACTTCGTATAGCTATGATATTTTCATGTTATTTACTTTCTCTACCCCCATCCCTTCCTCTAGCCGCAGAACATACCAAACAACCTCATGTATTACAGATTGGTCATATGCAGCTTGAGAAGAATTACTCATTTGGCATAACGCTTTGTGAATGTAATGGACGCGATCAGCTGTGCCGCTCCCTGCTCGCCCCTCCCCAGCGTCGCTTATCTGACGCCCTCCCGTGTGATTAATCGCCCCCGCTAAATCTCCAGACCCTCACCGCATGGACAAACGCAGCCGTGTCATAGAACCAACTGTGCTGCTTTTTTCATGTTTAAAATTCGTCTGGTTTCAATCCCAACGCTAAAAAATATATATTTTAGACAAACTTCGCCATTCGCAATTATACATTTAAAACAGCGACATTCTCGTTCAATTAATGAGATAACTCGGTGTTTAAACAGCTCTAAAGTTTTAATAACTGTAATGGCGGAGCTAACGTTGATTAAAGCGGATGATATTTAATTAAACAATCTTTAAACGCAAGAAAGGGAAAGATTAAGCCACCTAGGACTGGCTGGAAGATATCGAATTGCCAAAATATCTTATCAAACGTTTCAATACGGTGAGATCAACACAGCTTTGCTCCTAAAAGTTATATTTTTTTGGTATTCGGATTCACTAGACATTTTATTTTTGTGCAGGTGTCGGCCAAAATAGTAACTTCTTATGCTTTACCTGTGAAAGTCCCATCTACATAAGGATAATTTAGATTATCCGAAATCGGGTAAAAATACGCGATCTGGCAACGCTGATTACCGTTGCTTACGTTTTATTAGTAGGTACTTTTTAAAATTCAGACAAAAGGTGTGTCATATCTTACAAGGTTTTCTACAATGATGAATGATATTTGATGATAAAAAATTTATATTTCAAAAAGCGCTATGATGTTAAAAGTCTATTGAATTGTAGGTTTATGTGCAAACATTTTGTTAATCACACTTAATACGAGTAGTATAAATGCGGATGTTCGTTATGGTGGGTTTTTGTGTGTGTGTGTGTGTGTGTGTGTGTGTGTGTGTGTGTGTGTGTGTGTTTTCATGTGTGAAAGAGGGGGTGTGTGCGTTTGTGTGTGAATATTTGTTACCACGTACCTCCATAACTATATAACAGATTTGGTATGGAAATAGTTGATGTTCTGGAATAACACATATGCTAATAAAATTTTCGAAAAACAACTCTTAAGGGTGGTAAAAATCAGGGTGGTAAAGTTACTATGGAAAATTTTATTCATTTGTTCGATTCACTTCAAACTCGGTTTATATAAACTACAAAGTAAATAATGAATATCCTATTTGTTCTCACTACTACCCATGACTCAAACTACACACCTTTTGGTAATCGGTCATCATCGGTCCTTTTCCTTGTGTTAAATAATGTACTATTGTGGGTTCCCTTGGTATTCGGAAAATGTATATTGAGTCGAAAAATACAGTGCCAATTAATTTTATGGCATTTTATTTTCAATATCATATCCCAGTACAATGTACACGTCGCGTCGCTTGTTCACTAAGCTTTCATGAGCTTTATTTAAGACAGGAAGCGGTTGTTCATTGCAGTTAATTGACGTCACGATTACAGCTCATTCTATGATTATTAACTACCTATCAGTACTAGGACAAACGCGATGCTACTTCCTGAATATGAAGACATTGAATAGTCATCGTGCGTTCCAAAGCCAAGGATCGAATATTGACGTTGAATATCGATGCATAATAATTTCAAGTGACCGTGGATCCGTACACTTGACTGCTGGCCTTGCTCCATTCGCCGGCAAACGTTACCGTCTATTACCATACCCACCACCTCAGCTTAATCGTCGGCGCGAGGTCGCCTCGACACGTTCAGCGCTCGATTCTTGATTCTATCTACAAATTGTACTTGTTTCTTTTCGTGCGGCTATGATTACGCAACATGCGCTTAAACTTTTACCGCGATACCAACCGCTAATGAGCAGCAACCACCTCGGCTCTGTATTATCTCATCGATTGCTCTTTTAATCACCTCACTCACTTACATTATCATAATATTATGAATTAACAAAGTGACTGTAGCAATTACGAGGCGAGTCGGCTCTAGAACTTGACCTCCTTAGGAGAACACGTTTGGGTTTTAGCGTTATGCAATTAGAATGAGGTGCCGAATATGGTTTTTACGCAATTTCATTTTTATTTCATGTCCTTCATGGTCTAGGTCAAGATGCACTGACATTGAGGCGCTAGTGTAAACAATTGGTTTTTCATAGTAAAGGTCACATATACGTAATAATTTGTATTTGATAAACAAATTATTAAAAAAAAACTATCTGATGAATCGATTTTGTTGACCAGTGTCATCAATTGGATTGTTTGTTTAATATTAAAAATAGAAGCACGTATATACGTGCTTCTATTTTTTAAAAATTTGAACAATTTATTAAAAATAATAAACTATTGGATGAACCGATTCGTAATAATATATTTTTCAACAAGAACACTTTTAGGTAAGTACATTATGTACCATAGATAATATGTGTCGCCTCGAACGATCGACGACGCTAGGGATAGCGTTCATTATTCATAGCGCCTATATTGGCTTGGCTTGCTAAGCTACGGAGCAATGAAATGAGGCTGCCTATAACCCGACATAAAACGTGTCTGCGGGTCGAACAACTGTTTCGTCAAATATTATTCACTTCCAAGATATAGTCACGTATGGCGCAAATGGATATAATACCG
This sequence comes from Venusia cambrica, assembly GCA_951394065.1. NCBI lineage: Eukaryota > Metazoa > Arthropoda > Insecta > Lepidoptera > Geometridae > Venusia > Venusia cambrica. Next base: position 12,814,642 of record OX596047.1, on the reverse strand, counting down.
AGATGCGACTTATTGTCGCTGAATACATCATCTGTATTTCCTCATCTTTACGGGCAGAAAAATCTGAACATTTTCTTCGAAACTAAGGTCAACAAGGTATGGTACTCGTGTTCACCAAATTGGTTTCATTTAATCTAATATAACGTGATTAAATGCCAAGTCAGTTTTCTAATGGTTGTAATGTATTTTGTTTCAGGTAATTATTGTTGTCTTTTTTCCTGGTAAGCAATGCAACTGCTATTGCATTCTTAATATTTATATTTTTAAACGTTTAACACAGTTACATAAACAGTCAATAATGTGAATTGTGTACATTTACAAGTTTGCGTTAAAAAGTGGCTTTCGAAAACACAGATCGCAATGCATTACCAGTGAGAGCACAATGTTAACTGCGACACCTGTCTCCGGCACCGGTGAGTAACGGCCTCTGTATACCATGTACTGCCGTACTCAGTATATACCTACTAGAGAATCACCATCATGTCTGCATGTAAAAACCTGAACGAAGACATAACGGTGGAAATGCAGCTATCTGCAATAACTTGACACACATTGCGGTGTGGCTAATTCGTGCGATTTGTTCCTTTGATTTTGCCATCAATCATTGCTTTCTACTGTAGAAAGGATTGTTGTTATCATCGAAATCGGCTCAAAAGCTTATATAATTATGGACTTATATTTCACTTGGATTTCGAGAGATCGTGCCTATGCTCAGCCAATTTATCTAACGCCGATAAAATTATAACTTATCAGATTTGTTTACATATTTGAACGTGCATTTTGAGCGTCCTGCTACGTGCTCTAACTACGTTACGTTCTCATACCGCCGCTATCAATCATTTGTTTGAATGTAAAAAGGTTTCATTCGGTTGCTTCTATCGCATCGATAGTCTGATTTTGATTCGATTGTATAGATGGCCATGTGTTGATGGAACATACGCTAGAATTTCTTAGTATGAGAATTGTATCGATAAGGCAAACTTCTAACGGAGCTAGTTGCGTGGGGGAAATGGACCGAGCGGACTGAACTCGGAGCGTGTGCAAGCGCCGCCGCCGGTATCATAGATAGTCACTCACTGGTCCCAGTTGCTTTCGGCGCGCTGCACTGCGCACGAGTGTTACATTCATAATATTTCGGTGTTGCAACAACAACCCACCATATAGTTTGGGAATGTGCAGTGAAATACATTGTGTGTAAAACTGTTTAATGGAATCGATTTTCGAAACGACGCTGACGCTGTGTTCTATTTGAGGTATGTTGATAACTTCCATAAGTTCTACTTTTGTACGAAACGTTATCGTTTCAACTATAATTTATTTAGTGTTATTGTAACTTTTATTGGAAAAAGAATATTATGACAAATCGACACTAGCATTATTCATATTTAGTTTTCTCATTTGTTTACTTCTCTCTACTCTACCTACCATTTCAGTTCAAAAGCATCCTTATTGGATGCTCGGAAGCTCGGAAGCGTAGGTATTGGTTTAGGTTGATTAAAGAATACTAGTGGTCGTGGTTGCTGTATCCGATCAAATTTTAGATTCGGTCAAAATATATATTTTTTCTATCTGCACACGTTTTTTTTTTTAGGCAACACCAACAGTTATAATAATTTAAAAGATGTCATGACATTAAAAATACCAAACTCGTCCGTGTGCTCAATATCCTTAATCCTTTTTTGCGGAAAGTCTCGCAAATTCGAAACAAATTAACTGGGTCCAGTTTTTTTTTATATGTAACGTTTATAGAATGTGAGTGATAATATAATTTTAGTGGTTGTCTGTAATTTTTATTTTATTGTAAGTAGTACTACATACATTTCGTGCCTAGAACAAGTCGATATATTGTGTGATTTGTGTGAGATTAACCGTGGAATAACTCCATGTGTAGTGGTCATCTATCTATATTCATTTTACAATACATACGCATTTATGATTTACGTCAGATATTAAAGTTGACTTACCTACCTACACGACACGTGAAGACTGTTATCATAATTATGCTTTATATTAATACAAACTAAGAGCGTTTTAAAATAAGTTACTACTTGAAATGTAAATAACTGGTCCATACTATTCTAAACTTAGCTTTATACATGGCGCCGGGAACAATAAGACTCAATGATTTCTAAGTAAATAAAAGAGATGTTAAGAAGTAGGATAGGACTTGGGTTACCTAGATACCTTGTACCTACGGTTTTGATTTGCTTCTTGTGTCGCCCAACACGCGTTCTTGAAAGTGAAACCATGACCGTCTTGAATTATAACTAACGATAACGATGGTTTGCTATGGGAAACCTGAACGACGAAGATGAAATATAATCACGTCATGCATGTAATGTACCTATGTACTGTTCACCTATGTTAGATTGCGTTACTCTACCTAGTATTATTTATTTAAATTTTTTACCATCTACCCACAAATAACGTACATCGTCTGACACCTATTTATGACCTCTTCCGGGAAATGAAATACAATCACGGCATGTATGTTATGGTTCTAAATTCGTGTTCTGTTCACCTATGTTAGATTGCGTTACCAGAGACCTTATTACAATTTGTACTATCTACCCACAAATAACGCACATCGTCTGACACCAGTTATCTATGACCTCTTCAGTCGTAAATTGTTATGACAGCATACGATATAATTTAACCCTTCCAGAAATACGCACGAGCGACTTGTTACGCTTATCACGCTATCGGATGTAAAATGTCGTATACGCAATACGCATATGACCCCACTTGGGGTCGAAGTAACTTTTAAATACAGATCAAATTCGTTACAATAATTTTGTTGATTTTTTTATTGAACCACGAGTAGGCTTTTAGCCTTCATCCCACCCTGGTGTCTGGTTATGATAGAGCTGAAGGTGGAAGTGCACTTCACCCGGAATCCTCAACGGACTGAGGAACTGACCTCTTATTTGACCCTGTGTCACGAACTGGCTACTCAGTGTCTGGTACCAGTGTACGAACCACAAGACCACGAAGGCGGTTAAAATTATTTATAATAAAATAAATATGTTTCATAAACAAATGCTAATAAGTAATTAATATTAAATTATTAGGAAAAAACTGGCGAGAAAAAAATAGGTGCATCCAACAAAAGCTAATCTGTGTAATACACTCTCTATCTGTTATGGTATCAGTGAGTTCATCGAAAAAACCGTATCTCTCTATCAATAGCATATATACAGTGACCCGATAGTTGACCTATATTCTATCGCCCCCATGTTTGGTTGAAATCACAATCGCTACGAACGTTTATCGTCTACCTATGTAATGGTTCCTAATAAAAGGATCTTCATCTCTGAAACTTGCTATCTTACTTTGGTATGCTAAGCTAAACACTTAGTCCATAATTGAATAATTGATTATATACATTTTCAATTTTCAATGAAAATTTTTATTCGTGATAAACATTATTGATGGTTTTATTATTTTTACGTAACGGATCTATACCTACTACCTCATCATCTAAGGCGCTACAACCGTTGTGGGTGTCCCTTGTCCTGGTCAAGTAGACTCCGCCATTCAGTTCGGTTACTGGGTTCTTCTTTCCAGCTGCTCACTCCAATTGCTCATAGGCCCCACTCCATCCAGCCATCAGAGTTTTGGTCTTCCAGGGGCCTGCGGCCGTCGAGTCTGCCATTTAGGAGACGCTTTGGTGTTCTGACGTCCTCCATTCGCTCTAAGTGGCCTGAATACCGATGACCACTATACCACTTTGATGATGAACTTTACAATATTTGAGTCTTGGAACATTCTGTAAATTCCATGATTGTAGCGAAAGCGCCAGAAGTCGCCATCGATCACAGCAGCACCAAAGATGCGTCTGAGTATTTTATTCTCGAACACCAGCAGACTATTCATTCTGCTTGATCAATACCCAGCATTCCGAGCAGTACGTTAAAACGAAGAATTTCGGTTATCCATGGCGGCAGCTTAAAACGGAAATGCTTAAGTAGGCCGGAATAACTTTTATTGGTTGCGAAAATTCTTTTACTAATTTCCGCAGTCGTGGCGTTTTTATCGGTCACCAAGAAGCCAAGGTAAACAAAGTCGCTAAGTGTGTCGAAAGTATCACTGTTGATTGTAACTGATGGTTGTGATACCTACTACCTTTAATGCGATTAAGTGATGTACTGATACAGGATTTTTGTAAAATTCTCACAGGATGACTAAAACAAAGTCTGCTTTTCACAAGCTTAGCTTGAAATAGAAAATATGATTAGTCCAAATAAATCACAAAGTCTTACACAACTCAACCTTGTATGACATAAGAAACCTTCAGATGAACAACATATTAATTAACGATTAATAAAATCAGCTGGAATCCAAGAAATAATTCCACTGCAAGCGTAGGTATGTGTGTAGGCTTCTCGCCGTTTGTGGAGAATTTGTTCGAGACATATTTCCCTGCGCCCAATATTTGTGAAGAAGGTACGCTACACGTTATTATTTTAACGCGATTATAGTTTTGGCTGCTACTTATTTTGTGTTGTAGGAGGTCTCCGATATCAATATCGGAGCTCAAGCAATGTATTGCTGCGTAAACACGGCTAGGCGCCTGCCTAGCCTGAAGGTAGTAAACCTTGGTGTATCGAGTTAGGAGGCTGGTACTCGCTTAATAAGCGCTACTTAAATGAGCTCCTACCGAATCGAGCAAATATTTATGCCAGCAAAATCTCGCTCTTAGCTTAGGACTGCAGTAATCATATTGAATACGCCGAAGAATGACTTCGACTTTTAAAGAGACCATATTGACATTTCTCAAAATGAGTGTTTAATCTTCATATTACGTTGACGTCATACCTTGGCAATCCCTAAAACGAACTGGGAGGCGATATGAATTACATCATAAATTATCTCATCGGTAAGAACTGGATAAAAATGTTTGCGCGTCGTACAATTGTTGTATAAACGACACAGAGATTCATGTAATGAGAGCACGTACACATCTGTGACAAGAACAAATACCAGAAGTGTGTTCGCGACACCAGAAAGATTTGCACCACCTACTTTGTTTTCGTTTTTGTCGTTTTGCGGAACCCTCGAAGAGGAACAACACTATTTTTAGAATATGAATCTCGATCTCGAAACTTGCATTAGTATAGGCACGGAGGAGGAAGAGGCAAGGAAGAGTATCAGAATCACACTCACCCTGATGATGGTTCCCTGGGAGATTCGAAACAAAGTTAGTAGGTACCTTGGTAAGAAATGTGATGATGATACGTTAGTTTGATGATATTTCGAGAAATTTCAACATAATATAAATTACATTCAATTAATCGATATTTAATTCACGTAATTAAGTGTGTCGTTTCAGTGCCTTCTTAGATTCCAAGGCAAATGGTCACAGATATTCGATCTTGGTATCAAGGCGATACTAGACACTTACACAACACAGCTTTAAACGTACGCATATTTATTGATACTATTCAAATTTTTCTTAGTGTTCTGAATGTCTATTTCTCAAGAAGTAAGTCGTACTTGTAGCCTTGTAGACATTGAAATCCAGAATTATCTTGTATCTGGCCCTTATTTTACCCGGTTGATATAGCGTGTTTAAGACTAGAAACTCTAAACTTTATCAAATCACATCATCAACATTTTTTTTTGTTTTTTTGTCTAATAAACAGCTTTTGAGGATCATTTTTAAATGTCAATTCTACCGCCTGGTCGGAACCGCTACCAGCACACAAGGAGAATGGCAAGAACCTCGGGCTAGTTAGTTTTTTGTGTTCCATTCACTGTTCTGTCCTTATTTAAGTATTTCCAAAGTTTAATATAACTTAAATAACATTCTAATGTAAATTATATGCCTACATTATTAACTTTGAAAACCTAATACTAAAAAAAATATAGTACTACTATACTATATTTTTTTTAGATACTTAAAAAAATATTATCATCAGACTAGGTCCTAGTGGGCAGTTCGCTTACATTGCGAAACATAATATAGTCTTAGAATGAGTCGTGTCTGTAACAATTATTTATTTGGTTATCCTATTCGATTATTGTATTCAAATCTTATCTCTTATGTTTTAGCATGTCCAATTATTGTTGATCGATTTTTCATTTATGCTTCAGAATGTGCGCCTCCGATCTATCTTGGACTTCACAAGATTGTTGAATTTTTGAGCGTCCTGGCCTTCTGGTTGACATTGAGTTTCAAAATCTGTTTGTGATAGTTGTTTTACGACGACGACGTAAATATAAACAGACGTCTATTAATAGACATGTATTAACTGATTCTGAGAGTTGCGTGGTCAAGTGGGTGTGTGCCTGTCTTCCGTTCAGCGGGTTGTGGGTTCAAATGGCCGTGCACCAATGGGCTATTCGGGTTTTCCAAACCGTGAGTATGTGCCGAATGTAATTTTGGACGTGTCTCTGACTACCGTCTAGTAGGTAAGCCTCCGATCGCTCTGAGTAGCGACTGGAGACGAATCCTCGAAGGGTCATGAGTTTTGCTTTACTGTCTATTAATCATCGTGCTTCACTCCACCTCCATTGTCTAAACGAGTTGGCTACAACTGAAGGTATTCCATTAATTTGAAAAGTTGAAATCTAAGCTTAGAATAGATCTGAACAAAAACAATGGATATCGACAAAACACAAACTGGGCCTCGCTTGCGCGTTTCAGTGCTCAAACAAGCGTGGCTTCGTTAGAGAGCGTGGCTTTAGGTAAATCCACTATCGACAGCTGTGAAATGCGCTCGGTAGTCCAATGAGAACAGAGCACCGGTTTCCGATTCCGAGCCTGCTCGGTGATTTTGCGGAAACACGAAATATTGTAGTAAGCAGCTGTGATACAGTAGTACGTTTTACAGTAGTAGAGCTTGTTGTATACTCAAAAAGTATGATATCGTATGGATGGTTCTTGTGTTTATCTTCTTTCTTATATTCCCTATCCTCTTGCACAGGTGACATTAGCTTAGGTATTTATACTCAAAATCATTTCATTCAATTCAAAAAAAGCATCGCAAAAATAGCTTTCAATCAATTGCTGCGAATCAGCTTTGCGCAACAGCAACTGATTCAAATGAGCCCAAGCATGGATACCTATGTTACTGTTATTCACCTTAGCGAATAACGAATCCTGAGATCAGGAGCTGCTCAACATAACAATTAGACTGATGATAGAGTCAGCTCTATCATAAGATCTGGTTATGGGTGAACTGGTGTAAAATTCTTAACAAATTCTAACACGGCAAGTTAAAACTTGTGTAATCATTCTCATTTAATAAAAAATAATATTTTAAATAATCACTTAGCTATGAAAGAAAAAACACTGTCTTCAAGGTTTATTATGTGTATCTGTGTTTTTAAATAAAAAAAAAATGTTATTCAATCTCAATGTATTCGAGCGTATAGGTACACAATCCAACTGTTATGTTTGTATGACTTGTGAAGTTCTAAAATTTGTTTGGAAGGCACAAATTGAGCAAATTTTGCCACTTTTTTGTTTGGCCACAGCGACCTTTGTTGCGTGATACATCGGTTCCTCTTCCTAGTTGCGTACTTCACAATGCTTGCGCCTAACATCCGGTCGGTCAAACGTTTGTTAGTTCTAAATAACGTCCGATGAAAACATCGCCAGTGGATACGACTATGAATCCGTGTCTACGAAATACATTTATATAGTTGTGTGCTGCGCGTCCCCTTCTCTATGTTAAAAACACACCGTGAGTTTACAGCGCCCATCCAATTTATTGTAGAAACACTAAGTGCAAAATGTCTTGGTCATTATTTTGGTTATAAAAAAAATTGGAGCCATACATTTTAGGTTTACATATTTGTTTTTCATTATTTGTTTTCAAAACTCTTGCGGGGCTTTTGATTGAGGCGACACGTGACCCAAGGGCTGGCTCTTATTTAGGGCAGCGAATTAGCATAGCTATTCAGCGTGGCAATGCAGCCAGTGTCTTGGGTACGCTTCCGTCTGGTACTGGTCTGGAACAGTTGAGTTACCTATAGGCCGTTTGTAACGGTCCTTAGGTAATCTGACTAATCAGTCAGATTTTTTGTACATAGTTAGTTTAATTCTACTTTTCATTGAATAAATGAATATTATAGTTAAAATTGGAACAATGACATTGTATTTTTATTATAAATACTGAGTAGCTAGCAGAGTAAGCCCTCCTATAAAAACAAAACATTAAGTTACATTACGAGAGAAAAATATATAATCAATAAAATAAAACTATGCCTATAGAACCTTAGGTAAAAGGTTATGTAAGGTAAGGTATTAAACTGAATTTGAACTTCTGATTGTAACGACTAATTTTGCTGCACTAACATTGGACTTAATAATGCTTGTTGGGTGCTGAGCCCCTAAAAGTCCCCAACTACTGCGACGACGATCTAGGGCCTAGATAGTCTATGAAGAATCCGTGTCCACGTGTGTCTACATCACCCAACGAGTTTAAGAAACAAATTATCGGGATAGCTTATTAATATAACTTTCTACGTTCAATACAGTTTACTTTATTCTGTTTTGTAGTGCGTAATAAAGTTGATAGATTCATTAAAAAATCACTTCCTTTTAGCCGCCGCTGATTTTCGCTCTCGCATTTTTTTTTTGTACGGTGGGGGAGCGCCTTCATCTCACCTAATGTCAAGTTATGATAAGGCGAAGGTAGAAGCGCACTTCACCCGAACTGTTCAACGGACTGAGGAATTGGATATCTTACCTCTAAAAGCCGGAACACAATTGAACCCGGGACCTCGGGGTCTGATACCGGTTGGTTCGTCGGTAACTAAATCACAGAAGCGGTTAATCTCCAACGTAGTTGTTGTTTATTTCGAAATGGTAATCTACGTTTGCATGGGAGAGCGGTACTACTGGACCTTAAGGTAAAATTATACCTTTTTGTGAGTCCACGTTATCAGTCAAGTAGTTATTTGTAGTATTTATTTTTCCTTCACCCCAAAATTAAGTTAAATTCATAACATGTACCCTTAATTTAACCGTTCCATAAAGAAAGTAAGATATTAAACCCATTAAATACAATGTCTACGATGCTTTCATGTTTCGAAAAGAATTCAAAAGGTTACCTATGTTACTCGCAGGTGGGAAATGTTAAATTCATTAGGTACTACGATTTATCGTTGTTCGTGATTACAAACCAATATAAAAGGGGTGGAGGATCCGAAAATTGTTTAGGCATATTTTTTTTAACAGAGCGAAATACTGCGGCAGCTGAGTTTCATTTTGCTGAAAAGCGCAATTTTCTTCATTCACTACGGCCGCCTGGTGAAATCGTTATCGTCTGCTGTACGTTGCGGCGGCGGCCATTTCCTAATGGTGGCTTCGCGTGCATTTAACTTTTTTATTACATACCTAGCCCTGCAAAGGGTTTGTTTTTTGTATGAACCTTAGTGTCTCATAACCCTAGTTGCAAAATTTTCTCAATTCAGGTTTCATAAAGTACTAATATATTCATTAAACCTAAATACTCGATTTATATTCAATTCTATGGTCTACATTTACTATCTAGTATACAATTCTGCATGTACTTACTTTAAACAGTAAATGTCGGTCATTTTGCGACTACATTTTCAATGTATTATCTTTGTGTATGTGTTAACACACTTGGTCACAATCACATTATTTGCACATTGTTTTATGAAATTGAGTAAAATGAATGATGGTTCGAGTCTTGTCGCAGGATGTGAAATTTTGGGTTTTTATAATATATATATATATATTTATTGTACGACGGGGAAGCTCTTGGCCTTCATCTCACCTGGTTACAAGTTGAGATAAGGCCGATGGAGGCGCACTTCACTCGGAATCCTCAACAAACTGAGGAACTGGCTATCTTACCTCTAAATGCCGGAACACAACAATTTAATAATTGTTATTATGGCGACAGAATTAGGTAAGATCGTGGTAGCTAGCCATGCGAACATCAACTAAGTCCTACCACCAACCAAACCGAGCACAATATATTGTACTCCCCATGGGGATCGAACCCGGGACCTCTGGATCTGAAATCGGTGGGTTGAACCGCTAGACCACAGAGGCGGTTATTAATATTAGTATAATGTTATTGTAATTCTTGTATTGTACACATAGATATGATTTAAACATGTCATAGGAAAACATATGTACAGAGGCGAGCCCTTAAAGAGTTTCCTACCAGTGAACCTTTGAGAGAGAGGGAGGTTATTTCTACTTTTTGTAGAAAAGTGTACCTATTTTAATTAAAGTAAAATTTTAATGGACGAATGAAATATACATACATATGTCAAAAGAATACCTACACATGTATATTTTTATAATAATGTTCAATATCTACCTGCCTATAAATATTCAGCTTGGCTGTTGCGCCTATCTTGGTTGCTCCTTTTCGTAGCAATCGCGGCGCCGCCCGTCGTCGGATATCGGATATAGGCGTATGCTTATTAACTTTCTTCGTATATCCACCCGGTCATCGCCTCCGATTGCTGCGGAATCTTATGTCCAATCCCAAATATCCCATGTACTTATTATTCCCAACAAGATGCAATCCATTCGATGGGCATTCAATGTATAGCCTCTATTAACATTAGGAGTTTTGTAGGTTTGATTCCTTTGTATGTTAAACTCGGTATATTCGTTTGTTTTAAAATTTGGCTAGGTCTGTTTTTGAAATAAAAACTGAACGGGTGCAAGCATAGCCTCTTAGCATTTTCATCTAGTTAATGAACATTTTGAGAGATATTTTCCCGTTGAAAATGCGAGCGGCGGTACGCGCTCGCTCGTTTAGTTTGTGACTTGTGCACAATAAACTAAATTAATACGTGAACAACGCAGCTCGGCGAAGTTTCAATGTTGTTTCGGTATAAGGAAAAAACAAGGGGGTCGTCCCTAGACCCCGTGGGAATTACATCCTTCTTTGTTTAATATCGTGCTCGTACAGCAGGAACCCAGCACATCACTTTTACACATCGATTTTAGGACGCAATAAAGCAGAACACGACAAGTACATGGCCAAGTTACTAGAACTTACCAGAAATGAATACTGAGCCAACTTTTTGAATAGAAGAATTACATTTTCGTATGCCCTAGGTATTTTGGTAGAAAACATCATGTCATGGAATATTTCAAAAAACTGCAGGTAAAACATCGATGTACTTAAACTGTTTTCTTTATACAAATTGGCGACTAAACAAGCAAGCAGCCTTACTGCGTAGGTCTTAAATCCACACACATCAACTGGAGGTTTAAAGGTGTTAAGTCTCGCGTGCCAGTGTGTAATTTCACCGGCAACCATACCCTTTAAACCGGAACACAGCAATGTTGCTTGGCGGCTGAATAAGTATGGTGGTACTTGTATTGTGCAGGATCGAAGTGAAATTCCTCAGATATTATATCGTATTACTAATCGAAATGTGATGTAACAAGACCTGCAATACTATGTTTTTACGTAGCATATTATCTATTAGGGTACCTTACATTACAGGGCAATATAGCCGGCCATCAGACAGGTGAAGGAACTTTGTGACGTTGAAAGCAATCGCAGGTGTGCCCTTCGGTTTTAAATTGCTTGAGTCAGGTAGTCGAGCCTCTCTCAGCGAACCTTTGAATATGTTTCGGCTTTCATTCGCTGCGATACTCTTTATAATCGAGGTAGTACGGTATACTTCGGGTAGGTAATATTTTAAAGCGGCCATTATTAAAATGTCGCTAATGGCATCCAGCACTTCTTCGCTGGCACTAATGCGAGTTGCGAACTGTTCTTTTGTCCAGACAAAAGCACAAGCTATTTGCATATTCTCTTCTTCGCTTGAAACTCGTCTCGACTTACACACGTTTACTATAGACCTACTAATTTATACTATTAAACTATTACTTTTACCTTCGATTCCACTATAGTTTCAATATGCTTGTGCTGAAATATAGTTTTGAGCCTTTGTGGCCATGCAAAAAAACTGCTATTTAAATTAAGTACCTATTCAAGCTCTTTATTATTTTTGATTATAAACTAATTTAAGCTTGATTCTACAATAAATCCATCTTGTCTAGTGTAGAGTAGCTACAAGTATGTACTTACTGTGTGCCGGGGTAAAGTGATGATGATGTGCGAGGTCACAGTATGTGCTGTACACATGTAATTCCACAAAAAACACAAAAGTAAAACTTACCAACCCCTAAATTGTAACTTTCAGATCTTAAAATATAATCGAATAACTGAATTTATAATATCGCTACGAAAACGTTTACACAATAATCTTTGCTTTTCAAGAATGCTAATAAGGCAAACTCGAAGGGCCATGAACCAACGCTAGGCTTAGTTAATCGATGTTTCACGAGCTCTGGTGAAAGTTGACCAGCAGTTCTGAAATGACTCACACTGTGTAAACTATATTCACTTGTAAATTAGGACGGATGTATAAAAGTGTACTCTGCGCATAGACGTGCGTTGGCGTTTAGTTTCACATAGACAAGGGAACCTATGGAAACTAAGGGCATCGAACACACATAGCAACCTATACACCAAGCTATGATATTACAGTCGCAGTTTTGCGTAGGTAGCCAATAGTTACCTCATTTATAGCTACCGCGAGTGTAATGGCTGTTGTAAGTATTTTCCGTTTAAAATACTTATGCTGTCTTTTGCTTTATCAAAATTGTTAGGTATACGGATATCTCTACATGTATGTACATGGCAGTCATAACCAAATATAATGAAAGACACATTGGCTATGTTTCTACGTTCCGAACCTACTAGTACTATTAGTAGTGTTACTATTATTTATTCTGTGCTACTAGTATCAAAACGCTGTTTAGTTCAACACGCAATATTTAATTATATCTTATTCCCGAGTCACAATTGAATCAGAATTCGGTGTGGATAGATCGCAGTCTCGTGGACGTTTTAAAGAATTTCTACTGTATAAACCCGTTATTCTGAAGTATACTAACAAAATTACAGGGGTGGGCAAAAGGATCTTGATACAATACCTTCTGCTAACATCGATCGCATCGATGTTTGGGGTCTTACAACACATAATATAACTCAGCCTCTCCCAGATTTCATTTTCAAAACATAGTCTAATATGAATATTATCGACGAATCGATGGCAATAGTTGCAGCGCGGTCAAAGGAACGATGCGGGCGCCAGGGCTCGAGACCGCTCGGAGAGTGGCTTCCCCCCCTGAGCCTGAGCAGCGCAGTACCTGAGCGATGCGCGTGCGCCGCGATGCGCACCTCCGTCCGCTGCGGCAGGTAGTCGGCGGCTCGCTCGTCGCAGGCCCTCAGTGCGCGCGTTCTCTCGCCGCCAGCGGTAGTGTACGTGGAGCGCGGACGCACGCGCGCCGCCAAGCATGGTGCCCACGAGTTGGTACTGAACTGTGAACTGGTGATTTCAGTGAACCCGGATGACATACGAAATGTCCTGTGACAGAAAAACTAGGGCCGCCCGATTCCTCGAGCTGCGGTGAGTTTTTCCTGCGGACGGGACAGACAAATCCTTTGTTGAATCCTCGCAGTGACGTGAGTCCGTCTCTTTTTAACGCGTTCGGCAGGTAGAGCCCATCAGCCCATGAATGTTCTTAGTGTTTGTGTTGTTATAACCCCGGCGGTTTTATAACTCCTTGTTTCTTGGAAACTATTGTCTTTAAAACGTTGTTTCTGCGAGCAATTACAATTCTTCGACAATAGAGAGCCTACAAGGTTTTCATGCACAGAACGGAAGGTTTGAAGGAGAAATATGTTGTTTATTTAAATGTAAGGATTACTTTGTGACCTTGGTAAACTTAGAACTATCAAGAACTAAATCCAGCGACCGAGAACATTTATCTGCAAATTGGTGGTCACGAATTACGATTACGCTTCAGTCTGTGAAATTGTATCTTTGTAGAGAAGCATCCAAGTCATCCAACTTTAGCCATGCCTGAAGAATAGTCTGTATATAATGCCATAATTCAACAAATATTAGGTAATCAGAAGTACGTCAATTATACGCTACTCTCAATCTCTGCACAAGAAAGATGGTAACAAGCTTAAGAAAAATTAAAATAGGCTAGAAATACATTATGATGCATGCTGAACTGGAAGTTATTGTAAGTATTGTGCACATTTAGTTCGATAGTTCACTTGTCCTGACTTTTATATCCCAAACGTTACTCCAAATCCAAAATGTCTTATTAAAAAAACACTCTAAAAACCATTCTGCGAACTGCATTGTTCAGCATGCAAGGCACCATTGTGATATGGCGACGATACGATTGCAATGTTGCGAAAGCGCCTTCTTTCTGGCGGAATGCAGGCTGTAGGGCAAGAGTGGTCGGCCCAGGCGCAGATGTGGGGCGCAGGCACACTCCCCGCCTCGCCTCCCGGCCTTGAAAGGCTCTTGACCAGGCCAGCTCCGCCGATGTTGTATTTATTGCAACCTCCACGATCCGTACCGGCGAGGTTATTGACGTTATGTCGACGCTACGCGCCTTGAATCCCTCACCCAACGACTATTCTCTTCCATGGGAAACCTACAACCGCGACTGTACCGGCTAATGCTCGAGCTCTCCTTGAAAAGATTATTCTCACGTCGATCTTGTTAAATGAATAACTACAATGGATATTACGTCATTGCTAAGCAAGTTTCCGCCTTCAATGTTTGGTAGTTAACGATGTGAGTCACGCAACCGACATGGCTCATAATAAATCTGCAATTTATAAAGTGTTGTACGATATAATAGGCAAACAAAACGTAGGACTCCGCACTTGGTTCGGTGCAATGTCCTCTATTTGATAGAGATAACTTGTAAGGAAACCGCTTATTGGATAAAATATATCGACACCGGTCTGCAATGACTTTTAAATAAGTGAACAATTTATAAATACGTGCACCCGTCAGGCAAGTGTAGGCGGAGGACCGATGCCCAGCCTGCCTAGGTGAAGGACGGTTGTCCAGTTCCTCGCCCTTTGTGCGTCGCGATCGAGATCGTGAAATTCATAATTATGGAACAGTCTTTCAACATAATTTACTGTTTTTAAAGTTTGATAGGTGTTTACCTAGTAAATAAAAACATTCGCCAAATGTAACGTGACTTACGGAGATAGTAGCTGTGAGGTTAGAATGTAGAATAGTAAGTATTATAAATGTGGTAAGTTGGTATCGATCAGTAAAAAAAAAACTCAGCACGTGGACGTCATCGAAGGCGACTCAAGTTTTTTGCCGAGAGATAGCCAACAGCATCCTCCTAACAATCTGTACTAGTAATTCGCCCCGAACTGAAATCTTATGATGTCTGGTTTGTGTAAGATGTTTAATCACGGAGATTAATTCTCTAAAATAAATTTATTAAGAAACTGCAAAAGTGTGCCTTCAGTACACCTTACTCTAAGCTCACTTTTTTCATTTTTTTTTTATTCACTATTAAATTTTGTATCGGCAGAAAGCCTAGAACACTCATTCTAGGCTTTCTATCGTTACAAAATTTTGTTATATGCAATGCCAGAATGAGAGTATAGCACCAAAGCACCGACCGTACGTCATTAGAGGTGACACTTTCCAGTCACATGAAAAGTTCCTCAGTTTGTTGAGGATTCCGGGTGAAGTGCGCCTCCACCTTCGGCCTTATCCCAACTTGTTACCAGGTGAGATAAAGCCCAAGAGCTTCCCCGTCGTACAATAAAAAAAAAAAGGTCGACTTTTCAAGTGACTGGAATTTTCTCAATGCTCGAGTTCTCGAAACCGTTGTCGTAGTAGTCGTGGTATAAAAATCTCCAGCCCACAAATGTCATAAAAGTCAACCAAGGGCCTTCACTAAAATGGCAGCACCCTTCATTCTGTGTAGAAACAAAACTAACATGATCCTCATAAGTGAGTCAGATAAAAAGACCCTACTTTATGCGTGGTGACTGTTAAATTCGAAATATTATGCTTATCTAGAGAAATTGGATTTCAGCGTTAATGTAAATAAATTCGTTATCAGTTAAATTTGCGACCTCTTTACCTATATTCAGACAGTATATATTTGATACAACATTTCGTGAATGTGTATATTGAATCAGCTGTCTGGATGCCATATGGCGTTGAGATGCACACACACTTCAAAAAGCGAATGGGGCCGACATATGTTACCGCTTTCACTCTACATTACAATCGATATTGCGCAGTATTTCTTGTTTTAAATTCCACAATAATTATTATTATGTTTTATTAAAACATTGCAAATTATTTGAATACATATTGTTAAACTAACGTATTTATCAGACAGGAAATGTCAATATTTATCTTATATGTACTAACTCCAAGTACATCGCGTTCATAACATACTATCTTCATGGGCGATCTCATATCATTCTCATTCAGTACCGTCAACTTTGAATTGAAACGAGAAGGGGAACAGTGATTTGCCATCGAGTTATATCCATGTGCGCTAACAAAATGCTAAGTTAATTAACGTTTAGAATAAAGGCTGGCGCATGCAGTAACACGCGCGCACCCACGACGACCGTGGTGTTTCGTGGGGTAGTTTTTGCCGACGGCAGCTGGCTACCCCACGAGTGAGTCACGTCCTGTCTGCTCCACTGTAGGTCGGGGTGCGTGTCGTTGACCCCACTAGCAGCCCTACACTACACGAGTTACCCATTGCCCTTTGTGCTCTCTATTATTTATGGCTTTTGTTCATACAGACAATTCGCTCAATCAGTTTGCTAGCTTTGATCGTACTCTTCCATTTTGCATGGACTCGTGATTTTGTGAAATGTTTTAAACGTTTTCGACGCCTCCAATCAGGCATATTGCTCGAGAGTGCAGCCGAAAACATTCGTGAACATTTTTGAGGCATGTTTAAATTGAATGTTGTTATTATTTAACAAGCTAGAATCTGCTGCCCTCGTATAAAATCCGTTGCGGGGGGGTAAATCTTACTCATCATCATTCAAATATAATTGTTGATTATTGTGGCTTGAATTGGCCAGTTCTGATAATGACTACCGATAATTTCCCGTTAAGACCTTCCATCTTGACATAAAAAGAGTCCCGTTAGTAAAATCAAAAGTTGCACGTTGAATTTCGAAATGTTGTAAATTGCATTTAATGTCGATACCCGCAACCCCGCAAGGCGTTTGATCCGGCTACCATCGCGCTTCATGGCATACCGGTTCCGAGCCAACCACTCAGAACGCTTTGTTGATCCTTCCACAGCAAAACAAAATAAAAAGTCATGAAGTTATTTGTTTTTTGGTTTGTCGACGCCGACTGCGCCGTCACCGCCGCCTTGCCTGTGTTCGCTTTCGTCACATTATTTCTTGTTCCTGCTTTATTCTGAGCTTTCGCTGGACGACTTTAATTTTATGTTTGAAACAGGAATGAAGCGTTAAGTTCTCAGAAAATTAATTTCATTGATCTCTTTCCTCGCGGAAGTGTAGCTTAGCTCAGAAGTAATCCTGCAGGTCAGTTTGCTTAGCATATAATGATAACTCATGACCCCTCACAACATCTATGTACTACAATACTCACTTTAATCACTATCACACGCACACACCGACATCACATCAAGAATTTAATTTTAGTTGATAAAAATGTGTTAGTTTTAAAAACGATTTCAAATGCTATTAGCATAAGTTTTTTTTATTGCTAACTTATTGATCGAGCGAGCGAGACCCTTATGTTGAGTTGGATGGTCCGGCACTGTATATATATTTCCATCTTTTATTTTAAACAATTCGTTTTTGAGAAATAGGGGTGTCAAGTGGGCCTAACACATATAGTGCGATATCATCGAGAAAAGTTTTGCGTAAAGATTAAAAAAAAGAATATTAATAGAATATATAAGTTATAATATTTATTCAAAAAATATTAATAGTGATTTTTAGATGTTTACCGGGGCGCAAAGGAAGAAAAATGTGACATGTCCTGCAGGATGTCATGTAACGGTTTCTAGTTGATGCTAATAAAAACTTGACCTTTAGCCAAGTTATATTGATTTTAAATGAGTTTAATTCTCCTGTTCATAATTTTACACAATAATACATATTGATCGCGCGTAAAACTAGCATTACTGTAGAGCCGTTGTGTATATTTTACCTCTAGTACTTACCCGAATTTTGACTATCGAAATTACTGATTAGCTTTTTCATTTGACATCTGTGTAATATTTTGGGAGAGTCAAATATAAACAAAATTTTTGAACACTAACAACAGAGAAACATACATTTATATCGGAAGACGCCGCCGCTCCCTACTGCAGATAATTTGATGAAGTAGTTACGCACAACTCGTTGTTACCGCAAATAACGATCTAGCTGGCTTAGATACAACACTGAAACATTTATTATCAGCTCCGAACTGCGCTCCTGACATAATTGTAATTACTGAAAACCCAAAGGTTAACAAACCTCACAGCTCAGTTGGTATTTGGCGCCTTCTGCGCAGGTTGTGGGTTCGATTCCCACCCAGGATAAATATTTGTGTGATGATACAATATAGAGGTTTGTTCTGTGTTTGGGTAACAACACCCAAACACAGAACCAATCTCTATATTTTATAATAAGTGTGTATTTACAAAAAAACTATGTACAATAAGTATTGTACCTATCTGTAATCTAGTTTCCATATTACAAGCTTTGCTTCACTTGGGGCTAGATGGCGTAGTGTGTGAATGTTTATCCGGAACAGTTTGAACTTGATTTTGTAACAAAGAGCAGTGATCTCGAATAACTGCTAACTGGATTCAACTTCGGCATTTGAGTCGGTCCTGGAAATGTTTATCACAATTCTTCGAAGCACTTTTTTAAAGAACCCTTGTTGAGTACGAGTAAATCGAAACTGTTTTTAGTCGGACCATTGATTAATCAAAATTATCAATAACCGTTTTCCAACGACGTGTTCTTATTCTCCCATGCGTGACTAAGAAAACTAGAAAGGCATCTAAGGAATTAATAAAACCATGAGATCGGCAGCCTAAGTTCTTAATACGAACACTGCGATCACCAAACCGACTGCCTGCTATTTTACAAATTCTCCCATAGTAATAGGCCCATGTCCTGCGTGCAGTGGCCTGTTACAGACTACTGCATGGTGATCATAACGATGATGAATAATCGATTTAATTGTAATTCCATAGCCATGGAATTAGAAGCTATTAAACCACTCAGGTCTGCCTTTCTCTTAAGACACATATTTTTCTGTTTACGCTTTGTCATGTATTTCCAGTTCAAAGAACGCCGATTGTTTGCCCGCACCACTTAAAAGCTTTGCGCCAGGACGGTCAGTGCCAAAACGCTTTGAACTCCAACTTAGTTGGTATTATTAAAACGTGGGAAAACTGAAAATTTTGCGCTGATTTTTTTAACTAAACAGTCATGAAATCAACTGAATGGTCTCGAATTAGCTTACTTTTAGAGTTAAGCTCGCCTTTGCCATACTTTTTAATTCCATGTCTATATGCTTATAATTGTGTGTGCAATAAAGTATTCATAAATAATCTAATATTTTACCAATTCGTTCGATATTGCACTTTTTCTTAATCCATTATAACATAAATAACAAGCCTCATAGATCAGTTGGTAGTAACTCTGCCTTCTGCACTGTAGGTACAACCTACAGTGCAGAAGGCAGGGTTCGATTCCCACCCAGGACAAACATTTGTGTGATAAATGTAGATGTTTGTTTTGTGTTTGGGGGTGTTGTATTGTATGATAAGTATGTATTTACATAAAAAAAGTTTTCTATCCGTAATCTAGTTCCCATATTAAAAGCTATGTTTTGTTTGGCGCTGTGTGAAATTATTGTCCTTTAATATGTACTATTTTCTATTTATTACAAATTTATAAGTATTGTCTTTAACTACTCTAAGTCTATATAGTTTGATAATATCACCATAAGATGTATAATAACTTAGCAGGATGTACATGTAACGAGAAGATGCTGAAGCATGTAAGGAATGGAGTGTGCGGTTTCAAATTGTTGCGGTATTGGAAAATATTAAATAACCAATTGAATGATATATCACACTTCATGCTTATTTCATTATAATGAAAAATGATAGGATCTCTCAAAATCATCGCAACTTCTTTCTCCGAGTAGAGTCGAGATGTGTCATTGGCAATATTGCTAACATTCTAGTTCAGCTCTTTAGACGTGCATTCATTCGGTGGTGGAGGCATGCTTATCTACAGGGTGGCGAGAAGGGTAGTGGGTGGCTTTGTTCCCAAGCCGGCCTCTCAGACTCTGCGACCACTTAGAAGATTGCTCGCCTTTGTCTTCGCGTGATACTTCTTTATACTCTCGCCTCCAATTTGGGTTTTAGATTTATTCACACCAATCTTGATTTCATTTGTAGGGTAGTTTAAGTAAGATATATTAATCTCATTGTCGTGATTTATTTTTTTACAACTAGACTCATCCTATCTGGTTAAGTGAAAAGACATCTTATTTTTAATGCTGGTTTTATAAAATAGTATTTCAGTTTCGTGCATATTATTTCCTAATTATTGCCTGCTGCAAACCACCAAAATCGTATCCTTGTTTAGTCATGCACCTTGTAAATTTTAATACGTTTTAAGAAATAAACAAAAAAATGTTCCAATCAACAATTCATAGGGAATATATTGAATTACATCATTCTTCAATTTATATGGGATATGATTAAATTGTTCTTCGGTTTACCTATGTTGACTGGCTGGATGCAGGTGTGGCAGCGAAAGCAGCGCTCCCTTGACACGCCACGGCGCGCGCGCATTGCAGTCAAGGCCTGCCCGCCGCGTGCGCCCGTCCCGAACCACGCTGCGTTCTTATGAACTACCAATATCGAGCGCCAATCATGCATCTCTGATGGTCTCTTGAACCGGTTTCAACTGCCCGAGAAGAGCAAAGTACAAACAAAACAAAACATTCCCTGTGGTTATGTTTGTGTAACACTCATTGTTGAAGTACTCACAGACTTATAAAAAATATTAGTTTCATATAAATCCGAATAACCTGTTGAAACGTGGGGTCCCAATCCCCATCAAGACATTTTGTTGGGTAGTCAAGCCTATACTCGGACCTGGGTGCCGAGTGTAACCTTTTGATGTTGAACATATCATCAAGCAAATAAACTAGAAACAGTCATGACATTGGATTTCCCCCAATGGACAAAACAAAATGAAACACAGTTACCTGTTCATGTGAACCTAATTATATTATGTTGCAGTATGATAAACGCCTATATTCCTACTGAACAATATTCGAATACTTGAATCGTGTCAATTATTCGTTGACGAACGTCGTGGAAGAAACCGCATACAGCAGGGGCGTTCCCGCGATCCGAACGACGACCTCGACTAGACAAATCACATAAATATAGGAAACTAGGCATTTAACGCAAACAGAATATAAATCATGAATGTACATAGCATGCATGCGGCCATGGCACACACAATAGACTCATTATAATATGACAGACTCAAAGCATCCTTGACACCGCGCGATACTGCAAAACTGCATGGCGCACTGCGTTATGTAATCATCGCCCACCACGTTATTCAACGCCTCATAATCATAATACCAACCGTCTGAAAAAATAAACAGTATCGTGTGTCGATGATTATCATTACTGATTCCTCGTCTGTTAAGTTTCAGTTTCACCTTGTCTTCGACGTAAACGCTTCGTAATTTTTCAGCGGATTAGGTAGATAGAAGGCGTGCGAAAAAAATGTTTGCATTCGGGGCCAGGGAAACTGCTAAGTGGGTTTTTCCTTGACATCGAGGCCCTGTTGCAACGCGGCAATCGACACAAGGTTAACGGACAGTATCGACACGCCCTAGCGATTATTTAATTGTTATTTAAACCGTGGACAACAGTGCATCGTCATGATAAATCTTGAAGTGCACGCAAAAGACAAAGATATTTTCTTACAGATGATAATTGAACCATTACGAAAAGCCATTTGCGTTGTACTCTTATCCTCTCGAAAGCCATTATGTAAGTTACATATGAACGTGCATAGGCTACCAACATGTGGAATCTATACCTTCCTAACAGCTCTTTGTACAGGGCTGACGGGTACCTGATGGATGATGACGAAATCATAAATGTTTTTATTTTCTTTATAATCGATTATACCCTTCTTGCTTTTTGAATTGAAGTCTTACAATCACAACATACTTTTATGTTGTGAAGACCAACTAGATTGTATTTTACTAGCAGATTTGCTCTATTTTAGACAATGAGCACTATTATCACTTACCTACTATCACATGAACTTAATTGCTTGATTTAGGTTTATTAACCAATGCGTAAAGACTAATTTGTGAATACTAATAAAAATCGAATATTATGTGCGACGGAAACTATCTATGTTGATTCGGAAATGTCAACAATAATGTGAACCTGTTTACTATAAGATAGCTGAGACTCGTCCCCACGGTGCTTATTTGCTCTCGAAAGAGATTAACAACTTTGACTATCAATTTTGACAACTTTGGTAAGTTTAGATTTGGGGCGTGATAAAGGGTTTTACAAGTTTGCGACAGTGATAACCCATTCAGAAATTGGTAACGTGTTGAGGCTTGTTGAACATTTAACATATTGTTATTATAGCAGATAGTTATTTCATAGATATACGTGTGTTTATAGGATACGTTCTTCGAATATTCTTAAAAACACAAATAAAATCAAAATTATGAACGTTCGTGGTCGTTGGTGGTTGACATATGCGTTTCTCTTGCGCAAGTTGACCCTTATCGAAGCTCACGCTTTCTACATACATGTGAATCAAGAATATTTTAAATTTATTAACATAACATCAGCCTTTCCTTTTTCACACAACTGTAAATATAACGGGGATCGACATTTAAACAGATTTCAGTGAATTTTGTCTTATTCGCCTCATAATTTCCAATCAAGCGCTGTTTGGCATCGTGCCGTTTTAAATTCAGTTAAATAATATGTTGGGATCCAATTAACAATTAATCCTCTCTCCGCAGCCTGCTCGGTATTCAATTCAGTTTGGGTTCAACGTTTCAATTTCGCTTGTGCTCGCAGATAGCGTTTTTATTTGCTGTCCAAATTAAAACGCTCGCAATCAGAAGTTTAAAATAAAATTTAAACATAGACCATATATTTTACTTTGCATCGATGTGATATGTAGATATTATAGATGTTATACGCTGTAAAACTCCCTTGACTCTAACCAGAAATAACCTCATTCTTATCTTGTTTGAATTTCGCTATTGTCTTTGTCTCTAAGCTCCGTAATCGTCGTGCCTCATGTCACTAGACGCTCCTCATCAGTAGAAGTGTTTAGGCTTGCGCACATAATTGAAACTTAGCAAATTAGCAATAAAAACTCAGGACAGCCGCTTTTTATGAATATACAAAGATTAAACGATGATGGTATGGACCGAATTAGCCATATTTAAATACCATGGAATTACAATGGACACCTGAAAGAAATTATTTCCGTTGAGTGTCATCTGTAAACATTGGTTTATATTGTGCATTGTGCAGAACATGACCATTACTAGGATCGAAAAGTCAAAATATATACCTCCATAGTTTTCTTGACGAATACGAGTCGTCACTGTGTTAGAGCTCGAGCTCTACTCTAATACGCTCTATTACTGTTTACTGTCCACATAGATAGTGTTCGTACATTACACTCTTGCGTTACGGAGATGGTACAAAATACATTCACCATAGTGACACACAACGTACGTCACCCGGCTAGTTCATTGTTCGGGCGCGTTGGCACAAGCTAATGTAGTCGGCCTAGCAACGTTTGCCACTTCCAATGTTCCATTCACTTCTCACCGAGCGTGAACGGTTATGTTGCATACAGTCGCACCCGCACAAACATCCAAATCTAAAAAATAATTTTCTATTTATGCATCAACGATCTATGCAACTGTACTAATGTAGTGACGTAAGTCTGAACGCAGCGTATCCGAACGTTCTCACAGACCGCGTGAGCTTAGCATCTACTCTAGACCCAATCACTTTACAATAAGTCGTAATAAAATAGCTTACCTTCTTATAAATATTAATTATTAACACGATTTTACTTTGAATTAGAACACTTAATTGTTCAACCATAATAAATTCCATGTAAAACATGGGGAAACTAAACCTTTTAGCCTATACAATTTTCCTGTTGTCTGTTTCGAATGAGGTCACTTATAGCTTATTTCAAGTATGTAGTGCGTAGAATATATCGCTTAATTTTTTTGAGGAATTGTTTAGTTACATGGCATGACCGATCAACTGAGAGTACCTACATTTGCTGACGTTATGCGGCGGAAACAGCTAGGTGTATTAATTGGTTGCATTCATTTCTCTCAGGCTATTCCTGCTAATGGTGTTTCGATGGATATAGTTTCCTCTCCACGTGTATTCAAAGACGTCAGTGTGATGGCGATCACGTGTGTTTGTTTGTTTAGTTCACCGCGCGGTTCGCATGAACTCGCTAGATTAGTTCATTTTAGATTAGTTCGGCGCTGTAGGCTGTGGGTTCGATTCCCACCCAGGACAAACATTTGTGTGATGGATATAGATGTTTGTTCTGTGTTTGGGTGTTGTATCATACGTATTATTGTATTATACGTATGTATTTACAAAAAGTATTTAAGTATTTTATCCGTAATCTAGTTCCCATATTACAAGCTATGCTTAGTTTGGGGCTAGATGGCGCTGTGTAAAATGAATGTCCTGTAATATTTATTTATTTATTTAGTTAACTTCTATCGCACGAATTGACCACTCAGCGAAGATAAGCCAACTAACGCTGGGCGGACATCAAATATTTTTTGTAACGTATGCTCATACATTCACAAACTAACTTCTCACGGCCGAAGCATTAGTTTCCGTGGTAGTTTACTACCCAAGGATAGGGCGGAGATTGTTTTCCTACATCAATTCTCCGCTATCGGACTTGCGTAATAAAATCGGAGATTATCTCTTGGGAAATCTGTCCGTTTGCACCACCCGCTATCATCTTGGAGCCTTTGAAATGAAAGATTTCCAGGTTACAATTTTACTGTTATAACCGAAGTTGTCGGTCGTTGTGCCTAGTCAAGAGTTGAACCGGCGGCGGCGGTGCGAGGGAACACATTCACTACCTTTCACTTCCCGCTTTTGTCATGCGGTCGCTCTAGGCGACGGGAAGCAAATGGCCTTGTGGCTTGTATGCCTTCTAGCATCCTTTCCCATCCAACATAGATTTGCATAAGCCTACATTTAAATTAATTTACGACGGATGTTTGCTAGATGCTTGCCAGTTGAAAGATTTTAATGGAAATTCCTATGTGCAGATAATTTGTCTCGGCCACATACGAATCAGATTTAATATTTAGGACGTGCATCCTTGTGCCAATTGACCATAATTACTCAGAGCAGTTCATGTGACATCAATTAATACGGTCAATCGCCAAGATTTGTGAAGCACAGTACTTCTCGTCTGGCTTCGTCAAGCAAACTGCTCGCCAGCGGTCATATAATTCGGTAGCCGTGATAAGGCATTATTGTAATAAAGGAATTACCGACGCGATTATATGACATCATGGCCAATGAAAAAATATACAGCAATTAAATAAAACTAGGAACAAGAAGCGGTCATAGAACATTCGCATGTGTATACGAGACTCGAGGGCCGCGCTAACCTTGGCTTTTGAGCGGCGACTTTCACGGTTAGACGGCCGAGGAGTTACATAAGATGGGTAGTTCGCACCGCCATCTGTGTGACGACACCACGACACCGATGCCACTCACTCACCAACCAACCGGTTCCGAGAACCTTTGCCATCGCCTGCCGATGGCGATGTTATAAATCGATTCTGTTTACAGATTGTTAGATACCGATAATACCTATGATTATCACTTGAATGATGGTAATGGTCGTGGACAAGTTGGTAGTACCTTGGTTTATTAATGATTTGATGAGGTTAGACAATTTGTTTGGATTTACATACGTAATTCTGCGATGCAATTGCAAAAAAACAATACAAGTAGTAGGGATTCGCCGGTTCTGGCCCACTTTCAAAGGTTGGTCAAGAGGGTAATCACGGTAGTAGGGATTCGCCGGTTCTGGCCCACCAAAAAAAAAGAAAAGAAGAAAAAGTATATCGACCACGCTGAATCGATGTAGCGCATCCATTTTACGCTATTTCAACTCGTTTCGGAGATAGGAATTTATGTTTTAAGCGCCTAGTACCCCTAATTAGCTAATCAGGGATTAACTAATCACCACCAACCTCGCCACGATGCTAATCACCTTGTTGTGAAGGGAAGCAGCATAGCAATAACAACGAATTATTTTTATTATCCTTTATTTCAATTGAACAAGCATTTAAACATATAATATACCAATATATCATTATAAATACTATCGTTTTTGAATAATCCTAGAAATTCACGCAAGGATATACCCTTGAATTTGTGATATATATACATCAAGCAGTACTCGCCACATACTGAGGTCCAATCATTTTGTACTCTCCTTCTATTGTAACACCATTGTTTTGAGTTCCTTTTTAAAAACCATAGGTGATGACCTGTAGGTGGTTGACCGTAAGAATCAAAATATTCCCCAATACCATTCACGTCTACGTGTATAGCAATCCAGTGAGATCCAGGTTTTGTATCAGGGTCCAAATTACTTATTAGGTATATTGGGGGTTCAATGCGTATCGGTAATCGGTTTGCGGCATATACGTTGTATTGTAAGCATGGATGAACATTATTTAAATGTTGCTGTATTTCCAAAGTATCCATCTTATGTCGTATCGATTGCAAGTGTCAGATACAAGTGACAAAATATTGATACTTACATTCTTTAAAAGTAGGATAAGATGGGTTTGATCAACGTAGAGGTAAATTATAAATGCATTTTTTGTAATTTTTAACTTTATTTCAATGTCTTATCTTTAACAAGAAATTATTAGCTAGATACAATCGATCTTAAAACTAATCATTATTAACTACTGTAATCTACATTTACATTACGGTTTTTATCAATTTCTATAACATTATCAAACTCTGCATACACAATACAGTTGATGGTTTGTGAAAGTGCTGATTCAAAACGAACTTCTAGTCTTACGCTACCATGTTTAATAAGATTCCAATGTGTCGAAGAATGAGCTGACAAATCAGATGTAAGATCAAACGCTAGTAGGCAAAAACCGTAGCTCTAGTTATAGGGTATTTAGCTGTAGTAGAGGCTAACACTTTCTGATGTGCAAGTAAAACTGATGGATTGATTCGTGCTTTGCGAACAATAAGTGTGGCGTCTGTAATGCATGCTTTAAACTTTATATCATTCGAGGAAGCCATCAAATTAAATGATTCTCTAGAACGCACTAGTTTAACAGACATTTCAACATTGTTTTGCGCGAACTCATTATCAAACTAGATCATTAACGAGGGTGATAAGATTTAAATTCCCACAACCACTTGGGCCAGCAACAATTGCAGTAAATGGATGAATAAATTGATACATTTTATTACTGTCTAACGTGTGGACTCTATAAGGGTATTGTAATGAATAACACATATTTCTGGTACAATCATTATTTTATTTCAACTCATTGACATTATACAAAAATAAAAAAAATATTTACACAATGAACTACAACTTTAAAATTACCTTAGCAACTAATTATACACATTTATTAAATCTTAGATACTATTTCTTATTCTAAAATGACCCCATGCTAATGTATCAATACTGTTGGGTAAAATATATCTCTTAGTATCGCTGTATGATAAACATGTTTTGTTAATTTTTTGCGTAAAAATTGTATGCTTTATCGACTTAAATCTATACATATCACAAAATTGATTTTTTTTATCAAACAGGCATGATTTGAAATTTTCTATTTTCATCTTTTTTGTAACACATTTATTGACACCTTTTGCTTTAGCTGTAATTTTATTCTCCACTTCAAACGCATACATTTTTGATCGGAGGCCTACAAATTCTTTCATAATTTTACCGTTATTTTCATCTTTGAAAAAACCTAACTTCTTTTTATTGATTCTCGGATAACCAAATATATTATCTACTAGATAATATATTTTTATTGATTCTCGGATAACCAAATATATTATCTACTAGATAATATATTTGGTTATCCGAGAATCAATAAAAAGAAGTTAGGTTTTTTCAAAGATGAAAATAACGGTAAAATTATGAAAGAATTTGTAGGCCTCCGATCAAAAATGTATGCGTTTGAAGTGGAGAATAAAATTACAGCTAAAGCAAAAGGTGTCAATAAATGTGTTACAAAAAAGATGAAAATAGAAAATTTCAAATCATGCCTGTTTGATAAAAAAAATCAATTTTGTGATATGTATAGATTTAAGTCGATAAAGCATACAATTTTTACGCAAAAAATTAACAAAACATGTTTATCATACAGCGATACTAAGAGATATATTTTACCCAACAGTATTGATACATTAGCATGGGGTCATTTTAGAATAAGAAATAGTATCTAAGATTTAATAAATGTGTATAATTAGTTGCTAAGGTAATTTTAAAGTTGTAGTTCATTGTGTAAATATTTTTTTTATTTTTGTATAATGTCAATGAGTTGAAATAAAATAATGATTGTACCAGAAATATGTGTTATTCATTACAATACCCTTATAGAGTCCACACGTTAGACAGTAATAAAATGTATCAATTTATTCATCCATTTACTGCAATTGTTGCTGGCCCAAGTGGTTGTGGGAATTTAAATCTTATCACCCTCGTTAATGATCTAGTTTGATAATGAGTTCGCGCAAAACAATGTTGAAATGTCTGTTAAACTAGTGCGTTCTAGAGAATCATTTAATTTGATGGCTTCCTCGAATGATATAAAGTTTAAAGCATGCATTACAGACGCCACACTTATTGTTCGCAAAGCACGAATCAATCCATCAGTTTTACTTGCACATCAGAAAGTGTTAGCCTCTACTACAGCTAAATACCCTATAACTAGAGCTACGGTTTTTGCCTACTAGCGTTTGATCTTACATCTGATTTGTCAGCTCATTCTTCGACACATTGGAATCTTATTAAACATGGTAGCGTAAGACTAGAAGTTCGTTTTGAATCAGCACTTTCACAAACCATCAACTGTATTGTGTATGCAGAGTTTGATAATGTTATAGAAATTGATAAAAACCGTAATGTAAATGTAGATTACAGTAGTTAATAATGATTAGTTTTAAGATCGATTGTATCTAGCTAATAATTTCTTGTTAAAGATAAGACATTGAAATAAAGTTAAAAATTACAAAAAATGCATTTATAATTTACCTCTACGTTGATCAAACCCATCTTATCCTACTTTTAAAGAATGTAAGTATCAATATTTTGTCACTTGTATCTGACACTTGCAATCGATACGACATAAGATGGATACTTTGGAAATACAGCAACATTTAAATAATGTTCATCCATGCTTACAATACAACGTATATGCCGCAAACCGATTACCGATACGCATTGAACCCCCAATATACCTAATAAGTAATTTGGACCCTGATACAAAACCTGGATCTCACTGGATTGCTATACACGTAGACGTGAATGGTATTGGGGAATATTTTGATTCTTACGGTCAACCACCTACAGGTCATCACCTATGGTTTTTAAAAAGGAACTCAAAACAATGGTGTTACAATAGAAGGAGAGTACAAAATGATTGGACCTCAGTATGTGGCGAGTACTGCTTGATGTATATATATCACAAATTCAAGGGTATATCCTTGCGTGAATTTCTAGGATTATTCAAAAACGATAGTATTTATAATGATATATTGGTATATTATATGTTTAAATGCTTGTTCAATTGAAATAAAGGATAATAAAAATAATTCGTTGTTATTGCTATGCTGCTTCCCTTCACAACAAGGTGATTAGCATCGTGGCGAGGTTGGTGGTGATTAGTTAATCCCTGATTAGCTAATTAGGGGTACTAGGCGCTTAAAACATAAATTCCTATCTCCGAAACGAGTTGAAATAGCGTAAAATGGATGCGCTACATCGATTCAGCGTGGTCGATATACTTTTTCTTCTTTTCTTTTTTTTTGGTGGGCCAGAACCGGCGAATCCCTACTACCGTGATTACCCTCTTGACCAACCTTTGAAAGTGGGCCAGAACCGGCGAATCCCTACTACTAATACAGTTAACGATTTCTGTCCAAATCGACGTTAGATTGATTCTTCCTGTTCCTGAACCCCTCGGTGTACGTTACAACATGTCATCCGCCAGCAATCAATGTGCTTTGTTTTCGTGTTACTAAAGTGTTGATTTGATTGTTGCAGGTACAAGAGCGGGGTGCGCTCAGTGAGGAGCGGGGCCGGGGGCGGCGCAGGCGGCGCGGAGGAGGCGCGGCGCGGCGGCCTCAAGGCGCTGCCCAAGCGCGCCCGCACTCGCTGCAGGGGCATGAACATGGGGCAAAAGCTCTCCGGCGGTGTCAAGGTGAGCTTCAAATTTATATCAACCTTATTACATCCGAAACTCAATAAAAACCAGATACAGAGACAACTAAAACTCAGGTCAAGGTAAGTAAATGATAATGATGAATTTACCTAACGCGATTCCTGACGACCTGCACATTTTTTGAAACGACGAACTGGCATCTGCCAATACCATGTAAGCGCTATATAGTTGAAGAAGCTCTGCAATACCAATAACATAGTACTGCAGGACAAGAGAAGATTTATTCATGCTCTCATTTCGACACCTTTGGGAGCACTTGAATTGTACTGGCTCTATGCCAGCTGAACGTGCGCTCCGTTATATTGCACAGCCACATCGGAAAATCACTTCACCCCTTGAATTAAGTCTGAAAACAAGCCTTAAAATGTTTGGCAAGCAGAACGGTCTGTGAAATGGTCGTTTCCGAAAAGAACTTGATGTGACCTTACTTCGCCAAAATTTTTGAATAATAAATAAATATTACAGGACATTAATTTTACACAGCGCCATTTAGCCCCAAACTAAGCATAGCTTGTAATATGGGAACTAGATTACGGATAAAATACTTAAATACTTTTTGTAAATACATACGTACTATATGATACAACACCCAAACACAGAACAAACATCTATATTCATCACACAAATGTTTGTCCTGGGTGGGAATCGAACCCACAGCCTACAGCGCCGAGGGCAGAGTTACTGCCAACTGAGCTATGAGGCTTGTCAAAATGACAAGCCTCATAGCAAAGAATGGAGCCATTTGAAACCTACTCTCGCTGTGCGCAGGATATTGTCCACGTTATGATGGTGTTTGCATTGCACATTCGCAGTCGGTGTCGCGCGACTGCACGGCGCCATTTAAGGCGGTGGTCGCGCGCGAGCTGGCGCCCGAGCCACCGCGACCGGCGCGCCTCGACGCGCTGCTCGACGCGCCGCCCGCGCATCCCGAGCTGCAGATCAAACATGCGTGGAACCCTGACGATAGGTGAGTCCTGCTTGCAGATCAAACATGTTGGTACGGAGGTAAAGAGCTCTTAACTCGCGCAGAGCCTTATATATTATTAAAATATTACAGGACGTTAAATTTCACACAGCGCCATCTAGCCCCAAACTAAGCATAGCTTGTAATATGGTAACTAGATTACGGATAGAATACTTGAATACTTTAGTAAATACATACGTACTATATGATACCACACCCAAACACAGAACAAACATTTATGTTCATCACACAAATGTTTGTCCTGGGTGGGAATCGAACCCACAACCTACAGCGCAGAAGGCAGAGTTACTACCAACTGAGCTATGAGGCTTGTTATATATCCTTTTAGCTTACCTAGTCCTCTGGAAGGCCTCAACATACAACATAACTTATGCTCAAGTCAAGAGTGAGTAAGAGTAAGTGACCTCAGGTCAGATCACCTATCCTATGTTCTGCCATTCAAGCCACCAAGGCTCGTCAACGAAAATACTGAATAGTAAAATAAGTGGCTCTGTACCAGCTGTCTTATATTAGTCTTTAATTTTATGGAGGACAGATTCCTTCAGGTAAGCCTGAAACTGCCCAAAGACCTGTGTAGAGCTAGCTAACTCACATCTTCACTTGCCTTAAAATGTCAAACAACCTCCTTCCAGTCACGCCAACAACTGTACGAAGTGAAGAGATGGAATGCTCCACATATACAACTACTACGCACCTTTCTGCGTATGTGGATGTATTTCTAGTGATACACAAAATAATAACTCTTAGTTTTCTGACGTAGCATAAGTGACTACCAAGCCTAATCGTCCCTCTTAAATTAATTCCAGATCACTAAACATATTCGTAAAAGAGGAGGACGCGTTAACGTTCCACCGGCACCCGGTGGCGCAAAGCACAGACTGCATCCGGGGGCGAGTCGGGTACTCGCGCGGGCTGCACTGCTGGGAAGTGGTGTGGCCCGCGCGGCAGCGAGGCACGCACGCCGTCGTCGGAGTGGCCACGTCCCACGCGCCGCTGCACTCCGTCGGCTACCAGAGCCTCGTCGGCGCCACCGACCAGAGCTGGGGCTGGGATCTCGGAAGAAATAAAGTAAGTTGACCCCAAACGTTGCACGACAATCTTTCTTCTTTCACTCATTTGTCTGTCTGCTTTTTCTGTATAGCAAATGACATTTCATACGGCCCTTGCATCGGTGCGCTATATACCATTGGACCGCAAACAGCTGTTTTATACAATATGTTGATAGCACTTAGCACTTCCTTTTTAGCGTAGTTAACTTTTCTTTTGGCAATTTACGGTCCTCATTGGTTTGTTTGACCAAGCTAATACCACAATGATATCAGTACATTGATGGAACCAGCAAGTGACCTACCTGAGAGTGCGTTTTCATGACAGAACGCTGAATGAGTCATAATTAGGATGATTACACATCCTAATTATGATATGTGCTTCTTGTCACCGGCAATACCAAACCAGCACACATAGATTTGCCGTGGTGGTCCATCATAGGCCCCGAAGATCCTAACGAATGTGTCCAAAAAAGGTACGCACGTAAAACCAAGGCATCAAACATGAAACCAATGTTATATGGTTAGATTGTAGTACGGTGCGCGTGTATCTATAAATAATACGCGACGAGAAAACTTTAGACTCCTTTCTTAGGATAATGCGCGCACGGAGGAGTTTGAGATTTGGCAGTAAATATAAACTAAAACTTTTTTTTGGGTTGTTTTTACTCTCCTCTATGTGGATTATTTAGAAAGCTATAACTTAGTTTAATTTTACGGTCGAATTTCAGTTCGACCACTGGGCGATCACTAGTTTATACCCTTTGATACATTTTCGAGACCAGCTACGTAAATGTCATTTAACTCTTCCTTTCGTAACCGGTCGTTGAATAAATAAATAAATATTACAGGACATTAATTTTAACACAGCGCAATCTAGCTCAAAACTAAGCATAGCTTGTAATATGGGAACTAGATTACGGATAATACTTAAATACTTTTGTAAATACATACGTACTATATGATACAACACCCAAACACAGAACAAACATATACATTCATCACACAAATGTTTGTCCTGGGTGGGTAAAGAACCCACAGCCTAAAGCGCAGTAGGCAGAGTTACTACCAACTGAGCCATGAGGCTTGTTAATATCATGAATAACATATAATCATTTTTTTTTGTACGATAAGATCTGTCCGCTATGCCCGCTTATTGACATGTCATTATGGTTCCAGGTATACCACAACGCGAAAGGCAACGGCGGCAGCGGCGCGACGTACCCCGCGCTGCTGCGGCCCGACGAGCAGTTCCTCGTGCCCGACCGCGTACTCGTAGTGCTCGACATGGACGAGGGCACGCTGGCCTTCTGCGCGGACGGACGCTACCTCGGGGTGGCGGCGCGAGGCCTGCGCGGGAAGACGCTCTACCCCATCGTGTCCGCCGTGTGGGGGCACGCGGAGATCACCATGAAGTACATCGGGGGCCTGGACCGTGAGTACTACCTACACATCCACATCGTATCATGCACTTCCCTGATTCGTATCGTCCGCGTGAGGTTGTAACCTGACCCCAGTCAGTCCAGATCCGGAGAAGTAGCGGAGCAGGACCTTGGAACAATTGGTCCAGAATCCCCACATATGAGCTATGTTACTACGAGCTGCGCTGATTAAGCTCCTGCAGTCCTGATTGTGTACTAGCTTCGCTTGTGGCTGTGCAGTGTGTCTGAGGGCACTGTACACTCCTACCTCAGGGTGACGCCCTAAAGTCAGTCCAAAACGCCATCTTAAAGAATTAAAGAATTAGGAACAGCGCTTTCACTGCCTAGTCAAACTTTTGAATAGTTTTGGTTAACGTTGGACTACGCCTACTAAAGTAGTAACGTTATTACGACATTACAGTACACCTTATGTCTATGTAAACTTATGATTGTTGTTGCTGGTCTGATGAGCAAGTAAAGGTCACGTGGTCATTGATCTCGATCCGCTTTGAGATTCTGGTTATTGTTCGTCTTATGAGGATGTGACTCAAGACTTACCTGTGAAACTAAATATAAATTTGCTGACAGCACCTTTTTAATTCCCATTATTTTGTAAACTGGTTTGTGACTCCATTTTAAGAACCGCCATAGGCGTCTGACATGTGTTGTGTAACTTTAACTGCCAAATGCAGTACCAGGGCCTGATGCATTAGCATGCCCTGGGAAACATGAAATAATCCTACTTATCGGACAATTCAGTATAGCCTAAGTAACCTTACTTTGAACAACGTCACAGAGGTGGGAGTACCCCACCCCAAACTTTAGCCCATAATCTTTAAACCTTAAACTGAACGCTCTACTTCTCTAATCGCTCTGCTGCTGCGCAATGTTTTTATATCATGAAGATGGCCTTATGTCTTAAATCTGGATTCCAAGATATCTAGAATAGGAATCCCATCTAGAAAAAGCTCTGGACAGCAGGAACTCATTCAGTGCAGATCACTGTCCTAAAGCTCATAAGTGGGTACTCACTTGGGAGCACTGTAGCTACCAACCCAAGGTTTGGACACCAGCCAGGCCAGCTCAACAAAGTAGCGGAGTTTCTGGTTAGGTTAGCTCAACCGAGGACAATGCCCCATACACATATGTCAGTGCAGAACTATTTTCCCCCATCCTCCGATTGGGAATTAGAATTGTGTGAATGTTTCCTTCCTACATGTTTGTTGAAACATACAGATTGAACGTGTTTACTTCATATTCGTTGTATGAAGATACCACCCACGCCAGGCCGAGATACGATAGTCACGTGGTTGACACGTGATACTACACTTCAATGTATCACGAAAACAATGACACAGCCCGTTAAGATGAGAGTTCACATTTATATGACCGGGAAATGCTTCGTGTTTGAAAAGGGAAATAGGCAGTGGGCGTAGGATCTTGTTTCCTTTTGTACCTTGGTTGTCTTTGTATCCACAAAAGTCAGTAAAATTATGATTGTTGTACTTGTTACTTCTTATATGAATAATACAATTATATACATAACTCCTCCCTCAGGATACAATAGTATCTCCTTGCCCAATTTCTATATAAACTATAAAAATTGCTGGCTTAAAAATTGACCCACCAATTGTCGAACCAATGGATGTGTAAATGTGATAAAGCCCACTAAGGGATCTCACCAGAAAAATGGAAGCAGTTTCCTTCTGTGTATTATCTACACATTTACACCAATCCGTCTGCCAAGCGTGGTGATTATGATTAAAAACCCTCCGGCTTTAGAGGACGCTCTGTCCAGCAGCGAACACTAATGGGCTGTTCATGTGATTTACAGCCGGGAATAAGTAACAAAGAGACAGAGACACTTCTAAATTCTTAATATTAGTATGGATGACGACAGCTGAACTCTTTTTTTATGATAGCCAAGCGTTTGTTTTCTCTGATGATAGCCAATCGTTTAACCACCAACACATTTGGAAAACAAGTAAAGACGTGGCCTAAGGTGGAGCACGCTCGTCTAATAGTAACCTGTTCACTCTGGACTTGCAGACTCCAAGATTGTATTGGTGCGGAATAACAGATGTGGGCAAGGGGTTCGGTGTAAATAAGACGAATTGGCCAATATTTCATTGTGCTAACAGAGGTTGTTTTTTTTTTATATACAACTAGGAGACGGGACAAGCAAGTAGCCCACTTGATGTTACTGTAACTATGCATCTCTTGCCTATAACAATGCCTTACTGCTTAAGGTCACATGCACAAAGAACACATCCACAATAGTATATTTCATTACAAGTTCGGAAAGGCTGTCATTGCAAAGAGTTCCGACAAATGTCTACCCGAGCCCAGGCGCAGCCGAAGGCGAGGGTTGACAGTCAGAACAAGTCGATAGAGCTGCATAACTCGAAATTATTCATATTTTGTGCAACAAACAACTAAACTCGCAAAGAAAATTTCTAGAAAATGGCGCCAACCGAACAAAAATCTCTTATATTCTATATAAGAGATTTTTTTTTTCACCTATTCTGGTAGGCAAAGGGAACTATGCCCATACAGCCAAGTCTTCAGTAGAATTTTTTTATTGATATAAAATGAAAATGAAATTTAATGAGATGAAATTAAATGAAACCTAACCTAACTCATTCAATCAATTCATTAAAACTGATATAGAAACAAATTAGTAGCTTCTTTTTAGAAATATACCTATTTGCAAGAATCATAAAAACTTCTATGAATTTTTTTTAGTAAAAACTTCATGGTTGGTTTTTCTTTTTAATAGACATTATTTTGACAGTTGGGAAAGAGAACGCACGAGTTCGGGGAAGGTAAAAAAAAGCACGAGTATGTAATAGCCCACATCCCGAACGCTATACGTCCCTGCAATACGCCACTTTTTGAGCAACTGTATTAAAAAGAATATGCCTACACGGCACGGCATTGTGCGCGTCAACTTGAAGCATAAAGGTCATACTTATTGTGTGCTTGTTTCCAGCGGAGCCACTGCCGCTGATGGAGCTGTGCCGGCGCGTGATCCGCCAACGCGTCGGACGCGGCCGACTGCGTGCCGCCGCCGGTCGCCTGGCGCTGCCGCCCGCGCTCACCGCGTACCTGCTGTACCGCGCCCCCTAGCCTCCGCGACCCACGCACCTCACCACACACCACCGCCTGCGAGACATACAGCAATCTTTACATCTGCTACAACTACATACAGACGTTCAAATGTCGAACCGCTGATCACTTCCAACAAAGCAATGACGTTCGAATCTATCAAGTCTACCTACTTATCTTAAACCAGACTGATTTTGAAATGGTTCATATTTCAATAACGTGCCTGAATAATCTAGCATGGGGCAATGAGAAACACGCTATGGGAAACGGGAAGGCGAATCCTAGAGACGCTTGAGTAAATTTTGAACCTTTATGCCTGATAACTTACAGAGCAGAATATAAAATTAATCTAGTGCTGTTTTTTTTCGATTACACTATAATGGGACTACATAAACCTTTCAAGGTAGAAGCTTCAGTGATTACTTTTGTATGTAAATGAATTGTTGCATGAACTATAAGTTGTGGAGAAGTGATGTTTCTGACTGTATGAACGTGGACTTGTGGAGGTCCAGAGTGCATTTGCTGTTGCATACTGTGCAAAAAATTCAACGCCTTTTATTATTCATATGACAATATGTTGTAGCAGAAATATATTAATCTCGCTTATACTTCTGTTCAGGAGAAACAATGTGGCCAAAATGGGAACTAAAGTGTTTTCATAGGATTTATAATGCTTGTATGAGAATATCCCAGAGCGCTCCCAAATCTACGTCGGTACTGTTTCTGAACAGACTTAAACTCGAATAGTGGTGATAGTGAGGGGCATATGTATAATGTGGTGTGGCCGCGAGCTTGTCTGGTACGTTGCGTTTGCGCCAAAAGAATCGTTAGCACTACTTGACCTAGTCAACGGTTCAAAAGTCGATGCATTAGGCACCGATACATAACTTATTGTTAGCACGCGAATCCATAACCTATAGACGATTTAGGTAATGTTACATCCCGCAGAGACACAATACCTTTTATTTTAATGTTATCTGTGATAGTTATACTTTAATGACAAATTAAACTCGATCTTCGTTTCTGAACTCAATGCACATTTTTCTCTGATAATTGACTTGATGCATTGAGTTGAATATTCTATTGAGCCTTATTCATATAGTAACTGTGGGAATATAATGTTTGAATATTGGAACATCATTATTCCGTTACCTATAAAATTGATAAATGTACTAAATGTAATTGTTTACATAGTAAGTTAAGACTGGCAGTAAATACAGGATTTTCAAATGATCGTTCAACTCTTATGATACGTGTTACGCCATATTGATCTCTAGAAAGTCGAAGTCTCTGCGTGTAGCGTGTACTGCAAGTAGAGACACCGATTTACTTGTTTATTTACTAATTTAGAAAAACAAGCGCAAGTTATGTAACTCACGAGCCTCTGCAATTAATGATAACGTTATTATTAGAATGTGATTGTTGGTATAACAATAGCATTACGGCGGCGGACCGCCTCTAGGCCAGTGTATCGTTGGCAATCTTACATTACTATTTTATAGCTCATTAAGCGACTGGTTTAATTTTAGTTGAGTATTTTTAATTCCTATTGTAAAAAAAAATGTGTGAGTGTGTAACGGTATTGATTGTGTCCAGCGTTCTGTGAAACCCAAAACACGTTCGATCGATTTAATTCGCAGTCGAACGGCCGCGATTGTCCGGTTTGTGATACATCACAGACCGGACAACTGGACAAACGGCTGTATATAGCTAAATGTGCGCATCGCATTAGACAAAGCGTCACCGGGATTATGTGCTGTGTATTAGAACATAATGCTAAAACAATGTCTTCATTTTTGTCTTCTTTTGCGACAAACTAGACTGTAGGTACAATGAATAATTGATTGATAGAATTTTTAATGCACATTTGTCAGCCATTTTGATCCAAATTAGTTGTAATTCAAAGGTGTAAGTACTTCCATTTTAATAAAGATTTTTTCGATGTAGTCGGTACGGCATAGTAGTAACCCGCGTTTTGTACTGCTGTCGATATTCACATTTTGTCTGCGTTACAAATTCATCATTGTATAACCTTGAATGTGTATTTTGTAATCAGTTATAGTAGCGCTGCGATGTAGTGTTTTTT
Source organism: Venusia cambrica (assembly GCA_951394065.1). Taxonomy (NCBI): domain Eukaryota; kingdom Metazoa; phylum Arthropoda; class Insecta; order Lepidoptera; family Geometridae; genus Venusia; species Venusia cambrica. The sequence goes on along the minus strand of OX596047.1, from coordinate 12,775,576 downwards.
TGTGAGTTCGCGACCAGTCAAATGTGAATATTGATACGTGAGAGTGACTTATACTTACTGCCAAATGCGTCGTGTTTGTATGGAATGCACGGATATGGATGACGCGTGATTGTATTGTGACGCGGATGTTTTATCTTGAATAAGATATATAATCATGATATCATAAAAACACCAAGCTCGATGTTATCGTTAGATCGGTCCTTTGCGGTAAACCCCTCTGAAAGACCAACACTTCCTCATTTAACAACACCCGTGGTTTGATTGTTTAATTTGCGATATTAGTAATCTGTCTCCCGCACTTCGTCTATATCCTAGCGACCAGGGGTTTACTGTAAAGGACTCAAATATTAGTGTTAGAAAAATTAACCATTTTAAATCTATGAACCGTCAAACTTAGTCCTGTATATATAAAGTTTATAATTTTTGCGGTGTTTAATGAATTATTGTAAGTGGAAATGCATTTTAGTTGTATAAGTTGTAGGCAATATTTTAAATGGTCATTTCTAACAGACAACTGCGCGACAGTTAGAATCTCTTAGATACAATGATTTAAAAAAAAATGGGAAAATCGATTGGAAAAATATAACTGGTTAAGAAAACAATAAATGATATGAATTAAAACATGCTTTTGATTTGTTTAAGGGTTTATTATAAAATGTAATTCATAAAAAAAAATGGACGGATCACAGATATTTTAGTGGCGTTCAATTAAACGAAGGCAGATCACCGAAATTAATGTATTTATTTATTTACCTTTTGACAGTATTTATCTTTGACCTTTGAACAGAAATGGTTTAGTCAAAGAATGTGTATTATTGCGTCGGATCTCTTAACAAAGCTAAAATAAAGCAACCGGCCAAGTGCAAGAAGTGTACGAGGGTTCCGACGCACATTTTAAGTCTCTTGTATTTAGTGCGAGTCCGACTCGCGCTTGGCCGGTTTGTGTTAACAATGTTATGACAGCATTAATATTCGGCGACCGCAAGTCTATTTTACCTACAAGTACATAATCAGTTCAAACGCCATACTACTCGTAAATAACATTTAACACTCAGACTTATTTCTATTATCAGTAGGTACTAAAATTAATAATATTAGTTAAAAAATCATTCTATCTGGTACGGGCAATAAAACCCAGCCACAAGCATTTTTGTACTAACAGGGAGGTGCTTTGCCTTCATCTCAAGTTAAGATAACGCCGAAGGTGGAGGCGCACTTCACCCGGAATCCTCAACAAACTGAGGAACTGGCTATCTTACCTCTAAATGCCGGAACACGACAATTTAATAATTATTTGATGGCGACATGTAAATGCAGATGCCGCTCAAGATATGGGGTTATATTGGACCATATATTGCTATGATGCTTAAAATAAGACACTACTGGCTAGTCGAGCGTGCGGCTGGTTGAGTCGGTACATCTAGTTCATAAAATAAATATGTAACTCATGTGGGAACCCTGAGGTTTTAGATAAGCACGATACAGTTTCATTATGTAGTAATAAGTAAAATTCGCCACTACCTAAACCATGTTTTTAAAATTTGATGTTCAGATTTTTGGTACCCTAACTGATCGCGCTTTTGCTTGTAAAGAGTCGGTCAGTAAGGGAATTAACAACGAATATCTAAACATTACATTTCAAAAACATTCTTTTTTGTTATAGTTCGAATCCACGATGTGTTTTAAAGCTATAATTTACCTAAGTCCATATCTCGCATACAAAGTCCAGAGTAAACTCGTTAAAATATAAATATTTCGGCCCATGAAACTATCTATTCATCGTAGTGGGTTAGATTATTGTTTTTCTATATCTAATCGCACAGAGTATTATGTTCGACAATGGTGTCATCTGTGATAATGATGGTGTGTTCGTCGGAGAAGTCTTGTACTATTTGCACTTGCAATTCGTGCAGACCACCAATCAGCTCTGTCAACGACGCCTGAAATAAAACAAGATGATTATCGTATTTGATGGATTTCATGAATACTGGATGTAAGTGTGACGATTTTCTCTAAAATGTTCAACTGATGTCAACGTCGGTTATTTAGCCACTACCAAAATAAGATCAAGCAGTTGATTGTGGAATATGAACGCCCTTCTTTCTCTAAATGTGTAAAATCCGAATGTGAAGTTAAAAGCATGTCTGTGTTTTGAGTGGGTGGGATCTACGGCTGAATTATCATAACGCTGGTGGCAGGACTTGTAAAGACCCACCAGGCACGTGCCGAAGTCCGGTGCCAAGCAGTTGGCAGCGTTAGTATGAAATAGGCTTCTGGGTTAGCTCTCTCTCCATCGTAGACCTCATCCTTGATGGCGAACTAAATCTCAATGAATCTAATTTTCAACATTAACCACTGTCATCCAGATTATTTATTTTACTACGAGGCGCTTGGCCTTCATGTCACCTGATTTTTCAAGTTATGATAAGGCCGAAGGTGGAAGTGCACTTCACACAGAATCATCAACAAACCGAGGAACTGGCTATCTTACCTCTGAATGCCTGAACACAATCATTTAAGAATTGTTATGGCGACAGAATTAAGTAAGGACCACCACCTTACTAACTAGCCAGGCGGACTTAAACAAAGTTCTACCACCAACCAAACCAAGCACAATATTACAGAAACGGATATGCGTAGGAAGTATTAGCCGTCTACGGAAGCACTTTTTACAAAGTCTGTAGAAGAAGGGTAGCCAGCTGTGATTAGACAGTTCCTTACCTTGGTTTCTTTAAACTCTGCCAGCATGTTATCCATATTGGGATCTTCTCGTTCGAAGGGTCCCGCCAGCACCTTCAGCCGGTCGTCGAGAAGGGAAGAGTCCAGCTCCCCTGTCGTATCGTTTCTGAGCACCCTGCAATAAACAATCGGTTGGCAAATACGGTTGGTACTCGATTTTGCTATGAAGAGAGATATTTCACAGTCGAGTCTAGTTGGTAATCGATTTTGCTATGAAGAGAGATATTTCATAGTCGAGTCTAGTTGGTAATCGATTTTGCTATGAAGAGAGATATTTCATAGTCGAGTCTAGTTGGTAATCGATTTTGCTATGACGAGAGATATTCCATAGTCGAGTCTATCAACACCTTTAGTAGAAGTCATTTCGTGAGCCTTGAACTTGAGTCATAGCAGCTCGTTAAACTCCGGTGCAATTTCAGACCACATGAATGAAACATTTTCGGAGTAATTATCCCACTTACCACTTTACAAGCCTCATGGCTCAGTTGGTAGTAGCTCTGCCTTGCGCTGTAGGTTGTGGGATTTTGATTCCCACCCAGGACAAACATTTGTGTGACGAATATAGATGTTTGTTCTGTGTTTGGGTGTTGTATTGTATAGTACGTATGTATTTACAAAGTATTTAAGTATTCTATCCGTAATCTAGTTCCCATATTACAAGCTATGCTTAGTTTAGGGCTAGATGGCGCTGTGTAAAATAAATGTCCTGTAATATTTATTTATTTATCTACCCAACGAATAACCCGTAAATAATTAATAAGATAGCCAGTTCCTCAGTTTGTTGAGGATTCAGGGTGAAATGCGCTGCCACCTTCGGCCTTATCTTAACTTGTAACCAGGTAATATGCAGGCCAAGCGATTCCCCGTCGTACAATAAAAAAATGATATGTTATTCATGAAAAGGAAGTTAGGAGTAACTTTCGAATTTATAAATTGGCTATAAAAATCAATGATAGTTAATAGTTTGGGAAAATGCTGGTACAAAACGAACTTCCAATCTTACGCTACCGTGAAAAGTAAAAAGTAGTACGTGTGATTTTACATCACTGACATCGTTAATTTCTAATGCAAGCTTAGGTCAGTAATTAATAATAAAAAGTAATAGTAATAATAATAAATATTACAGGACATTAATTTCTTTAATAATAAAATAAAATAATTTCATGAAGATAATATGGGAACTAGACTCATACACTATTTTTTTGTAAATACATACTTATCATACAATAAGTAAATACCCAAACACAGAACAATCATCACACAACATCAAGCGTGACATAATGTTTATCGTGGGTGAGAATCGATCAAACAACCTACAGCTTAGAAGGCCGAGCTACAACCAACCGAGGCTTCATTCTTTTTTTTATGTTTTTATGAATTGATGGGTTACCTCAATATCCTGCGCCGCGTGGACTCGGCCCCCGTGAGTGCGCGCACCGCGGCCAGCGCGCTCGCGCCGAGGTCACGTGCGCATCGCTCCACGCGAGTCCAGTCCACGCACAGCTGCAGCGTGTGTTTGGAGCGCGGCGGGATTATCGTGTTGTTGCCTTCGAGGCGAGCAGAGTCCGCGATCGACGTAAATTGCACTGCACACAAAATTAAATAAAAAAACCATACATACCAACAGTTAACCTCAAATCTATGAACCCACTGAAAAAAGCGTATACTTATTGTAAAAACACTTATCGCGATAATCATTCACCACCATTATATCATTTGAAATTACAATCGAATACACATGTATGAATATAACATTATTTTATATGTAAATATAAAATAATATATTTCAAAATCAAATATTAGTATATATGAATCTACAATACGTTTTAAAACACGTATGTATTGTAGATTACTACCTCATTACTTTTATACCTACACTTTGATCTACCTTGAATATAGTTATCAGTTCTCACGACAACCTGAAAGACAATTACCAACCAACTTCATGGTGTCGCTTTAAGATGTCGATGTGCGCGTGCGTCGTAAAAAAAAATAACTCATAATTTTCAAATTAACTCCCAAACGCGCCAAATGTAGTATAACTTCAAAAAAGGTCATTCTTGTACAACATTACTAGTGGAACATTCGGGACTTTGCTCCTTTAGTTCTTTGTTTTATTTGCATTTCATTTTTTATTCAGAAATTTCATCTTTTCATAACCTACCTCCTTATAATAAAGCTAGGTAATCTATATACCAGGATAGTACCAGTGAAAGTCCCGTCTAAATCGGTCCAACCGTTTTGAAGTCCATAGGGAACATACACACGTACATACAAACATCATTTTTTATATATTAGATTCTGGAGGATTCTTCCCCCCTATCCTTCGAAACAGAAAGGCGTACACTGTCAATACACTCACAGCTGAAGTGCACCTGAGCGCTGAGGAAGGCCGGCGCGTGCGACTTGTTGTAGAGCCGCAGCGCGATGGCGTCCCGCGACGCGCACTGCACGAGCGCCATGTTGCCGTACGAGACAAGCCCGTGCCAGCTCACCGGCTCGCCACTTGAGCACCCAAATAATTTCACCTGTGTACGCAACAGGTGATACATTTACATTAGGAAACGTTTTTCAATATGCATTTTGACGGCAAGTAAATAAGGCGAGATCGCTGCATGTGTTTAACATTATAATTTTTAACCGCCTCTGTGGTCTAGTGGTTCAACCCACCGATTTCAGATCCAGAGGTCCCGGGTTCGATCCCCATGGGGAGTGCAATATACTGTGCTTGGTTTGGTTGGTGGTAGGATCTTGTTTAAGTCTGCCTGCCTAGCTACCACCATCTTGTCTAAATCTGTCGCCATAATAACAATTCTTAAAAAAAATGTTGTGTTCCGGCATTCAGAGGTAAGATAGCCAGTTCCTCAGTTTGTTGAGGATTCCGGGTGAAGTGCGCCTCCATCTTCGGCCTTTTCTCAACTTGTCAAGTCTTGCCAAGCGCTTCCTCGTCGTACAATAAAAAATATATATATTATAGGACAGGACATTAAATTCACACAGCGCTATTTATCACCAACCTAAAGCTTGTAATATGGGAACTAGATTACGGATAAATAAATATCTGTATACTTTTTTTATACAATACAACACCCAAACACAGAAAATCGATTTGGAACAGGAATCGAACCCACAACCTGCGGCGCATAAGGCAGAACTACTACCAACTGATCTGCGAGTCTTGTTAGTACACAATCATGTGTAAAATCTTTTTCTTTTTGGTTGGTGGTAAGAGTTTGTTGAAGTCCATCAGCCTGGCTGCCACCATCTTACCTAACTCTGTCGACATAACAACAATTATTAATTGTTATGTTCCGGCATTTACAGCTAAGATAGCCAGTTCCTCAGTCTGTCGAGGATTCCGGGTGAAGTGCGCTTCCACCTTCGGCGTTATCATAAAATGACACTAGTATAGCGATTTTCAAACACACGTTATGTTTTCGGATCGGAAACGTCACTTTTTGTCGGATCCGATATAGAATCCGATAGATTTCAACGCTATTCTCAAACCATTTCTGGAAATTTTCTGTGAGAAGCATCGAATTCTAATGTTAAGATATTTGGATTTCGTAGTTAAGAATAGCGTTTTCGGAATCTTCATCGAAATCATCCGAATTCGATCCGATAAGGCTTTCCGAATGTTTGAAAATAGCTATACAGGTGTGATGAAGGCAAAGCACCTCACGACATAAAATAAAAAAAAGAGAAGTGTCAATAATTCAGATTACCGTTCTAGTGAAGTCGCTGTTCTTATCGTTGGCCAGATGCAGCGTGGCGGCGAGCGGCGCGACCGTGGTCGGCGCGAACACGACGGGCAGGCTGCGGCACTCGCCCGGAGCGAACGTGACGCAATACGCGTCTCTCTGCTGCATGCCTGGCACGTCTATCGCGAAACCTATACACAAAAACCCTTGTATCAGTTTGGCCCTCAAACAACACCTATGTGGTGTCTGTGGGTTCAAATCCCTGGTCGGGCACATCTTTATGATGTTTTTTGCCAGTTTGGTTAGGACATTGCAGGGTTAAAACAGCCAACTGTCCGATAGTTAGAAGATACCGTGCTTCGTAGGGCATGTTACTTTACAACAGCAAAGTTACTTTAGTTCTCTAAAATCTATTACAAAATATATTTTAATTCAATAAACAAAAACAATACCTTCGCCAAATATCTGGCAGCGAATATAAACTTTTCTATCTGTAGAGTTCTTCAAGCTCAGTTCTTTCAAACCGGGTCGGACCCACGACATGATGTTGTGGTTAGTTTTGATCGGGAAGGACTTGTGCTTTTCTGTGCCACCGGTTAATACAATTGCTGTCTTGCTGCCCGTGGTGGCGTCTTCGAAGTAGACTGTCCTGAAAATAAAATTCATTTTTAATCTTTTCGTCTGGATCCAACAAACAATTTCCTCATACTAAGACACTTAACAGGGGTAGGTGTGTGTGGGGGACTACTTATCATAATATTGTATGTAGTTCTAGTTATAAATAATAAGTCTAGTTATAAATAATAAACATGTATTATACATATTTACACGAACTTATTTTATTTACGTCTACGATATCATATTATGTACCTATGTCTACATATGTTTCATCATGATAATTTATTAATTATAAAATATTTGAGCGTGCCATGACTATGAGCGCCCGCTTCGCCATATCTTATCGTTGTAGTAAGGGCACAAGTCCTTAGCATGACTCGACGCAAACCCCGTTTTATTTCGACTAGGTACAAGATATAGTGTATTATATGCTCTGATGTCAATGAGCGCTCCGACAAAAGATTGTTTGTTTTGATTTATAAAAATCAATAATTGTGTTGTGCTGTAATTAAATCTAAGTAAACCATTGTAGTGTGAAGTGCAGTCCCAAAATATCTCACGGTTAACGTACCTATGTTCCAAACTCAAACCGAATTTATTTCATCTTCTAAGTGGTATATCTCTGATGGTTACGGATGAATGGTAAGACCTGTAAAGGTCAGCTTGGCTAGCAACCACTTACTGCCGAAGTACAACGCCAAGCACATAAGGTGAAAGGCAAGAAACTCGGGCTGGTTAATTTTTTGATGATCCATTCAACATTTAGATTACAGTTTTAAATTATATTCTAAGTAGATAGATACATCATAAACCTAAATACTATCTTAAAACATTTGTTATTACCTATCTACATACTGGGCAGTTTGTTAACATTGAGCAATCGCCATTTAGCCGTCAACTGGATATAGTAACATCGGGCCACGCGTTCTTATCGTCGATATGGTCATTAATTTTGTAGTAGGTTTTTTCACTTCTAATTAAATTATTCTTTAAATACAATTTTAATTTACGAGCAGAGAGTTTGGTGGCGCTTTGAGGAAGCTTATTATAGAATCTCAAACAATTTCCTGAAAATGAATGATCTACTTTTCTAAGCGATACCTAGGTATATCAAGTTTATTTTTACATCTATTAACACCGTGTACATCACTTCTTTTTCACTAAACTCATCAATGTCTCTGTGAGCGTGCATTAGATCTTCATGAATGTGTTGGGAGCAGACTGTAAGAATACCAATCTCTTTAAAACGTTCCCTGAGAGGGTCACGAGTTTTCATTTTAAAAACCCGTACAGCTCTCTTCTGCAGAATAAAAATGCTTTATATACACTCAAATCGAAAAATTCGAATTACGAATTCAAAGACGGTTCTTTACAGACGCACTTTATAAACGCATATACATAAAATTAAGAATAAAACTCATTATAGTACCGCTATCTTTTTTTTTATTATTTCATTAAAGAAGTCTATGGTTTTAGGCTGAATATGAAAAAAAACCGCACGCCGAGTTCGAACTGTGAAAAAAATGGCGCACGCATGCGTAGTTTGAACTTAATTTCCCGCGCTTCCCATACATATTTTTGCCGATCGAGTTTTTGTATTCGGGATTCCAAAAAAGTTTACTAAAATCCTGTAAGTGATTAAAATATCATTGGAGAAGAGAGTAGTGACGGCGAGATTTTCACTCCGCCAGATATTCTAGACGCGGCATTGGCGTTAACTGAAAGTCTCATGCCAGAAAAATCTAAAAAATTGTACGACAAAATGTACCAAGAATTTATAGATTGAAAATTACTTCCTTGTAACCTACCTACTTTGTTTAATTTCAATTTTTCCTATGAGTGAAGATAAAGTAGTGTATGAAACTGCATATAACTTAGGTATTAAAACACTCGAGTCAACCTATTGCATTAGCATATAGCATTCGGCTTCGCCTCATGCGATAAACAGACTCTCGTGTTTTAATACCCCTTCTTATATGACAGTTGCATAAACTACTATTAAATTGCAGCTGCACTTCCCCATAGCATTATTCGGCAGCGGTTTGTCGTGATACAACAACTTACGTTTCAGCGACACTGTCCTGCGGCCCCCGGTAAGAGAGGCTGAGCACGCGCATGGCGCCGGGCCGGATGTCGAACGGAGAGGGCGACACTTGGAATAGCAGCGAGTCATTGTTCATGAACTTTACGAACCACGTTCCGGAGACCGTGCCCGTATTACAAACTGTCAGGGATGTCACTTCTGTAACAAATTGTATACTCTGTTTTGATATTGCCTTACTTTTGTCACTATCTGTCCATTGTAGAAAAAACGAGACAAAAGTAGTGAAAAGAGGTTGTGGTTAGGCCCCAGGACAATGCATCATAAAATTGGTATAGTTATATTACACATAGCCAGGCCGGTAAAGCTATTCTGAAAGTCTTATCGGATCAAATTCCGATGCAGATTCCGAGAACGCTATTCCGAAAATCTATTTTCTTTTACATTAATATTCGAAGCTTCCACAGCAGATTTTTCAGAAATGGTTTCTAAATAGCGTTGAAACCTATCGGATTCTATGTCAAATTCTACAAAAAGTTATGTTTTTTTTTATTGTCGTTATGGCGACCGAATTAGGTAAGATGGTGGTAGCTAGCCAGGCGAACCCAAACAAAGTCCTACCGTACCAACAACCAAACACAATATTGTACTCCCCCTGGGGAAAGAAATCGGGACCTCTAGATCTGAAATCAGTAGTTTGAATCAGACCACATAGGCAGTTAAGTGTAGGGTAATGGAAAACGTGTTTTATCATGTCTCATTATGGAGTGTGTTCGGAACAAATTATAGTGGAATACCCGGGACGTCTTCTAAAACTTCAAGGATACTTTTAGCCTGAGTAAACTCCTAATAATATCAGCTATCTACTGATGAAAGTCCCGTCCCAAGCAGTCCAGCCGTTTTAGAATCCATAGGGAACACATACACAAATCAACTTTTATATATTAGAAGAAAGGAGACACTTAGCGGTTGGTTTGTTTACTGTAGGAACGTGTAACAATGTTTTGGCTTTCCCCTAATCTGGACGCTAAAATGTTAGTAAAATTTGAAAGTATAGATATTGCGTAAAAGATAAGTGATAATTGTTTTTCTGTGTTTTAAGTTCAAATGTGACGTAGTAAATTTAATTAAACCCTCTTTTAGATTTAAAAATATATATTAATTATATACTATCTGCATAAAAGTACGCCAGGAGCTACCGTCAGGATAACAGAGGCCCGATCACGAATATGCCATCGTACGGTAAGCGTATCGTTCATGTTAGCATAATGTATAGGATTTCGCACAGCGCCTCTACAGTACGTAAATAGAACTAAATTTGCGATCACGAACCTTTTGACACATGTATCGTAATGTAAAGGTAACGTTAACGTATCGTCACTCGACGTCACTCACGTTTACCTATCGTTGTTACGTGAGTGATACGATAGTGCTTCGTGCTTCCAAGTAATGTAAAGGTCCGTAAAAACGTTACATTACGATAACGTTAGACATTCGTGATCAAGCCACAGATATATTGTTACTTACCGTTAGTAAGGTTTAATTTGCTGGCGGTCGATTTCACAACAAAGTTTACAGTACCAACATTCCCAGTCAGTTCTACTTTCTTGAGAATGGTTTTGACACCGAAAAGGTTCACATTCAGAGCTCCATTGAATGTTTGAGCTGCAAAAAATATTGATGATTAAAACTGGTTTAAAACAGACTACCTTTTTCTGTGGCATCGCCTGCGTGTACATGGACAAGTACCCTATGTTGTTTTTCATGGCACACACTATATCCATGAAATGTTATTTAGATCCGGACGGCTGTTTGGTTATGAAAATGTAACAAACAAATAAAATTACAGAGGTGTGGAAGGATGGATGTTTGAAATTGATTTTACAATCAACAATTATCATACATGGATTACAATATGTACCTATGGATACCTAAACTAAGCACATCAACAGCCCATAAGTGTCCACTGCTGGACAGAGCCAAAGATGGAGGATTTTGCAATAATCACCACGCTTGGCAGGTGAGTTGGTGAGCGCAGTAAAGGTGTAGATAATACACAGAATGATGCTGCTGCCTTCTTCTGGTGAGACTAAGCTAAACAGCAAAAAACTTACCATTCTCCTGCGCCATTATCTTCGGTGCGTTGAATTTGATTGATACCCGTATAACGTTTCCACATGACAATGTACACAGCTGCTTATTCATTCCCTTGCTTTTGCCTTTACTTTGTGGATTCTCTATTAAAACTTTGTTTACATCACTCTTTTTAATTTCCTGAACGTTAACTATCGTGAAATTATCTCCATCAACAGATAGATGCAACTGTAGATCACAAGGGCAGTCGTTTATAATAACGAGCGGCTTTATAATAGAGGTTTGTTCCTGCATCGGGGGAAAGGTAAGTTGGTTAAAGCCGTCCGAAGACATTGCTTGAATAGTAGGCATTTGAATGTTGATATCCATGGAACCCTTCTGCTCTAAGTCTCCGTCCAGCGAAGAGTCTTTGAGATACAATGTGAAAGGAAGCGTTGAGTCCATTTCGACGTTGGAAGTTATGTTGATACTGAACTGCTCCGATTTCCCCGGAGATAAGATCAGGGGCAAACGAGGCAATTCTATAGTTAGATCTTTGCCATTGTTGGGCAGATCTTCGAATTTAATTTCAGCTGTTATCCACGTATCGGTAAGGGTCGTAAGAGTTAACGTGACACAACAGTTCACTCCTGTAATAAGATATAATGTAATGAGTACCTGCTTCAATGCAAATTTAAAACCATTAAATTGTAGAAGGTTAAATTATCTTACCAACAAATCCTTGAGCTGTTGTGATTGAAAACTCGGCCCATTGTTCTGTAATTGTCAGTAGTAGTTAGCAGTTTATAAGTAAGATGGATACAGGAAACGAAACAGACTTACGACTTTTTGGCTTATTCCATCTATGCTCCCAGGCTATCCTAATCCCTACTGTGTAGTACTGATGAGATGAAAAGTTTTCCCCATGAGGAAATGAGGATTCACCTCTGAACACTACTCTGAGTGTGGATCTTATGAGGATCACCTGCTGCTGCGGTATCCACACAGAGTGGGTCTTAGGCATACACAACTTCCAATATCAACATCTCTCTTAGAGGTTTTTATTTTTGTCGAACATTGTGCGTACGAATTTGCAAGTCAGTAAAAGTAAAGTGTTATTTTGCCAAATAGCCTGAACTGATTGACAAGCGTGTTTCTATCAATCCCGCAGAGCCCTTGTTGTTTGTCACCAGTTAAGTGTTATTATGTTAGTATGGTAACTAAATATGTTCAGCGGTAATAGCAGATAATATGCATGATTATTAGTTGAAGATTGTTTTAGTACGATGCAAGTTATTGACCGTCTAGAGAAGCCCACCAACCTTTAACCAAGCCATCCTGTTTTTTCTGTTTCTGGTTTAAAACATCGCGCCAATCTACTGACTTGTCTAATTCTCTATACACAATGTTTGGGGAACGCACATGTGACGTGTTTGCATGGCCTGAAAGTTTGTATACTTAAACATCATTTACACTACAAATAAACAGCAGATTTCCCACACTATCCGAAGCGAATCGCAGAGAAGAGACGACATACCAAAAATAGATAAATAATAATATATTTCTTACCTTTACTATTATGCAGAGGGCTATCGCCAGACTTGAAGCTGGTATAGTTTTCGTGTACAGTACTCAAAGTGGATTGGCTTTTGCTTGACGGTGATTTGGATCTCGTAGATCGCTTTGATTTGTGGTCCTCGTCGGCTGAATGGTGGGTCACGACCACTGTCGGTACGTCACAGGGATCTTTGTTTGGTTTCAGATTGTCCAGTGATATCACTGTGTTGACAGTACCAGCTGAAACATTCAAAGATATTGCTGTTGATAATCCAAAACTTAGATCGTCTCAGACTTGAGTAAACTGACAGACTGATCTCGTCTAAACTCGTTAATATACATGTTTGTTTACAAAACCGAGAAAATAGGATGGATATGAAAAATACAAGCTGTAAATTTAAAGTTTCATATTTTCATAATGAAACCCCCTACAAGCGTTATGTCATTTAAAAGTTCAAATTAACTTTGCAATGATACATTCAGTCGTTTTGTAATAATAACATATGGGCTAAAAGTCTGTCATATTTTCATTATACATATATTTTTATTGCTGGTTCACAAATTGAAACTTACGCTAAGCTAACAAACAGAAAAATGTAACTTATAACTTATAACAAAACGGCGGCGGCATATTTTATAATATGTGCGTACACACGCTACCTTCTAGCTTTCACGTAGTCATTCACACACTATGGATAAGATAGCATACATTTAAACCGAGCCCGCCGACGAGCGACTTGCTCACCTTTACGTAAGGAGCTCCTGAATACCTATGGACTGAAGATGTTGTGCTGTTAAATTAAAAATAAACCCTCATCAAGTCCCAGTGTTACAAACCTGAGCTAGCTGCATCCATTTTCTCAGAATCGCGTAAGTTCGTAACTTGAAGCTCCTGATCCGTATATTGATGCATTTTCTTACGAGCGTCTGCCACTTTTTGGCAGTTTTTGTTTTGCGGTGCCGTTTGCTTCTTTAGATGAAGCATCTGATACATTTGATCTGACAGCCTGACGTTGGAGTCGTTGCCTGTAATGTTTTACCAAATTAATAGATTAATATAAAATAAACATACACGTAGGTATATTAGACACCTTTTTTACAAATTTATTTATTTGAAGGAAAACCAACCGCACATTTATATTAGATAGAATAGACACAATAATATAACACAGAAGGCCAATTAAAATTTTGTCTAATTTTAAAATATAAATCTATGCAATGTTATCTGAGTGAATAATTAAGTATGAATTTAAGCTTTAATAAACTAAATTATAATTTAAACTCAATTATAACCACTGCTTAGCTAGGTAGCAGCCTATAAACAAAGTCGCGGACAAAGCCGCGGCGTTCATAATAGAATATAATATAGAATATTTATTGCCAAAAGAATTACCTTACAGACAAGACTGCTTAACTAACTACTTATTACAATGAGACCCCAAGGCCAGGCGTGTTATGCCTGTGTCTTGGGGCAAAATAATCTTCAGTACATTATCAGTCATGGTCCCGATGACCGATTACAGCGTCATCAAGGCCATGTACCAATCCATGCGAGAGGTAGCCTATCACACGTATCAAATCTATCACACCAATACCGGATCCTCAGTGTCGGAGTGGTCTAGGTACTTCCTAAAGTTAGACCTTTATACCACTTTAGACCATATAGAGGAATCGCTGGCTTTTGGTGGCACAATGTGTTTACAGCTACATCTGTGTGTGTGAGTTACCACCCTCCAGCAAGTCTGGTGCCGCCAGTGCCTTCAGGGAAAGCTCGTTCCATAGTAGACCTCATCTTTGCTAGAGCAAGACTGTTGTTCTTGACTGATGTTCCTGAGGCTTGTCTAGCCTAGAGCTAGACCTAGAGGTCAAGAGCTTACCCAAATAAATAAGTTGGTGCTGTGGTCGCCCTTGGACATTGGAACACTAGCACAAGTTAATCATGAAGTTATTTTTTTTTAATCTTTATTTAACTTGGTAGTTTTAACAATTGATGTTTATGTCACCAGCGTAATTCAAAGTATGAATATGCACACACAAAATATAAAAGATGAAAAATAAGCAATCATGAAGTTATGGTATGTATAAAATTCAACAATCAAAACCAATTAAAGGTAGGACTTACCGAGACACTCGGCTATCTTAGAAAGGCTAAAAGATTGTTCAGCCTCTGTACCCTCCGAATTGTCCGACATCAACCTCATGGAAGAACGCATTTTCAATATTTCAGTGGGGTTCAACCCCCCGGCTTGAGGTTTCGAGCTGCCAGAATACGGTTTCAAGTTGTCAGAGTAAGCCGCGGGAGCCCTGGCGCCGGCGGCGTGCGAGGGAACGAACGGCGTCGATGTTGCAGACATCGATGGTGCGTTCGGCAGTTTTGGTAATTTAAATAAGTCACCAACAGAAGGAAAGTTCATCTCGGATTTCTTAAAAGTTGCATTGTTGTTCGCGAGTCGAACTGGCTCTAATGGAGTAAACGAAGATACTGAAAACATATTATTACGCGCGATATTAGTTATTTCTGCCTACTAATACGCATTAGAGATGCGATTAGTGTAGTGATGTGTTAAAAATCTTCTTCTATATAAATATCTAAACGGTGGTCTAGTGGTTCGCCTACTGGTGTCAGATCCAGAGGTCCAGGGTTCGATCCCCAGGGTAGTGCAATATTGTTCTCGGTTTGGTTGGCGGTAGGACTTTGTTTATGTTCGCCTGGCTAGCTACCACCGTCTTACCTAATTCTGTCGCCATAACAACAATTCTAAAAATATATCATATGTAAGTATCATATTATAGTAAGTATGTATTTAAAAAAAGTATTTAAGTATTCTATCCGTAATCTAGTTCCCATATTACAAGCTATGCTTAGTTTGAGGCTAGATGGCGCTGTGTAAAAAAAAAATGAATGTCCTATAATATTTATTTATATCACAAAATCAACATAATCGTATACGTGTGTAAAACCCATGTTTTTGAAATGTATAATATAAAAATAGTTTTGTTCCGGCATTCAGAGGTAAGATAGCCAGTTGCTCAGCATATTGAGGATTCCGGGTGAAGTGTGCTTCCACCTTCTTCCTTATCATAATTTTAAAATCAGGTGAGATGAAGGTACCTCCCCGTTGTACGATAAAAAAAAACTTAGTTTGCTGTAAATTTCGACATTTTGAATTTGTCCAATTCAAAGTAAATTTAGCAGGTATAAACGGCTATCCATTTATATATAGATATATTATGTATATATTATGGTTTTCAGCCTATTAATTTTTCTCAAAACACAATTACAAAAAAAAATTCCATACCCTCTTTTGCATATAATTTGAATATTATTAAATCGAAAATCAATGGTGCGTACTCCTAGGCCTTCTAAAATTCATATCAACGCCAATTAAAACGCCAGTTTAGTCGAGATTGAGAGTAGTCCGGTGTCCCAGTAATGGAAACATTACAAAGCTAAACGTTATTTCAATCATTTTTATTGTAAAAAAAAGTTTCTGCAGTTTAAGTTTTCCCATTGCTATATCTGTGTAAAAGCTTTGTACTAATCCTGTGGCACATCCAGGTTCCTAAAACCCGTGTCGCCTACTTACCTTACAATCTCTAAAGACTAAGTTCAACTAGTGGTTCTGTAAGAACAGTAGACCTCGCGAGCCCGTATAACCATGCAAGAACCGATGCTTTCCTCTTTCACTTTTCTTTTTAGACTTTTGAGCAAAAAGAGGTATACCTAAGCTTTAGTGATTACTTGTGTTACCCCGGTCCTAGGTGGTCAAATCTGTGTCTACGAGTTCGTCTCGCAAAGGCGGAGAGGACTGCGTTATCTGATTGGTATACGTAGCTATAAATTTTCCGTTTCCATTATAAAAAAACTCAAAAAATGTAATCTTACAGCAAACTTCTACCCTTTTCTCCCTCCTCTACCCCCTTTTTTTCACAACATTTTGTGTAGAATATAATCCTTAGTGTGTCTTTTAAATTTAATTCTCAATTCGTTGATAAATAGAGTTACAGCAAATTTCCCCCCTTTACCCCAGATCAAAAATAGCAATCGACTAAAAAAATTTAATAAATCAAGGAACATGTGTGCCAATTTTCATCAAAATCGGTTGAAAAATGCAACCTGTAGGCGAGAACAAACCGACAGCCGACAGCCGACAGACAGCGGACAAAAGCATTTTTAGCCAGTCTCGAAACATAAACGCTTCGCTCGCACGCTCAATGAGTACCTATACCTACTGTCCAGATACGTATCTAGTATGTTGAAAAATAATTACTATTAAGAGTCATAAACACATCTTACCTTCAGTAATACTAGGCCTGGAAAACGCGGATCTATCAGGGCTGTCCGTTTTCTTGAGTACCTTGCCAAACTCCTCGCATCGCTGCTCGAAATATGCACTCATAGACAAGTTCGAGCTTTTGGCTCTGAAATTATTACAAAGGTTGATAAACACTTTGTGATGGTAACCTAATTAAAAACAAAAATCCAAGTAGCAATAAATAAATAAACTAGGTACAACAGACGACTTTATCGCTGAGAGCGATCTTTTCCAGGCTACCTCTGTACTTTTACATGTAACTGAGATAATATTTGATGTACCTAAAAACAATAATAAAATCGTTTACTAATCCGCATTTCGGCAATAGATAGATCTTCTGTAAATAGCAATTAAAACGGTTTGGGCTCTTATAAATCTGTGAAAAGTCTGTCACAATCACGACCAACAACTGAAATCTAGGGAATTGGGTACTATTTAATTTTCTAAATGTTGTCAGTAAAGAAAACCAACAATGTGATTAAAACAAAGAAAATTAAATGTGAGCAAAAACTTTAGCTGATATATCACAGGTAACTGTCGGGAATATAAAGGTACGCGATGAAGACCCGTTTTTGTTATTAATTATATCACAGGTAATCAAAAGCCAAGGTGCGAGACACAATCATGATTGATCGATAATAGGTACTTACATGTTTTCCATTGTGTAGGATTGGTTGGTGGTCGGAACAGGCATAGGGGCCTCACGCCGTATAAATGACGCCTCTTCTTCTGTTAAATTTATCTAAAATACAAAACATTAAATAGTTTTTATCATATTTTACCACCACCACCACTATTTCAAACCCCTTTGTGAGCATATTAAGACTTTAGAACATGCTTGTCAGTCTGTCAGTCAAGCTACACAGTAATTTTATACATGTATTTAGATTTCCTTCCACAAACATTATGGTTTCTTAAACCAGATTGGGACCTCTGATATACTTACATATACCTACATAGAATAATGTTTTACGAAATGGGCATTGGCATTGTCAGGGCGCTCTGCCCGAAAAGGTGTATTCTACAATGTCCACATGTCTTTAACATTCCGCACATTTTTAAAACACCACATTGTATAATGGGGATACAAATAATCTAAAGTCATGCATAAGGCTATAGGAAATAAGTTGTCTGATAAGTACCTTGCGTGTGTTTGATTGAAAACAGTATTCTGTGGAAATAGAGTTCCTCATCAAATGGTAGACTTCATTGGTTTGCTTGTTCATTTGATCTGTAATGCTGTCTAGTGCTATCGAGTGGCGTCCCATCGGGGCATCATCAGCTTCAGTGGACCTCCCAGTCATCTCCCCGGGGTTGAATGCTGTCTGGAATATTAAAAAGCAAAGAATTACTACTTTACTCCTGCTGACTTGTGGATACATAATAATATTTACCTCTGATCCCTACTCAGATTGTGGATAACTTGAGGATCATTTACTAGTGACTAGATGATGATACATTAAAAACATCAGAGTTTGGCCCATTGGGGGAAACTGATGTAGGTTCATCTATTTTACCTGATGTTATTATCATCATCATCATCAACCTTTCGTAGTCCACTGCTAGATACGCGACTGCGTAGGTCTCTCCCAAGGTGCGCCACTGAGTCCGCTAATCCATTGTTCATGTCATCTATTAATAAATAATCAAACTTACAGATCTCATGGAGGCATTTCCAATTGCGGAGTCTCCAAATGCTAAAAATAAATAAACATATTTCAGGTATTAATATCATCATTATTGTAAACCAGAGTTCAGTTATTGCTGCTGTGTGCAAACCTCAACTATTTAATGAAATATGATTTATTAACATTTTTTTAACTAAGAATTTGGACATCGGAACCGGTTTTTCCCGGAACCGAAAGAACTGGGAATACCCGGTTCCAGGGGCCTACCAAAAGAACCGGTTCTCTAAATATTAAGAACCGGGTTTTCGGTTCTTTCGATTCTTTTAAACATCTGTGAATATCGTGTGAGTAATATCACAAAGCGAAGAAAAAACTAATCGAAATGAGCACGATGAGTGTCAGCAATCAGCAATAAAATGGCAACTGCATTGAGAAAACAATACAATAAGCGACGCCAGTTCAAGCAGCAACTCTGACCAACAAGTAGTTCAGAAGTTTTTCCTGAGATGTATTTTCAGAATATAATAATATTGAAAACGAAGATACGAATGTAACACCTTCTTTAGGTAGACGGTTCCAGTCTCGTATTCTCAATTGCAGAGGAAATAGTACCTATGCAGCATTCTAGTCCTTCTGAGGTTTCACGATTTAATCTCATGCTAAGACCATGGGCTGATGATCTCAGTCTCTTTCAGCGAATATATGGAATGGATGTTGGACATATTATTCATAGATATGGGAAAGTATCTGAAAGTCTCAATGAGGTCCTCACGAAGGCGTTTATCTTCAAGGTTATATAGGGCATAGTGCTCGAAGTCTTTCAGGGTAGGTTTTTCGACGAAGGCATTGAGGGATCTTTGTAGCCCGATGTAGCTTTCCCTTCCTTTGCACACTGATTTTCGCGTTTGTTATTCAATTCGAAATGGCACGTCCGAAACAAATTACATTTTGCATGCTATAATCGGGTAGGGATATATATCTTCCGGCAAGATTCAATTTGAATCGGACGTGCCATTTGTAAATGAACGACAAACTACGTTTGTATGGGAGAGCGGCACTACTAGGCCATCTTTTCTATTTTCGTTATTGGTCTACATACGAAAGTACTAATGTTTGTATTTACATTTTTTTATTTAAATTATGTAAAATTCTTAAAATACTTTTCTGTTTGCAATATCTTGTGTTTGAGTTGAATAGCTGTAGAAGTAATACTATTAAATATAAAAAAACTGATTGTTACCAGACTGATCATTTAAAAGATAAACATTATACTTATCTATGAATTCCCCGACGACTTTTGATCCTAATGTACAATTATGTAAGACTATACTCACCAAATTCAAATAAATTAGCATAAGAACCGAAATAACCGAACCACCGAATAACCAAATAACTGAACCGTGTTGAATCTGGAATCGAAAGAACCGGTTCTTGATGCCCTACTTAGAATAACCTCTTATTGAGATTTATATTTTATAAACCCTGTTCAGGTTGGCAGGTATAAAATGCCACTGGCAATAAGTCCAACTATTTGTGCATAAGGTACATAGAGAGTACTATTGAGAAAAATATGTCTGTTCATGTGCCATGGTTTATGATACCAATAATCCATCTATGTAGATGAATTATTGGTATCATAAACCAAGTACAGGACCATATTTACTTACAAGATTTGGGCATTACAAACATGACATTATTTGTGTCCACAACATAACCAAGTAGATTTTAAGCAGGAAGGATTTACCTCATGTGCTAGGCAGGTTGATCACAGTAATGCTGCATAGCACTTCGGTGGATAAGCTACAGCCTATCTTCTGGTTCTACAGGAGGATTGGGAGAGTATATTTCATAAGAGATTTTGCAAGTTACCTTCAATTTGATCTAAATCCAGAATCCCAGATGATGATTCATAAGTAACTGTAGACTTTGCCAGTGTGTTTGTAGCATGGTTTGCAAGCCTATAACAATAATTAAATTATAATGTTAGCTAGATAGTAGATACCCTCTTATCTTTTTTCAAATATCCTTCAGTTATGAACTTTTAAGCAACATGTTTAGTTGATACATGTGAATTCATGATCATCATCATCCTCCTGTCTAAGGAGGACGTCTATCTGTGGCCTGTCTCCAACCCTACCATCCCGGATTAATTATCTTATTTACATCTTGGGCAATAATACCTGATGATGAATGTTGATCATAGATTTGAACAAAAAGGTCTGAAAGAGAGAACCAAGGTACTGATAATCAGAGCAGAGTGGTAAGGATACACCATTTATAGCTATAGGGGAGAAACTTGAAGAGCCACCAATGTCATAGAATGGTGCTTAGTCTTTGTGCGACTGATCTTAACTTGATGGTTACTGTAAAACACTCACTGCGGGTTTTTCACAGAGAGGGAATGCTCAGCACCTAACAAGTTAGCTTGAAGGGTGCTGTACAACACATATGGTGTGTTTATCACAGAGAATGGGAAGCTCAGCATCCGATAGTTATGTCCAAGACTTCCAATTTTTCCTGCCATTCATTCACTCTGCTTTGTACAACAGATGCAACATTCTCCAACATAAAAATCAATGAAGAAGATAAACAAAGAGTCGGCCAACAGCATGCACTAGGGTTCCTTCTCCTGTATTTATGATGTCAATGCATCCATTACCTGGATGAACAGATAGGGGTTAATGTAGATCCCAGTGCCATTTCAGACCCCACCACAACACTCTACTGAGAACTCCGTCAGATATCCGCTTTCATGAGATGAAAATTATGCATAGCTGATTGACTGACTCACAGTCAACACCTTTGTGTTGACAAACCAGATGTCCTTGTCACATTTGCTTGTTGAGGATAAAAGAATATGGACTGTTTCTAAATTGTACCTATACCTACCATTAAGACACATAGGACCCAAGCCCACTATCTTATTTGATGGAGCAGAAAAGCTTAGGATTTTCTGTTGAATCAGGTACCTTAGTTACTAAGTAGGTAGTAAAGAAAACCAACTTATTTGTATCTGCTTCCTCGTTCATCAACCTAAGTCGAGGAGTAAATGGTTTATCTTCAGCCAAATTTAAAAGACGACGTATTTTGTTGGGTGTTAGCGGGTTATCCATCGTAGGTACTTCGTTGAAATACTTTTATCTGGATCAATTTGTAAGAGATTTTCAAATCACTTTACTTCCGTTCTAGGAAATGGAATGAATATCATGGTAGGTACCATAAAACATGGAATAAGTAGTCACAAAAAAAGCACAATCCAATACAAAATTCACAAATCACAAGCAAAACTTTGAAGCAAAATTAATTGAGCACACTTTTCGTTACAATTCAAAATTTGCTCATTTGACATCACAAGACATGACAATGACAATGGCACTAACACAAACAAACACTAACAATAACTTTGACTCATAACAACATTGTCATAGAACATAATTTGTGTTGTGTTGTCCTCTATTTGATGATCCCATTTTATCATACCAGCGCAGCGGACCTACTAATAAATAATAAGTAGGGATTACTCCTGATACTCCCCATATTGTCTAATAATGACATGGACACTGGCAAAAAAGTGACACCAAAACGAAGAAGTTGAAGTTAACTTTGACTCCGTCCGTCCCACGTCCCATCAGCTAAAACCGCGTAACCAGGTCAACTGGGAGACCTCTGTTCCTTCTATGCTGTGACACGACGACAAAGTTCAAAGATGTTCTGTAAGAACAGTAGACTAGACCTCGCGAGCCCTTATAATCATGCAATAACCGATGCTTTCCTCTCACTTTTCCTTTTAGACTTTTGAGCAACTAAGTTTATAAGTTTTAGCGATTACTCGCGTTCCCTTGCGTGGTCTGAGGAGATTGAACTGGTGTTACGTATTTGTCTTGCGGCAAAGGCGGAGAGGACTGCGTATTCTGATTAGTAAACGTACCTACCTAGGAACCTATAAATCTTCCGAAAAAAATAATTGAAATCCTACAGTAAACTTCTCCCCTTTTTTTCACAATATCTTGTGTAGAATTTAATCCTCATTGTGTCTTTCAAATTTAATTGAAATCCATTGAAAAATAACGCTACAGCAGCAACTTCCCCCCTTTACCCCCGAAACAAAAATCGCGATTGTATCCTTAGATCGTATATGATCTAAAATTGTATCTAAGTAAATCGCGTAATTTACTTATTTTGTATTGTTATAAGGTGATAAGTAGATACATATTTACATGTAGGGCTAAGTACCACAAAACAAAGTGTGCGACAGTGAATTTATATTTTAGGAACATTTTTTAGTACCTACCTACCGTAGGTAGGTACTTTACGCAAATAATACTATTCTAATCTTGATCGACTAAAAAAATTTAATAAATCAAGGAACATGTGTGCCAATTTTCATCAAAATCGGTTGAAAAATGCGACCTGTAGGCGAGAACAAACACGTCATCAACCAACAGCCGACGGACAAAAGCATATTTGGCCAATCTCGAAACTGAGACGCTTCGCTCGCTCGCCTCAGTCAATTAGTTATTGTGACCTGACTACCTACAGAAAAATCACGCTTTAAAAAGTATGACACAAGAAAATATTTTAATCTGAAATTAATACCTATTAATAAGAACTGAATTTTCAATGTTTATTGTTAGATACCTCTCTACGACTATATTTAATACAATTATTAATATTTAGGTATATTCAGATGGTAGCTGTGGTCGTATGCCACCTACCTAACAAAATAATAGGTACCTACTTCAGTCTACTACTACAGTAACGCGGTCTGTCGGGAACATCAAAAGGTACCTACGCTTATCATACCATTATTACTACATAAACCTATATAATTTGATGAAACCCTGCCTCCCCCAAATAATAAATTATGGAGTGTTTTCCACCATCACTACTTCTAAGCAGTCTGTAGGTAACCACAGTTTAGAATGATTATTTTGGTTTAATTCCATATACACATCTATAATTTATTGCACACCTAAAAAAATAAAATATACACAATGGGCGGTCTTATCGCTAGCAATTTCTTCCAGACAACATTTGGATGGAGGATGGATACGAAAATATTTTGTTATGTAACTTCTGCCCTAGTAAGGTAGGTAGGTATGTATGTAGTACCTACATACTGCATAGGTACCTACTATCTGCTATTAGATATTAAAACTGCCTAGGTAGGTACCTACTTAGAATGACATGATTTCTAGGACATAACAAATCAAATTAAATAGAATTTATGAATAGGTATGTAACCAAAGCAAATTTATTTTTACTAGTTTTTTTTACTTATTTTACCTACTGATAAATCAATGGGTATTCAAATAATTAAAACGATTATTATTAAACCTTGATGTTGAGGATCTCAGGCAAGGTTGTATATAAGCATCCTAAGCAATAAGAGAATTGTCTTAAGCACGCACTATACATGGTTCATGTAGCGGGTAGTCATCTCACCACCCATCAAGCTAGAACACAAATAAAAATTGGGATTTATCAATATTATACAAATAAAAAAATGTTATCACTTTCAAAACTTGCGTGAATCATACTATACATTTTAGAACATGGGTTTTACTCTAGTATAGTGTTTATTAATTATGAAAAAACACTAGCATAGCATCAGCCACTCATACAACTATTTGGAAATCACACTAATATCATAAAGGCGATGTATGTTTAGCGCTCTTTCACATAATAACTGCTGATTGGATGAAATTTTGTACAAATATTGTTGAACCCTATTAACACTAAGGCTATTTTTATCCCATGAATCAGTTCCCGTGGGATGAAAATGGGATGTCAAATATTGCCATACAAATCTTATTGGTTATATGTTGCTCTATAATGCAAAAAATTGCAGAACAGATTGAGCTTGACATTTTGTATTAAGATAGTTTATAAGCTGGATTAATGTATATAGGCTAGATATAAGTATATACAGGTGAGTTTTTTTTCAGGGCCACTGAGGGCAAGTCTGAAACCGTGAGAGTTATCAAAAAGTCATGTTAGGAGTTACGTGCTCGATTTAAAAAATAATAAGTTCTGCATTAAAAAAAAACAGTTTTTCTGGAAAAGTAAGATTTGAAAAATGTTTTTTTTTGTATTTTAGAGTTCTTTGTTTGATAATAAAAAAAATAATGTATGACGACTATGTGCCCAAAGTTGTTGGAACTCTTTCAAAATTGAAAATATATATAATTTTGAAGACATTCAGTTTTTAAAAAGTTCTACATGTACAGCAAAAGAGGATTTAATAGCTTTGCTTACATATTTCAGACTATATGTACAACCTTTACTAAATGCATAAAGATGAACATTTAAATTTTTTATTTTGAAAGTGTTCCAGCAACTTTGGGCACATAGTCATCATACATTAGTTTTTTTATTATCAAACAAAGAACTCATAAATGCAAAATTTTTTTTTTTCAAAAACTCACTTTTCCAGGAAATCTATAAAAAATATATTTTTTCTCGAATGCAGAACTTATTTTTTTTAAATCAAGCACATAACTCCTAACATGACTTTTCGATAACTCTCACGGTTTCAGACTTGGCCTCAGTGGTCCTGGAAAAAAACTCACCTGTATAAAGTTGAATTCCCATGGGATTACCAGATGATACTACCAATTTATTATGTTTGTCAATCAATTAAGCTCCACCGGCTTAACCAAATGTAGATGAATGTTAGTACCTTCTTCTAGTCAAAACTACTGAATGGATTGAACTGAAACTTTGCACACACATGTTGCCATATACCCTGAGAATGAGATGTCAAACATAACACAATACAAAACAGATTTTTCCTCTGTTGCTCCTTCACACAAAAACTACAGAACAGGAGCTAAAAACATATACATATATATTGTTCTGGACCAGAAAATTTATACACTTCTTTCTATCTGGGTATAGGTTTGTAAAAGCTAGTCACATAATAATTTTTTATTTTTTTTTATTTTGAAAGGTATTATTTGATGATATTATTGCAAATGTGATTTTTATTCATACAATAATATGATTTTAAGTTTACGACAAGCAAAATCTATCTGGCAATGAGATGCTTAGCTATATTTAACTACTGTTGGGCCCCGTATGTGGTAATGCATTGATTTCTTTGTTTAGCCTGATTTGATCATTGATTGCCTTCCATGCATCTTCCTTTTCCTTCTTAGTAATAGGTTTTTTTTTCTGCTTGGCTGCTACCATTTTTTTATAAATGTCAACACATTCAGCATCCACTTGGTCAAGTTGCTTTTTCAAATTTAATCTGATCATCTCCTGCCTACAAAGGCCTATAAGGTTCTTCAAGTTACGGCAGTTTTCTTTTCTCACAGCAGTTAATTCTGTCTGACATTTCTTTATTTCAGCTAATATCTCATCATCAGCTGGGTTTGTAAGTGGTGGGAGATCCTCTGGATCTAGTATTCCTTGCTCTACCAGCTCTTTTCTAAGACATTTTTCCAGTGTCAGAGAGTTCTTGTAACTATTTTTAGTGTTGGTCAGTGGTTTGATTTTTACATCGGGAACCTCATAGGGCATAGCATTTTCTTCCATCAGGGCAGATACCAGTCTTTGAGTCAGAGGACCTGTTATCATGTTTTCATTAGTCTTTTCCAACTTTTTACGAATGCTAGATGCATCAGGTGACATAGATGACTTCTTGTTAGGGTTTGCAGCATTTTGATCTTCAGCAAGATGTTCATCTGCCCATACTTCTGAATAATGTTTACCAAGTGGAGGAATAGGAGGCAAACTTGTGTTACCACTTTGAGTTATCCATGATTCTAACAGCTTTATGTCATCCATAGTTACAGGAGCACAGTAAGGCTCAACAGAGTTCCAGAATTTGTATGGAATATTGTTCTTTGGTAAAGTTAATTGTGATAATTCTAGTTTCACAGGGCTGTCAGAATTGCCTAGCTCATTCTGGTAAACATGAGACCCCGATGAAGCATTGGAGAAGTTCTTGAATTTAGGAACCTTAGGTTGATTGGAAAGTCTGGTGTGGTCTTTAGACTTGACTAATTTGTCATCTGGAAATTTTCTTTTGGCTGGATACTGTAGTTGTTTACCAGCAGCCTTTCCTTTTTTCTCCCGTTTAGATTCATTAGTGTCAATACTCTCAATTTCTGATTGAAAATATCTTACTCGTAGAGCAGTATTACAGAGCAGTGACTCTAATTCCAGTTGAAGTGCATCAAGCTCATCCATTCCAATGGTTTCATCAGACGACCTGGCTGAAATTGCCGTAAAGCGCGGCAAATGGACAGCATTATCTTGTATCTTTGTGTATGGTATTGGGCAAGTTTCCATTTTAGTTTTACCAACTGAAACAGATCCAGGAATCTTGGTAGGTTTTGTATAGGGTGATATGCCTGGACTTGAAGGCTTGCCGCTATCGTGACCTTTACTCCCTAACCTCCCTTTGCTATTGTGGTGCATTCTTTTTCCCATCATCTTGATGGAATTATTTATATTTCCGCGCCAAATTGGTGATAATGATAACACCCGAACATTCGTCGATGGCCAACTTTCGATGAAAATGTTCACTAAACCATTTCAGTCAACTCATATGGAGTGTCTGATAGTTCTGCTCACTTAGATAAAATCAAAAACAATCATAACATTACATTACATGCCATTTAAACAAATAAATTATAAAATTTTCGACAACCTAGCCACAACAACACAACAAAACAACATAAAATGGCGGTTGCGGTCGCGTATCGCGTACGCGTACGCCGTCGCGGCAGTGTTGCCAGATGTTTTTGATGAGTGATCGTACGCTGGTATGGAAAAATAACGTATTTCATTAGAAGTGAATAAAAAAATCGTACATACATTTAGGTAAGAAAGTTTATAAAATAATATTGGCTACGTCTTGTTAAAATTTTAACTGTTCATGAAATTCAGCGTTTAATTTGCTGGTTCATTATTTTCACAGCACCCGAAATGTTTAACATGCTGTTTCCACAGTAATAATCATCTAATGTTATGCTATTGAGTTTTTTGCAGCTCTTTATTTTAATAAGATTGACTAAGCTAAAACAGCGCTCACACTCTACATTGGAATGCACAGCAATTCAACAGAAAACTGTGCAATATTTATATTATATATAAATATTGATTTGACTTCATGCATGAATGACGTGACAGATAATAACAATAACAAGACATTAACAGCTGACTTTTCTAGGAAATCTTAAAAAATCGTATAAATTGTGTACGATTTCGGTGATTCAATCGTACATTAGTAAAACGGGAAAAAAATCGCATGAATACGATTTAAATCGTACATCTGGCAATGTTGCTCGCGGTCTCTCGGTCAGTGCTGCCAACAGCGCAGGCCCTGATGTCACCATTTTTCACAGCATAGTAGCATAATGTAGCTGCATTTCAGTATCTGAAGCCTAAACTAGCCAACGGCAAACTAAGTACATAGCACCATAAATAAATAAAAAATGTAGAAAAAAATATTTGACACGGATAAAACAAAATACATTCATTAAATAATTGCGCTAACAATCATTAAAGTTATCATAATCAAAGAACCTAAGTAATGAACCTATGAAGAAGAAAATAAGATAGACATTTATGTTTGTAAACATAAATGTCTAAATAATATAGTTTCTATCAACTTATACCCACCTACTTTATTGAACACTTACCTACCAATCTAACCTGCGAGTGGGCTAAGAGAATTAAACCACTGTTTCAAGTAGCAAACTACTAGTTGTGATCCGGCATCTGCATCAAGAGGTTGTAGTTGAGGATTCCGGGTGAAGTGCGCCTGCAACTTCGGCCATTTTTTTTTTTAATTTAACTGATATTTTTCATCGTGATAATGCTCCAAAAAATTATGTGTTTTTAATTATTTTTAACACAGGACTTTTATATTTCTTTGAACACGCACAGTATAAGTTGTAGGTACAATTTTTGTGTAATGCAAAGCAAAGGTACAAATAATTTAGGTAGACTAATAGGCGACCAGTCAACTGTCAAATTCGTTTTCGTCGCCGCCGATTCTCGTGCTGATCCTGAGCTGAGTAGCCTAAATGACGGCAGATTCTACGTTGACCACACTGGCCATCGGTCGGGTCGGTATCGGATTCGGTAGTTTGTCAAGGTCAAAAGTCACGTTGACGGAAGATACCAAAGAACAGTACTTAACAATATTAGACAAGTAACTATACACCATGAACCTATACTAAAAACGGGACTGCGCACTGTATTCTTAAAAACGAGCCGAGCGAGAGGTTTGAGAATAGTAATTCTCAAACCTCGTAATTGTAACTCTCAAGTCTCGTTCTAATAGGGTGTCCACACCGCCCACTTTATTGAATGAAAATACGAATTAGTAGATACATTTATTTTCTTATCATCATACCAGTAATAGGTTTATAGTGTTTTTATTAAATTTGGTTTTTCTAAACACTTACGCCTTTTCTCAAGCCGGAACCACTAAGGTAATTGATAAAAAAATGGAGAATGCGTTAAGTTAGTACCTGAGTCTATCGTTTACCTAGAAGAGTTTCTTGTCTCCGATATTATGGAAGGATATAAAACACAAGATATCAACAAAGATTATTTATTTTAACTTATAGGTACAAAATAAGAGTAATAGGCTGAATAAGTACTAATAGGAGTAGCAGGGTTTTTCATATGGCCTTGGCTCCCCCGAACGGGGGAGATAAAATACCACACATTTTCGTTTACCGTAATTTTAAAAGTGTTTTTGGCTTCCCTATTTAGCGTAAAAATATTTTTGGAATTGAATTTTCAATTTAATTGAAATAAAATATTGTTAAATTGTGTAAAATATGTGTATGTTTGTTCGGTAACCAAATTTGGAATGTAGACATAGCATACAATATCCCGATATTCCCACGAGAGTGGGATTATCCTCTAGTGAAACGATTACATATCAATTATGTAAAATCAAAATATATATCCTTGAAAAACTGAAGATTAAAGTACTGTTACGCCAGTCAGAAACGTCTAGAATATTCGCGAGCCTTCGCATAGTTCCGAGAAAATAAGACAATAACAACTTGTTTATCAATAACACAAAAGGATGATTTATGACCGCCGTGCCAGATTACGCAACAGTTATCGGCGCGACCATTCCCGCGCTTACTAGAACTTTCGATAGAGTTGGATATAAATTGCCGAGTGATTCAGAAGCAAGGCAGTATTCGATTACTAAACAGCGAGTTAACATCAAGTGATATTTGAGTGCGATAACAGTGTTTAGTGATTCGGTAGTATGACTAAGTAGTGTTGTACTGTGTTTGAGAGTAATTAGTTTGGTGCTAAATAAACGTATCTTATTTTGAGTAATAACCGGCTGCTTTTAATTCTTACGAACCCCAGCTCGTAACAGTACATAATGTTTGAAATATTTAATGCTTCCATTAAAAGCAAATGAAAGCTATGACCAAGACCTACATTTTCAATGACAGCTGTCAAACTTCAAACAACCATAACTCTGAAACTACTCGTCCTAGACTCTCCGTTCTTAGTTCGAATGAAAGCTATGAACGATATCTATATTTTCACTGAGACCTGTCAAACTTCAAACGGCCATATCTCTGAAACTAAATGTCCTAAACTCTACGTTTGTAGTTCAAATTAAAGCTATTGAAGAGAACTACTTTCAGATGGCAGATGTAGTTTTGACAGCTGTAATTGAAAATGTAGATCTTGGTCATAGCTATCATTTAATTTTGAACTAATGACCGATATTCTAGGATGAGTAGATTCAGATATATGGCCGTTTGAAGTTTGACAGCTGCCATTGAAAATGTAGGTCTTTTTCATAGCTTTTATTTGAACTAATAACGGAAAATACAATCCTAATCTCTTCAATAAAAGAGTTAATAAGCACCTTCTGGGTTAGCTTACTACTTCGTTGACCTCATCCTTGCCTATGCAAGCTTCGTAAGTAAAGTAAAGTAAGAATGCTTTTCAGATACTCTATCTGACAACACCTCATATCATGGGTATCTATGTAGGTAATGGAAATCCATGAAATCCACTTTGTTTGTGGATACCCTACTGTATCATAATTTGAAATGTTGATAATTAGCTCACCCAGCTGTGGAGGCCACAGCCGGGATACCAATCCTTTTTACATCTATAAACACAGCAAAAAATCATAATTTCCTCTATATTTAAATAATTGTATAGCGTTATAAAATGCTATTGAAGGTTAGCCGTTAGGCAAAGAAGCCATATTGATTTAGAAGTTTTCTGAGTAATATGGACACATATGGATGACAAAATACTACCATTTTCACTTTTACACGCCAAAATTATGTATTTCGTAAGTCACTTTGTGGTAGAGGATTTCATGGTTGTAAAATAAAAAATATATCAAGTATTTGTTTATGCAATGTCTATCAAATTAATATCATAAAAAATATAGAAAATCAAACAAAGCTCCCAAGGCGTACCAAAGAGGAATTCAATATGTAATGTTAACATGTTAGACAAGGAAGCATTACTATAAATGAGCTATCTAACCCGGCTCGTTTTTCTACTTTGACATAAGACAAACAATTTTGAAACTTATTTTCAGTGCGTGGAGTTTAAATTTTCATGTGCCTAATTTTTGAGTTTGCTGTCCAGTTTTAGTATACGTTCATGCTATACACACAGCATACTTACTCTAGGGCATGCTTCTGTCGCGTCTAGTTGTCTGGAAGTAGAGGTAGGTACATAGAGAACGGTCCTCACTCCATAGACCTATTATATAAACTTGTTGTATACGAGGTCCATGCCTAATTCATAGAAAAAATACTGTCTAAAGCCATGCTAAAGTCAAAGAATGGAAGCATGGAAACGCGGCTGTGAGCCTCTTTGGGTCGACGATAGACTGCGCTAAAATATATCCCATCATCATTAATATTATTGCCATCATTATCATCCTTTTCATCATTGACCTACAAAGTACCTAACCAAATAGTTTTTTTTAACAATGTAGTAAATTGTATTCGATACAAACATTTTCTTTGAACCTTATGAGAAAAATCGGTTAGAATCGGGTCCCTACCTACATGGAGTAGTTATCTAAGCCTGTAAGTACCTGCCTACATATCTCATCAGTGTTTACTTTTGTCTCGTCTTATTATGCATAAATGAATGCATTAAGATTGAAAGGTAGGTTAGGTGCTGAATTACAAAGATCTGTATGATTGTGCATCAAATATTTATTACTTACCGTATCTATATCTAACTTGTTGTACCTACCGACATATTATTATTTAGTACAAATAACTAACTTACACATACATTTAATATAACGTAGGTAGTATGTTCGTCTCTCTGGGTCAACAACTCACGTTTCGAGGATTTAGCAATTTTAGAGGGAGCTTGGTGATCCAGAAGCAGTAGCAACTCAGGTGGTCAGAAGTTGCTGCACAGCTGCACTGGTAATGTCAGCTGATGGGACGGGATCAAATAGGTAATGCCAACGTCTGATAGTAATAACAAAAATAAAAAAAACAGTAGGCTTACGTTTTAGGTTTTTGTGTTAAAAACCCACCTACTCAGGTAGATGCTGCTACCTATATCTTGGTAGGTATAAACCTTATCCCTTTCATAACTCTTACCACATCCACTGAAGTTTCATGATTAAGACATATTTCCATACCAGTAAATATTTCCATACCAGCCCACTGTTGGACATAAGCCTCCTCCAAGATTGTCTCCAAGAGTCATGGAGTTAAGGTTTAATCTCTGAAAAAAAAAATTTAAATGAGTATAAAATCCTCACAGTCACATCTCAATTGGTTAGTTGCTCTGCCTTTTGAGCTGTAGGTTGTGGGTTCGATTCCCACCAAGGACAAACATTTGTGTGATGAATATTGATGTTTGTTATACTACGAACCACGATGGGGAAGAGCTTGGTCTTCATCTCACCTGATGTCAAATAATGATAAGGCTGAAGATGGAATCACACTTCAGCCGGAAACCTCAACAGTCTAAGGAACTGGCTAATATCTTACTTCTAACTGCCGGAACACAACCAGTTAGAATTGTTATGATATCAGACTTAGGACAGGTGGACTTAAACAAAGTCCTACCACCAACCCAACCAAGTACAATATTGTATATATTGTAATATTGTATAACCCAACATACAATATTGTATAACCCAACCAAGTACAATATTGTATATATATAAAAAAAAAGTATTTATGTATTCTATCCGTAATCTAGTTCCCATATTACAAGCTATGCTTAGTTTGGGGCTAGATGGCGCTGTGTGAAATTAATGTCCTGTAATATTGTGCTTGGTTGGGTAATACTCTGCTGAGATCGAACCCGGTACCTCTAACACCGGTGTGTGAACCACTACACTACAGAGGCGGTGCTTCTTACACGAATATGTTAGACTAGGTAGGTGCTTGCAATCCTAAGAACATCAGTTCTCTATGAAATCTGCGTTTTTAAAAAGCTTGTCGTTCATTTGGTGCTGAGTAAATAATTGATATAATGATGTTTGGTCCTTCCGGGTACCTTAATTGTCCCCATAGTGGAGATCTAAAAATAATTTATGTACATCCATGTTTATGATTTGAAAAGATTGTTACGAGTTTGATCTTTATCTCACGGTACCAAGTTAAGCTATGGCCACACGGTGAATGTCGCGGCGGCGGCACGCGGATTGAGGGTGCAGATTACTTCACTTAACCATAGACTAATATTTATGACTGCAAACACTTTATACTCTCTCTCTGATATTTTTATACTCTTTGCTTTGCTTTAGGGCTTACATCTTCACGTTACGTAAATAGTGTGAAGTTCCTCAAATAAGAATTTGTTGTATCTATTGATGTCGAGTGAGAGAGAACTTGAGAACATAAACAATACTGAAGGTGGTAACTAGTAATATAGGTACCACACATGGGCAATGTTAATGTTTTCAAAACAATGAATGTTACCCCTACATCGTCGAAGCCCTGAGCGCTTTCAAAATGGGAGATGTAGTAATCAGATGTCCACTATGCTGCAACAACACTTTTAATTCAAAAGAATTACTAATACAGCACCTTAGTAACATTATTGGAAACTTGTTCTGTCCCGTTTGTACTAGTAAATGGGCATCAGTAGCCCAACTTATGACACATTTGAGCCAGGATAATTGCTCACAGTTACACAATGCTCCACTGAGAACAATTCTTCTGGAGAAAACTTCTGAACAAGATACTGCTGAAATTGAAATTAATAATTCTGACTTATTACAATTCAAAAATGGTAAGAAATCTATTAATAATCTATATAATATAATAAATAAATAAATTAAGTTAGATGATTAGTAAGTTAATAGATCAGTAAGATGTTAGATGATATTAATAATCATCTAACATCTTTATGTGAGGTCGGCAAGGCACCTCTATCACTAACAATTTTAACAGCCTCTGTGGTCTAGTGGTTTGTCCACCGGTGTTAGATCCAGAGGTCCCAGGTTCGATCCCCAGGGCAGTAGAATATTGTGCTTGGTTTGGTTGGTGCTATGACTTTGTTTCAGTCTGCCTAGTTAGCTACCACCATCTTACCTAAGTCTGTCACAATAACAACAATTCAAAATTGTTGTGTCCCGGAATTTAGAGGTAAGATAGCCAGATCCTCAGTATGTTGAGGATCCCAGGTGAAGTGTGTTTCAACAACCGTTTTCATAACTTGAAACCAGGTGAGATGAAGGCCAAGAGTTTCCCCATCAACAATTATAAAAAAATGTTACTTCATTCTCTTGTTATCCATCTCTTTTAAACAGAACAGAAAATGTGTAGAATTAGCTACTCTTATTAACTCAATATCCATCTATTAACCTATCTGACATGTTCCTTCTTATGAGCTGTTTGTACCTTCTACAAATCTCACATAGTCACAACAAGTTTATATCAATTGAGAATGATGATAATTTGTTATAGCAGTTGGTACTCCAGGTACCTCTCTTCCCATTGAAAATCTCGAAACCACTGATGATGTGACTAGTATGTATGCAGAACTAATGAAGCCAACACTTCAGTCAGATTTGGAATTCATGAAGGATGGTGACAGCCAGTATGTGATCATAGCTCAGGATCAGGATGGCACAGTTGTGACCAAACAGAACAATGATGGGACTATATCATTGACTGCCATAAATGATTCAGGTACCATAGTAACTGATATTCCAGTTTTCATGCTATTGTTAAAATACATTATGGCATTAATGACATGCTTTGGTACTAGCCAAAGAGTTTTAATTATAAGTTCTAATAATTGTGTTTTATTTCATGTCCTATATAGAAACACATTTTTTTTTGTCATTTCACACACCGCAATCTATCCAACAAACTAAGCATAGCTTGTAATTGTACTGTAGATAATTATATTGTGATTTTTCTGGTATATGCTTGTAGATTACAGATAAAAAAATCTTAAATCCTTTTTTTTATTTGTAAATACAAACATGCAAACATTTATCACACAAATGTTTGTCCTGGGTGGAAATAGAACCCACAGCCTACAGCGCAAAAGGTAGAGTTTTTACCAACTGGGGCCTAACCTTTAGGCCCCAGTTGGTATTAACTCTGCCTCAGAAAAAACGAGACAAAAGTAATGTAATTTGTCTCGTTTTTTCTAGAATGGACAGAAGTAAAGTAATATCAAAACAAGAATGCTTTAAGAGGTCATGGTCACCCCTCTGAGCTTTGAGGTTTGTTATTTAGTTTCAACACACTAAATGTAAATACTTAGAATACATGAAAACTTTGTTATGCTGCAAAAAACAAATGAATCCTGACACTGAATACTAAACCCTAAAAATAAATCAATGGTAGAGAACTTTGGGTTAAGTCTGCCTGGCTTGTTACCACCATCTTACTTAATCTGTTGCCATTTGTTGCAATTCTAAATTATCGTATTCTGGAATTTAGAGGTAAGATAGCCAGTCCCTCAGACTCTTCTAGATGATTGGGTGTAGTGAGCATCCACCATTGACCTTATCATAACTTGAAAACAGGTAAGATGAAGGCCAAGCACTTCCCTGTCATATAAGAAAAATGATTGTCTTTTCTAACCAATTTTTTTTATATTGTTGTGTCATAAGATACAAATATTAAAACCTAAATATTTACTATTATTTTAATGATCATCTAAGCTCATCTATTTTTTCACTATATTTTATACTATTTACAGGTGGGGCAAATTTTTGCCCTTTTCATGGCCCAAAATTTTACCATTACTTTGACATAGACATTTGATTGTAGAGAATATTTATTGCAATCTCAGATTTTTATAAAATGTACAGTAAAGTAAAACAGTAAAATAAAACCTACATTAAATATTAACTACATTATGTTTGTTCCTCTTATCATGTCCATGATGAAATAAAAATTGTGTTGTTATTTTTAGAAATGAAATTTGAATCCAATGAGTATGTAACTCCTGACACACCTGGTTCCCCTGAGGAAAGCCAGGAGGCATTGTACAGCTGTAACACCTGTGGAGTATCATTCACCTCTGTTATAGACCACATACAGAACTATCACAATGATCAGGATGTTGTAGTTGAGGTAGGTAATCTGTCTTTAGTATTTAACTGTAAAACCAATTATAATGATACCAAATAAATGCGCCAAATTTAAGTAAAACTCATGGGCTGAGGGTTAGATCCGTCCCATCTTTTGCTGGGAAGGGAGGGCTTTGCGATAATATTAGTGGCAGGTTGGAGATTGCACATATCAGTTATATTGTGCTTGGCTTGGTTGGTGATAGGACTTTGTCCTGTGAAGTCCGTCTAGCTAGCTACCACCATCTTACCTAATTCTGTCGCCATTTGTCATTCTTGTGTTCTGGCATTTAGAAGTAAGTTAGCCAGGTCCTCAGTATGTTGAGGATTCCGGGTGAAGTGCACCTTCGGTCTTTAACTGACAGAGAGATGAATAGTCAATCAATAGTTAATTAATAGACTGCAAGAAAACCTCACAGAGATAAAAACCTCATACCCGGGGACCTAACCCCGGACATTCGGTCTATTATTCTAGACCCAGAGACACTATTATTAGTCAATTAACTTGCAGGAACCAATTGATGAGGTAGATGATCCAACCCCCTTGGAATACGAGAGCGTGGTGTTGCCGACTGACAAACAAACGTCGAGGCGTGTTATCACAGAAACAGGCGTTATTGTCGAAACGCCGCTCAAAGAAACTGGGAGCGTGCAAGGTAGCTATCGCTGTAATTAATCATCATACATTACAAGTGCCAATTAGTGTCCACCGCTGGACAGTGCCTTCTCCAAAGCTGGAGGGTTTTGTCATAACCACCTCGCGTGTCAGGCGGATTGGTGTTCGCTGTAAAGGTTGAGATAATACACGGAACCCTTAGTCGGCTTTCACTACATTCATGGTCTTAGTTGGAGGCGTCGATTCATAAGCCGCGACCGCCACGGCGCAATATATAAGAAGAAAAACCTTCCGACCGCTTTCGGTTTAAAGAACTTTATTTATTTGACGTAAGGTAACAAATAAGGTAGGCAAATAAGGCCTAGCTAAGGGGGATTTGCACTAAAATGAAAAATATCATAGATAATCAACATTTTTTGCAAGTAATCAGTCGTATAGGATAATTAGAACAACATACAAACTTAAAAACGGCAACTTCTACCATACACAGCAACAAAATTAAACAGTTAAAATTTATCTTTATCTTATCTTTAAACCGACGCACTGCTTGTGGCACCATTTGCCCCATGTTTGGGAGCAGTAC
Organism: Venusia cambrica; assembly: GCA_951394065.1. Taxonomy (NCBI): domain Eukaryota; kingdom Metazoa; phylum Arthropoda; class Insecta; order Lepidoptera; family Geometridae; genus Venusia; species Venusia cambrica. The sequence goes on along the minus strand of OX596047.1, from coordinate 12,738,153 downwards.
CACCATTTTTGAGGTTGTGAACACCATAATTATTTGGGACTGATAGGAATTGGTCTTTTTCATTCCCTTTTTTTGTCAAACAGATCTTGCGTGTCTGGAGTTCCTCTGTAATATTTTAGTTTATCAGTTAATTATTTACATGGGTACACTGAAATATACAAAGTAATATTTTGAAATACACAATCATGTTAACATACAAAAACAATTAAAATACGGTATAGATATGTACAATAAAATAGGAGTCTAATAAGGCCTACGGACGAATTTGATAGGCCTTAATATCCGCCGACCATGTAAATAAGAAAACTAATACAAAACAATTTAAGAATGCGATACTTAATTTAAGGTCATGAAAGCGTGAATTGGTGAATCAGTAGCGAGTAAATTTACCTTAATAAATGTCTAATTACTAGAAACACTTTCGATTACTTCCAACGGATATTTAATATTCTTGCAACGCGGACGCCTCCCAAAAGTTGGCTCACCACTGGTAAAATAGCTTGTTAGGACTTTCCTGAAAAAGAGGAAACAGGGCAGGGCCTTAACGTTACTTTTACATTACATACGATACATATGACAAAAGGTTCGTGATCGCAAATTTAGTTCTATTTACGTACGGTAGAGGCGCTGTGCGAAATCCTATACAAAATGCTAACGTGATCGAGACGCTTACCGTACGATAGCATATTCGTGATCGGGCCTCTGATTCCAAAAAAGCAGTGCGAAAAATAAATGATGTTTGTAGTTTTCTTGCAGTTCGCTAGTTGTGGTGAGTCACCAGGTATATTATATACCTATATATTATTACTATATATATATATTATTATATATCTTTATAATTTTCACACCACCTGCTCCACAATGCCAAATTACATATCATGCCAACCTTACGTGAAGCAAGTCATTAAAGCCCTTGGCTTTAGCCGGGGTGTAATGTTGGACTGAATCTCATTATAACCCGCTGGGTTTTAATATTTTTACTTTTCATAGTTCTTATTGCAATGGCCTTAAAGTCTAATTTCGTAATAATAGATCAACAGACTAATACTCGAAGGCCGGGGCCGGCGCCGCGTCGAACTTATTTGAAAATCGAACTTTTTCTAAAATCGAGCTGGCCACGGCAAGCTGAATGGAACACATTTGAAATTAAACAAAACCCGCGAGTAAGACGCTGCAATAATATACGTAATAATAACTGCAAAGATTTTATAAAAATATATCAAAATAGAAGAAAAGTTCTGTCAAAATGTCAATCTCAAGCACCACTTTCCCCAACCTTTACAGTACAAAACGACCCTCAGACGCAAGTTTCTGAAGCTGTGAACAATACTCAAATAAACTCTACCTCAACTTCGACAAACGTACCAAATAAAAATATAAGTTTGTCTTTCCACAACTGGAATAATGTCGCAAATATCAATTTTCACTTTTAATTTACTATAATGAAACGCTGTTTTTAGTAGCCTTGCTTTTTTATTGTCTCGCAAAAGGTGAGAAAAGTAGAGTACACTCCTTGGGGATAAAGCTGTTTTTGTCTTGGGCGCGCTTGAACCCCCTCACTGCGCACAGGACTCGTCTTGACACCCTCGCTGCGCTCGGGAGTTAAATCTGGAGTCCTTCGTTACGTTCAGAATTCAATATCGCGCCCGTGACATAAAACAGTGCTTTATCCCCTCGATGTATAATCTACTATTTTCTTCTTTACAGATAAGGGACAAGACAGACTGCAGAGCACCGGCCCAAAGCGATATTTGCGCTTGAATAATATCTGCGACAGCGTCATCAGAAATCTAAAACAGGGTAAGCAACTGTACTTACGATTGGCCTTCATCTCGCCTGGTTTCACGTTATGATGAACGCACAAGGTGGAAGCGCACTTCACCCGGAATCCTCAACAGTCTATGGAACTGACTAATATCTGACCTCTAAATGCCGGAACACAACAATTTATAAGTATTGTCAATGCTAGTCCCACCTAGGTTGGTACCACCAACCAAACCAGGCACAATATTGTAGATCAAACCCGGACCTCTGGATCTGACACCGATGAACCACTAGAATCTAGTCATCCTATGATCATAGAGGTGGTAACTAACTAATATGAATATTATGACCACCTATTGAACTTAGTCTTTTAGTGCTTGGCCAAGTCCCCCGTGACCCTGGCACCTCTGGGTGTCAGGCAAGGAGTTTGATGAATGCGTTACATCGTCTAGCAGCTAGACTCTAGCTAGTGGATCAACCCACCGACTTCAGATCCAGAGGTCCCGGGTTCGATCCCCATGGGGAGTACAATATATTGTGCTTGGTTTGGTTGGTGGAAGGATTTTGTTTAAGTCCGCATGGCTAGCTACCACCATCTTACCTGATTCTGTCGCCATAATAACAATTCTAAAATTTTTGTGTTCCGGCATTCAGGGGTAAGATAGCCAGTTCCTCAGTTTGTTGAGAATTCCGGGTGAAGTGCGCCTCCACCTTCGGCCTTATCTCAACTTGTTACCAGGTGAGATGAAGGCCAAGCGCTTCCCCGTATCATAATAAAAAAAATAAAAAATAATAGTACATCCTTCGATCCAGATGGCCAGTAGCCTTTTTTGCTTTCTATTTTTTATTTTGTACTTGGCAAATCCCAATAACCTGAAGACTTTTTATCTAAATATATAAAATTTGTTGTGTTATTTGACTGACTACCAACGCACAGCCCAAACAAAGTAAAAGACTTGAAGTTTTTTGGTTAGATTCCTTTGTGGTGCCAGGGGTGCACCACTAACAATGGATATCGGGAACTAAGTTTCGGGCGTTTGATTGTTCGATCACAAAATCAAACCCTTACGCAGCTTTTAAATGTTTCAGACAGCAACAAAAGCAACCCAAGCCACAAAGTCCTCGTCAAAGAGGTGCTCACGAAGGAGGGCGAGCTCGTCAAGTATTATCACTGCATCTACTGCAACTTGAATGTCACTTCGCTGGACAACATCAAAAACCAGCCTTGTAAAAGTTGTAAGTGACCTGTTTGTGTGACATTACAGGACATTAATTTCACACAGCGCCATCTAGTCCCAAACTAAGCATAGCTTGTAATACGGGAACTAGATTACGGATAGAATACTTAACACTTTTTATTTGTAAATACATACTTATAGTACAATGCAACACCCAAACACAGAACAAACATCTTTATTCATCACACAAATGAAAAATGTGGGAATCGAACCCACAGCCTACAGCGCAGAAGGCAGAGCTACTACCAACTGAGCTGTGAGTCTTGTTAATGTTAAAACTATGCACAGAGTAACTCAGGAATGTAGGTTTTTTTTTTAGAAGCGCACTTCACCCTTTTACCGCCTCTGCGGTCTAGTGGTTCAACCCACCGATTTCAGATCCAGAGGTCCCGGGTTCGATCCCCATGGGGAGTACAATATCTTGTGCGTGGTTTGGTTGGTGGTAGGACTTTGATTGGGTCCGCCTGGCTAGCTACCACCATCTTACATAATTCTGTCGCCATAACAACAATTCTAAAATTAGTGTGTTCCTGTGTTTACAGGTAAGATAGCCTCAGACGAGGAGGATTTTTTTTATATTGTACGACGGGGAAACGTTTACCACAAACCAAACTATGCAAATGCCCTCGATTGTAAATGATTCTTCAGTCGGATTAGATGTTTTCTGCTAATTGTACATAAACACACGGAAAACAATCCTTTCTCTTCTTTTTTTCTTCTTTTCGATAGATTCATAAATCATATGAAAAATCGATAAAATTGAGTAATGTCGGAATATATTTCTATTTTTTTCAGCGAAACACTCATGTCTTCAGTGTCCCGTATCGTACGACAACGCGAAATCCTTATGTGCCCACATGAAGGTGCATAAAGTTAAGAATACAGGTACAATAATGCTTCCTTTCATTTTGTTAATACACGATGTGCCTGTGATGTAGTAAGACCTTTTTACAGCGGCCTCAGGAAGGCCTAGGCTTGTTTACCCCTAGGCCAGAAAAAAGACTTCAAAGTCAAAGTCAAAATGTTTTTATTCATTAAGATTTTTTTAGGATCATTTTGAAACGTCAAATCTACCGCGCCCGACTTGCCTTCACACTGCTCTGTCACACTAATGTTACGGCTAGGCTAGTTTTTAGGCATAGCCTCTCTTTTTCTGTTTCAAGCCAACGATAAACTACGCTTGTACCGCAGAGTGAAAACAAGAGGTACCTACACCGCGGCCTTTAAATTTTTTTTTTTGTTTTCAGCAGTTAAGGAATCATCAATTCTAGAGTCGTTCGAATGTGAGATTTGCTGCACGGTGTTTCCTACCAACAAGTCTCTGAAACTACACAAACGGATGCACGATCCCATAAAGTAAGTCTTCATCATTACTCGGCATGGAGACAAAACCACGACCTTATACCGCCTTCGTGGTTCTTCAATAGAAATTTCAGACGCACAGCCTATTATCATCCCCACCTGGTTGATGTCCCACGTATAAGAACTGAACGCTTTCAAGAATCTTTTATTGTGCGCACTGCAAGAACTTGGAATAGGCTCCCAGCGTCTGTTTTTCCGCTGTGCTACGACCCTAATGTCTTCAAGAAGAGAGTTAATAGGCTTTCTGGGTAGGCTCGCTCCATCGTAGATCTCATTCTTGCCTTTGTGAGTTTCGTGGTCAAGAGCCGACCAAACGTAAGTAAAAAAAAAACAACACCATTAATAAAATTATCTCATAGCCCACAGGAATAGGATAAGAGTAGTAGAGCTCCTTTTATAAGAGTTCGACCGGGAAAGTACTTCCAGCATACCTCTTTCGGCCGTCAAGCAGCATTGCTGTGTTCCGGTTTGAAAGGTATGGTATGGTATAATAAAGGTGACATTGCTGTGCGCTCAACCACGGCGCTTATGACCACCAGAATCTGGTAGAAATTCGCGCGTACTTCTGTCATCTGGTGACCAGATGACAGAAGTACGCGCGAATTTCTACGTTCTCATTTTTTAAAACACAGACCGTCTGCTGTAAACTGTATTTATTTACTGTACAAAGTTTCAAGGCCTAATTGGGCTTATTTATTGAATGGCAAACATTTTTGGTACAAATTAGAGTCAACATTGGATTTTTTTTCTAATCGAGATTTTTTTTTCGCAACACTAGCGTTCTAGCATCAATCCTGAACAATATCATATATTAATTTCAAAGTGAATGCGACAGTATTACAGGAAGATATGATCGCCGAAGCTAACCAATTTCAGGTATCATAGACCATAAACCTATAAGACCTTATTGTAATATATAATGTTGTAGTTTTTTTTTTAATTTTCGTCAGGTCGCGTCAGATAGAAGCCCCTAGAAACTCCAGCTTCTCGGAAATGCGGTACCTGTGCACGATCTGCCAGAAGATGATACCGATCGATTACAGGAAGATACATGAGAACTCGCACGTGGACGCGGAAACGCTCAATTGTGGGATTTGCAACAAGAAATTCACATCCAAGGACTATTTGGAAATGCATATGAATGTACATAATATGGATAAGGTGAGGTTCGTGTTTTTGCCGTGTGGTGAAAAAATAACATTATTGTCTCATTCTGTTGACGTGTATGGAGTACAATATTGTGCTTGGTTTGGTTGGTGGTAGGACTTTTAAGTCCGCTTGGATAGCTATCATCTTACCTAATTCTGTCGCCATAGCATCAATTCTAAAATTGTTGTGTTCCATTTAGAGGTAAGACAGCCAGTTCCTCAATTTGTTGAGGATTCCGGGTGAAGTGCGCCTCCACCTTCGGTCTTATCTTAACTTGTAACCAGATGAGATGAAGGCCAAGCGCTTCCGCGTCGTACAAAAAAACAAAAAGTAATTAATCATATGTATTAAATTAAAAAAAAAAGCTGTGTAGTCGTGCATCAATGAACTTTCGGTAAATTTATGTGCGCATTTGACACATGCACAAGCTCTGACAGTAAGTTTTTTAAGTTTTCTGTCGGGAAACCGGCGTGTCGGAATGGCATGTGCCTCTGGCTAGTATTCCGTTAAGCGGAGACGTTCCTGCAACCTGTCACGTATTGAATGTTAGCTACTTGCAAACCCTGATCATGTGCTGAACATAAGTTTGGAACGTAAGTGTGCCTCTGCGTACTTCCGATTTCAAAAAATCTTTCATCAGATTTACCTTTTATCTTGTTTTTTGGTACAATCAGGGTGGACGTTGGCCATATAATTTTCTTTGTTTGATTTTTAGATAGAAATTCGTATTTTTTATATTTCAAGTGATTGCACTTGGTACATTTGATTGCACAACATTTACAAATGTTATAATAACACAAAAATTTACAACCCATTTGGGACTCGAACCTCAACCTCGTTGCTCATTGTTTAGAGAGTTTCTAGCTTGAGGAAAAGACCCGGGTTCGTGTCCCGTCGCGGGTTGTGAATTTATGTGTCATTATAACATTTCTAAAAATACGTAGTTGAGCGGAGTGATATCATTTTGTATATTATTTATGACGAGGGGGAAATGCTCGGCATTTACTGGTGTCAAGTAATGATAAGTGACGGAATAACGGAATCCTCAATAGACTGAGGAACTGGCTATAACTCTAAATGCCGGAACACAACCATTTATATTTGTTGTTATAGTGACAACTAAGTAAGGTGGTTGCAGCTATCCAGGTGGACCTAAACAAAGTCCTACCACCTAAGATCACCACTTTTACTGATAATCTTTCAGTCACAAAGATTAACCCTTTAAAGGTATATCTGGATAGATCACATTATTTTGATACGAAAAACGGGTATATAACGCGTATTTAACCTATATATCCCGACGTTTCGGCGGTATAAATATAGGTAAAATACGCGATAAATACCCGTTTTTCGAATCAAAATAAGGTACGAGTATATCTGAGTTACACATATTGTTGTCTGGTCCTTTAATATCAACCCTGGTGTAGCTAACCAAAGATGTTGTTTTATTTGTGTATCGAGACTTTTGAACCTTTTTAATGGATGCTTTGTTGTTTGATGACAGGCCAAGCCAAGTAAGCAAGACTTATCATTGCCGTACACCTGTCTTTACTGCGAGCGAAGGTTCGCTAGACCACACGAAAAGGTTAAACACGAAAGGATACATACAGGTAAGCTTTTACCTACAGTTTCATGTTAACTTTTGTACAGTCTGCAATAATATGTATGTGTCACCGTGAGATTGTAAAAACCGTCCGTTTGTAATATGCCTCGTCATATTGCAAACGGTCACACTCACACGTTACAATTTTATGCATTATTTCTAGCTTCTCTAGTTCTGCCGCTTGCTTTAGCATAGACACATACCTGCCTGCCTCTCTCCTCTAGAGGGTGAGGTGAGCAAATGGCCTTACAGGAATGTACAATCGAATCCTGTAACGCAAGCCTAGTGGTTATGCTTCACGCGGTGCCCCCCGTTCTCGATATAGTTCCATCGTCATAGAGTTAACTGAAACCACAGGACGACTTCTATCGGGATGGAGAGGTCATGTCCCGACGGGTTCATTATCGATCACCATTTTTGCCGACCGTTTACAATATGCCGAGGCATATTACAAACGGACACATCCACAGGCCATTTGTGTCCACTGCTGGGCAGAGTCCCCTACAAAGCTGGTGGGTCTTGTCATAAACACCACAATTCCTTGCCTTCGTCTGTTTTTCCGCACGAGTACAATCTTGGAGTCTTCAATACCAGAGTAAATAGGTTCCTTTTAGGCAAGCGTGCTCCATCTTATGCCGCATCTTTACTTGTTTTACATGTAAACTGGTGGTCAAACGCAGTATATGTTTAGATAATATACAGTAGGAAGGTGCTGCCCTTCTTCTGGTGACATACATTCTGCCTTTTACGACATTCATGGGTTGAGTTGGAGGGGTGCGAACGCCTCGGCAAATCACGGCATGGTCTGATAGATATATCACATTCAAAGATAAAGATAAAGATCATTTATTTGCTAAGCCATGTGTACATTAAGATGGTATCTATTTTAATAGTGTGTGTGTTACAACATGCTTTACCGATATTGTCGGTGTACAAATTGAGAGAGATTGGCATGCATTAATTAACAAATATTTTCGATTCAATTTGTAATATAAATATAAATAGACTTTTTTTTTATTTTTTTAATAAAAAAAAAAGTCATTAAAATATTATCATTATCAAATAAGCATTAAAGATGTCATTATTAATCATTATACAAAACAAATTAAAATGTATTATTTAAGAATTCATCAACTGTATAGTAGCACTTTTCTGTTAGGATTTTTTAAAATTTAGCTTTAAATAAATTGGTGCCTAGTTCCTTGTATACCTTTGGTATTTTATTGAAGATTTTGGGAGCCATGCAGACTACACTTTTGTTCAACAATTCTATCTTTGCGGGATGTAAACATAATCTATCCTCGCGTCTGTTTCTAATAACTGAGTCAGATAAATGTGGAAATAAGTGGGGATTATTCCTAACAAACATAGCTATTTCTAATATATATATCGACGGAAGTGTAAGAATATTGTGCTTTAAGAATAATGGTCTACAGCTGTCAGTTATTTGTTTTTTAAACATAGCTCTTAGACAACGCTTTTGCATTTTAAAAATGGTTTCTTTTTCTGTAGAGTTGCCCCAGAAAATGATTCCATATCGTAGGACTGATTCTACATTTCCATGATACGCTGTAAGTAGAGCATCCACGTTTACAGTTGTCGATAATTTATGTAAAGCATAGGTCGAGCTGCTAATTCTCTTGTTGAGATAATTGACATGATTTTTCCAATTTAATTTTTGATCTATTTGCAAACCTAAAAATCGTGCTGAATCAACCTGCTTTATAACATGGTCGTTAAATATTAAATTAATATATGATTTATTTTGGGGCCGTTGATTAAAATGAAAAATATTAGTTTTATTTAAATTAATTTTTAAATTATTATTATTCAACCATGTAATTATAGATTTTAAAGATTCATTATTACATCAATTCTACCAGATGTGGATACAAAACCATATAAGTGTATACATATTATTGTAGGTGCTTTTATTTGTTTATTATTAAATATTAGGTACAATAGAGATTTGTTTCAATACATTCGTTTTAACCGCCTCTGTGGTCTAGTGGTTCGCCTACCGGTGTCAGATCCAGAGGTCCCGGGTTCGATCCCCAGAGGGAGTACAATAATGTGCTTGGTTGGTGGTAGGACTTTGTTTTAGTCCGCACGGCTAGCTCCTACAATCTTACATAAGTCTATCGCCATATCAACCATTTTTAAATTGTTGTGTTTCGGCATTTAAAGTTAAAATAGCCAGTTCCTAAGACAGTTGAGCATTACCAGTGAAGTGCGCTTCTACCTCCGGCCTTATCATAACGTGAAAACAGGTGAGATGAACCAAGCGCACCCTCAGTGCGCTTGGCTTTCAATTTCTTTGGTCTTAAATACAATAAAATAAATTAAAAATAGGTTGTCATAAAAATTGGTACTCAGACATTTTATTCTATTAAAAAAATAAATTAATGTTCATCGTACAAAAAAGTAAATCATGAGGTTGAGTGTACTTTTTTAGAAAAGTGTGGCATAGGCGGGTCCTTATGCCAGTTTTGAGGTCAACTTACCCTTTTCATGTAAAAAAAAGTGCGGTTACGTAATAGTACCTATTTCGTTATGTTATTTGTGATGTATTTTCGCTTTATGTATTTATTTACTTTGGAAAACCAACATCTTATAAAAAATCCTTAAAAATCGAATATAGAGACAGTCAGACAATTATAGGTTTTCACTAATAACACCTATCTAGATAAAGATAAAAATTGATCACAACTATAAACTAACGCATCTGTGATACAAAAAAAAAACAAAACTTGTTATTATTGTAACAAGAAACAATACAGGTAACTTACTAAAAGATTTGATACAAATTAATTTCCAAAAATGTTGAATTACTGCCTACTGCCAAAGAAGTGAAGGGATAGGCACCGCCTCGCCCTGGGGATGCTCGTACAGAATAGATCAATATCAAATAACCAACAAAATCATTACAATACTGTAGCATTTACATTGAATTTTATATATTTTATAGTTCAGGATTGATGCTAGAACGCTAATGTTTCGAAAACTCGGTTACATCAAACTCGATAGACGAAAAATCCAAAGTTGACTCTAATTTGTACCAAAAATGTTCGCCATTCAATAAATACGCTCAATTAGGCCTTGACACTTTGTACAGTAAATAAACACAGTATACAGCAGACGGTCTGTGTTTTAATTTTTCAAAATTAATGTTTGTTTTACCGTAAAAAAATAAAACGTAGAAATTTGCGCGTATTTCTGTCATCTGGTGGTCATAGGCGCCGTGGTTGAGCGCACAGAAATGTCACCTTTATTATAACCTAATCTTAGTTCGAAACTAGAGTGAAGTTGCGTTGAGTTTCTAGTCTGAAGTCTGAGGCCGTTAACAGTTGTGGTCGCTTTAGGTGAAAAGCCGCATTCGTGCGACATTTGCGGCAAGTCGTTCCGTGTGTCGTACTGCCTCACGCTGCACATGCGGACGCACACCGGCGCGCGCCCCTACTGCTGTGCGCACTGCGGGAAAAGGTACACACATCTTATAAATATATCTTACAATATCTAACTCTATTCAATTGTCTTTGTCTTTTAGAACAATACCTGTGCAAATTTTCAACTCAATCCGTTAAGCAGCTTTTCGAGGCTGAGTACAAATATTCAAACATACTTTCGCATGTGATTAGTAGCGTTTACAATATTTAGTCGGATTGTTTGATGATTTTTTTGTGCAATCCAGCTGAATCGTTGGAATAAATCCGGTAAAATATGCTATGAATATCCATTTTTCGAAAGAGTATTTTGTTTCGTTGTGTTCTTACTGACTTTAGAGGTTTCACCTCATATAACTACTCAGAACGTGGTCTTATCAGGGAATCCATTTGAATTTTTTCGGACATGCCGGCTTGTGTCAAATAAGCCCATAAACTTCCGAAAAACCTTTAAGTCCATATTGGTCCACGATCGGAAGGCGAGTCCATACTTACTTGGGCACTCAGCTTATACCACCGCTTACTGACAGGTCACAAATATATACATATTTAAATACATTTTGGTTTCGCGCAGGTTTAAAGCGCACAGTGTGTACAACCACCACCTACTGACGCATTCGGAGGTGCGCGCCTACAAATGCCCTTACTGCCCGAAAGCCTTCAAGACGTCTGTCCAGCTCGCCGGACATAAGAACTCTCACACCAAGCCGTTTTCATGCATACAATGTAACAGGTAAACGTCTATACATTAATATAAAATAATTAAAAATGTAATCGTAAAAAAAATATATAAAAACAGACAACTTTCTCCGCTTCGATAATTACTTGCAGATGTCATAATATGTAGCGCTTTGTTCTACTTAGAATCATAACTTATTATGTCGCCAACAAGCTAAAACTATACTCATAAATTATGTCGTGTGCGTAAACACCGTGCTACGAAACAAATATTGCGTTGCAGTATAATTTAGTAATTGACGTTTAACTTTGTTCTTCTACTTCTCTTATTATGTCGCCAACAAGCGAATACTAAACTTATAATTACCTAAAGGTGCAATATTTCAAAGTCATCGCAAGCACAATTTAACTTTTGTCGTGGTCGGCAAACATCGTGCTACGAAACAAATATTGGGTTTCAATACGCGCCATGTAAAAAGAACGCTGGAAGAAAGTGGAGGAGGTCTGTTTGCGCATGTACACTCGCGCACGAAAGTACTAGGCCTATTGTTTTCTTTTTTAAATAGCCTTTCGCTCGCGGCTTTGTATATCGGTTATAGGTACATTGAAAAATATATTAGATATAATTAAAAACAGTTTTGACAACTAGCGCTCTTTTTACCCGACCTATAGAAATTTTTATTTAAGGCATTTTCTATGATGTAATTATTTCACTTTTTCACTCAGCTACGTGCGAGTATGTATAGCGCCGTCCCTCTCATTTTGGGTGTCTCATGTGATCGATGTGATCGTCCCGCTAGGCCGTTCGCGTCTCTATACGCGGTCCGCGTTCACACCGAGACGCATTCCCGCCAGAACAACCTGAAGTTCTCGTGCTCGCTGTGCGGCGCGAGCTACGCGCGGGCGTTCGCGCTCAAGGACCACATGAAGCAACTGCACAAGGATCACATCAAGTCTGAGAACGTGGTGAGTGTTCCCGGTTCGATCTCCAAGCGGAGTACTATATGCTTGGTTTGGTTGCTAGTACTATGTTTAAGTCAGCCTGGCTACCGCCATTTTAACTAGGTGTGTCGCCATAAAAACAATTCCAAATTGATGTGTTGAGGTAAGATTGATTCCGGGTGTGTGCGCCTCCACCTTCGGCCTTATCTTAACTTGTAACCAGGTGAGAGGCTGGGCTTCCCCCGTTTATGTCGTCGTACAATAAAAAAAGAGTTTACCTGGACTTGTGTGATATAGATGAAAGCCAGGGGCTTCCCCCGTGTTTGTTGTCGTACAATAACAAAAGAGTTTACTTGGACTCATGTTATATCATACATGCCACAATGCTCAGTTGGTAGTAGCTCTGCCATCTACGCTGTCGGGTGTCAAAGTCAAAAAGTCAAAGTCAAATATTTTTATTCATTAAGATTTTTAGGATCATTTTGAAACGTCAAATCTACCGCCTGTTCGGAATCGCGACCAGCACACAAGGAGAAAGGCAAGAACCTCGGGCTGATTTATTTTTTGATGATCCATTTAACATTTAGGTACAGTGTTTATAATAATTTAATAACATTACAAGTGTTACCTACATCATAAAACTAAAAACTTAATATTATCTTAAAACATTGTTTTTTTTTTTTAATTTAGGGTGTAGGTTCGATATTTGTGTGATGGATATGGATGTTTGTTCTGTGTTTGGGTTTTGTATTGAATGATAAGTATTTACAAATAAAGTAAATAGGTTTTAAATCCAGTTCCCATATTACAAGCGTTTCTTAGTTTGGGGCTAGATGATTTTAACCGCCTCTAGTGTAAGTGGTTCGCCCACCGGTTTCTGATCCAGAGGTCCTGGGTTCGACCCCCAGGGACAGCAATATTGTGCTTGGTTTGGTTGGTGGTAGGACTTTGTTTAAGTCAGCCTGGTTACCACCATCTTTCCTAATTCTGTCGCCATAATAACAACTCCAAATTGTTGTGTTCCGGCATTTAGAGGTAAGATAGCCAGTTCCTCAGTTTTTTGAGGATTCCGGGCGAAGTGCGCCTCCACCTTCGGCCTTATCTTAACTTGTAGTCAGATGAAGGCCAAGCGCTTCCCCGTGGTATAATGAAACAAAAAAAAAGTTTACCTAGTGTGAAATTAATGTCCTGTACTTTACTTCTTTTTTTATCATTTTTGTTGTCGTCTATGCTTTATGTATCAGAAAATAGCCTACTCATCAATGGCAAATTTCATGTTCACAAAAACTAAGCTGCTGGTGATCCTTAAATTAGCTCTTGGCCACCTTTCTATTTTAATGTAGGCTGAATAATGTCCTAAAGCATCGTTTATTGAAGTGTATTTTCAACTGCGATCTTCAACCCGAATACCGGGCTAGGAGATTAAAGCACTCTCCATTCTTAAAAAAGGCTCATATCTAATAGTGGACGGTTGCGGCCTTTTGATAAAGGTCGTGATCACCCAAGCGAGAGTATGGATCCCTTTCTATACACCCGTGGATATTGTAAGAGGCGACTATAGGTTTGTATCAGCAGATAGGCAGCAGCAGTACCTGAGGCCTTAGTATGAGTTTCTGACACCTAACGGAAACTATTTTCGTTTTAGTATAGGGCGCTTATTTCCATACATTTGGTTAGCGGAATAGTAAAGCAACTGTAGTTCCTTTCAATGCCGTGGTGATCATGGCGACTCCTCGCATTACCTTGTGATGATGACAAATAAATAAATAAATATTTCAGGACGTTAATTTCACACAGCGCCATCTAGCCCCAAACTAAGCATAGCTTGGGAACTAGATTACGGATAGAATACTTGAATACTTTTGTAAATATATACGTACTATATGATACCACACACCCAAACAAAAAGATGACAAGGCTTTGTTTTTGCGCAGAGAGAGGAATGGGTGCGCGAAGACCCCGATTGTAACGCGGACGATATCAAAACGATTCAGAATTTCGAGAAAAACACAAACATGGTAAGTGCGATTCTGTTGTAATATGTTGTTATAGTTTTATTTGTTTGCTCTCAGATGTTTGGTTATACCTGTTTTCATAAACTGAGGTGAATGCGTTGACTGTGCACATACCACTAGACATAAATGAGTAGGTATATACCGCCATATGGTTATCAAACTATTAAATCCGATTACTATCCCGAATGTCACGTGAAATAGCTTTGAAAAACACATGTCACCTTGAGGTTCTCAACTCGTATTTTTCAAACCAACGAATCTATTGAAAATAATCTAGTCTAGACGATTGCTATTAAAACAGGCCAAGTCTGGTTCGAACCCACATTTCAACATAAAACGCCCTAAATATTGCATTTCGCTCTCAACGGAACCGACTCAAACTTGGCTGGTTCTTGGTATTTGTTGTCAGGATCGTCGCCCTTAAATTTAAACTTTTAGATATTTTTCGTAAGGTATACTCCTCGGGCAGCTACTTTTTCTTGACGAATATATCTATATTCATTGGGCAGAAAAAATATTTTAAGTAGGTAAGTATTCAGTTTTTTGATAAAATACTACCTACATTAAAATTAAAATACTACTGTAGGTACTTACAGTAAAAAAAAAACATTTGTCAGAAAAAAAAACAGGTTTGTCTCAGTAAACTCTTATTACCAGAAAATCTTTTCCCAAAGAAACTTACCAAATCAAATACTAAGTATCGTACGGGGCTTAGAGAACTCCGCGGCATAGCCGGAACGAAATCCCGACCCTTTCACTAGTCTACCATAATAACAGTATTCTCTGAACAAGTCCACTGGCTATCTGTTACAGTTCACAAGATTGTCGTTTTAGGTCGGACAGGTGAGGGGTGGACTGAGGCCGCAGTATGATTTTCTAACAGCTACTGAAACTATTTCCATTTTCGTATAAGGCGCTTATTACCATACACTTGGTTAGCGGAATAGTAAAGCAACTGTAGTTCCTTTCAATGTCCGCTAACCAAATGTATGGAAATAAGCGCCCTATACGAAAACGAAAATAGTTTCAGTTAGCTGTCAGAAACTCATACTAAGGCCTCTGTTGTGTCCGTTGCCCGTAGACCACTGGCAGGTAGATCAAACCTACTCCATATGAGTGCGTTATAAATTAATGGCGATGTTATTTACAGGTGCAGTTGGAAATCCCAGCAGATGAATTGATTATTCCTAATTAGATTATAACAGGCGTTTACCATTATTTATCATTTAAAAACGTTTTTTTTTCCTAAAGACACAATTCTATTGAAAGTATCTTTAGATTAATTTATATTACAGAAATAAACCGCTGATTAAATACAGGAATTTTACAACAATACAATTAGACTAATAAAGGTACAAGATCGTTGCCGAGACTGCAGACAGCAGCAGCAGACGATTGCGACATAAATAAATAAATTACAGGACATTATTTTCACACAGCGCCATCTAGCCCCAAACTAAGCATAGTTTGTAATATGGGAACTAGATAGCTTTATAACATAGCTTCATACAAATTAAAGCTTATGACAAAGTATAGGAGCCTGTA
Organism: Venusia cambrica; assembly: GCA_951394065.1. NCBI lineage: Eukaryota > Metazoa > Arthropoda > Insecta > Lepidoptera > Geometridae > Venusia > Venusia cambrica. The sequence continues at coordinate 12,722,414 of OX596047.1, read as the reverse complement.
TTGTCACTTGTCGCTGTCATCTGCTGCTGTTGTCTGCAGTCGCGAATTTGTACATTTAGGCTCGTTTTATTCAACTAAACTCAATAGCCGACTTTAACCTTGGGGCCTAGATTTTTCGCCTTGCAATATTTTTTATACGTACGCGAGGTTGGTTTATGAGTAGGTATTGATAAATATGGGCGTTAGTGAGGCCAAGCGAGCGTAAGAAATGTGGATCGGGTATTTTTTTACGTAATTTACCTTAGCATAAACTATGACATAACTTGATTTTAATTTTTATTATTAACTGATACAAACCAGTGAAACCAAATGCAGTTTAAATTAATAAACTGTGAGTGACGTATAACTTACAAAATTACACTCAATTGACCTCACTTTCAGCTCAGCTAAGATTTGTTAAATATTTTTACGAATTATAGACATTGCAATTATACGCAAAAGGAAGATATTGTAGCTGTGTGCCCATATCACCCAATTATAATAACACCAGGTGTTTGGTTTCAAAATGATTATTTGTTACTGAATACCAGATAATTTAAAGCGACGCCATAAAAATATCCTCAGGATTTGATTGTGAATGAGTTCTTTGATACACGTTTTTTAAACATACCCTAATTATGTACCTACAATATTTTATTTTTATTTTTTAAATTGGACACTCCTAATAAGATACTTGTTAAAAGAAGGCGGTGTCAACTAGCGAGGTTGTACCTTTTATTGTACCCTTATTTAATTTCTGACTAGATTTAATTGATAACACCACAGGAACATGAGAATGTATTTTTACAACACCCTCTCTTATTTTTTAGCAATGATACCTAAAGTTGAATTCATCTTCAAATGGCCGAAACGTAAAATTATATGAAATTACAAAACCTAGAAAACCAAGTATAGGGTATTCTTGGTTTTCTAGGTTTTGTAATTTCATTAATATGTATCTAATATACTTAAAAATTTACTAAATGGTTTTGTTACAAATTAAATGTAAATTTTTATTATTATGTTTTTTTTGCAGGCGCCTGTACAAAATGGATTTATCAGTCCAACATTGTATGATTTAACCTACCAGTAATGGCCTTTTTTTATTTGATTAGTTGTTTTCCTGACAAAGTATATATCAACACGTGAAATGTTTTATATCACAATTATGTTTTATCTGTTTTAGGTTACGTATTTCGATCAGACCACAATTATTAACATTTTGTTCTATTCTAGTAGCCATTTGTACGATTTTTAAAGTAATTTTAGTATATGTTAATGTTAACTTTTATATTATCCTGGGTCTTTGAAAAAGCAGTACCTATACCTACACGTCTCTCGATAAAAACGATGTGCCTAACTCATGTTTTGTCATTGCACTCGTCAATTCTGCCCTTGTTGTATAGACTATACTATTATTGAGGAATTTTCGCTCATGTTTATTACTTATTTTTAAATACATATGAAGTTAAACAGATATTGTTTTTGAATAATACCGTTACAAATACAAGACATTTAGAGTTCGTTTCAATTTACTGTACTAAAGTTACTTACAGCTTATACATAATTAAATGTTACATTATGTATCGTTGCATAGGTTGTCAACTGAAAAGGCGTTTACTGTAATACAATTTTGATTCTTTTAAATTGCGCAACCAATAGCGAATGCGACGGGTAAACCTCTGTGGTCTAGTGGTTCGGGTTCGCCCACCGCTGTCAGATCCAGGGTTCGGGCCCCAGGGAGTACAATATTATGCTTGGTTTGGTTGGTGGTAGGACTTTGTTAAAGCCCGCCTGGCTAGCTGGCCATCTTACCTAACTCTGCCGCCATTACAATAACTTAAATTGTTTTGTTCCGGCATTTAAGGGTAAGATAGCCAGTTCCTCAGACTAGGCATCGATTAATAAGTTTAAGCGCTTTTTTTATTGTACGACGGGGAAGAGCTTTTCATTCATCTCGTCTGGTTTATGAAATGGCCGTAGGTGGAAAGCTTTTTACCCGATATCCTCAACGGACTGAACTGGCTTTAAATGCCGAAACAAAACGTGTTCATAGACTGTAGAGCTGGACTAATGTTATTCTGTTTGTGTATTAACAAAATTGTTAATACACAATAAAATTGTTAATACACAAACACCATTTGTGATTATTCGACATTATTATATGTGGAATATAATACCGCTTTTCACATGATGATAGATTATTATTTTTACTAAGAATGGTGGTTAGTTAAAATTGTTTCCTATAGACAAATACCTATTTGGGCCGGCCAATAAAATGTACACTAAGGTACTCTAAATACAATTGAATACTAATAACATACTATAGTATTTAGTAATAGTTTAAGATTTCTAGTACTGCTTACGTAATAATTTACCGAAATTATTTGTTAATCATTTTCGTTTATTGTTACTCTTTCATGTCTTCTATTCGTGAAAGTGAAATTGTTTCGGTTACCATGCTCCGTGTAAAACATGTAACAAAATGGCTAATACTATTGTCTTGTCAGCTCAGTCGATGTGCCTTTGTCACCTGGAAATAATGAATGTTTCACTAATTAAATAGGTATGCGTTACAATATTTGCATAGTTCCTAAAAATAGACTACTAAGACGGGCTTATTACACTACGAAAGTAGTAGGTGGAAAAGTGGTAGGGTGTTTTGTGGCGAAAATATATCGGCCCGTGGTCTGTAGCACGCACATTTTTATGTATATATTAAAACTTTGTAAAATAGTAATTTATAATTTGTAGATAATATTTAAGATGCATTTTTAATCAGAATCTAACTTGTAAATACTCGTCAGAGGATATTAAAGATTTGTCTATAAATGTTTTGGTTGTGTTTTATTGTACTGAAAATCTATAGTTATTAAGATAGGATGATGAAAACAGTTAGCTACTTTCATATATATTTATTAGACTTTGTAATTATTAACTAGGTAATTTGTTTCATCTATCTAATACATTCACATTAGTATAATTTATATATGGCACATTTGAATCAGTTTTTGGTTTACAGCTGTATTTCTAACAATTTACAATCCTTATTAGTTATGTTACTCTTAGAAAAAATATATTTTCTCACGAGGTAAGACTTAATGTACATACAGTGTAAGATTATACACCATGGAATTTTAATTTTGTCTTAAACCCCTACCTTATTTTACAAAACTATCACATCATTCACTGGTTAGCTCTACTTAAAGTAATCTTACATAAACAAATTTGGAATATGGGAACTGTCTTTTTTCACAAGAATCACGTTTGACCCCCATTGGTCCACTCTCCTTCCATCCTCCAGACGGAGAAGGCATAACTCAACTTGTCTTGAGCTAAGTATTTTCCGTGATCGCTTCCCGCGTCGCTGCCATCGCTACTGGTGGGAGAGTCACTTGATAGAATCTGGTATAAGAACTCGATGTATTGTGTCGCTAGTTGTAGCGTCTGGATTTTGGAAAGCTTGTCGCTGGGTAGGGAAGGTATGATCTGGCGCAAGCTCGCGAATGCTTCGTTTAAACTTTGCGTGCGCTGTCGTTCCCTTACGTTCGCCATCACTCGTTGGATCTGCATTTCTTCGAACGATTGTGCCTTTTTCCGTGACGCTTTCGCTCGCTTCCGAGACCTTCTTTGCTCCTCGCTCTCTTCCCTTCTTTCGTCACTTTGGTATTCTATCACCTCTCCTAACTTTGTTTCGGTATTCTCGTAAAAACTCCGGACTCTGTCTTGGGAATTTGAATCGTCGAAGTAGAAGTTTCTAGGTAGCTGCCTCTGTCGTTGATCGATAAACTGTGAGTCGTAGGAATAAGGCACGTATTCACGATCGTCTTCGTAGTGTGGCCACTGTGGTTGCTGCGGCGGACGTTCCGAGTTGCTGAGATCCATAAGTCGAGTCGGTGAGGAAGGCGCGAAGTTTGTGGTTTCAGCGTGTCTCTCGACTTCTACTGGAACGTAGCCGTAGTACCTGTCCTCATCTTCAGGATAATCAAGGTCCGACTCGCGTTTGATCGGAACTGGGGTATTGTCGCAGGTTTCGTAGTTCATGGTCAGGCGCGGGCGCATGCGTGGTAGCGCAGTCGTGCTGCAATTGAAACTGATGGCTGAATCCTGCGCGGACCGCCCCGTCCCTTCAACTGACAAGACAAAAAAAAATAACCATCTCCACATCGAACCAACGCACCTCCCAGGGAGCCGCCTCCCGCGGGTTATACCCCTTCGCCTCAAGTGCGAGAGAGATGGAGCTATGAGACACGTCGATGGTTTTCCGTTTATCTTGTCCATCGTCTTTGTTCAGCACATTAGGCAGGAGGCATGGTGGTGTGGGTAATCGGTCGCCATAGCGGATCGCATCGGTGAGCGTGCATCCTGTGGGGATCAGACTTCAGTCTTCAGTGTCACTGTAATGGAATTTTACAGCGAATCATTTGATACGAATGCTGATAGAGATGTGATTGATATTTAAGTTCAATTACGACCGTTGGATGTATCTATTCAAAGATTTCGTTGGTAGCATTTATCTCCTTATTCAATAAACAAAAAAAATATATTGAATAAGGTAATACATATTGTATGAACGACGATAACAGCCCAAAATTTGAATTGATCATGTAAGTAGGTAGAGTAGGTAGTACGTACATCTCTATGAATCCATCCCTTTTCGCCCGATTTTCCCAGAAATTAAGCTGTCGCGGTTAGGTTTCGAGTTTTATTACACCTAACTTTGGCGCCATACTTTATTCGTTATTTTTTGTCGGGTCGCGTCGTCCTGTCGCCCAAAAATACCCGTGACGCAACGCAACCCAAGGCTCCTGTTATCCCACGACCGTATTATAAATATTTAATGTATATCTGTGTAATATAATAACAAAGGATAATGGTCTTCCAGTGCCTGGGTTATGTCTACGGCTACGGCTAGTATATCGTTTAGTTATACCGTAGGGTACGCGGTGTGGTTATTGTCATTCAGGGAGATAATATACTGACATGCCTATTACGATGCACTCTTAGTAGGTAAGTACCTAAGTAAGTCTATGATGGCAATAAACACAATGGTTTCGGTATATACATTATCATTGATTCAGAATGAATCCTGCTGAAAAATATGAACTAGGTACTATTTACTGAAAATTATGCGAAATGCATTATTGTACCTATAGTAAAGTCAAAGAGCATTATCTTTCTTTATAAATTATACATGTATAGTTATTATGTAAGTAAGTATGTTTATTTTATATATTATATATATTTATTTCTATAGTTATATACGTATATGTATTTAAACAATAATAAATATTTATTAAGTTTATTGTATCGTAATTATGTACTTATATATATTTTGTTAATTAGTAAGTATTCGTTGTGTTATATTGTATTATGTACGCTTGTAATTACATAACTGTCCGTATCTTTTGTATTTTGTTGTATAACTTATAATTTACTTTGATATTCAGATATTTGCACATACCCACTATTTTTAATTTCACTCTCTCAAAGGTTTGCTGGAAGAGAACTCTTTGCAGGGTTAAGCTCGCCTTTGCCATGCTCATTAATTTTAAGTATGTTTATAATATTATGCTGCATTTTGTGTGTGCAATAAAGAATAAAGAGTGTTTGAAAAAGCTTCGGATCACACAACTCGAAAATCGTGAAAACCAACTTACCTACTTAGAACTGCCAACATCTGGCGCAGGCCCATGGGATTTCACATTTCGCTTCATTCATAAACAGGAACATCTACTTACCGTTATCTAGTCGGGTTCTCACGTTTGAAGATAACAATCCGTTAATGGGCTGAAATTATCGGCAGTCTGTGTGAAGACTCAAGATTTTGAGAGCTCTGAGTGTCATGCCATGCGTAGGCTTAGGCCTTTGACACAGGAGAGGGCAGTCTGTCAGTCAGACTCAGACTTAGCTCAAAGATGGGAAAGGATACAATCGGTGTTGTCGTCGGTTTTTTTCTGCTTACTACACTTACTAGGTACGTACAGAACAGAGCAACAACGGATCAACTTCATTTACGGCTTATGGACCGGAGACTTTCTATCCCGGAAGGAAAAATGCACGAGTCCTGTTATAAAATAATATAAATAATACCTATGTACGTAAAACAAAAGGTAAGTAATTAGGTAATACAAACCTTTTAGTTTCGAGATCTCCGGTAAGTTGTCTGTAGATACCGTAGGTAGGGATATCTTGAGATCATGGTTAGTCGGTTATTTAATTTGATCGGTTTATATTGTCCACGTAGATCTCACCTATCCTACTACTTATGTTAGGTATTTAAATTGCGATAAAATCCATAGCTACTGCAATAAAAGATGCAGATTAATATATTGATAATTAATATACATAACCTCATAGCTCAGTTGATAGTAGCTCTGCCTTCTGCGCTGTAGGCTGTGGGTTCGATTCCCACCCAGAACAAACATTTGTGTGATGAATATAGATGTTTGTGTGTTGTATCATATAGTCGTAAGTATTTACAAAAAGTATTTAAGTATTCTATCCGTAATGTAGCTCCCATATTGCAAGCAATGCTTAGTTTGGGGCTAGATGCGCTGTGTAAAATTAATAAATTATTATTAATTTATAATATTCAGAACTGGTGGTAGGTATAGTACCTACACGATAGAAGTCGTCTATGTTATTCCTTGACGAAGTCTATAATATCCGGCATTTAGAGGTTCCTCAGACGGTAGAGGATTCTGGATGAAGTGCGCATCCACCTTCGGCCTCATCGTAATTTGAAACCAGGTGAGGTGAAGGCTAGGCGCTTCCCTGTCGTACCTACAATATTAATTAAATACCCACCTACTCATATATCTCCCCCTACATCCGTCCATTATTCATGCCAATTTGACTAATATCCGTTTAGCTGTTTTCGCGTGAAAATGTAACAAATTGTAAGAGACACTTTCGAATATACCTACCTATTGGTATGTTTACGCCTACCTATTTATAGATATTTCAAAGTCAAAGTCATCCCCTGGCTTGTACAGATGTTTTACCCGTAAGATTAACGCCTCGCCAAGTTTATTTGGTTAAGGGTTTAAAGCACTGCGGTTTATTTTCGATGTTTTTGTGTAAGTGACACCTGCTTTAGATAACGAGCTCTAACAAGCTTATGTGGTGCTTGGATATTGAGCTGCGGACTTAGACTGAACTGAAATCCGCGCGAGAAATACGGCGCATTAAAAAGACACTGGTAAATTCTTTTCTGGGAAATTATCGACAGTGTTTTTAGTGTCTCTTTGATGTAAGTTACTCAACTACTAGGCATACAGACTTAGGAAATAATTGGGCGAATAGGTAGATTTCAATAGAGATATGCCACCTTTAAATATCGTATCTTCCTCTGCTTACTAAGGAACCAATGCGTAATGGTTCGTTCATTCAAACGCGAAACATTACCTGCCCCTGATCATACGCAAATGATTAGGGGTCGTCAAAAACTTACGCGCGGCACATGCCTACGCTTTTTAAATACATAGCTAGTATTCAATACGTAACAGGTTAAACTTCAGAAAAACCGAAAAGTCCATTGGATACACGACTGGATTTGAACCCACAACCTTCGGATCGGAGACCGGACCAATTGTACCTACCCACTTGGCCCCACAGCTCTTTTAATGATAATAGGTATAAATAGGTACACCTACATACCATGAGAAAAACAATAGTAAAACACTACTAACTAAACTATTGGATAAAGCATTGAATAACGTCGATGAAGCCGTTAGTTTTTTTATATATTGTTCAACGGGTGCCTGGTCTTTCATCTCACCAATTTTTTCAAGTTATGATAAAGGCCGAAGGGTAGCGCACTTCATCCGGAATCCTCAACAAACTGATAACCGAAACACAACAATTTTAAAATTGTAGTTATGGCGACAGACTTAGGTAAGATGGTGGTGGCTACCACCAACCAAGCACCTTATTGTATCTACATCTACTCCCCTTGGGGATCGAGACCGGGAGCTCCGGATCTGACACCAGTGGGCGAACCCCTAGACCACAGAGGCGGTTAAATTCATTGTTTTCATTCTTCTCTGTACTTTATCAAATTTAAGGTGATTATAAGCAACAGACTCACGACTTTTTCCCCTTCGAGAATTCACCTCTGATCATATTTTTTTTTTATTATATGGTAGTATGGTACCTACTTAGGTATTCATGTCAAATACAAATGATAATTGTATGTGGTAGTACATTTAAATATGACTTTATTTTAAGTGTTGGGATTAATATTATCTTTTATTTTATAACTGTGTTACTCTATACAACAAATTATGTGGCTATGACTTTGTGAAGACGATGATTATAACATGGACCTGCATGTATTGTAATCACTTTCTTACAAATACACATATGTGAACTAAAACTGAAAAGAACCCAAAATTGTACAGTAAAACCTTAAAAGCTAGTGCTGCCCTAATTATAGGCCGCTATAGCCATATAATTCGTCAAGTTACTCAACTAAACGATAAATAAGTACCTAGATATAACATGAAACTTAGTCATAACGCGACTGAGTCCTTCCACGCATTAAGTACTTACATGGATTTGAAAGGATTTCATAACACCTTTCTCAAACTCTGTTGTAAAATTTACAAAATGTAAATGTATTGGAAAATAAATTGTCAGTGCACCATGACAACCACAGAACAATGAATGATAAGTGTTATATGTGTTGTTTATATGACATGCTACGTGAGTGTGTGTAGCCTGCCACAGCGGTACTAGAACAAATGTTTCTAGATGACCTTTTTCTTCTTCTTCTTTTTTTTGGCTTTTCAGCGGTCCTTTTGAGTACCACGAGAGTTTGCCAATGACAGGTGATTAACTGACATAGAACCAAAAAGCTGTTGGGCTAGATGGCCTTTCTAACCTCTATCATGTGTTCTGTGATGACAACCCAAATTGAGAGATTCGATTTTCAATCAAAAGCTGTCACCACTTTTTTCGTTTTCTTCATCTTCGACGATAACATTCAATGTTAATTACGGCATCCGATCCGGCAACTTTGAAGCTTAGTTTCACAACCAGTTGTCTAAGATGAATACCTACCAGTACTTATATATGATACCTATCGTTTTTTTCCTTCGCAATGCACAACCTAAATTATCTAAGTAGTTAGATATCATAAGTTACCTACCTACAGTCTGACCCTATCCTACACCTATTTTATGCCACTTGCACCATAGCTAAGGCTACCTCACAGTTTGGCTCGCTCCAAGTAAGTTCACGGTCAAACCGCCGCACCAACACACGATTAAGGTTAGTTTGTCTATCTATGCTTTTGATTTTAAAAGGATGAATTCGTCCCTACTTCCGAAAAACCTATGCTAAGGCATACCAATTCGCCACAAATAAAACCGTTTACGTCTAAATTAATCATTCTCTCGGATACTTGGCAGAGTGCCATACTTTTATTTACAAACAATATGCCCGCCATTAAGTAAAGCAAACCGAGAGAAAAATGACTCTTTCCCACGCAAGCGCAACGCTACACATCTGCGGACCGCATGCTAAAATAGTGCTGGCCATTGATGACCATTGTTTCTGTGCATAATACAAACGGAGATTAGGCTCTAAACGGCAATATCGTAATAAATAATAAAGCGTCTCGGAAATATTCAGCGCCATAAAACATCTGCGAGGCCTACGCAGCTGCGTTTAGGAGAAAATACGTCACACGTGTGCCCGATCTATAGCCCGCCCCGACATGCCACGGTCACAGAATAAACAACACTCACAACTAGCTTGGATAAGTAATAGTACCTAAGCTCCCAGGCCGCCTACTACCTGCCTAGCTGATAAGGTCCCATTGTCTCGCAACGATCCATTAAATTAAAAGTTGAATTAGATTTGAACACCTGCGTAGGGCATAATGGATAGGTATTAGAATTAACTGGAACTTGTATTATCGTTGTTTTGCCGATTTTGTTTTTATCCTTTCCTGGAACACAAGCACAGGTGGTTGGTCCTTGAGCAAACTGGGCTACCTATTGTTGTATTATAAACTAAAATATCATAAAGTGATAAGATAAGTCATTATGAGGATGAGTTACTACGATATTTTTATGATAACAAGGCTAAATCCGAAGGCTAAGGCCAATTTATAGTATTATTTTAATTAAAGGTAAGTGAAATGTCAGAATAAGCATTAGTGAAATGTCCCGTAATAGGTACTTAATATTTAAACTATTCTATAATCTCTAATATTTAGATTTCGTAGACATGACCCCGCTTGTCTTTTGTATGTCAAATGAAATGGCTTGTTAAACTACAATAGTATCAAAAGTGCAGTAGCGTGGCGTCTCAACAGCTACAATACCTAGTTGCACCGGAAACGGCCAGGGGGCCTGCACTGGCATCAGCGAGCTGCTGGCCTTCGTAGCTTGACTTTGGGTGGTACAAACCCGTACCCACCCGTCACACAAAAAGGGCCCACAAGAGGCCTAGTTGCGGATAACGGTCCGCTCTACAAATAACAAGTCATCAAAAAAAGTTTCAAGGAAACATCATCGCGGTGCATCGTGGGTAAAAGTAATAGCATTCGATTCAAAACGAAGTGAAAAATGTGAAAACCCCCGACTATAGCTACGGCCGGAAGGGTACACCTCCCGCACAGATGCGACCCATGTGTGAGCTCTCTCCGCTTCGCCGACGACCGAAGACGCCCTGACTACGTTTTCCATCAACAAGTAAATTGCAGGAAATTTCCTGAAACGATTCGAATCCTTATATATGAGTAACAATAATTTTATAGAAATAAGGTTGGATAGCGCGCTACGCATAAGTGCTACGGCGTAGCATCGTCTACGAGACTCGCGGTAAATTAAAGTGCTATAAGTTTTGCATGATTTCATTAACAAGTAATATTCGTAGATGTATATAATGTCTGATATAATATTATCTTTATGTATGTACCGACTTACTTGTATAACTGCTATGTTTATGTTTGACGTTTGATATATATCTATATATATACATAACGAAAATAAGTAAAAAACACGTCAAAGTGTACTAATAAATTGATATGAATCTACACATACATAACTGAAGGTTTTTGTCATTATTACCAAATTTAGAAACTAGACTAACTAACTAGAAAACTAAACGGCGGGCAGATTGGTGGTCGCAGTACAAGTATTTCTAGTATGCAAAGGAAACTGCTGTCCTTGTTCTGGAGAGGTCCATTAGTCAACTCTTATGACTACAGTAGAGTTGGAGGAGGTGACATCTAAGTCCACGGCTAACGCGTGGCGGTTGCAGCCTTCTATTTACACATGCTTAGATCAAATCTGGAAGTTATTTGGTGTGTTTTACGATTAATTATTTACATCGAGGTAGTAATAGACGTCTCAGTGCAGATCTAGCTAGATTTATTTAAGGAAAAATAACTTTTGTAATAATTTATAATCATAATACGACATTAATCACACACAGCGCACTCTAACCCGAAACCAAGCAAACTTGTTAATATGGGAACTAAACTAGGGATAGAACCATTTTTTTTGTAATTACATACCTATTTACCTACTTCATACAATGATACAATACAACATCCAAACAATCAACGATCAACGTCTATATTCATAAAATTTTTTTTTGTTCTGGGAAGAAATGAATACCACAGCCTACAGCGCACAAGGCAGAGCTACTACCAAGTGAGCTGTGAGACTTGATAGCACTTTAACGAAAATTAAAGCTTTTCTGATATTAGATTAGACACAGAACCTTATATTTCACATAGTTGCAATTTTTATATTAAAACTACATAGACTCACGCCTGTTTCCCAGAGGTGTTGGCAGAGACAACGGATTTCCTTACATCGTTCCTTGCACACCTCTTGCCTCATTCACTCTTATCACATTCTTCATACATGCTCGTCGGTAAGGGGTAGGTTAGGTACTTCTGACCTGGCTTTCAAGAACATCCGACTTGGTCAGTTCTCTGACCAAGTCAGTTCGACGAAGTCTTCCCCTCCCAATTGTAACATTGACCCTCGATATATGTATACCTACTTGCTTCGTCAACCTGCTTTCAGCCACTTATCACAATAGCCGTTTTTAGAGACTCATCCAAACGATTGTTTATAGAACTGCAGAAACAGTAACAGAATGCGCAAGAGCATAGGTTTATCTCAATCTTTTTATTGCTTTATGGTCACCTCACCGTCACCCCGTATTGTCCGGCGTTCTCACGAATCGTTTTGTTTCAGCATCGCGCAACCCCAGCATTCCTACCTACTCGGAGCCCTGCCAACTAATTACATCAGGCAAATATACACTCATCATCATCTAAGGCGCTATAGCCACGGGTTGGCCAGGCCTGGTCACGTAGATTCAGACATCGGTTTCTGGCGTCTTCTTTTCAATTTCTTAAATTAAAAAAAAAAAACTCCAACGACATTCCGTAAATAGCGTCCTGCTTTACTTCTTCCAGGTATCTGAGCTTTGGTCTCTTAGGGGGTCTGCGGCCTTCGGACGGTTCTTTCGAACACCAAAAGACTGTGTTCAGTATGCTTGCTCAATACCCAGCATTCTGAGCCGTACGTTAGAACCGGCCTGAGACTCCACATGTAAACTGACCATTTTTTTTTCTTTGTAAGATGAACTGCCGATATCTTTCATCGTAATAATATTGTTTTTTATTGCACACACACATCAATTATAAAGAAGAGTGTGTGAGTGCATGATTTTAAATAATAATGCAGATTTTGATAATGGCTGGTCACTAACATATTCAATGGCTGTTGCGTTTAGAAGCTGGAGTGGGTTGAAAATTTTGATTCCGGAATCCTCAGACTGTTGAGGATTCCGGGTGAAGTGTGCTTTCTTCTTCGTCCTTATCATAACATGAAACCAAGTGAGTTAAAGGTCAAGCTCTAAGCTATTCGCAAAAAAAACTGCTAAAAAAAAAACTCACCAAATTCCTAATGTCCTAAACTATTTAGTGAGCTACAACTACTATTTTGCATTGTCTTGTCATGAAGATAATATAGTTGCAGTCCAACTTCCTACACACGGTCCAGTTTGCAAACGGTACAGCTACCTATAATTTATACATTTACGAGCGTTCAAAGATGCGAATGCGAGGGGACATTGCTAATTCTGGGTTGTGTGGGTTCGTTTCCTGTATCGATTCCTTGTGCCGCGACTTGTTTACTGCACCTTTACATGTAGGTATGCACGTTTTATAGCTTGAATATGTCAACGCATGTTACGTAATAGGTACCTTTAGCTTGCAGTTTCAATTAATTTTCCTTTCGCTTCCAATAAAAAAAAATATCCATATACATATTTTGATTGTAGGTACCTACAAAGAGTTAGCTTACAACATCGTGCTTAGAGGTATTTATGAGGTGCCTGCAAACTTTAAATAGGTAGGTAGGTATAAATATCCCTGAAACGAACGCGAAATTAATCGTATTCGCTTTGAAGGCAATTGGCGTTGATAAGTTTAGAGGACGCTTCCGTTTGCATTACCGTCTTCGCACTCACTTCTCGTTAAATGTGCTATCGATTGTATTTTATGACCTGGGGAAATATTAAAAAGCAAGTAATTTCACCTCACCTAATATTCTCGAACTTTGGCGGCACATTTGTCAACATTTATCTCTCATATTTATGCAGAGGTCCCGGGTTCGATCCCCAAATGAGTACTTATTATATCATGCATGGTTTGGTTGGTGGTAGGACTTTATTTAAGTCCGCTTGGCTGGCTACCACCAATCTTAACCTAAGTCTGTCGCCCTAACAACAATTCTAAATTGTTATGTTCCGGCATTTCGAGGTAAGACAGCCAGTTCCTCGCATGTTGATATTTAAATAAAATAAAAAAACCCCATCGTATAATTACAAAAAATGAAGGTAGCTAGGTATATTTCCAAAGCACGCAAAACATGATCAAATAGTTCCCTGAATTTATACTATGTAGGAAAGTACATAGTTTAAATTCATTCAAACGTACCTAACCTTACGGTTTCACATGGTACTACATGACATGACTGTGGGATCTATTGCTATCCGTCAACATGAAAGTAAAAGAAAAAGAAATTAGAGCACTATTACTATTTCAAACATGTATGTACCTATACCTAACTGTTAGTGCCTGGTTCTTGGTAGTAATGATAAGCCTGCGTGATCGTAAATTTAGCTTGACTACTAAACTATTAGAAATATAATGAAGACGACACCTAATGGGCTTTGAAAATACTACAGATGCCTATCATTTAACATACAACATCACATTTTGCACCAGACGTTTCTATGCAATAAAATATTGCATTCATTCAAAATTGAACTGTAACATTAATGAAATTGGGTTTATTATGAATTCCAAATAAGGACATCGTAAAAGGATAGTCGCAATCAATTTCGGCAAAGCAGCACAAAGAGATTGACTGATGACCTCACATATCGCTCGACATCGAGCAATGGTTTCTGTCACACGGCCTCTTGAAATATGGCACACAGAACTGTGTTCAAGAAATTTTGATCTGTTTATTGCCTAATGCCAAAGCTATAAGTACCTACACCTACATAGCATATAATAATCTAACATCTAAACAAACAGTGTTCTGGATATTTATATATATTATTTAATTATTTCTATAAATATATTAAGGTAAGTACCTACCTAGGTAGGTAGGTACCTTAATAGTCTAACATCTCAATTCTAAACAAACGTCTTAGACGAGTAGGTATATAAGTCTTTACTTAAACATATGCATATATCTACACCAATATATCATACTAATGTTCACAATATAGAAATTAACCTGACATTAGTCTTATAAAATATTATGTAGATTACCTACCTACCCACCTACCCTTCACCTACCTGATACACCTTATGGGAAATAAATCAGTAACCTACCTACAACAACCAACAGTCAGTAGTCGGTTAATATATCTTAGAGTTATATAACATAGTTAAAAAAAATATGTCTCAAACATCTAAAACTGAATAATTAGATATTATATATTAAAATTACAATAGTTATGTAACTATTCCTTTTTTAGTTATTTGGTTATTTCAGACTGACAGGCTGCAGTCCTACAGTGTACATCGTCAACATCTTATTGGAATAGGTATATTTTGAAACGCATTATTGGTAATTTCAGTTTAACTCCGACAGTTTGTTTATTTTTAGCCGCCTTTACGATCGCGCGATGAGTTATTAGCCGTCCGACAGTGACAGCCTGTCTCCGGTAACCAAATAAAATTGAAATATGAAATCCACGAAACGCGGTAGTCACATTTCATGGATTCATTGGTTTGGTAGTCCCAATCAAAATCATAAAATTGATAAGCTGCCGTCTTCACCACCACCGCGTAGTTAGTACCTACGTAAAACCTACCTAATGAAGCGCATTAGTTTACCTATATATTGGCAGATTTAGTTTGCTCCAGCAGTTAGCTAAAAGTTTAGACATAGTTTATGTCGAATTTCCATAAAACAAGTGCTTGGTTTGATTGGTAGGTACTTATAGATGAGATATATAGGTAGGTACCTACCTATACGAGTATATACCTTAGGACCTATCTATTTAAAACTAAAGTATCTGAAGTATGTAAGGATGTGCTATAGGTATGTACCTATAGCACATCCTTACTATAAAATAATACATTCTTTGAAGTACCTAGGTACTTACCTGCCTCCGAAGCATAGGTAGGTATACTTACCTACTTTCTAACTTACTCACCAACATAATTTTTTCTGTAAATAGTTAAGAGAGCACTATAAGAAGCACTGCATTCAAGTCTCTTATAACATCGCCAAAAAAATGTTCCGCTCAAATTGTTAGAAACGAAATTGTACCTATATCCATCGTGTAGAAGAGCTTCATTATTTTTTTTATTTCTAATAAATTTGAGTTGAGGATTATTTTGCATTTTAGAAATTTAAGCAGTGAAATTCACTATAATATATCAAAGCTATAGAAAAAGTTTTATCTATGTCCGTTGTATCTCTACGTTAAGTACCGGCTAGCATTATCTTCTTAGATAATAATTAAGAAGGTGAGGTATTATGTACACACGTAATAATTTAATTTTCATTTAATTTTCAACTTGACTTAACAACTTGAAACTTAGTCAAATATCGATATAGTCACTTTGCTATTTAGTTAAATCAAGATTTAGGCCAACTACGACTTAGTCCAATCGAGACCTAGTCTATTCCATACCTAGTCTTATCAAGATGTCGTCATAAAGATTCTAACCCGGTTGAACTACTAGACCACAAAGGCGGTTAAATGATAAAGATGTAGTAGTACTTAGATGATATAATGTTTGTAATGGAAATACTTTTTTTGTTTTTTTTTTTAAACCAAAGAACGGGAATGAAAAGCAAATTTTCCTAAAAATGTGTCAATATGTTTTTGCAATCCCAGGCCACAATGCTCATGTGGAAGTGTTTTCGCTAATTTCGTCACAGTGGACGAAATAACGTAATTTACTCAGTGTCAACACTGTTGAAAGCATCATTCAATGCGTCTATAATTATAAAATGACGTGTACTATATTTTATAATTACGTTAAAGGGGAAAAGGAATTAGGTAGGTACTGAAAAAGGTCAAATCTACCGAAAAATATGAATGGGCAAAGAAGAGTGTCACCGAGAACGTGGAGTAGGTAAGATGATGAGATGAATGAGCACATACCCGTCTACAATAAAAAAAAAAAGTTTTAAATGTCCCGGTCATCGTCGTCTCAGCATTTATGGCAGCGCTACACTAACTATAAGTCTGAGGGTTTGTTTGCCGGTTTCCTCACGATGACATTCAACATCAAAGCAAAGAGTGTAACAGTAGGTAACATCAAAGCATGCTTTATGAGTTCATATTAAGCCCCACTTGTGTCCAAAAAGTCTACTGGCACGGCACACGAGCGGGTTTGAGCCCACCTCCGGTCCTGATCGGAACGTAGCTTCATAAAGCATGAAAGCAAATACTTTTTTAAAATCATCTAGGTATGTACTTTTTTAAACTGATAGCAAATTAGCCTTAGATTTTTAGGCAAATTTCTTTTTTTTTCTTATAAGATTTGACCAAAGACCTTATTGGACTCGATCCAGACCGCAATCCAAGTTGGATAGATACCAAGATACCAAGTTGGCAGCACTGGGTTGCATAGGTATATTTGTCGTCACAGAATACTCTTTATGTGGTCGTCGTCGTCGTCATGTCTGATCTGAATACAGAGTAGAAAAAATCATATCGTTCCGCAGCGCAGATAGCTCTCTGTCAGCCTGTCGCATCTTAAAACTAAATAAACATTGTTTCTTATTCTATCATAACGATTATTAATTGTCAGATATTCCTCTCACGTTCCGGCATTGATGATTATTTTACATTGCACATAATAATTATTATTTGATGATTAAAAACTAGCGATAGTGTAGATTTTGCAACAAAACGCGACGGGACTTGAACCAGCATCTTTTCTCAAACTGGAAATGCTCTAACCAATTGGTTAGAGCAACGAGGGTCCTTACGCAGACTTTTTTTGTGCAATAACGACTTACCTACTCGTGAAAAAGATTACGTAGGTTATGTATTATTGTATAATCTTTGCTTTCTGTCTACCTAACGACATCGTTTCGTTCGTTCTATCCAAAGAGCAAGGAAAAATCGAATAATAAAAAAAAAGGCTTTAAGTATTTTATTATCTGTAGTATAGCTATGGAGTGATGTGATTCTTTATATGTTCTATTCTATACTCTTGGTTTAACCCTAGTACTCTTACTCTATAGTAAGTAATAGTAGGTTTAACCGTAACCTAACCGTCCATAATTGTAAAATAGAAATAATGTTTGTTTTGTTTACCTCAGCTCAGTCATGTCAGGATAGGTATAAATCTATGAAATCTTTAATTTTTTGACATAAACAGTGCCTGGTGCGATCATGGATTGTGGAGAATCGTTTTTGTCATGTGCAGTAACACTAGAATGGATGACCACTCAAGGATCTATCTCTCGGAAAGTAAATTACAAGACTGCATCACTTCGACTGATACGTAACGAATTTCGTGAAATGTTTATGGAGATTTCTAGTGAAAAACATGCCGCACTTAAACTAGCTCTAAAAGGAATCAATGTGTTCAAGAAGTTCATGGCAGAGGGTAAAGCAAGCATCAAGTTTCAAGATGCTGGATGTACATTGTTCCTATCGAACGCGCCGCCGACTAATCTCGTGGCATTTTTGAGGACTATCTTTGTCAAAATGACTGGTGATAAAGAACAGGATCTTAAAACTCCCTCAAAAAGTTGTATGCGTGCTAAGCTACTGAGTGGTAAGGCACAAGAGTTTGAAGAGATCAGTCCAGTTACTGGCAAAGATTTACACAATGCTAAAAGTAAGATTGCTAAGACAACTATGACGACTCCTTCACCACCATCTAAGAAGCGAAAATCTGATGATACAGTGAGAGGGCCAGCTCCAAAGAAGCTATACTCTCCATCACCATTGACTACTACAAGTTCATTGAGCTCCGAGCAACAGAGGATATTAGATGCATGTCTTGGTGGAAGGAATATTTTTTTTACTGGGTCAGCAGGAACTGGCAAAAGTTTTCTGTTGAAAAGAATAGTAGCAGCCTTGCCTCCTGATGTCACTGTAGCTACAGCTTCTACTGGTGTAGCAGCTTGTCATGTTGGTAGGTTTTTCTACTTATTTTTTTTGTTATGACATATGATTTTTAAACTAGGTCAGGAGGCTGGTAAGTTAGCATTATTTGTTAGGTTTTTTATTGACCTACTTTTCACAGTTGTGCATAAATTACAGCGAGTTGGCACTAGCCAACTCGCTTTAAATTATGCAAAACTAGTACATGAAAAGTAGGTCAATAAAAAACCTAACAAATATTGCTAACTTACCAGCTTACCTTTACCTTTACCAGTCTTACCAGCAACTCACCAGTAGGTCAATAAAAAACCTAACAAATAATGCTAACTTACCAGCCTCATGACCTATTTTAAAAATTAGTAATTATATGGACTTGTTAGTACAAGTCCATATAATTATTTGTGAATGCTTTTATCTTTTTTAGGAGGTACCACACTTCATGCATTTGCTGGCATTGGAGATGGGAGTGGTTCTATAGAAAATCTGTGTGAGAGGGCACGAAAGATTCCACTTGTAGCTCAAAAGTGGAGAAAATGCAAGCATCTTATTATTGATGAGATTTCTATGGTTGATGGAACTTTTTTTGAGGTATGCATATCATTTGCTCTTAAAAAAATTACTTAGTTATTAATAAGTATATTTTAGTTTTAGTTATGTAATTTATAGGTACTGGGGTTTGGAACTTTTCTGTTAAGTTATGAGAACCTGTGGTTAGAGTTATATCTATACTATAGCTTTTTATCTATAAGTGTTATAGTTGTTGAATCATCATTATTACCATGACCTTTAATTTACCTATTGACTTTCAGAAACTAGAAGTAGTAGCAAGGAATGTGAGAAACAATGACAAGCCATTTGGTGGCATACAACTTATACTCTGTGGAGACTTCTTACAATTACCTCCAGTTATTGAAAAGGGCAGAACAGGAAAGAGGTTTTGCTTCCAATCTCCTTGCTGGGACAAGTGTATCGAACTTTGCTTTGAGCTCAAAGAAGTGCATCGTCAGAAAGACCCAGAGTTCATTTCAATTCTGAATAGTATTCGAATAGGCAGAGTAACCAAAGATATCAGTGACCGTCTGGTAGGCACAGCCAGGCAGAAGATAGAAAGTGATGGAATTCTCGCCACTAGACTGTGCTCTCACACAAATGACTCTAAAATGATCAACAATTCCAAATTGACTGATTTAGAAGGAGAAGAAAAGGTATTTTCATCTCAGGACAGTGACAATGCTACAAAAACACTAGATATGCAGACAATAGCACCTTCAAAACTTGTGCTTAAAGTTGGTGCTCAAGTAATGTTGCTGAAAAATATCAATGTTAATGCTGGTCTAGTAAATGGTGCAAGAGGTGTAGTAGTTAGATTTGAAGAAGGTCTGCCAGTTGTAAGATTTAAGAACAAGAAAGAATACACAGCCAGATCCGAGAGATGGTATGTGAAGAATGCTAATGGAACATTGTTGTCTAGAAGACAGGTGCCATTGAATTTAGCTTGGGCTTTCTCCATCCATAAATCACAAGGTTTGACCTTAGATTGTGTAGAGATGTCTCTGTCTAAAATATTTGAAGCAGGTCAAGCTTATGTGGCTTTGAGTAGAGCCCAAAGTTTAGATACTTTGCGAGTTTTAGACTTTGATTCTCGTCATGTGTGGGCTGACACAAGTGTTTTGGAATTTTACCAGCGATTCAGAAAACGCTTACAAATGATGGAAATTGTACCTCTTGGTAGACCACTTACTGATAAGACAAATAAAAAGATAAAGCTTAGAGAAATTCTAGCCAAACAAATGAGTAGAAGGTAACAAAAATGTAAACTGTAGGATATTTATAATCATGACTATTTTACTAAGACTGACTATAAGCTAATTAGCAAATTTTGAAAGAATGTTTGTCCACACCTAAGTGAGTTCATAGATGACAGACTGTTTATCTCTATGGTAATACATAATTACTGAATTATGTACCCTATCAAAGTTATAATTTCTAGGCGGGGATGAACATTTGTATATACATAATATATTTTTAATTAATTATTTAAGTCATATCTATTATTGTACTATACATTATCTCTCGAATGATGTACCTACATAATATTGATGTATGTTCTGTGGTGTGGTATTGTATGATAAGTATGTATTTACTACAAACTTAATTCTAATTCCTATGTACCTATCCTACTTTTCTTTTCTTTTACACACACACACCCACAAACAAACACCCTCTCATACACACAAAAACACACCATCTCTCTCTCTCACACACACACACACACACACACACACACACACACACACAGTTACTACTGACTGTTAGACTAAGTTATAATAATAATAGATTCACTTTATTTAGTTTACCATGTTTTCACAAAAAATACATAGATACTTACCGACTTTATCTTAATAAATAGGAGCAACTGATTTGTAAACTTTATTAGCTTTAAGATTTCTTTATGTTAATGCCGAGGGTGGGCGCTGACTCCTATCACACAGGGTACTTGTTACCCTAGTTTAGGAATTAGTTTTACACTTACATCTACCTTATACATACCTTAAGCATACTATAGAAACAATATATACTCCTAAGACTTATTGTTAACAAGGTGTAAATAAATTCATTTTCATTTTACTTACTTTCACTTCTACTTGTCTTACAATACCTATATTTATGTGCTACCTACCTGTTAGAACAACCTACTTTTAATTTGTTGAGATAAAATTGTTCTCATGTAAGTGACTTGTATGTCTTTTTGAGAATAAATGAATTTAAACCATTTACCAAAAAAAAATATCCAGTTCATATTACAAGCTTTGCTTAGTTTGGGACTAGATGTCCTGAAATATTTATTTACTATGTAGTTATTCTTGTACTGAGTAATTCTATTGCTTATTATAAATGAAAAACAAATAATAAATGTTAGTAAATGCAAAATTTATTATTTACTTATGTCTTACTTGCAATTGCAACACAATCTTTGCTGTCACCTAACAGTACAAGGCCCAGTAGCCACTTCAAAATTGTTCATTCCGATTCGGCATGTCTGATTAAATATATTTTTTTGCATGTATAATTGGATAGATAAATAATCAAGGTTTGCAGTGATTTACTTCTAAAAACATAATTCAAATCGAAATATATGCAAAAGAGTGTTGGTATGAAAATTTCTTACTTAAAAAAAATAATAAAGTATCAACAAAAGTAAACCAAGATTATCCCTATCCAATTGCAACTACAAATAATTTTAATTTAATACAGAAATAAAATAATGTTTACTTATCTAGATTCAACTGCAGTCAATATCTCAACTTGCTCTTCAAGAGTTGCTTGTTTTTCTTGGAGACATCTGATTATATATTTCATTGACTCAATATTATCCTCTTGTTCTTTTTTGACATTCTTTGTTGCATCCATGTTATTCTGCAGTATTTCTACATGTTTTTTAGTTTGCACAACAAGCTCCATTAGTCTGTTAATGAAGTTGTCTTGTTTTTTGACCATAAGCCATAGTTTAGCTTCCATTGGTGCATCAGGCTTGCATTTCAGGTCTTCATTGACAAATACATCTAAGTTAGATGGCTCTTTCAAACGAGCATGACTGTTTTTTATGTCTGTTTGTAGTTCAGCTTGCGAAAGCTTGTTCAAAAGTCTTTCAACTTTTGTTCTTCCTGTGTTCTCAATCTAAAGTAATGATAAAAATAATTAAAATTGTGGATGTACATGGTCACAATACAATGGGAAAAGAGGTGTGAATTCTTTAAGTTGTGTCTACCACTATGGTAAACATGGGTAAGTCTATTTTATGTATGAATTCCAAGAACTTCATTACAAACAAAACATAGTACCTATGTAGGAGAGCAGGTAAACTTACCCTTGCTGCAAATAATGTAGGAACTGCATTGTCTTTCAGTCTTCTCTGTGGGTCAAAGAATTTCTTCTCAAAGTGCTTTGAGCATATTTTGCTCCTGTTCCAATCCAAAGTTAGGTGTTTGTTTTTTAATATTTTCATCCATTTCTGACGAATTTCAGTGTTTTGAGGGCATCTAAAAATTTATAATCTTATTGGATAATAGGTTGGTCACCTCAGTGGTCACAGGCCACAGAAATGTACCCGTATACATGGCTCCATACTATATGTTGGATTGGGTTTTGTTGTAAAGTTTAAAATATAGATATGTATTTATTGAAGAATCTCGTGTAGTAGTAAGTAAATAGTAGGTACATAGATGAGAAAATATATTAGGTACGTACGATGGAACTACGACTCAGACAGAATAACTATAGGATAGGCACTTAATGATAATTTTACTTAGATTGTATTGAAAATAACTTACGGTAACAGTTCTACTCCCGGGGTTTTGTTGAATATGGTTGTTTTACAATTTTCTACAAGGCATCGTGTACTGGACATTGCTAAGACAGCAGCAAATAAAATATCCTTTGGCTAGTTTACTTCGGTTGACGATATTATTCAAAAGGATAAGTATTTTTCTTCGAAAATATAAGCCAGAGCCGGTACAAGGAGACGTATCCATAGAAAAAAAATACTGGCCGTAGAATGGAAACTCGGAACAAAGAAACCTGACGGCTATGAACCTGCATGGGTCAACGATAGACGGCGCTATAATATATCCCGTAATCATTATCATCAAAAAGATATTTTTATTTTTGAATGATGTAGGAAACTGTCTATGATGTAAACATTTTCAGAGAACCTTAAATAGCATTCGGTTATAATTGGTTACCTACATACATGAAATAGGAATCTAGGCCTGAAAGTACCTGCCTCCTTATCCCGCCAGTGTTTACTTTTGTCTTGTTTTTTCTAAGCATAAAAACATGAATGCATTTAGATTTAAAGGTAGGCTAAAGTGCTCAATTATTAAGATCTGTATGATTGTTTACAAAATATTGATTAAAATATTTATTTAAAATATTTATTAAAAAATAATTTGTTAGTAAAATTATACACTGAACAATTTAGGTAGGTAGTAAGAATTAGTAGTTTTGTTACTTTATATGAACTTGCTTGAAGAGAAGATGAGCTTTCGTGAGTACTTTTACCCATATTTCTCCGCACTCGCACGCTTGCTTCAGTTTGGCGGTCTTCGCGTCAGCCAACAGCCGCACGTTTTGTGTCAAATAAATATGTCTGCTTGGCGGGAACCTATACTCCCCTGGAGTGCAATATTGTGCTTGATTTGGTTGGTGGGTAGGACTTTGTTTGTTCGCCTAGCTACCCCCCCCATCTTACCCAATTCTGTCGCCATGACAACATTTCTAAAATTGTTGTGTTAGGATATTAGTGTTCTGTGATTGTTGTGCCCAGAACACTGATCTGTTGTTGTGTTCCGGCATTTAGAAGTAAGATAGCCATTTCCTTAGACTGTCGTTAGACAGTAAACATTTTCTATGGTCGAGGATACCGGGTGAAGTGCGCTTCTTTCTTCGGCCTTTTCAAAACTACCTATGAATTAAAGCCAGGTGAGATTAATACCAATAGCGCTTCCCCGTCGTACGAAAAAAAGTAGGTAACTGTTTTTTTGCATAAAACTACTTCCTAACTATACTATTTGCCACATATAAATATGCTAACGCATGTAGTTTGTAGTTTTTACGTACCTACATACTAAAAAAAATTGTATTACAACTTGGTATCGCAACATAGAATACTATTACTCACAAGTTTCGCAACAACCGGTCTCTTTTCAAAATAAATATAGTTAAGTACATTTAATGACTTTGCGGATAACAATAATAAATAATGTTGCAAAATAAAAAGGTTAGGTTTCTTAGAAAACATATCGTGTTTGAATAAATAATTTATTACCTACGATTAAATTTCATAAAATGAGAATAACATAATAAAATTGGGTAATTATCAAAATAACCTAATCAGTGACGCTTATGGCTACGGGTGGGATAAATCTCCAGACATGGCTGATTTCTCCCGCACAAGGAGTTATTATCGAGGGGCGGTCGTGTTCATTTAAAATGAGCTCATCCATAGGCTCGGTAGTCGAGCATTGAATATCGATCTTGTATTCTCCGGGCGTAAGGAAAACCACGGTGCATTCGTGGTACGCCTTTTCCGATTCTGGTAATGTCGAGAGTACCACTCTGAAAAAATACGGGCAACTTCAGCAAAAATAATTCATGCTACAAACACGTAGCACAATTGACAGTTTAAAAGACGCCATCTTGTTGGAGAAGTCATAATATTCTATGTCAAATATATTTAGGTATTTCTTATATAACGTAAAACTTTTTTTTTATCATTTATTTTCAGACTTTTAACATAATGTTTATGTCAGCCTCATAGGGTACGACACCAAGTGAAACAATCAACAATATAACAAAAAACACAAACACAATAGCAGTTTTACAAAATCTAAGTAGGTAGTCATAAGATGCTTCATACGTGACACCCAATACTCGAGAAGCATCTTAAGATACGAGACACGTCCCTTTTTTAATGTTCAGATGGAGAGTACATTGTTGAAAATATACATCAGAAAACGATGCTGTCTATTTTCTGGTCTAAGAACGATGGTGGAAGACGTACGGCATGCTACAACCCGTACCATTTAAATGTTCCATTGTTCCAAACGAATAGTTTCGCCTCTACCTATATCATTAATACTGGTAAGGAATGGAATTCCTTGCCCTCATCTGTTTTCCCGCAAGAGTACAATCTTGGAGTCTTCAAGTGCAGAGTAAATAGGTTCCTTTTAGGCAAGCCACATCTTTATTTGTTTTTCAAGTAAGCTGGTGGTCAAACGCTTGGATATCCAATAAAAAATAAAAATGGCTTACCGCAAGGCTAAGTAATACGAGTATAATAGTAATCGTTTGTTTGAAACATAAACAAGGTATTTTACTTACCTATTTACATATTAGGTGCAAAATACAGTTTTGTACATTGATTAAGGTACGTATACATTTAAGGTACTTACATCACCTCCGTGCTAGTTTAAAAACTGTTATGGCAGGGAAAGAAATCCTGCATACTATACTGTAAGAATATATTTATAGGATAAGATAGTGAAGCTAAGATAAGCTAGTGAATTAATATGCTATGTAAGTGGTATTATAAGGCACTACCAAGCAACTTACTTATTATTCCCAGCAGTAGCCACTCGATTGTCCAGCTTGTAGCTGAGCACTCCGTTGTTGTAATCCTGGTAGAATTGTACTGAGAGACATAGCTTGTGTAACGGCCGGCTCAGATGGTTGCAAACCGCGACCCCCAGCGATAGGCACTCCCCAGCTGAGCAGTTGTATTCCTCTTGGGGCTTTATGTGTTGGCTATTTAGACTGACCTCTACAACAAAGTTAAATCATTATTTAGCAATGCAGGTCTTGACCACGCTTCTATCTAGAATCGGCCTAAATCAGTTCAGTAACTAAGAGACTGTTTTTAATGGTCTTCAATGTAACCGTACTGCTTTCGTTGTAAATATGTAGTTTACATTGTGCCTACATTTATTGTTTCTGAAAAAAAATACACTAGTGTTAGAAATGATCAACGAAAAGGGGGCGGGGCCATGTCGTGATTACGTCACGCTGGCAAATCGACTGGCAAAACAGTAAACAAGTGACGTCACTGGCCCTTTAAAATCAGTGCGCGCTCTCGACGCGAGAGGATTATCAAGGCAGACGTCGAATAGAGAAAAACTCGCTATTTCGTAACATTTTGTGATAATAAGACGTTACCATGCCCAAATCGCTATCGAGGTTGTTATTTTTCTAATAACCTTTAAAAACAAGTCGAGTAGTCATGTCTCTGATGACTAATTTCCAGAGTTAGGTAATACTAGCTTTTGCTCGCGTCTTTGCCCGCGTGGTACACGGATAAAAGGCGTGGTATCCGGATAATAAAGACCGGAAATAAATAAGATGCAACAAGTTTTAGCCAGCTGAGATGAAGGCCAAGCGCTTCCCCGTCATACAATAATACAAAAAAAAAACAGCAGTATTTAATACGTTCAAAAACGCGTGTAGAAGGAACAAACATCCAAAGTTAAACGTTCACATTTATAATGCCAAGGGATATTCACAATAAAATTACTAGGATCACTTTAAATCGTTGAAAACAGTTCGTCAGTTTAGAAGTCACGACGGTGAAATTGAACATTGCTAAGCTGCCTCCATCCACAGAAATAAAACCGCAACATTCTAACCATGATACAAGGAGTTAATTTCACACACGCGTAGCAAGTAAAAGTTGTAAAATAGAGGAATGGGATGAATAATTGAATTATATTTAAATAAAATATGTATAATATAGTACAGAGATGAAAGTTATTAATTTTAGTTGATTAGTAATGTTGCTTAGTTAAATAAATAAATATTATAGGACATTAATTTTTACACAGCGCCATCTAGCCCCAAACTAAGCATAGCTTGTAATATGGGAACTAGATTACGGATAGAATACTTAAATACTTTTTTTTTAAATACATACTTACTATATGATATAACACCCAAACACAGAACAAACATCTATATTCACCACACAAATGTTTGTCCTGGGTGGGAATCGAACCCACAGCCTACAGCGCAGAAGGCAGAGTTACTACCAACTGAGCTATGAGGCTTGTTAGTTGTATTATCTATATGTTAGCACGCCAACCTCTGTTTTGTTATAATCTGGATTTGGTTAGCACTAGTTTATTTTGTGCAGTAGTGTTAATCTATAGTGTTAATACACTAAAATACTATAGAAAATAAGATAGATTTAAATTTCACATTTATTCTCACAATGTCTTCACTCGTGAAAACCTATAATTAGCTCACTGTTATCTGAATTAGTTTTTATACTGTATTTTTTTAGCGGTTTTCCAATTAATAAATAAAATAAATGGGGGGAAAAAATTCTCTAAATGGGTTGGACTTGAGTTACCTAAAGTTATATAACCCACCCCAATTCAAAGGCGACATCCTCACGATATCGATCATGGTCTGCGAGAGAGTGATTCCCTTGACGCTGGCGCGGCCCGATATGTTGGACTGAAGGAGAGTCCATCGCAAGTCCGTGTTGTTTGTGATGTGTTCCGAACACATCAGTTCTAGCGTGTTCGCTGTCCCACCTGTGCTTATCGATTTGGGTTCCGCTTCTGAAATAAAGTTTAATAAACATGGTTATATTATACAAATGAAGGTAGATAGCATTTATTTCTAAGTATGTCTTTCTGAGATCGGATGGTTAATTTACGTTCACCACAACTCGTATGTTTTTTAAGTCCAATTGACAGAATCAATTTCAACGTTATTTTAACAGGCTGACTTTTTGAAGATATTTTTTATCGTACTACCGGAGAAGCGTTTGTCCATCACCTCACCTGGTTTCAAGTCAATATCCAGAAAGTATCAAGAGTTTCTACGTAAAACTCGGTCTTTTATATTGAAAGTAGTAATTTATATTGATGGAGAGATAGGACTAAAATACATTCTCCTTTATCTGGCACATGTATCTAAAATGTGCCAGATAAAGGAGAATGTAGCTGTTTGGTTTAATTATTTATGGAAGTAAACGATAGTGCCGACACTTGCGAGCGTATGGACATGCATTGGTTTTCACGACACGAGCCTAAATCTGATTAAGACGCTACGAAGAAACAATGAAATGAAATTAAAATACTTCATTGAACTTATACCTTATTAATTTAATTGAAAAAAAAAAAAAAAAAAAGTGCGGTCTTATTGCTGAAAAGTGATTACATCCAGGCAACCTTTGGATGGAGATTTGGTGGTGCACATAAATGTATAGGGATATAGCAAAATTTACTATTGACTCACAAGTATACAAAAACTTGGCTACATATAAACAGTATTAAACGCGCCCTAGTAGTGATCAGAGGTGAATCCTGGAAGGGGGAAAAGTCGTTACTGCTACTTTTAATGGAATCATAATTTATTTATTAAAAAAAAACACTCAATCTAGGTTGTACTTTTTTTTCAATATTTGCATAATTATTTATCTTTATTCAATAAAAAGTACAATTAAACTAACTATGTACAATGGAATCAGTCACATTACCTAAGGACCGTTACAAACGGCCTATAGGTAACTCAACTGTTCCAGACCAGTACCAGAGGGAAGCGTGCCCAAGACACTGGCTGCATTGCCACGCTGAATAGCTATGCTAATTCGCTGGCCTAAATAAGAGCCAGTCCTTGGGTCACGTGTCACGTGGTTGTACTTACATTAAATTTAAAAATCAAAATATAACTTGAATGACACTCAAAAACTCACAACTGTGCTTGAGACTCCCCAAGCCTGTGTTACAGCTGTCACAATTCCTAGTTCGATATAAATAATTAAGTTTTAAAAACTAAAAAGAAAACCGACTTCAATGAAGAATATGATACAATTTAGTTTACATGGATAACGTATTTTTCCAATTATTTTGATGACAGATGGAAGGACAGACAGATGGACGCGTGAAGGATCACGCGTCAATATATATATATATTTATAGCAAGTTGAGATAAGGTGGAGGCGCACTTCACCCGGAATCCTTAACAATCTGAGGAACTGGCTATCTTACCTCTGAATGCCGGGACACAACAATTTTTTTTTAAGAATTGTTATTATGGCGACAGAATTAGGTAAGATAGTGGTAGCTAGCCAGACTTAACGGACTTAAACAAAATCCTACCACCAACTACTTCCCATGGGGATCAAACCCGGGACCTCTGGATCTGAAATCGGTGGGTTGAACCACTAGACCACAGAGGCGGTTAAATTAAATAGTAAAGTTAATATTTTAAGAGTTCCCTCGATTTCTCCGAGATTCGATCATCAGATCCTGACCTGATGACAATGGAGCCACCTGTTAAGTATACCCTTTCAAACAAAAAAAGATTTTTTGAAATCGGTCCAGGCGTTTTAGAGTCATCGGGGAACATACATAAGAAAAGATTCCGACGAATTGAGAACCTCCTCCTTTTTTTCAAAGTCGGTTAAACAGTGATTATTATACAAAATAATACCATGTATCTTTTTTTATTTAATTTCAAGCAGTACAAAATAGGTAGGTAGAATGAGTTGGCTTGACATGGAACTTTTGATATATGTACAATATACCTACATACTATAGCAAACACTACATATAATCACCACACAGCCTCAATACAAAAATTGGAAGCAAACATTGAATTCCTAGGCACCCTATAGTTAGTCCTACTTCAACTTCTTTGATATGGCGTGCAACCGTTTTATCGATTCTGCCAGTGTCGAGTATTGTGAGTATCGATAACAGAAAAAGTCGAATAGTCTGTCGAGAGAACAATATTGAAGGCTCGGAGTTAGTCTTACCCTCGTGATTATGATGCGGGGCGGCGTGGAACGGGCACCTGTCCAAAGGCACCGGCACGCGACATGACTCTTTGCTCTCCACTAGAAGGTGTTTGCCTTGGGCATAGTGGAACTCCATCTCTTCAGAGGTCAGGTTTGCTACGTCCAGAACTAGGTACAGTTGTGATGGGCTGAACAAACAGGTTTACATCAAGGTAAGAGGCCAGATCCTCAGACTGTGGAGGGTTCCGGGAGAAGTGCGCTTCCACCTTCGCCTTATCATCGCTTCCCCGATGCACATATTTTATTTTATACATGTTTATTCGGCACAAAAAACAGTTACATTACAAAGGTAGGTATTAAAGTAGAATACAATAGTCTTATTAATAATGCAGCCTACATTTATGTGCACACGTTATTATAAAAACTTAACGCTATGGTTACTGCCTTAGACAGTCACAAACTAGATATATTTTTAGTAATATTATATAAAATAGAACAGGCTGTTTAGTTATTAAGTTCTATTAGTAAGTAATATTATTGATTAGCAGGTAAATACAAAAAAGTTAAGCACAATGTCTGACTAGCCCCATCCGACGAACAAAAATTATCATGTAACAATTATTTTTACATGGCAAAAATAAAGAGGATAAGTTTACTTTTTATTCGTCAAGTAGCGATACCCAGACGCAGTGTAAACAAAGCTCTTATATAACATTGAGTATCCTGTATACTCATCATTTAAAAAAAACAAGATTTTTTAAATGCAGAACTTATTTTTTTTTAAATCGAGCACGTTACTCCTAACTTGACTTTTCGATAAATCTTACGGTTTCAGAATTTGCCTCAGTGGCCCTGAAAAAAAACACCCTGTATATGTTACTCTATGATTGATTTAAGATAAACATAGGTTCCTTTTACGCAAGCGCGTTCCATCTTTGGCCACATCTTTACTTGTTTTACATGTAACCTGGTGGACAAACGCTTGACTATCACCAATAAAAAAAAAGGTACCTAACAATGAATTTTATACTGTGGCTTATTTGCTTTATTTACATGTACCTACTTGGGAATTTGTACTTGTTTCTAATGGTGGTTAATCATGGATTTATAAATCTGAAATAAATAAATTTATTATTATTAAAAAAAAACAATGAGTTATCAGGGATCTCTCTTTAAACCACTAATGTCAACAGCTGGACAGATGATCCTTCTAAAGAGAGTTTTGCTAAAAACACCACGCTTAGCAGGCAGATTGGTGCACGCAGTTTAGCTGTTAAGATAATGTACAGGAGTAAGCTGCTGTTCTTGATCCCTACGTCGGCTTATATAATAAATATTATAGGACATTAATATTATAGGACATTAATTTTTTTTTTTACACAGCGCCATCTAGCCCCAAACTAAGCATAGCTTGTAATATGGGAACTAGATTACGGATAGAATACTTAAATACTTTTTTTTTTTAAATACATACTTACTATATGATACAACACCCAAACACAGAACAAACATCTATATTCATCACACAAATGTTTGTCCTGGGTGGGAATCGAACCCACAGCCTACAGCGCAGAAGGCAGAGTTACTACCAACTGAGCTATGAGGCTTGTTGTATATCAACAGTGCTTTGCGATGCGCGCTCGGAATCAGACGCATTTCGCTCGAGCACAGTAACGAATTGAATAATTCGCGGTACACGCGGCCGGCGCCGCTGCTAATATCGCGATGCCTAAGGCGATCATCGTGAACGAGTTGTTGGCGTTCATTCAGAATGCCATCGACACAATGGACGAGATCAGCATCCTGCAGATCTGCAAGTCGGACTTCAAGGAGGCCGAGATTTGCAGTGGGAAGGCGCTGATCTTCCAAACGCTAGGCAAAACTGCCCAGATGCCGTCCCGCAGGAGGGATGGAGGTGAAAGAAGTCTCCAGGACATCATCACCCTGCTGAAGAAGACCGACCCAGACGACGTGCTGGATTTCGTCGCGAAGGAGCTGCATAAGCTCCCACCGGTGGGATTCGACCACGTCGACGTTACCAGGCTCTTGAAGGACATCATGTTCCTGAAGACGAGCTTGGCCTAAGTTCAGGCAAGGTTGGAGGCCTCGGATGATACCATCTCTGGGCTGCGTGCTGAGTTGGTGTCACTACGTAACACTGATTCGGTATGTAGGTCACCTGTGGCCTCTAATAATGTCAACTCACGCCGCGGCGTGCAAAACGCTTCGATGTGCAGTTTTGAGTCAGCGGAATGTGCGGAATCCCACGAGTCACAGGTCGCTGCCCCGAACGCAGCGAACAGTCAGCCGGGGGTCAGCCAACACCGGTCACGTTGCCCCGACAACGTGATTACGCAGCTGCAGCGGCCAGCACCCCTGCAGCCCCTCAAACAAAGGGGAAGAAGCAGAGCTGTGGACTTGTCCACAGCGCTGCACCCGCTAGGCCTCCGCGGAAGGAGCCTTGTGATGCAGAGGGCTTCACGAAGGTGGTGAAGAAATATGTGAAGCCTTCTTGCACAAACCAATGTGGCACTGCATCCGGTGACCACTTATTCCGAGCGGAAGTAGCCACTACGCAGATCTACGTGTCCCGCGTCCACTACGAAGAAGACCGCAGAGGTGGTGGAGTACGTCAAGAGGAAGCCGGAGTGGGAGAGAGAATGAATGAATGAAAAATACTTTATTGCACACATTAAAAATTCAAACTGGATAACTTAAAAATAAATGTACAATGGGCGGTCTTATCGCTAAGAAGCTATTTCTTCCAGACAACCTTTGAATGGAGAGGATTTCATGGCTAAAGAGGTGGTTGGTGGTGCACATATTAATTAGGGTCTAGCTAAATTAACTATACGTAAATCATACATTATAAGTAAAGCTATGCTACAAATATACACACTACTTATATAATATAAATATAAATACCTAGATACTACACAATATGTACTTACATACTATACTATACAAATATAATACACAAATATAAATATATTTACTTAGATGGATGATAATTATAATAAATGTTCTAGGAGTACCATGATAAAAACATATAAAACGGCGCAGAAAGCAGCAAATACGTGTGAAATTATGAGCTAAAGAAAAAAAAAAGTGAAAAAAAAATGGCTGTCGCTTGGACAATGGAAGTTAAAAACACGTGGATGATGACTCACATTTCCGCCGGCAAGACATCCCAGTGCGTTATCGAGACGCTCGGCAGCAGCTCGAGGTTCATCTGCAACGTGGACTGGCGACAATGCTCCTCCACACCCACGCCGCCCGAGTATCTTATGACAATCTGAAAACAACCAAGGCCATTTTCTTTTTTTTTATACAAGAGACGGAACAAGCTATAGCCCACCTGATGTTACGTGTATCTCTTGCCTACAACAGTGCCTTACAAAAAAAAAAGTTTTTGCTAAAGAACATAGCCTACACAGCACTGCGTTGCGCCCGTCAACTTGAGGCATTTATTTTTTATTGTACGGCGGGGAATTTCTTGGCCTTCATCTCACCTGGTTACAAGTTGAGATAAGGCCGAAGGTGGAGGCGCACATCACCCGGAATCCTCAACAAACTGAGGAATACTCAATACTCAATACTCAATACATTTATTGCTACATGTACTTAGTTACATAGTTCTTAATAATATTACATAGTACTGTACATGTACCCTGTTAGGGTATTGCAACGTCAAGAGAGGGCTTTACACAAAAAGTTTCGTAAGTAAGCTTACCTCTAAATGCCGGAACACGACAATTTTAGACTTGTTGTTATGGCGACAGAATTAGGTAAGATGGTGGTAGCTAGCCAGGCGGACTCAAACAAAGTCCTACTACCAACCAAACCAAGCACAATATATTGTACTCCCATGGGATCGAACCCGGGACCTCTGGATCTGAAATCGGTGGGTTGAACCACTAGACCACAGAGGCTGTTAAAATATAAAGGTGTCGCGCGCCTGTACTTACGTACGAGGTAACGTTTTTTTTTATTATTGTACGACGGGATGTGCTTAGCTTTCATCTCATCTGATTTTCAAGTTATAAAGGCCAAAGGTGGAAGCCCACCCAGTGTTCACCCAGGATCCTCAATCCATCTGAGGATCTGACAATCTTACATCCGAATGTCGGAACACAATAATTTTAGAATTGTTGTTATTGCGACAGACGTAGGCAGGATGGTGACTTAAACAAAGTCCTACCACCAACCAAACGTAACAATGAAAACGAACGGATAGTCGTTTGACAAGATAGATATTCGAAAATTTAAACAGGATGGCCGAATATCGTTGGATATTCGGCCGGAACGAGATAAGTGAAGCACAGGGTGTTTAGAACGCAATTGGATCGGTCTTTAGTGTTTTAACGGAAAGAAATCGAAATATTCTATTGATTGATTGTTATATAAATAGTTGTTCACTTGCTTTATAAATATAGACTATCTAGAAAGTAAACAATTATCTCGGAATCAGATAGAAAAAAAAGATTTTTTTGGAAAGCACTTTGTATTTTTTAGTTTATAATTCAATATCATTACGCAAGGGAAATCAAGAGTTCGTAGAAAACTGACATCTAGCGGTAAACGAATACCTTTGAAATAAGGAAATATTTGCACCCTGAAAAAACTCGGGCCAAATATTTCCTACTGATTTTACCCATAACCCTTAATACCAAGTAATCTTTGTGATTCATGAATGATAAATATAAATAACAAAGCTTACTTACGAAACTTGCTCCTTACTTGAAACTTTGATCATAGATTTGAATATCCTTTATACGGACAGTATTCAAATATCAAGCTACATACGGTATCTATCCGGGTGTTCAATTAAGACCGGATATCAACTGGCCAATAACCTAACTCTGTTTCATTTGGGTTTAAAAAAAAAAAATTACATCACTATGAAACTGACAAATTGTTCAGAAGCAAAGTCGCCATTTTGATTGAAACCAAAATGAAACAGAGTTAGGTAATAGACCAGCAGTTTAATCTCTAGTTATCACTTATGCGAGAGGCCTCGCAAATAATATGACCGATCCCTATGTATCAGCTCTTTACCCAACATCTACTCTATCCGATTCTTTACAGATCTCATCCAGAGATCTTTGTCCACTTGGACCAAGTTTTACCATGGATTTGTATTGATTAAATATTGAGGTGTAACGAGGTGAATATTACCTGAGTTTCCACCTGACGACCCCTCGAAGGCGGCATAACGGATATCGGCGCGGACCAACTGGTTGTGTGCGAGTTTGTAGATCTACAAAAAGAGATCAGATCAGGACAGAGCGATATATATGTGGTGTGAGACTAACCACCTATGTAGTCCATAGTCTGTAGTAGTTCAACCAATCGATTTCAGATCCAGAGGTCCCGGGTTCGATCCCCAGGGGGAGTACAATATATTGAGCTTGGTTTGGTTGGTGGTAGGACTTTAGTTAAGTAAAAACTTGGGATTCTGAATTTGTAAAGTATATATTTTTTGTATTTTAAGTGATTGCACTTGGTCACTACATTTACAAAAACGGGACTTCTTACTCAATTGGTTAGAGCGTTTCCGGCTGTAGGAACAGACGCGGGTTCGAGTCCCGTCACGGGCTATGAATTTTTGTGTCATTATAACATTTAATTAATAACAAAAACGGGTCTTCATCGCATACCTTTTTATATTCCCGACAGTTTCGACCGTGTTACAACGGCCGTGGTCACGGGTAGACTGAGATAGAAACTGTCGGGAATATAAAAAGGTACGCGATGAAGACCCGTTTTCGTCATGAATTACGTATAATAATCGCGATAATTAAAAAACGCTATTAAAACATTGTAATATTTGTATCCAGCTTTTGATCCAATGTTTTTATTCGTATGCTTGAAAATGTAAATTGTAATGAATAAATGAAAAGCGGGGCTTTTGATTGAGGCGACACGTGATCCAAGGCTCTTATTTAGGCCAGCGAATTAGCATAGCTATTCAGCGTGGCAATGCAGCCAGTGTCTTGGGCACGCTTCCTTCTGGTACTGGTCTGGAACAGTTGAGTTACCTATAGGCCGTTTGTAACGGTCCTTAGGTAATCTGACTGATTCCTTTGTGCATAGTTAGTTTAATTGTACTTTTTATTTAATAAATGTCCATAAATGAAATATTATTATTAATAAAAAAAAATAGTAAGTTATTGTTTACCTGAAGCTTCCAGAAGTCCGATTGGGCACAAGTCCGCTACTGAGCGAGGTGTGCGCGTTCGAGCTGTGATGTAGCGAGGAGTGCGCGTGCGGTACTGGCGAGCCAACACGCGACGGATAGTTGGACGTCAAGCTGTTGGGGAACAACGTCTCGCCCACGCCGCCTAGATCCAGGAAATCTGCTTCACCGTACAGCTTTATGGTTATTGTGGCCGTTTCGTTTGGAGCTATCGGTAGGACAGATTGTACGGCCTCGTTCGAGTATTGGAACACTTTGGATTGCAGCTGACTGTCCATGTTTGACTGGAAAAAAACGTAATGTATTTTTTTTTTTCATATTTTTGCTGCACTAACGGGTTGACAAAGCATACACCACATGTATATCACATTTTTAATAGCACTATTTATTGATATTCAAATTAGTATCAATTTAAACTGATGTATAACTGTGTTTGTTGTGCATGAATGTTTCAAAAGTGCAATATCCTTCCTAAGCTACAGTAAACTAATTGTTGCCCTCCAGTAATTATTATTAAAATTTGTATGAATATAAATAATTAAATTATTATTTATTAGAAGAAAACTTCGGACCCTTTTTTAAGCTTAGTGCGCGTGATGAAGAGTGGGAGATTTGAATAATTTTGATAAGTTGCTCTACTTTGGTTGTACGCAGTTAGCATTACTTCACAAAAGTGCATTTTTTTTTACAGTACATTAATTTCACACTGCGCACTTAACTAAGCATAGTTTGTAATATGGGAACTAGATTACGGATAGAATACTTAAATACTTTATAAATACATACATACTATATGATACAACACCCAAACACATAACAAACATATATATACATCACACAAATGTTTGTCCTGGGTGGGAATCGAACCCACAGCCTACAGCGCAGAAGTTACCAGCTGAGCTATGAGGCTTGTGTCTTGTGAGTTTTGTACAATAAATTGTTTATAAATCGGACCGATAATTTAAAACTACACGATATGGCAAAAATCTGCGATTAGCTCGGGAGATGATCTTACTGAGGCCTTAGTATGAGTTTCCGACAGCTAACTGAAACTATTTTCGTTTTTGTATATACCCATACAGTTGGTTAGCGGAACAGTAAAGCAACTGTAGTTCCTTTCAATGTCCGCTAACCAAACGTATGGAAATATCCTCCCTATACGAAAACGAAAATAGTTTCAGTTAGCGGTCAGAAACTCATACTAAGCTAAGGCCTCTGGACAAAAAGTAAGCTAAGTGAAGTGAAGTGATGTTGGCGAAGAGATATACAAAATAAACCAATCTCACCTGAACAGACAGATCCAGGTACTCGACTGCAACGCCACTAGTATTGGTAATCCGCAGCGTACAATCCGTGGTCTCGCCATTGTA
Organism: Venusia cambrica; assembly: GCA_951394065.1. Lineage (NCBI taxonomy): Eukaryota > Metazoa > Arthropoda > Insecta > Lepidoptera > Geometridae > Venusia > Venusia cambrica. The sequence goes on along the minus strand of OX596047.1, from coordinate 12,684,925 downwards.
CAGCGATATAGTAGCATTGCTCTCGCACACACTCAAGTGTCCGGATTGCGCTACTGAGCTCTCTATGGTGACGGTGGGAAGGCTGGAGATCACTTCTATGGTGTATTTCGGGGGGAATTTGTGAGGGGCGGGCATGTTTTTGAGGCGGCAGTTCGATTTTACTCCAAGAGTGTGGGTGGAAAAACCTAGAAATAACATCAAATTTTTCGTTACGATAGTATTTTACTTACTTCAATATTTCAACTCAAATGTGTTGCCAGTTTTTTTATATTTTCATAGTACGATGTGGTAGCGCTTGAAAAAAAAAAGTGAAAGCGCACTTCACCCGGAATCTTAAATGGTCTGAAAAACTCGCTATCTTACCTCTTAATGCTGGAATACAACAATTTAAGAAATGCGACAGAAGAGACACCAAACACAATATTGTACTACCCCGGGATCGTACCCGGGACCTCTGTATTTGACACCGGTCGGTGAACGAACCACGTTAAGAGCAGAAAACAGATGAAACCGTGCATACGACTCTTGCTGCATTGACACGGTGAATAGCAATGCTAATCCGCTAGCCTATATAACTAATATGTTTATATTTTAATACGTTTTCACACACGGTTATAACATTAACCATCTGAGTTTAGATAAGAGTAATCCGGGGAGTACTACCACCATACCTATTTTAGCCGCCAAGCAGCAATGCAATGTACCGATTTGAATCGTATGGTTGCCGGTGAAATTACGGGCTAACACCTTTATGTCTCAAGTTGACGGGCTCAATGCAGTGCCGTGTAGGCTATGTTCTTTGTGGATGTGACCTACGCAGTAAGGCATTGTTATAGGCAAGAGATGCACATAACATCACGTATAAAAAAAAACAAATCCGAGCTACCCGCATTAAGAAGTAATAATTATACACTACTCGGAGAACCTCCTTGGTTTTGCACAAGGAACTGCGATTTCTTTGAACAAAACCGAGCAATGTAGGAATAATATTTACAGCCTTGCACATTGCTGGTAATGTAACTCGGTAATGTAAGAGTAACAAGGGGATAATAATAATATGATGATATAATAAATAATAAATATTACAGGACATTAATTTTTACACAGCGCCATCTAGCCCCAAACTAAGCATAGCTTGTAATATGGGAACTAGATTACGGATAGAATACTTAAATACTTTTTTGTAAATACATACGTACGATATGATACAACAGCCAAACACAGAACAAACATCTATATTCATCACACAAATGTTTGTCCTGGGTGGGAATCGAACCCACAGCCTTACAGAGTACCTCTGGATAGGAATAGATGTATCATAAATATTGTTACCAAGAATCTGCAACTCGCCAACTTCCTTAGGCGTTCCGTGCAAGTTGACCGTGGTAGGCGAATCCGGCGGCAGGATGATAGTCTCGGGCAGGGACTCGAACACCACGCCGGAGGTCAGAAGCCTCATGTTGGACACTTTCAACTCGAACGGCAGGGGATTCGTCAGTTTCAGCTGGACCTCACAAATGTCGTCCTCTACCCAGAGGTACTCTGTAAGTCATTTATTAGCAATAACATAACAATAAGGCTTAAGTTCTTACTTTTTTGTAGTACTTTAGTGTGAAAAAAAACGCTTTATAATGTGCCATAAGACGACGACAAACTAGTGACTAACACTGATCGTGAATGGCGTTAAAGGAGACTAAGAAAACCACTATGAGCGAAAACTAAAACCTTTACTGTAATTGTCAACCCGTCTGCCAAACGTCTTAGAATCTTTACGAGCAAAGTTCGCTCAGTTAAGAACCAATATTGCAAAACCAAACATACATTTTAAAATGTATGTAGCACATGTATCTTAAAAAAAAACATAGAAGTGAAATTAGCCACTTAGCCACTATATACAGATGTAGTCAATCAATAATTTATTATTGTTGTATATGACGGGGAATCGCTTGGGCTTCATCTCACTTAGTGTCAAGGCCGAAGGTGTGAGTGCACTTTACCTGGATTCCTCAAAAGAGTGAGCAACTGGCTATCTTACTTCTAAATGCCGGAACACAACAATTTAGAATTGTTGGTATGGCGACAGACCTAGGTCAGATGGTGGTATCTAGCCAGACCAACCAAACTAAGCACAATATTGTACTGCCCAGGGGGTAAAACCTCTGGATCTGCCACCGGTGGGCAAACCACTAGACCACGGAGGCGGTAACGTCCAACCTGAAGAACAGCCATAACTAAAAAAACGTACCCATTTTCCCTTCCTCCTTCTTAGCGTTCCGCTCCAAACTGCCAAAGTGTAGCGGTGTGAATATAAACGGTCCACTTTGCGTCTTGCACTTGACTCTATGGGGAGTGTGGGTGGGGCGGAGCGGTCTGGGCGCGAACCAAGTGCACTTCGGCACGTGAGTGAGGTTCGCGGGAGGAATCACTTCGCCTGATTCCAGGACTAGCGGGACTGGGCCGCCTTCGCATTGCGCCGAGAGTGCCTACAGACAATGTATTCAGTTCATTTATTGATTCTGTTCTGCATTTTAGCGGACCTAAGTGTCTGCGTGCGAACCATGAACGCACATTGGTGTGAGTGGGATTCGCGGGAGGAATCACTTCGTCTGATTCCAGTACTAGCGGGACTGGGCCGCCTTCGCATTGCGCTGATAGAGCCTTGAAATAATTTGCATTTATAAGAAGGCGCTACTACTGCGCTACACGAGTTGTATGAAATAGCTCACTTGTAACTGTATGGTGAGATCTCTCTGCTGCTGAAGCGACAGATGGGGCCACATGGTTTGCAGCAGGAAGGTCATGTGCCGCGTCGCGAGCGCCGGGTGGCCCATGCGCCGCGCCGCCACCACCAGCTCCTGGAGTAACTGGATCTGAAGGACCGGCCATCCTGGGAACAACGATACTTTATATCACTCAAATCGAAAAATTCAAATTACGAATTCAAAGACGGTTCTATACAGACGCACTTTATAAACGCATATACATAAAATTAAGAATAAAACTCATTATAGTACCGCCAACTGTATCATAAAACTCATTATAGTACCGCTATCTTTTTTTTTATTATTTCATTAAAGTAGTCTATGGTTTTAGGCTGAATATGAAAAAGAAAGCGCACGCATGCGCAATTCGAACTGTGAAAAAAATGGCGCACGCATGCGTAGTTTGAACTTAATTTCCCGCGCTTCCCATACATTTTTTTGCCGATCGTGTTTTTGTATTCGGGATTCCAAAAAAGTTTACTAAAATCCTGTAAGTGATTAAAATATGATTGGAGAAGAGAGTAGTGACGGCGAGATTTTCACTCCGCCAGATATTCTAGACGCGGCATTGGCGTTAACTGAAAGTCTCCTGCCAGAAAAATCAAAAAAATTGTACGACAAAATGTACCAAGAATTTATAGATTGAAAATTACTTCCTTGTAACCACCTACTTTGTTTAATTTCAATTTTTCCTATGAGTGAAGATAACGTAGTGTATGAAACTGCATATAACTTAGGTATTAAAACAATCGAGTCAACCTATTATCGCATTCGGCTTCGCCGACGAAACAGACTCGTGTTTTAATACCCCTTCTTATATGACAGTTGCATAAACTACTATTAGATCTAAAAATATGTAATGTCGTTGATAAGAGTCAATAAATGGTGGTCTCCCAGTCCTCCCCTCACACAGGCGATGCGGGAGTGCCTCTGGGTTGTTTAGTGGGTATACCGGGCAACCGGGGAGTCCCACAAAACCCACCCACCCCCGATGGGAGGAAAAACACACAAGGCACAGGTAAGGTGTAGGATTAGTGCTGTATTGCCCTGTTGTTCACAGCAGGACGTCAGTTGAGGCGTCGGTCGCTTCAGAATAAGAGAACACCTTTTGCCAAATATCAATTGTTTTCAAGCTACTTGGTAAAAAAACACATATTTTCATTTTTATTAGAAACTAGCTGACCCGGCGAACTCTGTTCCGCCTTAAAGGCAATAAATAAGCCGATTTTCGTATTTATCAAGTTAATTTTTTTATTAGAAAAAAAAATTAAATACATTAATCATTTATTATTGTTTCTGCATTTCAGTACATAGGTTGTTCTTCACTTAAGTACCTTGTGATACACGACATTTTTTGTTTTCTTATCAGGTGCAAAAACAAACAACGCAGATGGTCTTCCGACCCGTGAACATGCCACATATAATTGACCATGGGAAAAACATGGATGTTCTAGATTCAAACCACAAACTTTTAAGGGTTGGCCTTGTGATTTGTTGATGGTCATGGCAAATGCAAGACGGATCGGAAATTGAAGTCTTTTAAATTCAAACGGCAAATCGGTTGGGATCATCGGGATCCTCGGAATGAGAACTTCCTCACCTTTGAATTTTCCTTTCAGTAACGTCGCGTAAATTACATTGTTCATCAATTTTCTAACCACCAAACGCGTACCGTTGCACAGTTTTGGTTGGTTTATGTTTCGAAGCATGATTACTACGAAGCCAACCTTCAGGCGTAAATTGTGCGGTGGTAAGCCAGGCACATCCAAGGAGTTTAAAAATTCAATTGGATAGGATCTCTTGACTTGCACAGGTGTATCTTATTGAAGACATGACAGTAAATATACAGTATTGTAAGCCGATTCCAAGTTCACCCGATAGTTGATCTCATTATGCCTGTGCAAGTTTGGAGGCCAAGAGGCAATTTCATGGATAATTAAGTATTTGTCCTGCACATTAAGAATTGTTTGGATGTTAATAGATTCCTTACCAACTTGATGCTGTATGACGTAGTTGGGGTCGAGATGAAGCAGGTGTCCCGGGAAGCTGTGCAGCATGAGGTAGTAGCAGCGTTGCCAGTCCGGGTTGGGATTGTTGGCGGACACTTGCCGCGTGGCCGCTAGACGCTGGCAGAACGCCGCCTTGCGGTGGAAGCCTGCAAACGATCTACTAGTTGAACTAGACAATTTTACTAGTTGACGTAACTACTCAAAGACACGGTTGCGTAAGTAGTATGTAGTTACAAAAAAATATGAATATGGTTAATTCTAAATTAGAATCTTAACAAATATATTTTTCCGAAAGATTCGCATGTTACTACTAAAATAAAACAAAACGGCTAAGTGCGGACACGCACAGCGGTTCCGTCCCACATTTCAAGGTAAGAGTAACGTTTCTTGTAAGGGAATCTCCTTTTTAATTTGTTTAATTAGCGTTATTTGTTGTTATAGCGACAATAGACGGAAATATATACTGTGACAATTTTAACCATGTACATAATACAATTTATGAGATAGACAAACGGACGGACGGCGAAGGCTTAGTAAAAGGGTTCCGCTGGCAGCCTTTGGGGTACGCAACCCTATAAACACAATCGAAACTGGAATGCTAATGTATCTAGGAGATTTTTATTTTCACCAATAATATTGGTATACCCCTTCTTGCCATCGGTAGATTATACATTATTTGCTGGTTGACCAAAATTAATTTGGTAGAGGTTCAAAATGATGATAAGAAAACAACATGGTCAATCTGACTAACCACATTTTACACTTTCAGATGATGACAGATGCTCTGACTTATTGGAAACAAGATTTTTTGCATTTTTTTTTAATTTCGTATACAACTTACCGATTTCTTTGTACAGTTCTGACAAAGTATCGAATCTCTGTATCTTCTCCTGTTCACTGAGCAGCAGATTGATAAAGATAACGTTTTGCAAAAAGCTCGACGCATGCAAACTGTTATTTTGCTCCACCGCGATTCTCGCCGCTTTGAAACACGCCTCAGTTTCAATAATGCCCGCGTTTTGATATTTACTGTAGTGGATTATCGCTTTTCTATATTTTTCTGCGATATCTTCAGAGCTCAGTAGGTATTGGTTGTTGATTGATGGCGCCTGTCGAGGTATCGAGGCTAGCTCATTACCTAGGTATGACTTTTGACTTTGATCTATATCGCTGGAGGAGGCTAGCGATTCCGAATCGACATTTTCAGTTTCCGACTGCCGCGATGATGTGTCTGTAATAACAATACAGGAGCTGCAATATGCGGTTTTTTTTAAAGATTTTTTTTTTATTTATACACCATTGAGACCTTATATTAAGTGCAACTCTTGCCTATTACAAAGAATAACAACATACTGTCATCTATCCACAAAGAACATGACCTACGCTGTACTGCATGCGCCCATCCACTTGAGGTATAAAGGTGTTAAGCCCGGTGTGCTCGTAATATCACCGGCAACCGTACCCTTCAAGCCTAAACATAGCAGTGCTGCTTGGCGGCTGAAATAGCTCTTTCACAAGGAAATCTTCTAGTAAAAATAGTTAAAATACCTATGCTATCCGATGATGTGGGCGTCACTTCCCCTGTATTGATCGGGCTCGATGTTTTCGAGCGGAGCGGCGACGGGCTGGATGTTTTTGAGCCTCGTAAAGGTGAGTTTAGTTTGAATTTGTGGAAGGTATCTGATGGTTGGAAGAGTGAGAGCTTAGCTTTGTTCGGGGAGCTCTCTTGGAGGCTCGCGTTGCGCTGGAGAGGGGTGGAGTTGCGAAGATTTGGGTAAAGTAGTATGGCCGACGCTGCGCATAGACCTGTGGAGTGGAGTGAAACGTTATTCGTTTCTACAGACTCATATATAAGCCTTGTTATATGATTACAACACAGCATAAAAGGTAACGTGAAGATTCAGATGTCAGAAGCACAAAAAAATTACTCGTTGAAAGTTCTCGTTACAATATGGCGTCATACGTCTTTATCAAGATTTCGGTCTCATTTCATCTGTGTCCACCATGACACCGAAATCGTGATAAAGACGCCATCTTGTGACGGAAATAAAATTAGTCAAGAAGCTTCAAATAACGGACCAGAAACATAGGAACCTATCGTGAATCATGAATGAGCATGATAAATAAATAAATAAATATTTCAGGACATTACTTTTAACCCAGCGCCATCTAGCCCTAAACTAAGCATAGCTTGTAATATGGGAATTAGATTACGGATAGAATACTTAAATACTTTTGTAAATACATACGTACTATATGACACAACACCCAAACACAGAACAAACCTCTATATTCATCACACAAATGTTTGTTCTGGGTGGGAATCGAACTCATAGCTTACAGCACAGAAGGCAGAGTTACTACCAACTGAGCTATGAGGCTTGTCCATGATATCATGATATATTTATGAAACACACCTACAATTTTATATGCAAGCCCATTATATTGAACTTAGCAGCGTAAAAATAATGCCAGATATTATTGTAGAGACACAAACCTTCTTTAGCAGCAGCTAGCCAAAGCCAGTCATTGACTGATTTCAGTATCTCAGCTGCAGAGTTGTATAGACTGAGACTATCGGCCACCATCCCCGCTTGCAAAGTCAGATCCGCTAGGTTCTTGGTGACCCGGCCCATGCAACGCTTTTTATTGTTGCGTGATTCCATGTCTAGACCTGAAAATGTGTTCCGTATTTATTTAGGAGTCACTCAGCTTTTTAATGAAGTGTGGCATGGATATTATTCATTTCATACTTTGTGTATAACAGGTTTTTAGAAGCTAAATATGGTCTCAGAACTCCTAGCAATATAAAATCGCTATATTGATTGGATTGAAATATTAATACTTAGTATCAAAAACGTAATATTTCATATGGTTCCTCTGGCCATCTACGCGCGATATGGATTTTGGTAAATTTAATGTTTAGAATTTCCATTAGGTCCCTCACTGAGTAAGCTTTGTAAGATTTAGTCAGTTACGGAACCAATATGGAAAATATAAGCAACCAATTTCATAAATGTTATTGCTTCTTGTTGTAATATGTATAATATGATAAATTTCACTTTTTGAATCCACAATGTGTTTTGATTTGAAGCTTCAATTTGCCAAAAACTATGAAACGCATGCCTAAAGTTGAGGAACAACCTAAAGTAGCCAATAAATTATCTGTAGGTATCTGAAGCATTATTTTAATATAGTTTTGTAGTAAAGTAAAGTGGCAGAAAAAAAATTTAAGTACCTAAGTTGTGCAAAAATAAACGCATTTTATCATAAAATTCTATGAAAAATGGTAGTTTAATCTAGTGAATTACTCGTACATCGCATAAATTCAGGGACCTAAAGATTTTAACTATAGGCCACTAGATTGCAAGTAGGTAAGATTTAACCGCTAGACTTTGTTTAGACCATTGACACGAATAACAAAAATTAAGTATAAGTATATAACTCTCAAGAAACTTCGGGATAAATATAGGTAAAATATGCGATAGATACTCGTTTTTAGAATCAAAATAATACTACATAACTCTGTTTGCTTATTTATTTTTTTGTTACCCCATCATTATCATGTCTCCAACACCTCTACCGTTTCTGGGAAGTGCGGGTAAGAAACAAGCTTTGATTCTTATTTTTAACTTGCTGAGTCATCTGGTTTGCCAAGTCTTAAAAACCTTTAAGTGGCTTACAGTTGCGTTTCGACAGCCGGTATCTTCTTGGCTTGCGGTACGCGTGTCAATCTAATGTTAGTGATTAGTAAGTTACAGGATAATTCCAATAACAAAAATCCTTAAGTATATAACTCTGTTTGCTTATTGTTTTTATTTATTTGTTTTTAAGTTTTTTATGACTAGAAATCTGAACTAATCTTAGCTAAATTTGTTATGGATATAGTGTATGCCATGGGGAACAGCATAGGTCACTTCTTATTAGGGTATGTACAATGCTTGCAAAGTCGCAGGTAAAAGCTCCATAGTGATTAACTTGAGATCTGCTTGTTCATTCAAATCTTACCTACAAAATCCTTCTTCTCAAAAGGTGCCAGCAGCAATGAAACCTTCTCCAACTTCTCTCTAGACCTTTCCAACCTCTTTGATTCAACCACCCAGAACAGAGAGTTGATCAGTTCAGCCACATTCTGTTCCAGATCAGGTATCGGGTCATTCTCGCCATAGAACATTGCATGAGTTTTGAAATTTGATGGAGTGGTGAAGTGTTCCTCTTGGAGACATGAGGCAGATGATGATACAGATTGGGGAAAACTGTCAGCTGAAGATAGGCTGTCTGTTGGTTCACTTGGAAGGGATGCTCTGGAACAAGATAATTATATAGCAAAACAATATAAATCATATTATGGAGTAAACTTTTTTTGAGTAGACTTTTTTTTTATTGTTCGTCGAGGAAGCACATGGCCTTTATCTCATCTGGATACAATCTATCTAACCACTGAATGCCAGAACACAACTTTTTTTTTAAGAAATGTTATTATGGCGACAGTATTAGGTAAGATGGTGGTAGCTAGCCAGGCGGACTTAAACAAAATCCTACCACCAACCAAACCAAGCATAATATTGCTACCCCTGGGGATCAAAACCGGGACCTCTGGATCTGAAATCGGTGGGTTGAAACCACTAGACCATAGAGGCGGTCTGATTGGTCATGAAATGAAAGAAGACCGAGGTTCCTTTATTTGTTATCCAAATAATGGTTCCCACATTGACTCAATGTCTTATCACAACAGGTGGATGGCACTCAAAAAAATAACTAAATAATAATAAAAATTAAAAAAGAATGGCACTACATATAGTTAGAGGTAACCAGTTCCTCAAATTGTTGAAAGGATTCCAGGTGAAGTGCGCTTCCAACATCGAGCTTATCATAACTTGAAAATCAGGTACGATAAGGGCCAAGGACTTCCTCATTATCCAGTAAAAAAATAAATTGATACTGTTTTTTTGTTACTTTGTTTTCTATCACTAAGAGCAGGTCAATCCTAGCCTAAGCCTGGGTCTCAATCTCAACTTATAAGTACAGCTAATATATTTTTGGTTGTATTGTTAGAGCTTATAATATGAGAATCACTTACTTATCACTCAAACTGCTTGCTTCCTTAGACTTCTCATCATCAAAGATGCTGTAAGTCTCAGGCTCCTGTTCAGGTTTCTTCATATTGCTTACCGGTCCAAACATCAAAGCCCGGGAGTCAAATAGTGTATTGGAATATTTGACCTTTAAGCTCTCATGGACTCTGCATACTTCATTCAGCTCAACTTGATTGTTAAACTTGCTTAATGTAATCAGTCCTAGTAATCTCCTGGAAATATGCATACATGTGTGATGTTTAATACATTTAACACATAATCAATCATAAACAGATTGATTTATAACTATAGGAGTAAACATAGCCTGTGGATCCTTTAAATATTTTAAAACACCCTTTTTCAAAAATCTTGTACCATAGTCTCTAGGGAAAAGCTTGGCAGGCAGCTCATACAATTACTGCATTACTTTAACTGGTCCTTACTACACCAGCAATGCTATTTTTCTTCTTTCCCATGCTATCCCTGGCTCAAAAGTATATTTAAGCATATTTTCTTTTCTCCACAAGATTATCAGCCAAAACTGAAAACTTACTACTTATAAATATAGGGATTAGGATATTTGAAAAGGTAATGCACCCCACTAAAAAGCTAACAAAACAAGTTGTCTGAATAGAAATAGCCTAGGTAAACATATAACAACTAATACTTTTAATATCAACTTACCTATGTGTTTGGAAATCACCCCAATCATTGTTCTCAACTGGGTAATCTCTGACATAGCGAACCCAAATATCTCTGACTTGTCCCGTTGAATCTAAAATTGTTAAATTATGTTACAAATATAATAATAATACCTATGCAAGCAATATATATTATGTATGTTTCTAAGATATCTAATTGATTCAGGAATTATTTTGCGGTAATCCATTGTTTTTAAATAAATAATCTGAAAACAGAAAGATATATAGTAAAAAAATTCAACTACATATGTAATATCAACTAATTTAGAATAGTGATCAATTTTAAAATTCTTGCAGCTCAACACTCGGATCAGCAAGATTATATTTCCTGAGGATGCCTTGTGTAGAGGGGTGTTTCCCCTATGTGTTGATTTGTTTTTTTTCAAACTAAATTAGCAGATTTGTAACTATAGGTAATGTTTTTTTATAGATATGAGAGATATTAGATATGTATATTATAATGAGCTGTGTGGAAAAGTGGGTATGGGCCCGCCATTCCGACCCAGAGGCCCAAATCTGGTCATGCATGAATGGACTCTTTAATTTTTTGGAAGTTAATGTGCACATTTGACAGATACACATGCTCTGATGGTGAAGGTCAGGGGTCGGTCAGGTGTGAGGAAACTGGCATGTCTCTAGGATCAAAGTCCATATGGCATGTGTCACTGGCTAGTATTCCTCTAAGCGGTGGGCCTGAAACCTGTCACATATTGAATACCAGCTACTTGAAAACTGTGGGCATGTGCTGAATGTAGCTTTGGGAGGTGCCTCTTACTAACCCTTAGTAGGTGATCCTCATAAGATCCTCTGAGTAGTGATCAGAGGTGAATCATGGAAGAGGAAAAGTTGTGAGTCTATTTGATTGTTTTGTTTTCTGTATTATTATAATAACAGAAGTTATTTGTATATATAATTTAATGTAGATAACATCTTACTCATATTTTAAGTATTTTATTTATTACGTTGTACACTTTTCCCTTCTATTTAATCTTGTTTCTCTCTCTGTCTAGTTTTGCTGGAAGAGAACTCTTTTTAGTAAAGAGCCTTTGTCATTCATTTTCTTTGATTGTGTATGCAAATATGTTTATGCAATAACATAAAATAATATGGTATAATAAAGTACCAGCACTAAAGTCTATCGAAGCAAAACCGAGCGACTCAGCGGTCGACACTGCTGAAGTTGATGCCAGAAATAAGAGCCCAAGGCTCGTTCTTACCCGCACCTCCTTGAAACGGTAGAGGCGTTGAAGACCAGTGATGATCACAAAAGTATTTCTAAACTTGTTTGTTTATTTTTCATGCAATTGCAAGGTATGTGTGTATTTATCATAGAAGAGACAGAAAACAAACCAGTAACTTTGATGTTGTTGATCCTTTGAATCCGCTCCCAGAGTTTGTTGAAGTTCTTGAGCACGCCTCCAATGCCTCTGACCAGCACCAGCAGGCACGCGTGGTGCTGGGCATGCTGCCCGTAGTCAGGGTGCGACATTACGGACTCTCCTGGTGCGTGCGATAGAATGTAGCTCACGGAAGAGCGCATTGAAATATTAGTATATCATCAGTTTTCAATATCGGGCGTCGTATTATCAGTGCGATAGCGCCTGCCATCCAAGTTTATGCTGTAGATAACGATAGTAATATTACAATACTTATGAACACTGAAATTGTTTATGTTTGGCCATAAAAATATTTTGTTTACGTCGCGATTTTCACTTTAGAGTAGGTCTAGGTAGGTGGTAGTGCTGCCACCACCTGATTTTGATTTTCCCCGGCCTACTCATGAAATTTCCCTAAATTAAATACTTTCCAAATTATTTTCCCCTCAACATTTATTCTAAGAACAAAAATCAAAAAGGTGAATTAATAAGTATTCAACTAAGTACATACTTTATATTTATATCTAAAATGCATCCATTGTTTCGGTTTCCAAATCTAACTCTTAAGTGTATTTTTTTAATCATAATGTTGTTCGTAAATTTTTTCACCATCATGTTTTTTTTTATTCTTTGACGGGGAGGTGAAACTTCACCCTTTCACTTCACCCGAAATTTTCAACCAACTGAGGAACTGGCTAACTTACCTCTGAATGCTGGAACACAATATTTTTTTAAGAATTTTTGTTATGGTGACAGACTTAGATGGTGGTAGCAAGCCAGGCGGACTTAAACAAAATCCTAACACCAACCAACCCAAGCACAATATTGTACTCCGTGTCTGTCGGGGTAAATGAAACAGAAGACTTGTACGCTGTACCGTACCAGTATCAAATTTTGAGATGTTTTGATAGATAATCGGTTCCTCAGCTTATTTTTATTGATAAAACCATCAATAATATTATACCATTAAGGTAGCAAACAGGAATACGGCCAACCTGATGGCATATATAGAACATATTCCGGAGTTAAAACAAAGCAGCTCGTATTTGTTATCTCTCTTCCGCATATTATTTTTTCTTAGAGATAGGCAGGCGCTCCAGGCATTTGAATGCCAACTTACAGAGAATCACATACTCTATGGCTCGGATCACAGAGTAGAGTACCTACTTTTGTTCGGATACACGCAGTCACGCAACACAATTTTAACGGAAAAACATATTTTTCTTTACCATCAATAATCCCCTAAATTATTTTATACCCTAAAAAATTCTATAAACGTTAAGAAGTCCCCTAAATCTAGGGGAAAATACCCTAAGGTGGGAACACTGATTAGGTATGCGATACTCTGTGGTAAGGTAGGTAGGCGTATTTTGACATTTTCGTTCAAAAAAATCAGGCCCAATGAGCATATCGTCCCATGTATGGCAAACTCACGAATCTGCCATTTACACAAAAAAAACTTTTTAATGTCAAAAAGTACAAAATAATGTGATACACACTGTGGAAATATCTCAAATCTCTAGATCTTTTAGTTTAGGAGATGTAAATTAGTGAAACTGACTATTTTTTAAATTTTGCGATAGTAAATTCACGTATGTGTAAATGAGACATTATACTAACGAGACCCTATATTCGAATAAAAAAATACCTACTGCAAACAAACGAATGTGAAACTTTTCGCGTGTTTACTGTAATTTTTCATAATAGTATGCTTAAATTGACAACGGTAAACTAGTGTAAATGTCAGATTCGCGTTTTGCTCTCAAATATTGAGCAATATCTAATAATGGCAGGTACTAAACCTCGCCCCTTTGATGAAACCACTAAAAAAATACTCGAGATCGAGTTGGCCCTGACAAAAATGAATAATGAAAAAGCCCCTGGAGAGGATGATATCACTTCGGGGCTTCTAAACACAGGGAGTTGTCCTGTACTAAAGCTAAAGGAGCTGAAATGTGTTTTCAACTCCGTTTTGAACCATGGGAGAACTCCAAAGGCGTGTCGAGGTAATAAAGCCCTCCTGAAAAACTATAGACCGATCTCACTCCTGAGCCATGTCTATAAACTGTTCTCTAGGGTCATCACAAACCGTCAAGCACGGAGACTTAACGAATTTCAACCACCAGAGCAGGCTGGGTTTCGGGGAGGATAATTATGACACTATAGATCACATTCTCACAGTGCGGCAGATTATACAGGAGACAAAGGAGTATAATCAGCCTCTGTGCTTAGCGTTTTTGGATCAGGGAAAGACTTTTGACTCTCTCGAGACCTGGGCAGTTCTACAATCCTTACAGCGATGCCAGGTTGATCGGCGGTATATCGAGGTGCTGAGATGCTTATACGATGAAGCCACCAGGTCTGTCCAAGTCCAGGACCAGCAGTTTAAGCCTGTCAAGTTGCGTCGCGGAGTGAGACAAAGAGATGCTATTTACCCCAAATTGTTCACAAACGCACTGGAAGACATGTTGAAGACGCTGAGTTGGAATGGACAGGTCATCAATAATGGTAATCATGGGTATGAACATCGAAAAAACGAAAATTATGATTTTATGACGTATAACCTACCCCAGAACCAATTATTGTGGCCGGGACTCCTCAGCAAGTACAAGAGTATGTCTTTCTCGTATAGACACAACGTTTCGGAAGACACAACTTCGAAAAAAAGTTAAACCGAAGAATCCAGTATCTAGGCTGGGCAGCATTTGGGAAACTTCATCACGTCGGTCGTACGAACATCGAAAAAACTAAAATTATGATTTTATGACGTATAACCTACCCCAGAACCAATTATTGTGGCCGGGACTCCTCAGCAAGTATAAGAGTATGTCTTTCTCGTATAGACACAAAGTTTCGGAAGACACAACTTAAAAAAAAGTTAAACCGAAGAATCCAGTATCTAGGCTGGGCAGCATTTGGGAAACTTCGTCAAGTCTTCTCGTCATCCATCCCGCAGTGCCTGAACACTAAAGTCTTTAATCACTGCGTCCTACCTGTGATTACCTACGCTGCCGAAAAGTGGACACTGACAATAGGGCTAGTCCACAAATTGAAAATGAGCTCAGCATGTTATGGAAAGAGCTATGCTTGGCGTTTTTCTGAAGGATAAAATCAGGAAGGTTATCCGACAGGGAACCAAGGTGGTCTACATAGCTCGAAGAGTATGCAGGCTGAAGTGGAAGTGGTTTGGTCATATTAGTCGAAGGACCGACAACCGCTGAGATTAACAAGTCCTTCGGAGAGAACGTCCACGAGAACTTAGACGTGGAGACCACGTCTAAGCAAGCACGTCCTCTGGCTAGATGTAACGACGACCTCCATATAGTAGTGGACTGATTGTATGAGAAAGACCACAGATCGGGCTCAATGGCGAAACTTGGGAGAGACCTATGTCCAGCAGTGGACTGCGATAGGTTAATGATCATGATTCTTATTTTTATTACAAGTGGGGGTGACCAAGACTTTCACAGAAATCCCCTGTGGAGTTTACCCAACGCCAGTTATTATTACAATGGGTTCAATGCTCAATACCCTCCTCCTATGGCAAAATAAATACTTACCGAACCCTATGCTTGACTATGATTAGCTTGCCTTATCTTTTTATATTTTACGGACGGATAATTATTATTGTCTAGAATTTACTGCCATGCTAAATAAAAACTTGTAAAACAAATAAGTAACTATATGGCAATACAATAAACTTATATATAGGGGTATAAATTGTACAATTAAAATATTTCATTCCTAATTACATATTGTTTCTATACCAGATTCACTAGATTGAAGTTAAATAATGGAAGTAATGGCTAGTTTTGCGGTGCAAATTAACGAATATGACACATACGTTAGTTTACCATAGGCTGAAAATGAATTGCTTAAATTTTTATATGAAGTTGTGAAGGAGCGAATCTGCATTATTATGTTATTCCAATAAAATCGTTTATTATTTAATATTAAAATTAAATAATAATAAAATAATTAAAATTGAATAATAAAAAATACGTTAAAACATCCCTCCAATTTAATTCACATAATATATATAGAATACTAAAGATGGCCTATGGGAATTATTTATAAATCCAAAAACATACATTTTTTTTTGTTTTTTCGCTCTCCTGTATAATGCAGATTCGTGAGTTTGCCATACATGGGACGATATTATAGGTAGGTAGGTAATCACGTGAACATTATCTATCTATAGTAATAATTAAGATTGAAGTCAAAATAATAAAAGCCAGTCTTCAGTGAGTGAATTAAATTTATTCACACGCTACTCACAACTATTAATAATAGTTGTCATTGTCTGTTTCGTTTATTGACGAATCAAAAACATAACCTATGAAAGTAAATTGTTTGGATTGGATTGAGTTGTGTTGTTTTCCTTGTTTTCTTGCCAACTAATTGGCAAAACTCTTTATAAAAAGTGTACATTTGGTGTTTTTTTATAAACTAAGTAAAATGGCATCAAAGGAAGGTGGAGGTGGTGGTGATAAAGCCAAAGTAGGTTCAAACAAGATTTTCAACTATGTTTAACTTTAGCTATTTTCGAACTTACATATTAATATTATTCCAGGCTCAAGGAGGAGATAACAAAGAGAAGAAGAGAAAGGAATCAATTTTGGACCTGAGCAAATATTTGGAGAAAAGCATTCGAGTAAAATTCGCCGGTGGTCGGGAAGCGGCGGGAATTTTGAAAGGATACGATCCATTGTTAAATCTAGTTCTCGACAATACTACAGAATTCTTACGAGGTATAACCAAATAACTATATGTATGTTTTTTAAAACTTCATTATTTCCTGTTTGCCTGTTCTAGACAGAGGTATATCTGAGTACATAATCATTCCATGTAATTACTAACCTCTTGAGCTCTTGACTAAAAAGAGGTAAGTTAAGAAGTTTGTGGCCTGTATATGTCTGACCGTGGTATAGAAGCTCAGAAACAAGACATCCAATTTTGAATGTACCTTTTTTCGAAATATTTCTATGACTACTCACAGTTCATTATAATTTTAAAGAGCTCTACAAGTACTTTGGAACCTGTATATTGTATGCTGGCCTTAAAACCATAGAGTGATCAAATTTGCATCAAATATTACACTATTTCCCTGTTAGTCCCAGATCCTCAGGATGCTATCAATTCAGCAGAACCTTGGCTCCTTTTTATCCTATGCTGATTATCAGACCCAAGTTTAAGTATAGACTCGAGCTTCTCAAACATAGTTGATTTGGGATAGGTATGCAAAATGTTACAAACTGCAATCCTGCAATCCTTACATGGCTGATGAATTTGAAAATGAAATTGAAAGGCCTGCACTGATTTCTATGATAATTATTGAATTTTAGTATATGTTTTGCTTTATCCTACATACATAGATAGTTCATCTATAACATTTATAAGTTATTTTTGAAAAAAAACCACCTTCACCACTAAGAACTTAAAAGTTAAGTTGATATAATTTGAAGTTGGTGCCGAAGCAAAGCAACATCTTTATTGTATGGCAACACCTTCAAATTATATGAACTTACCCTTAGAGTACATACGCAAAACGTGACCCAAGGGCTTTTTTTTTCAAATCAGTTGAGAAATGACGGGGTTCTGAGGAAACAAACATAAAAATAAAAAATAAACATACAACCGATCTGAGAACCTCCTCCTATTTTTGAAGTCTGTTAAAAATGCAACTTTAGAATCTTTTTGGAGCAATATGTGCTCATGGAGGATTGTGAGATATTTCATAGTTATAATGGAGAGAAGTGCAGAAAGCAAAATATTATTTTATTTTTAACTTCTTATTTGGTCTTGTAAGGTCTTGTATTGACCACTAGTGTTTATTATTTTGCTGATTACAGATCCTGATGATCCATACAAATTGGTTGAGGATACAAGGGCGCTGGGTCTAGTGGTCTGCAGAGGCACATCAGTTGTACTAATCTGCCCTATGGATGGAATGGAGGCCATACCTAACCCTTTCATTACTCAGGAAGGATAACACTAAGTATATTTAAGTTTTTTGTAATATATTTCTTAAGAATAAGTCAATAAAGTAAGAAGTAAGATTATTTTAATATTTTATTTCTTAAATATTATTTTAATAAATTATAGCCCATCTATATGCGAAATAGTTTGGTAACTATTATGTGTATCAACAAAAAAATCTGACATACTATTTGAATTCAAACAATAAATTAAAGCTTTATATAGGTGAACTTCTATTGAAATACTGGTAACTTATATGTGTACTTATATGTCTGTTATAACAATATTTATTATTTTATAACAATATATTGATATTTATCACATATTTTACCTTTATTTATCCCAAAGTTTAGCAGGGTTGCACCAGCCTTGGTCTCAGGTAGACTACTACGAAAATATAGGTAAAATACGCAATACATTCCCATTGTTTGTTTAAGGATAGTGTGTTTTATCTCTAAAGTTTAAAAAAAACCTTATATCTCATTCAAAACCAAATTCATTTCTCAGCCAAGGATAGCTTTTAGGGCAATCCATACAAGTTATCATGTACTTATCATGTTCTAGTACCCTGGATGGTAATTTACAAGTGTTGGGCTTAGTGCAAGCTATTTCTGCATCCTCAAAATGGCGTTGTTTGCATAGCCATGGATGAAACTTCTTCATCTGGAGCACAGGAGTTGGTCGTTTAATCCAGTCCAGCACTTGTTTGTGAGTGACAAAGTAAACATCAGGGAGTTTTTGAAGCTCCGTCATGAATTGCTGAAAACAAACAAATCTTGGTTAAACTGTGTGCAGTGCAAAGATCATTGTTGGTGGAAATCCATTGTCTGATTGAAAGTATTTATGTTGGTACCTACATATCTAGACTTGTATAAGTCAATAAATAAATCATTGTCTAATGTGCACTTTAAATCCATTTAACGGGCTATAGTACCTCAGATTAGCAACTCAACGGAGCTTTATTCTAGTTTCGAACTAGATATAGTAATAATAAAGGTGTTATTGCTGTGCGCTCAACCACGGCGCTTATGACCACCAGATGACATAAATATGCGCGTATTTCTACGTTTTGTTTTTTTACGGTAAAACGAAAATGAATTTTGAAAATCGAAAACACAGACCGTCTGCTGTGTACTGTGTTTATTTACTGTACAAAGTTTCAAGCCCTAATTGGGCGTATTTATTGAATGGCGAACGTTTTTGGTATAATTTAGAGTCAACTTTGGATTTTTTTTTCCATCGAGAAAATTTTCTGTAATCGTGTTCTCGAAACACAAGCGTTTCACAATACTACAATATTGTGGAAGGTATGATCGCTGACGCTAAGCCATTTCACATATCATAGACTCTTAAACCTACGACGTAAATTGTCTTCACAGGATACCTAAACAGAGCAAAATGCATATCATTCAGAAAATAACTATCCGTGACAATTTGGCTTACCTTAAAAGCTACAAGATACTCATTATTCCTCAGCCAACTTGAGCTCAGGTGGATTCCGAATGGCGCTCGGTTCTTTAGATAATGTCTCTTGAAGTTGCTCATCAGGATATTGTATACGTCATCACCAGATAAGGTGGATGGACAGTATTCAAGGGTCGCGCAGGTATGTCCTTCATTCACGAGTGGATTGATCACCATCTCCCAAAGGCCGGCGTAGCTACGAGATGGACAGTATTGGTTGTTTCCTAGAAGATCAGGAATTGCATGAATTTCAAAACAAATTGTAGGTACCTTATTCATTTGTATGTAAGTTTGCGCCCCGTCCTGTAATACCCTCTGACCTGTTTTTTTGTACCTCGTCATTTTATTTTGAGTCTTCGAGTTTCAGAACCGAAATACGGCTAGGATACCTGTTAAGGACAGATGTTCTGTTAAAAGAACTTAGTTTTAGGCTTTAGACCTATATCTTTCGCTGCAGGAAAAGTTTGCCGGGCAAGAAGGTATGGGCTGTGCTAAAATCCGCACAGTTTGATGACATTTTCTGCTGCCCTACCTATTGAGAAACATCTTGAATCGTGACAGCTAATAGTTCCGCATTCCTATCACTTAACAGCGCAGTTACAATAGAATGCATCTTGCAGTCGTCAAACTCAGCTCAGCTCATAACACCTCTTATGTAATTTCGCACGGTCTACTTATCATAGGCCGTGCAGTGCATTTTTTATATGTTCAATATGCTTGAAGGCGCATACACACGAATATGCCTATTCTATAATAGTGAGTGTTCCTTCTTCCTGGTGGAATTAGTAGGAGCTGCTGCACAAGCGTTTATAGAAGACAGCGTCCAATCCAAGCTAGGTATACCTACCTATCTTATACTGCTACCGCATCCTACTTCCTACAGTTATTTTGACTCATATTCGTGGCTAAGTACTTGATCATCATCATCACTATTATCATCAATCTATATTGCAATCCATTGCTGGACGTACCTACATCTCTTCCAAGGTGCGCTACTGAGTTCGGTCTTTCTCATCTGCCCGCCACAGCACGCAGGTCGCCGCTCCTACTTGCCGGAGCTACCCATTAAATATTTGTAATACGTAGATATTTTGTGGAATGTTTTGTGGAAAATTTATATTTCTATTTCTTCCCGGGTTTTCGGGCTCACACAGATCTGCCTCGTGGCAGAATCGTGAATCGTAGTTTAGGTACAAGGAACCCTGGTGCAGTCAGTCAGACAGGATGTTTATGAGGGGTACCTGTGCATTTGTGTGGCATCTTATAGTCGAGTGTGTAAGGCCAGTAGGGTTGCTCGGCAACGGGTGCCACAACGGTCGC
Organism: Venusia cambrica; assembly: GCA_951394065.1. Lineage (NCBI taxonomy): Eukaryota > Metazoa > Arthropoda > Insecta > Lepidoptera > Geometridae > Venusia > Venusia cambrica. The sequence continues at coordinate 12,664,239 of OX596047.1, read as the reverse complement.
GTCGTACACAAAGCCGAACTCCTGCATCATCAGGTACTGTCGGTTCCAGCCCACTGAGAGGTACGGTACTCGCATGCCTCTGTTAAAAACCGAGTAATAATAATAAATCAGTCTATAAGTGTAAGCAAAATCATTTGCAGTGAATACTTACTAGAATACTTTTACGGATTTATTTCGAAAGCACTGAACAGGTATTAATGCGGTTTTCTGTGTACCTACAATTTGCGAAAAAAAACTCACTTTTCCAGAAAAGCTATACTTAACAAAAATAGATTTTTTTAAATGCAGAACTTATTTTTTTTTTAATCAAGCACGTAACTCACACTAACATGACTTTTCGATAACTCTCACGGTTTCAGACTTGGCCTCAGTGGCCCTAATAAAAAACTTACCCTGTAAAGTTAAAATTAGGTAGGTACCTAATTTAACTGTAATACCTACTTATTATTTATTTGGTTTTATTAATTTGTTAAGCTACGTTTTATTGGGTGATTTTCTTTCATTAATTGTATTATATAATACAATGATGCAACCTGCCCTGATGGGAAATAAATAATTCTGATTCTGTTATATTAGTTGGGAAGCGAATGCTCCGTACGCGAAGGTAAGTATTTAGTAAAAGTATAAAACTATTTAATGACCTGAAATCCTCCATCCGGACCCTCGCGAATCTATTGATGACATTGGCCTGACCCACCATCTCGTCGAACCAGTCTTCCACAGTCGCGTTCTTGGACCACCAGTCTTCTGGGCCTCGGTGCCTGTAACATAATTCAATTAGAAATAATCTAGTAAGTAATAAATGTTCATCGAGCCCCGAACTAAGCAAAACATTTAATATGGGAGTATGTCCTACCCTTCGTCCATGGTCCTACCAACAATCAAACAAAGCACAAATTTGTGCTCCCTGGGGATCGAACCCGGGACCTCTGGGTCGGATATCGGTGGGCGAACCACTAGACCACAGACGCGGACATTTGTAATAGGTGAGCTTTTTGAACTGGGTGTAACATTGGCCATAAACACCACACTTGAAAAATATGCCACGACCTCTAGGGGCTGTGGTAAGACTGCGGCGGTCGCGTGGAGTTGATGGATGCAGGGCTGAAATGATGCGCTTAGAACCTTGGCGCTAGTGTAACTGCGCGGAATCAGCTAGATTTTATATCTATTGGTAGATCTAATGTAAGAATACTGAATACATTATACTCCCAACTGATGTTACATCAGTATAGATACGGCTTGTAAAGACACGTTTGCGCGTACCATTTGCCTCTATAAAACAAAAATGTATTAAAGTCATGACTATCGTTGTGCTATGCAACAGAACAGATATATGAACAGAGAAACCATGATTTCTCTCATATAGTCAAAGTATAGGAGGCATTGATCAAAAGCTCTGTCAATTTTTTAACTCAATATGTACCTATGGGTATAGGTACCTAGTAAAGACCTTGGTACCTACCTACATTGTGCGTGCAATAAATGTTTGATTGAGTCGACCACATTTATCAGAAAACCGTTATCGAAAGTCCAGAGACATGAACCATGCACTTGAAACTAAAAAGCGGCAATACCATTCTACCTAGGTAGGCACTACCTACCTACATAGAATCGCTAAAATAATGTACAAAGTGATGATTGGAAGTCAGAGATCGAACAATGAGCCAATTTATCCTGCCCCCGACCATCATCAGCCCATGTTACACGTACCAGTAGGTACCTAAACTCTATATTGTTTACTCTGTGTACAAAAGTTTCCCCTGTAATAAATTGCAGAGCATTTGTGAAGTAACTTTTTGATCCTAAGATATCGTCGTCTTGTGCAACACTGTGAAGTAAATATTTGGCGATACGACACTTTCATTGGAAAGCCGTTATTTGCCTCACTTACGTGATGTACCTAGTTCACTCAGATTCCGTGCGATTGTTGAAGACTAGGTGAATGGATAATCCGATGATTGATTAATTATTATAATATACCTACCTACTTATGCTAGTATGATTATCATCATATTAGGTATAACTTGACTTGGTGACGGAACAGGCAATCGGCCCACCTGATGTTAAATGTATCTCATTCCTATAACAAAGTCATACTGCGTACGTCACATCATCAAAGAACATGACCTACGTGGCACTGAATTGCGCCCGTCAACTTGAGGCATAAAGGAATTTGTAAGGAAAAAGAAATTTGTTAAGCGCGTGCCTGTAATTTCACCGGCAACCATAGGTGTTCCGGTGTGAGGGGTAGGCATAGGTACGTAGGTACCTACCCTTCAAACCGGAACACAGCAATTTTGCTTGTCGGCTTGAATAGGTATGGTGGTACTTCCCCGGATGAGCCCTTTCACAAGGAGCTCTACTAGATACTCTTAGGAGCCCTACTATTCTTTGAGTCTTTCAGTAAAGTAAGAGACCAACTACACCTTTTTAGGTTTAAAAACCTAAAATAGAAGCAAACATTCAAGTATTCTTTATGTTTTCTTATAACTTCAAATATTCGACTATAGGTATTCTAAGACCAGAATTCGAATATTCGATTTATTCAAAAAACACAAATTTTCTGAATTCTTAGCGGGAGTTCAACTCACGCTCGGCTAGTATTTGTTGTTATAGTACAGACTGTAATCAAACTAAGTTAAAATGTTGTAGTTAATACTGTTATTACGATAGAGCTAAAAAAATAATAGCAAAAAAACTCGTTAACACGTTTTTTGTCACTCAATCTTTTAAATATTTTTAATTATTTGTCTACTGTAATAAACCGTAATAACACTTTTTCTCTTAAATATCCTATAGAAACCACATAATAATTTTGTTGGTTTTCTAGTATTTGAATAATATTAGAATAATTCGAAAAGTATCCTAAAAAATTTAAAACATATTCAAATACTTATCATAATTTTCAAATATCTGCAAGCCTTAGTAGCGATTAAGGAACTTAGATTCTTAGCGACTAAAACTGGAAAAAAATTGGACGTAGGTAACTGTGCGACCAGGGACCTAAATACAACCTCTTATAGCAATCTCGATTTGATATTACATAGCTTTTGTCTCGTTTTTTCTTCACAGTACAGATAGTGACAAAAGTAAAGTACCTAATATCAAAACAAAAATATGCTAGTCGTGGGCACCCCCTGTACCGTGCTTTGTTTAATAAAAAATAAAAAGAACATAAAGGCAAGATTAATATGCATTAAATCATTAGGAACAAGAAGTACAAGCGGCTACGAAGAGTTCATTTTTACTCCAGAAGAGAGATATATAAAAACAAACTAGGTAAGTACCTACTTATGAAGTTTGTATTGCTCGGCTATAGGTTTAGGTTGCTAAAGAACCATTGATGGGTGCATGAAGGTTTCTTATTTATCTCTCCTCAAACTGGTGATGTCGTGTTAGTATTACTTACGTGATCGAGTTGACCGCAATTTCGTGTCCATCGTTCCACAGTTTTTGCACATGTCTGTAGTTGGTGTAAGGGTGTGATACGAAGAAAGTAGCCTTGATAGGACACCCGCTAGGGTTGGTACGACCCTGTGCGAAAATGTGCTTCGTGTAGACATCCCAGTTCTCGTGGTTTACTGCTCCCGCGAACGTAAGGGTTATCATTTGAGGGGTCTGGAAATAATAAGTACCTACCTACTTGTAATATGAACCAAATGCTTAAACTTACCTAAATTCATACTGAAGGAGATTGAGCGAGAACAAAAGTTTCGTCTAGCTAGTAGCTTATTTTCAATCGCAACTTCTAGTAACCAACTTCTTTAGTCAAAGAGATGTTATCAGTACCTATTGCTGATAAGTATATCTTACATTCAAAAAATTCTGATAGAACTGACCAAACACCTAATAAATAAAATCTATTTATTTCATGCAAGACTATTTTCCACTATGATCTATTTCAACCTTCTCTGTGGTCTAGTGGTTCAACCACTAGACCACAGAGGACAGACCCACCGATTTCAGGTCTAGAGGTCCCGGGTTCGATACCAGTGGAAGTTCAATATATTGTGCTTGGTTTGGTTGGTGGTAGGACTTTGTTTAAGTCCACCTGGCTAGCTAACACCATCTTACCTAATTCTGTCGCCATAACAACAATTCAAAAAATTGTTGTGTTCCGGCATTTAGAGGTAAGATAGCCAGTTCCTCAGTTTGGTGAGGATTCCGGTTGAAGTGCGCCTCCACCTTCGGCCTTATCTTAACTCGTAACAATAATACAATAAAAAAAAATTGTAAGGAAATTGGTGATATTAGACAAAATTATTTAAATAATAGTTTATTATAGTATTTGAGTAATAATTAATGTTTTGTAAATGTGATTACCTGGCTCGGTACAAGGTTCCCAGGTATGGCAGTTCCATTCTTACTGCAGAAACATTCCGGCAGTTCACAGACGATCGGGTCGCACGGTTCCGCCGCATTCGGGTCGTAATTGATATCGCACCAACCCTGGTAAGGTAAGCAAGAAGGTATTCGGTAGTGGGCAAGGCTTATAAGGTTATAAGCCTTGCCCAGCTAAAAAAAACAGCTTTTAAAGATATGTAAAGTTTTCAAACTTTTGACTTTTGATGCTATGCTATGCTGACAAGACACAGTCAGTGGACAAGTCATTATGGTTTGTAGTCTCAAGAGAAAGCCTACGCGGTAATTGTAAGGTGATTAGAAAACAGATTTCAGTTGGTTTTCCTATGAACTATCGCTGGTCTAGAGAAATTGCAATAATAACTATACAAGACGATATAGTAAGTTGAATTAAAATATTGATGGGATCTCTACAATTTGGTTATCCGGTCAAAACAATAAGATATAGAAATAGCTTGTCCCATTCAAATGGAATTTTGGCAGGTAGGTATAATAATATAGGGATAATCCAGGTATAATTGTAATGAAAGAAAAAATATTTTTTTACCACCAAAAACACTCATAAGTATGTATATTTTTATTTAACCTATCTCTAATCAAATACATAGAAAAAATCATGTGATTCGGATATACCATTTCGAAAAGAACGATAAACATCGTTTGTTTTGCAGAACGAAAATGAGCGTCACTTTGGGCCTTTCTGAATTCTACCCAACACCTTTGACTGACCCCACGGAACCCCAATGTTCATGACAGAAAAACGTGCAATTTACTTCATCGGAGGCGTCTTCGCAGTCGATGGACCCATCGCAGAAGTAGTCCGCCGAGATGCAGGATCCGTCGGAGCACCCGATGTGGGTGTCGTTGGCGCAGTCTGCCATGTCCAACATCGGCCGAGGTATTATTGTCTCTGAAATTAAAAAGTGTGTTGGTACCGATAGCTATAGATATTATATTTAACAGCCTGTGTGGTCTAGTAGTTCAACCTACCGATTTCAGATCCAGATGTCCCGGGTTCGATCCCCATGGGGAGTTACAATATATTGTGCTTGGTTTGGTTGGTGGTAGGACTTTTTGGGTCCGCCTGGCTAGCTACCACCATCTTACCTAATTCTGTCGCCATAACAACAATTATTAAATAGTTTTGTTCCGGCGTTTAGAGGTAAGATAGCCAGTTCCTCAGTTTATTGAGGATTCCGAGTAAAGTGCGCCTCCACCACCGGCCTTATCTCAACTTGTAACCAGGTGAGATGAAGGTCAAGCGATTCCCCGTCGTACAATTAAAAAAAAAACTATATTTCAAGCGATGCCATGCGGTAGGTATTATAATTCTGCAATCTGATGTTATCCCACGAGTTCCACGTTCACGGCCACTGGGCTATGGAATGTGTATTGGAATCCTTTTCGATAAAATTCGTGGCTATGAAGTATTAAGATGGTAAAAGTGCATTGATTTACCTGTAGTCGATTCACAGTTGTGCACATTCTGCGGCTTATCGCAAATTTGCCGGTTGACGTCGAACAGCAAGCCGGGAGAGCATCGGAACTCGAACACCTCAGCGTCCAGGCAGAGATAGTACTTTGCACACTCTTCTGCTGTCCAGATACTGAGGTCTGGCCGGTCTGGGTCTCTACGAGAGAAAATATTCTTAGGGCAAAACATCTTTTACCTATTCGTAAGGTACCTGCCTTAGGGTTTGGTTACAATTACAATTAAGCCTTTTAGAGATAATTTCATAAAGCTACCTACCTCAGTTACAAAAGTCATGGGGTCAGTTAGTTCTCAGTTATAAGGAAGTGACTCTACAGCAAATATTGAACATGCTATGTAGGTTGTGGAGAAATTTGCTCATTAGCATGATGACTCTTACAAATGAATTAAATGTAACGTCACCAAAAATAATAAGTACTTACTTAGGTACCTACCTAAAATATAAACCTATTGGCCAACGAAACTTTCAGACGAGCCCGTGGCGAAGGACCATCAAAATTCATCAAATAGAGATCAACGGTAATGCGAACCATACAAATGGCGAAAGTGGATTTCTCAGGCTTTAGGAAATAATGTAACAAGCGTAAACGCAGTAGCAGCCACAGATAGTCGACAGTTAATATGAACCAGTGACCGCAGCTTACGTAAGAGTTGGTGAGCCAGTGTAAACGTAGCCACAGTGTAAATGATATTAAGTTCTAAGTAGCCACAGTCAAGGTTGCGGCGAAAGTCTTGGGTGAATGTCCGCGCGGAAACCGCACCAGGTGCATCGCGTGATTTGGTTATGCATTTTCCGTCGATAATAGGAAATGTACCTGCTTACCTAATCTAGGGATCAAGTTTAGAAAGAACGAGTCTTCTTTTTTAGCAGCTTATTCTATTGTTTGAGTCACGTTAATGTTATTCTTATGTCAATAATTTACCAGGATTACCTACCTCTTCACTATTACGGTCCACCTACTTTTACAACATTGCTATAGTTATAATTAGTAGGTACCTATCTCATTAATCTCTCTAGCACGGTCTGAGGAATACCTTCATGTTATGTTACATTACGGACATAGCATCCGATGCGGATATCCAAAAACGTATCACAACGATCCCGGATTTGCTGGGTAGGAACTTTGGAAGATGATTTTCGGATATTCGGATTTTATTGTTTTTACTTAGAATTATTGCTTTGAGTGTGTTGCGAAGAATTCATCAGGATTCGTCTGTCTGATTGTATTGACACTCATGGCAGATTGCCTAACCAACGTAATAGGTTATGCGCACCATAAGTCTAGACATACGTTTCTGAGCACTTTCTTTACAAGTAAAAGTTGCTTATAATGTTTGCCAGCCTTACTGACTGACTCACATGGTACCTACCTACCAAGGTGTTTGTTATAGGAACTTAGCAAATAAGTAATAGATCTTACAGCTGAATGAGTAGTAATGAGTACCAACGTGATAATGTAGGCTAGGTAGGTATAGCTTCTATCTTCCTATGAATACCTACACACATCGAAACAGAAAATGTGTAAGGAAGAGTCTGAGATATGACCAGTATATTTTACATAAGTAAGTAGGTAGGTTGGTACCCACCTAAGTTAAAGTTAATAGGGAGGCGTTTAAACGTCTTCCTAAAAAAGGAGGTCCAATAAAAAAAAAATGTTAACCTCGTAACTCCCTGATTTAAGTATTAATAGATTTGGAAAAATATTTTTTTGATCGAAGGAGGTAGGTAGGTCTGAAATTGGTCCCATTTTAAATTGGTGAATGAATACCTATCAGAAGTCTTTTTATTTTTTTATTAAATTTTACGACGGGTAAATGCTTGGCCTTCATCTCACCTGATTTTAAAGTTGCCATTTTAAAGCCGAAGGTGGAAGGGCACTTCACCTGGAATCCTCAACAAACTGAGGAACTGGCTATCTTATATCTAAATGCCGGAAGACAACAATTTAAAAAAAGTTGATAAGGCGACAGAATCAGGTAAGATGGTGGTAGCTAGCCGGGCGGACTTAAACAAAGTCCTACCACCAACCAAAATTAATTACTTAGGTTAAATATGGATTAGTTTTGATTCCGGCTGGAAACCAAGTAGCTTAACAAGTCGTAACCAGCTTCAAAAATATAGGAACTTACCTGTGTAATATTAATATTTAGTAGGGGTAGGTAGGTACAATGGACGTCTAGACTATATAGGAATCTTACCTATATAGGTAGGTATATCTATGCTTTAAGGAGATTACCTATTACAGCTATGTAAGTTATTTTTATGAGTGTTGAAGTTACAGGGTCTAACTTTTGTTCGACTCAAGCTACTGATATTTTTTGGATACAAAAGACAGAGCTAAATGATCCTTGTAGTTATACCTCCTATCTGTCTACCGTGTAGCATAGCTTTCGTATTATATCATTATATACATATTAGATGCTAAGTATAGGCAATAAAATAAGAATTGTACTCAGACCTCACCTATAAAATTTTCCATTTTCATAACATTTTACATCCTCAACGCTCCTCTTATGCACACGTTTTCCTTGCACCCCTGTAAAATAATTGAAGCAATTGATACAGGTTACAGATCCACTTCCACATCACTATTATGTTTAACTAGGTAGGTATATATTATGTAGATAAATCTGTTTTGAAGATCATTTACCGGCGGCAATGATAACACACGCAAGGAAGTTGGTAAGAATTCGCGCTACAGTTGCCATGTTGCAAGCTTGGCTGCTGGGGATCCACTGAGTTGGCGCTTGCAGTGGATTGGAGTAATTATTCAGTTATTGTTGAATTGAACCATTACTTATTCCACTGGTTATGGTGAGATAGGTATTCAATCTGTTAGGTACTTACTTTATTTTGTAGTGGGTAGGAACGTTATGTAGGCTCTTACCACAAATCAGAATATCCAAGTACCCTACTTGGATATTCTGATTTGTGGTAATCGTTATCGGTACCTACCTACATCTATACAAGTACTAATATTATAAAGAGAAAAGATTGGTATATTTGTTTGCAATCAATAAACTCAAAACCGGATTTAAAAAATCACCAGTAGAATGTTATTAAGTATCTGAGTAACATAAGTAGGTTAGGTACAGTTTTATCAAGTTACATATCCTAACGAAACCCCTAATAATGTATCATAAGGTGAAGGAAAATTTCTGATATCGCGTAGGTAGGTACCTACTAGTAATGATAGATTTAATGTAGATGGTAGGTATAACTAATTGCTTCGTTTTTATTTTTGTAGATGTGTGACGAGTAGGTATGAGTTATTTGAATACCTGGAGACAGAATACCTATCGCACTGAAAAAGGAAACAGACAGCGTCATACGTGGGTTACAAATAACCCTTTTGAAATGAATAAATTCTTTAATAATTAATATAGGTAAACAGAAATAGATACAAGATGTCTTATGACAGATTATTCAACAGTCGGACAACTCTTTATAATCCATGGCATTAATTGAAAATATAAACATTGTCTTCATTCTTGTTTCACTGAAAATAAGGGTTCTGTGAGCGAAATTTAATAAAAAAATCTTTGTTATATTTTTCACCTAAGGGAGACCTAGGAGGGTTGTGACAGTTTTTACATTTGGAGCCATATTTCGCTCAAGAAGCATTCCACAGTTATGACCCATGTGATTAATTTAGCCGCATTCCTTTTGTTTTCAAAACAATCACCAAAACTGATGAAGTATTATGGTTTCTGAGAAAATCCCCCTGTCACAACTCTCCTACTACCGAGGTAAGTTGTGACAGCACTATATTAGATAATATAAAAAATACTATGGCACTTAACATTAATAAATCAAACATGTTTTTTTTTAGGAAAAAGTACTTTTATTATGCTTAAGTATCAACAAAATTAACATATGAACATTCCCTTAACAAATAATTATTGTTTTAATAAACTTAATATGGCATCATTTTTCATTTTCATTTTTGTCCCATGACTCTTGGAACTTTTTTATTATATTTTTGGCTCACTTATATGCAATCACTCTAGTTTTTTTCGTAGTCACCCCATTATTAGATGGTGCACATGTTAGCAAATAGTCGCTTAACATATTCTCCTCCTCTTCTGTAAAAATAGTCGGAATGGTATAACCCATAGACGGAGCTTCGCCTTCTGGGTTTGCTTGAAAAGTCTCTTTCTCTTGATAAAGACATGTAGTTTAGATTGTAAGAGGCCGCCGCATCTCTTAAACTTTTACCCCTTAACTTAACTTCTTCAAAAGCCAGGTCGTACATTTCGACACTAGCGGTTCCTCTGCGGTCTTTTGTGTATAGTTATTAGGCATTCTGAAACAAAAAATAATTAAGATTCTGAAACAAACATCCAAGCTTATTAGATGTCCCAAGTTATCTAATTAATGTTTGTGCTAATTATGAATATTACGATTCTACAATTATGATAATTTGATGTTGGTTGTATTTTATTTTAAATACCAGGGTTCCTACTGTATATGTTTGTAATTAGCTTGAAAAAGTTTATATGTGAGATTACACGCATTTCTTATACCCTAAAATACTTATTGAATCAGTAGAAATCTGTTAATAATCTAATTCTCCAATATCTATGTCTTTTTGTCTTTATGTACCTAATAAAATTATTTTACGTACAACTTATTATCACTATGATTTTATTTGTATTATCTCTCATTAGTTTGGTGGGGTGAATCACAAACACTATTTTGTATTTATGATACATTTTAGAGTCAGAAATACCTAAGAAAGTTTGTGGTTCATTCAGTAGTAGGTAGGTAGTATTATTTCAATAAATAAATCATTTAAAATTGCCGCCATTTGCTCGATGGGATTAATGGTCTATTTACACTAGAAGTTTGTAACTTAATTCATTTCGTCACGTCAAACTGTCAAGCAGCTTGTGGGCTACAAAATGAAAGTGGGTACGTCCGAAGTTAATCACGTTTTATGTATGGAGTTGGATTTCTTTCCGTTAGGATATTAGTGTTCTGTGGCCTCGTGCGTCGCCGGCACGTACTGAGTCGAGTAGCGCGTATCGAATACGTCATGCAAGTGGTGTTACCAGCTCGCTGCCTATAATCGGTTGGGAGAAATCGTCCTTGTCACAACTCACCTCTGTCACAACTCTCCTAGGTCTCCCCTACTTAGGTATTTACAAATGTTATACTTCGCAACCCGCGACGGGACTCGAACCCGCATCTTTTCCTAGTGCCGGAAACGCTCAAGCTGACTAAGGATATGACACAAAAGTTCAGCATCAGATCAGGACCCTTTTTTGCTTCCCAATTGGTGAGAGCGTTTCCGGCTTGAGGAAAAGATGCGGGTTCAAGCCCCATCGTGGGTTGTGAATTTTCGTGTCATTATAAAATTTGTAAATGTTGGGGTTGTGATTGTGACCAAGTGCAATCACAAAAATATGATTGTTGTATTTATATTCACCACAATTTTTATATTTTTTGCTAACGCGCCAGACAGAATTGCTCAAACCACACATAGATAATGCTACGTTAGGAATCATGTTGCAATGCATTATTCAAAGCTAGAGGTTTATCATTGCAAAGCAAAGTTGTAATGTGAAGCAAACTTGGGCTTTTTATGATTTATTTAGTGTTCTGTGTTGGCTATTGGCCTTCTATACTCTTTGGCTGGTCTATCTGTCAAAATCAGAATTTCGATTTTCAATTTCATTTCAAATTCAAAGAGGAAGAGAAGAGAAGTGAAGTGAAGTATTTTATTTTTCAAGTGATCGGATCGGTCGGTATTTCTGTAAAATCGATAAGTAAAACCGTAAGTATAGTTTTTGTAGCATAAATCATTAAAATGAAATGCCTGAAAACGATTTTGCAAATAGTATTGCTGTTAAACGTCTGTTTGGCCACGCTATCACCGCCTTCAGATAAGAAAGGGCAGAAGGGTGTAAAAGCGCAGGAAGGACCGCGAAAGAACAATGTTTTGGATCGGAAACTAGTCTCTGAAACCCCTCTAGTCAAGGATATAATTAAATACCACGCAACCTATCATCAAGACGTTGGAATTCGCAAGTTTCAAAACTCAGTGCTCGGCTTTGTTACCCCTGTAAGTAAACAGCTAATTATTGCTTAGAAAAATAATAAGGTATTTGATCCAGTGTCTTTTTAAATCTAGAAAAGAAGTGAAGTACTTATGGTGTGTCAACATAGCGAGACTAAAATCCTGTCAGGATTGTTTACTAGGAAATATCCATTGCTTTTACGAAATATTATTGCTAATGGTTTTAGAAAACAGTAGCCTAATTTCCGGCAGTGCCTTAGCCAACTATATTTTTTTTGTTTTATTCAAGTGGAACAGCAAAGGCTACGATGTTGCTAAGACCTGGGCCCGCAAGTTCAACTACATCTCCCCAGTGTGGCTGCAGATCAAGCGGCAATCCACCAACATCTACATTATCTCCGGATTACACGATGTGGACCATGCTTGGATGAAAACAGTCAAACAAAAAGGCACTTATAATGATTTGAAACGTAAGAATAAATTATTTATGCCCTAGAGATGCACTTACCCCATAGAAACACTTTCAGGTGTTTCTGTTCCTTAGAAGACCATTTTCAGCTAGTAAAGTAGCTTAGTAGCTTTGCTTGTTACTTTTGAGATTTAACTGCCTCAGTGGTGGTCTAGTGTTTTACCTTCCGGTGTCAGAAACAGAGGTCCCGGGCTCGATCCCAGGGGGAGTACAATATTGTGTTAGGTTTGGTTAGTGGTAGTACTTTGTTTAATTCCGTCTGGCTAGCTACCACAATCTTATCTAATTCTGTCGCCATAACAACAATAAGAGCTCCGGCATTTAGAGGTAAGATAGCCAGTTCTTCAGTTTGTTGAGGATTTCGTGTGAAGTGTGCCTCCACCATCGGCCTTATAACTTGTAACCAGGTGAAATGAGTCTAACTGCAGTCTGACAGTGGAAGTATAAGCTATCCAATAAGTATGTAATGCATGACTTTTAACAATTGTAAATAATAAATATGTATTTATTTTACACCTTTCAGTTGTCCCAAGAATCCTATTTGATAACTGGCAGATCTCTGACCTGAAGGCATTCTTTACTGAGTCTTCTTCTCACACAGAGCAGAAAGCTCTGATCGAAGAGATAAAGAAGGCATGCAAGCAGTGGAAGTTTGATGGTGTGGTTCTCGAGATTATGTCCCAGATCGGGAAGTATGTGGATAGGTCTGTCAAGTTCATTCAGCAGTTTGGTAAGTTCAAGTTGTTTTCCAAATATGTCATTTCCATAGATTTAGAAATACTAATGGTTAATTGGCAATAGAATAGAGTGATTAGGACAAGACAAAAAACAAAATACATTAGTGTGCCTGTAATGTGAACTAAATGTGTATTCTTTCTTTAAGGTTTGACATTAAAAGATTTAAGGCATGAATTCCATAATGTTTCACTTTGTAAATCTATATTTCGTAACATATAATGTTCACAAAAGTAATATATAAATATACAGATATCTATACATTATAAGTATTTTTTTATCCTGCCGCAGACAAATCTTTTTAATATCTTAATCAGTTCAATTAAAGTGAGATATTATAATAGCTAGTGTTAATTTTAAGAGTTTAGGGAAAGACCTCATTAAACAAGCCTCACAGCTCAGTTGGTAGTAGCTCTGCCTTCTGCGCTGTAGGTTGTGGGTTCGATTCCCACCCAGGACAAACATTTATGTGATGAATATAGATGTTTGTTCTGTGTTTGGGTGTTGTATTGTATGATAAGTATGTATTTACAAAAAATAAAAAATAAAGTATCTATGTATTCTATCTCTAATCTACTTCCCATATTACAAGCTATGCTTAGTTTGGGACTAGATGGCGCTGTGTGAAATTAGTGTCCTGTAATATATATATTTTTTTAAACATGCTCTGACCAAGCTAGAGGTATTTTTGAAAAAAACCCTTATCTAGCGAGCATATGTGAAAAATATCATGTGGTTAAATTCAGGAGGTGTGATATATCAAAGAAAGTAGATTTCTTTATTTTCTGCCTACTGTGTAGTATAGACGAAAATCTATGTGCATGATTATGATTGTTTGTTAGTTATTATGTGTCCTAATAAAACCCATATTTTTTCCAGGCTTAGAAATGACACAAGATGATCTCAGCCTGATTCTAGTCTACCCTCCGTTCCGAGGATACCCCACCGATGAGTTCTATCTTGAAGCATTTAATGACATCTACCCATATGTGGATGCAGTATCTGTGATGACTTATGACTTCTCCAATATACAGAAACCAGGTGAGGTCTTAAGAAAAGTTTGAAATATAGTGGAATAGTACCTACTCAGGATAGCAGGAGAGCAATGCACAATACACCTGAGGATGAGAAATCAGTGCAGAACATTAAAAAAAATTATTAAACTGTGATGATTACAAATTTTATTTCCAACTTTTCAGGCATAGGTTTAAAAAAGAAGGTTGATAGGCCTACTCTAAATTAAAAACAAATCTGTTCATTATTCGAAGGTAGGTACTAGGTAAGCAAGTACATGCTAAGCAGGTAGGTTACTACTGCAGCCTAAATACCTAGGTATGACACTGAGGTAGGGGCTCAAAAAACAACATTTCGAATTTAAATTATATTTAGTACTTACTACTTCTTCATACGTCTACTAGGCGGCACATTAACTGACGCTGCAAAGCTTCATGTCGTGGGCCAATCCAATGCCCTGATTGTAAATATTGCCACGGGATGTCCTTATCCTTCATCTCACCTGATTTTCAATTTACGGTAAGGCGAAGATGGAAGCGCACTTCGCCCGGAATCCTCAACAAACTGAGGAACTGGCTACCTACCTCTAAATGCCGGAACACAATAATTTAAGAAATGTTGTTATTGTGACAGAATTAGGTAAGAAGGTGGTAGCTAGCCAGGCGGACTTAAACGAAATCCTACCACCAACCAAACCAGGCACAATATTGTACTCCTCTGGGAATTAATCCCCGACCTCTAGATCTGACACCAGTGGGCGAACCACTAGACCGCGGAGTAATTTTACAGGATATTAATTTCACGCAGCGCCATTTAGCCCTGAACTAAGCATAGCTTGTAATATGGGTATAATACTTTTTTTTTTGCAAATACATGCAATGTACAATATGATACAATGCGTGTTGTACACAGAACAAACAAACATACATATTTATCACACAATAATAAATAAAAATATATTATAGCCTAAATGTTTTAATATGTATGAAAAAAAATCTATGTCTCTCTGCCTGTACAAACCAAACTCCAATATTATGAACTATTGTGCTATGCTGGCCAGTGGTCGAAACTTAAACCTAAAAAAACATAATTATATAGCGGGATGACCGCTATATAATTGTAATTTCTGAAACTGTAGCTCATAAGCTTTAACTAGTGCAGTATTATAAATTCGAAGTTTTCCTTTCGCATATTTACAAATAAATTTCAATGCAGTTTTAACCGATAATATAATGATATCCGGATTCGCCAGACAATAATTTTTCTAAGTAAACTATAAATACATATTCATTTTTATATTCCAGGTCCCAACGCTCCCCTTCACTGGATGCGCCTTTGCGTAGAAAAACTTATAGACAACGATGAAAACTCCTCTCTAAAGAGGTCTAAAATCCTCCTTGGTCTGAATTTCTACGGCAACTCGTACACTGCCAACGGTGGCGGGCCTATCGTCGGCATGGAGTACATAGAACTGCTCAAACATGCCAAAAGCAACCAGGCTCTGTCGTATAACAATAATACGGCGGAAAACTATGTGGAAATCAGGTGAGCATATGGAGTACTAGTGAAACGCCCTGACTTAGTTCCCAACATCCCGTGGAAATGAATAAAAAAATCCATTCTTAGTACACAGTCCGGCATAGTTTGTTGAACGAGCCCACAACATTGAGCTGTAAATAATTGTATGACTTTTGTAAATTGTAGTGTATTTGCATAAACCAATGTAGAAGTGTAGAGTAGAACAGTGTGGGTGAATTATATTTAAGTAAATAAAGCCAGAACAAATAATTGGCTCTAGTGGTTTGCCCACAGGTGTCAGATCAAGAAGTATCGGGTTCGATCCCCAGGGGAGTATAATATAGTGCTTGGTTTCGTTGGTGGTAGGACTTTGTTTAAGTCCGCCTGGCTAACTACCACCATCTTACCTAAGTCTGTCGCTATAAAAAAATGCAAGTCTTCTCCCCAAAATGAATTATGGTAATGTCTTTGAATATGCATAACACCAAATAATTCACAATACGGCCATTGCATAAGAATACATTTTAAAGTTGAGAAGCAATTCTATTGTCTTTACGGCGTCAAGTGAAAGGGAGAGCCTCTTACCTTACATGATTATTTAATGTTGTGATGAGAACAATCATCACAAACAAGTTCCCGTGTAGACGGCTTTATATTGGAAGGTACCAAAGAGAAAGCAAACCACAAAAATTTCAATATTTTTGAATAATAAAAAAAAAATAACATAAAAAAACAGTAAAAAGGTAATCCGCAAATCCGTAAAAAAAAATTGCATTTGCAATTGCGACATTTCAAAATGATCCTTAAAATCTTAATGAATAAAAATATTTGACTTTGACTTTGACTCCCCATATTTTTAACCGGTGCCGCCACTGTTTTGTTGCCTAAGTCTGTCGTCATGACAACAATTCTAAATTGTAGTGTTCCGGCATTTAGAGGTAAGATAGCCCGACAAGGGTGCTTCCACATTATAATAACTTGAATTCAGGTGAGATGAGAAGGCCAAGCGCTTCCTCACGTATAACAATAAAACAACTTTTTTTTGGTTAACGTTGAGGAATCGCATTAAATATAAAAACTTCTAGCGATCAAAATATTGTCACGTTGCGGTATGGTCTTTAGGTCTTTAGCCTGTAGCGAAACGAGCGGCGATTTTCTATTATCGAATTTTCACGCTGAACCTGTCTCTGAGTGACATCTTGCATGAAGTCGTCACTTGTGCTTCGTGCAACTACCTACAATTGGGAAATTGCTACATGACGAGAACTGACTTAAAATCCACTTGTACATTATTAAAAGCCAGTAGTATGTATCGGTAGTGCTTAAAAACCCCCACAGTGAATTATGAACAAAAATCATACGGCATTTTTGTTGTTTTGCAGAACATCTCACGGTGCCAAGAAGATATTCTTCCCCACATTGTATTCGATCCAGAAGCGGCTAGACATAGCGCGCGAGTATGGCACGGGCGTCGCCATATGGGAGCTGGGGCAGGGTTTAGATTATTTCTATGATCTGTTTTAATTATTGTGATATTAGTTTTAAGTTACTATTATTAAATTATTATGATTTTTTGTAAGTGGATCTCGTTGTTTCAATTTAAACGAACAACAAGTTCCAAAGCCTTTGCGTGTTTTATATAAAAGTGTTCGTATTTCCTGTCTTGCGTATATTTTGAGGGTCGCGCCTAATATAAGTTAATCGTAGATTCCAGATGTCTTTTCAAGGGCGCCAATATAAGGTAAGAGTAGCATTACGAATGAAATAACAATTTAATATAGTACCATCCATTTTATAATCAAACTAAAAATCTAGTAAATACAGTCTTCTACTAAAATGTTGGAGTTTTAGACCCACCTCGGTCTTATCACCTAATACCCTGTTCACATTGGTTTGAATTCGTCTAACTGGAAGCGATTTTGGGCTTGCCTTTGAAGTCCATCATGGACTGTGGTCCTTTCATCACTCGGTTCATCAAGTCCCAACACATCTTGGCTGGTAGAAGGCTGAAACAAAAAATCATGTTATTTATATTATACTGGTCATAGCATAGTCATTAAAAGTACCCTGAATGGTCAAAGAAAATATCCAAAATAAAACCTGCGACGCGGTTAGCTTTTCACGTACCTACTTATTGACCGAAAACTTCGAAGCTATGTTTTTAAAAATGTCTTGTGTGCAGTGTTCCGTTTGGAGTGGGAAGGATCTGAAACGGGTGATCAAAATGGAAAAACCTCGCAATATGATCTAGAGATCGTGGATGCGGGTCCTACTGTGATACTAATGTATTAATATCATGGTACGAAAACCGATTTGTTCTAAACCACCGGGTTAATATTAGCACAGGACTGGCTATGGCCTCCATTGATATTTGGATCCACTTAGTAGATAGTGTAGTACTAGACTAGCTGCGCTCCACGGTGTGGTGATCAAGTTTGTACACGTAAAAAATATTTAAGCTGAAACTTGGATTAAATTACATATATTTTTTTGTAAACTAAAAATCTTGTCATTCGCAATTAACACACAAAAAAAATATATATGCATGATGAAAAAACCTGATAAATGTGGTGGTGTGTTGTCGCGATCAAGTCACTTTCATAAACCATTTGCGGCCCTGGGACGCTACTAATCGGTAAAAATCGTTTCTAGTTCTCATGAAGCTAATTTAAAGCCATCAATGGAGATCGGCTTCGCCGTCGGCGGTAGCGTCCCTGAACAGAGCCAAAAATGTAATTCAAATGTATTTAGCGCCAGCTGTTTTAGTGCGCAGGAGTACCTGAGTTTAGTAATAAAGGTATTTATATCCCACATCAGCAATGTTTCCCAGAATATGAAGTACGTACCTAGCCTATATATACACTACAATTAGTTATACCACAGGAAAACATAAAACGTTCGCTGTTCTCTTTTCTTTCTACTTCCCTTTCTCCGTTTTAGCATGAAAAGTTACAAACATATTTTAATTATTTGGTTAACTTATGGGAATACTCCACTTTAACGTTAAAAGTAGCCTATGGCTCCAGGGTATAAGCTATCTTTGTGTAAAGTTTCAGCTGAATCCGTTCTGTAGTTTTTACGTAAAAGAGCAACAAATAACCGATCAGTTTTGTACAGCGATATATATGTAGACATCTTATTTCCGTCCTACGGGAACTGATTCATGGGATAAAAATTAGCCCGTGTGTTTTTCACAGTTCTCACACAGAGCATCATAAGTGCAAAATTTCATGCAAATCCGTTCAGCCGTTTCAGCGCGAAGGAGCGCTAAACATACAGACACACAAACTTTCGCCTTTATAATATTAGTGACATTATTTTAATTCGAGAAACGGGTATTTATCGCGTATTTTACCTATATTTATCCCGACGTTTCTCGAATTAAAATAATGTGTTCTAATCGCGAAAGTTTAATAAAGACTAATATTAGTAACGTATTGCAAATGCTGCTAACGATATACCGACCACTTGAGCGGCAGCAGGTAGCGCACTGAGCCAGGCATGATGCAGTTGACCTCATTTTTCCGGATGGAGTCGATCATGGTCTCCGCCACGTACGCCGGCTCCAACATTGGCATGAGCCGTGGAGTAACTCCGTCGAACATTCCCGTGTTGATGTAGTAGGGGCAGACTAGCGTCGCGTGAATCGTGTTGTGGCCGTGAGTCTGTAATATTAAAATGCTCTTTTAGTATACTTCTAATTAACAAAATACGCTGTACCTCAGCTGAGTTTCAGTCTCGCTCGAGCAGCTTAGTAACGTCTGTATGAATCAAATTACCTACTGCAACGCATCTTCTTAAAACTCAATTTTTACCAACAACTTGTCGCTTCCTAACGAATATACCTTGTCGATGCGGCATCTAGAGGTAGTGTGCGCCTACTGTTTGTACATTTTTACTACTGAACGGGATCGTAGACTATGCTACAAAATAGTTTTGAAAATAGCGCGGTGACATCTTTTCTACGAAAGATTTGGTACGGGATCGTAGACCATGCTACAAAATAGTTTTGAAAAAAGCGCGGTGACATCTTTTCTACTAAAGATTTGGTACGGGATCGTAGACCTTGCTACGAACTAGCTCGTAGAAGAAGCGCGTTGACATATTTTCTACTAAAGGTTATGTACGGGATCGTAGACCTTGATACGAACTAGCTCGTAGAGGGATCGCGTTGACATCTTTTCTACTAAAGGTTATGTACGGAATCGTAGATCTTGGTACGATACGAACTAGCTCGTAGAGGGTGCGCGTTAACAAGTTTTCTACTAAAGGTTAGGTACGGGATCGCAGAATACACTCGCAGTTGGCTCATGGGGGATTGCGCTATCTAAAAAATTTGCTTAACATGTTTTCTTTTTAAATTCTTAAATTCTTAGAACTAACCCTGAGCTCAGTGAAGAGACTTTCATGGAAGCCGACGGTCGCGAACTTGGTGGCACTGTAGTCTGTACATCTGTAGGTGCCGAGCAAACCGGCCACTGAGCCAACCGTCACGATGTGCCCCTTGCCGGTTTCAATCATGTCGGGTAAAAAGGCTTTCACAGTCTGGAACCAAAGAAGAGCACGTTAGAACATTTTAGTTTGTGGTTCCAACGATTGGATTAGCGAAGTCACTCGGTACCGATTTTTACACAGCTCAGTGACGCAGTTATTTAAAGAGCAGCTGTGATATATTTATTAACAAAGAACAAACATTTAGGTTCATCACATAAATGTTTGTACTTGGTGGAAACCGAACCCATGCGCTGAAAGCAGAGCTCTAACAGTCAGTAATCAAGAGTGAACTCACGTAGGTAGTTTATCATTTTTCATAAACAGCATCAAAAAGTTCACCGTAGGATTATGGGTATCCCCAAAGCATTGAATGCGGGGATTTGCTACCACGCTTGGCAGGGATAGTAATCGCAATATGAGTGTTATATCAGTGTATAGTACCTCCATGGTAGGTATAGGTTATAGAGTTTTTACTTGAAAATCCCTTCCATATGTACCTAATTGACCAATCTATACGTATCTGAATTCATGAGCTACATTGTTCGTAACAAATTGTAAGTTTTTTTTTATTTTATTTGCGCTTAATAAGTACCCACTAACCTACATTATATGTGAAGGTCAAAGCTAGGTTAGGTATTTATTATTATTTTAGTAAGGCGAACAGCCACTGGGGCTGGTGTGCCTATTTCACAGTTTTGGTTTTTGATCGACACTACGCTTGGCATTTCCTTGTAGGTTAGTTTATTGGTTTTCGCACCACCTGCTCGACAATGCCAAATTACATATTACTTAAGTACGTAAAGCAAGTCATAAAGCCCTTGGCTTTAGCCGGGGTGTAATGTTGGACTGAATCTTATTATAACCCGCTGGGTTTTAATATTTTTACTTTTCATAGTTCTTATCTTAATGCAATGGCCTTCTCTAATCAAGTCTAATTTCGTAATAATAGATCAACAGACAGACTAATACTCGAAGGCCGGGGCCGGCGCCGCGTCGAATTAAGTATTTGAAAATCGAACTTTTTCTAAAATTGAGCTGGCCACGGCAAGTTGATTGGAACACATTTGAAATTAAACAAAAGCCGCGAGTATTGTAAGACGCTGCAATAATATACGTAATAACTGCAAAGATCTTATAAAAATATATCAAACTAGAAGAAAAGTTCTGTTCAAATGTCGAGTGATGAAAGTGATTCAACTCCGGAGTCCATTAAATTGGATGCCATAGGCATTGTTCATAATCTACTTCCAGAGAAGTCAAAGGAAAAATACCTGAAAGCCTACAACAATTTCGACAAATGGAAAACTGCAAAAGGTGCAAAGTCTGTGTCTAAATCAGTGCTTCTGGTCTATTTCAAAGAAGTCAAGCAGCCTGTGGTGCATCTATTCTATGCTCAGGACGACAATAAGCATTAAACACGACATCTAGATTAATACATATACCAAGTTATTGGCATTTTTAAAAAGGAAATCGGATGGTCATCGAGCAAAGAAGTCAAAAGTATTTACAACTCAAAATATGGAAACTTTTTTAAATGAAGCTTTTTCCACAGCTTTCTTACCATAAACCACCTACTTATTGATTGAATTTCTAGTACCTACAATTGCGTCAATTACTATGTATCACACTAATAAGTATTATAAATGCGAAAGTTTGTGTATGAGTGTGTATGTTTGTTACCTCTTCCCGCTAAAACGGCTGGATGGATTTGGATGAAATTTAGAATGGAGATAGCCCTGGCTACTTTTTATTCCGGACAACTGAAAAGTTCCCGATGGAATATCTATAACCGAATTCCACGCGAACGAAGTCGCGGACAGCAGCTAGTAATAAATAAAAGTCTTATTTTATGCCAAAAATAAAAAAAAAAAACATTTTAAGACTCTACCCAATTATTTTGCCGCAAGATTTTTTATTAATTTACTTATGTACTCACATTCCTATTTTTAAGATGGCCTTGATTTTTGGAGTGAATGGCGCTTGTCGGGTAAATGAACTTGTAAACATGAAAGTCAATGATATCGTAAAGCATTCAGAGTTATTGCTGGTAAACTTGCCTTGCCTTGCCAAAACAAATAGAGAACGGTCATAGTTCCTGAAGAGTATGCAAGAATTGTCGAAAAGTACCAAGCTCTACGCCCCTCTAACATTAACACCAACAGATTTTTTGTCGGTTACAGCAATGGCAAATGTACCAGACAAGTTATAGCGCCATGCCGAAAGAAATTGCAAAATACTTGATATTGCAAAATCCCGAGCTCTACACGGGCCATTCTTTTCGTAGAACATCGGCAAGTCTGCTGGCAGATTCAGGTGCAGACATGGCCCAGATAAAACGACACGGTGGCTGGAAATCCGATGCAGTAGCGGAGGGCTACATAGAAAATACAATACAGAACAAGAATAGAATAAGCTGTCGTATTGGTGATAACATAAATCTAAAAACTTCGTCTACTAATGATGATCCTTGGACACCTTTGCCACCACAGCCATCCACCTCATAACACATCACATCAAGCCCACTGCCTCAAGCACCACCTTCCCCAACCTTTACAGTACAAAACGATCTTCAGACGCAAGTTTCTGAAGCTGTGAACAATACTCAAATAAACTCTACCTCAACTTCGATAAACGTACCAAATAAAAATGTAAGTTTGTCTTTCCACAACTGGACTAATGTCTCAAACATCAATTTTCACTTTTAATTTTAATTGACTATAATATAATGCTATTTTTAGTAGCCTTGCTTTTTTATTGTCTCGCAAAAGGTGAGAAAAGTAGAGTACACTCACTCCTCGGTATAAAGCTGTTTATATCTTGGGCGCGCTTGAACCCCTCACTGCGCTCAGGACTCGTCTTAATTCTCTCCTTCGCTTGGGAAATAACTCACAACACCCTCGCTGCGCTCGGGAGTTAAATCTGGAGTCCTTCGTTACGTTCAGAATTCAATATCGCGCCCGTGACATAAAACAGAGATTTATCCCCTCGATGTATAATCTACTGTTGTCTCCTATTGTCCATTGTGTGTTTGTAGCTGTTTATGGAGGAGGCAGCAACAACTTCGGGTATAGACGGTCCCAATTTCGTATTACTCGATATCAGAGAAAATAATATGCAGTATTCTTGTTCTTCTAAATGTTCCAGGTTTAATCTCTTGTTATGACCACGGGCTGATCAACGAGTCTCTTTCAGCTAATATGGAGTCTTTCAATAATATGGAATGGATTTGTTATATATGCATCAACGTAAAAACGCTAGATACTAATAATCAATTCTGCGTTAGAGCATAAACTTACCCAATAATGTGAGAGGATGTTGACTTTGTAAGTGGTTTCTATTGCTACATCGCTCAAGTTCAGCAGCGTCTCTCCGAATACTGTTCCAGCATTATTGATGAGCACATCTACTTTGCCAACCTGAATAGAAAAACGATTTACTATGAGCGTTGATATTTTTGACCGCGCAGAGCTGACCCCAACCTAGTCACATCTTGTTACACTTATTTAATACCTATGTTATAAATTCATTTAATATCTTAAGTGACTGAGTTACCTGTCTGTATTTTTTTGCAAAATTGTGTTTTCAAGACTCAGGAAGTAACAATACATAGCAACTCGATCGATATGTACCTACCTTTTACGCTTTAACATACGTTTTACAACTACAGCTCATTAAAATTCAAATCTCCAAGGAGTATTTACAATCTCATCATCGACTCATCACTGGTCATCAACGTTTTACATAGTTGCGAAATTAAGACATTTCTAGTGTGTTTACCTACATCATACATGCGTCACGCCAAAAACTTCTCTTTTACCACGCTAATCTCTGTAAGTACCGAACCGATATAAATGAAATTTTCAGTGGTAGATTATATTTGGGCTAACATCTTGTGTTTTATTTATCAAAACCCCATAAGCAGAACATACAGCAAAACAAAATGCAAGAGGTACAAATTATAAAATCAATACAACTTCAAATTCAAATTCAAATTCAAATTATTTATTGCGATAAATGGGTAGGTACATTATGTAGGTCTTAAAATAATAATAATATTGTGTCACCATTTTCAGCGTTACAAGCATGCAATAACTCAAAAATAAAATTGTAATCTAAAAACAATGTAAATTCATCAATAATAATACCTGATTTACAGCATATATTACAATGTCAGGGTTATATATATATATCGTTATTTATGTCCCTATTACAATTAATTACAATGTCAAATAATTTTATACTTCATCAATTTCATATAGAGTCATGTTACATTAATTATAAATTATCATTCAAATAGTCACTAACACTATAATACACCTTTTCCGTTAGCAGTTTTTTTACCCTAAATTTAAACATGTTGTCAGAAGCTATTTCCAGTATAGACTTAGGCAAGTGACTATAAATCTTTGGTGCCATAACGAATACGCTGCTGCCAAATAGGCTCGTTTTGTGGGTAGGACAAGTAAGTTTGTGTTGGTGGCGTTTACGTTTAAAATGTGCATACAAATGTAGGTTGCTCCTTACAAACTGAATAATCTCAAATATACTTTCATATGTATTATTTTTTCCATAAAACCGATCGTTAAAACCTGCCTAGTAAATAAAAACACAACACATAATTGAAAACTATTCCCAAATCGGTGAAGCCGTTCTGGAAATAAGCGAATTTCAGGATTCATTTTACGCAGAGCTTTAGTGAGTTTCACAAACTTAATGGCTCTGACAACAATGTATAACGCCCTTTTGATCATCATTGTCACCCCTTATAATGATTGATCTGTGCGTGATCATGATCACAGCATACTGCAAAACGAGGTCTGTAATGAGGCTCCTAATGCAGACAGGATGAACAAGAACAGTCTTGATATACCTACATCTCTCGGATGGACTAGCCGGAACCCACCCGTCACGCAAAAAGGGCCCAAAAAAGGCCTAATTTCGGAAAACGTCCACGATACATGTAACAAGTATACTTACATCTCTCTTCACTCTCGCAGCAGTATCATAAACGGCTTTCCTGTCCGATAGATCGACGACGTAGCTCACAATTTCATAACCTTCTTCGGTTACATCTGTATACGTTTTTTTTAATGCTGAAATAATCAGAAGCAATTAATACTGGATCTGTCGGGAACATCAAAAAGTACGCCTGAATAATACTTATCTGATTTTATTATAACAATACTGGAGCTACACGCAATACCTACCACTAAAAATTTGTTAGGAAATATGAAGCTCAATAATTCAAAATACAGATTACCTACTCCATTAGATACTTTCAAATCAATGTGTAAGGAAAAAGTTCGTTGCAAACATCTAACAAATAGGAAGTTGAAAAACCTAAACTCAAATAATACAGGCCCCCTGCGGGTGTCGTAAGATTCAAACTCAAAAATTTCATTTTTGGCGGTGGGCAAAGCATACACCAGTATCAAAATATACCAGTAGTGCAATCGCACTACTGGTATATTTTGATTTGGTAATCACCTGCAAATCGTAGTGACCCCCCAATTTTGGAACAGGCTCTATCCAGCATTGGACATTAATGGGCTGTTTAAGAAGAAGATGGTTGGGTTATTGCTTTTATAAAAGGTACTGATGACTGTTTAGTGATGTGATAGTGTGAGTGATAAATGCTTTTATGCTTTGCATTTGTGTGTACTTATGTGTGTGAGGTTGAAACCCTTTTGTGTAAATAAATAAGCAATTGTTCAATGACCCGCCGTTTTCATCTTGCTACATCACAGTACGCAATTTGTCACGTTAACAAGCATGCAAAGTTACAACAAATGTCTTTTCTAAACAGTCACCATATAGGTATACCCACTTCATATTCCCAGCTACTGGCTCATAATTACAAAGGTATTAGATCAGCACTCAAGGTTTTAAATCTAAAATTGGAACAGCTCAAGTTTTAAACTTTGCTCTCACAATTACCATTCTGAGACCGCAAGGCTACCAACTTGGAGCTACCTAGTATCTACCTCTACAGGCCATTATAAGTTGACCAGTGTGTCTACCACAGGTTTAGACTACTGTGTCCTACGTCACGCATCAAAAACTGTTCACTTTACTGACTTTATATATGCCTAATTGAGTACTTACCTACCTCTTCTTTAAGCAAGGGGTTAATTAGTGGCGTAAGTTTTCATACATTTTCTCTACTGTACTGGCCTCGCTAGCGACTATATAAATAAATAAATAAATAATAGATGTACCAACCAGTGCAACTTACCGTCCTTGTTGATATCCCAAACAACAACTTTAGCTCCTAATCTCGCCAGTTTGACAGCTAACTGCCGGCCTACTCCCCCGCCCCCGCCGGTCACTAAAACCACATCCCCATTCAGACTTTTCATAGGCCTTATTGCGTTGGGCATTAAGGTCCAGAACAGCGACTCAAGGATGTAATAGCAGGATAGAACGAGAAATAGGACGGTGTCCTTGGCGATGTTGAAGACGGTTGACATTTGAGAGGTAGATTTGATTTTCGTTCCCTCTAACATGGTTGAAATCTGAAATAAAATCATAACTCTTTATATGCGTACCGGGTTGTGTTACAGTTTACTTGACGAGTGTTTCCAGAGCCATAACTACCAATAACCATAGCCACAGAAGTCAAAGAAGACTGAAACCGAATAGCTACTTAGTTATTTTCTATCGTCGAATTTGCTGAACCCAAAAATATTAACAATGACTAGTCAAAAATCAGAAATCAGAAACAATTATTAACCTCAAATGTTACAGGACAACTAAATATTTTAAGTATAATATGATAAAGTATTATTAAAATAAAATAAATTCAAATTAAAGGTTTATCTTAATCAAGCCAATTACTTTTCTACAATATTGAAGATTTCGTGAACTCCATTGACATAATATAAATTCGCTTGATTTGCTTTCAAAGAAATGCTTTATGGTCATCTTAAACTCTCATCTTTTACGACTATTTTGTTCATTTTTATCTTTGATCATAGGTAACAACTAACTAGTAGGGGATTGTAAGTTCTATAGAGTTGTAACAAATTTCGAAACAAATCTAAAAACATCACAGTGCAGTGCAAATCATTGAAACAAACTAATAGGGGTAGTAAATATTACACAACATTAATTTCACACAGCGCCATCTAGCCCCAAACAAAGTAAAACTTGTAGTAATTTAGCAACTAGATTACGGATATAACACTCACATACTTTTTTTTGTGAAAACAATTATCAGCATACAAACCAAACACAGAACAAACATTTATATTCATCACACAAATGTTTGTTATGGGAGGGAAATGTGGGAATTGAACCCACAACTTATAGCGCAGCTCACTACCACTGAACTGTGAGGCTTGTCGATATAGGGAAGATATTCAAAAGAATAAGCTAGTATTCTTGTTTATGTTGTCTCACTTACTCACAACAAATATTTCCGTTTCAGGCGATCTACCTAATCTATTCTAATACCAACTAATCTTATAAAACCCATGATTATTTCTATCAATTATTCCTACTCAATAGAATACTTAAGTATAGAATTGCGTGTCTTGGTTAAAATTTATTATTCTAAAGACAATTAGTACCTAATGAATCCCGTTAACTAATGACTTGCTAGGTATCCATACCTTGTTAAGCTAGACAATAAATTGTTCAACCGTTGGCACGGCGCTGCCAATATCATTGGAATAAAAAGAATATAAACGTGGATAGAAAAACATGTCGAGTTTATTTTTATTATAATAACCGAAGCAGAGTGCCGTGCTGGCTAGCGCAAACAGCAGACGCGTGACATTGTATTCTTACAAATAATAAAACTACAGCCAATCCGTTTTGAACATTATTCTTATACGTATACAGTGCAATTTCAACTGACGACGCGTTATACGCCCGGACTAAAAAGTGAAAGGACGGATCGCCGTCGCTCGGACACCTAAGTCACATCTACAGCCTATGTGTTACCGAGCGCAGCGATAAGCGGAGCGTTTGGATCGGTTTTTTTTGTACGTATATAATAATTACTATACTACCCGCTGTCGAAGATGAGTGACGTTTCGCAACCATCAAAATCCAGTAAGGGATCTACTCGAAAGGATATGACCTCAACTAGTGGAAGCAGTAGCTCCTATCCTGATCTCTCAAAAATTGGTAATACTGAAATGGAATCACTAAAAATGGGTTTACGAAAAAGAAAACAGCCGGATAATGACTATTCTTTGCAATTTTCCGAGTTCAAAAATGAAATTTTAGCTATTCTGAGTGAATCCAACAAACAGCAACTCGATAATACAAATAAAATAGTCGATAACATATCGTCAATAAAAGACCAGCTTTTTGACATAAAAGTCACTACAGCAAATCTTCTCACGGAAAACAATACCATTAAGTCCCAAATAGGGATCCTTACTGATATGGTTAAGCTAAACGATGAAAAGATAGAATCTTTGCAAAATGACGTTCAAAGAATTAAGTCGATGCAAAATTCTTCGGCAGGGCCTTCTACATCAACTGGACTACCCACAACGACCACCTATGATGATCTCATTGTAGAACTACAGGAACGCACTGAAAGAAGTAAAAACATAATTATGTACGGGATACCTGAGCAGCGAGTCAATAATAATGAAGATAGGCTTAAAAATGATGCACACAAAGCAGAAATGATTATAAATACATTAGTTTCGGACTGCTTGAAAGTTGAAAAAACTCAAAGACTTGGCCAATACGATGAAGAGAAAACTCGACCCCTAAGAGTTTGCTTACCGGACAACAAAACTGCAATAGCCGTACTAAAAAACAAGAACAAGTTAAACAAGAATGGTGTGCGAATTGTGGCGGATCAGACACCAAGACAACAAAAAATGATGGAAGCTCTAAGAAAAGAATTAACCCTTAGACAAGAAAAAGGTGAGGAAAACCTTACCATAAAATACATTAAAGGAGTTGCTAAAATAGTCTCACAACAGCCAAAAAACTAGAACACGAAAAATTTACGTATTTTACTCGGAATGGACATTCTATAAAGTACGATATCACAAATAACTATACCGATGTAAAAACTACTCCAAACTCGACAAATTTTCTTTACCTGAATGCCCGCAGTATAGTCACGCCGGGGAAAATGGACGAACTCAGATCTATAGTAAAAACCTTTCGAACCACCATTCACGTCATTGTGCTATCAGAGACATGGATCCAAAATGAACATCAATTGCAAAGACTAGACCTGCCAAACTACACACACTACAGCAACTATAGAACAGACAAAAAAGGAGGGGGAGTCTCAATCTTTATGCACAACGATCAGAAACATGAATTCCTAGATGAACTTTGTGAGGACGATAATCATTTTTTATGGATACACCTAGATAGACTTTCGTTAGATATCGGAGCCATCTACAAGCCACCTGACACAAACGTTACCAATTTTATCACAAGTTTCTCTACACAACTAGAAAAAAGAAAGAGAGCAATTGTATTTGGTGACATGAACATAGATCTACTTAGCAGAGAAAAACAAACGAAAAATTATAAAATTATGATAAAGGAAAATGGCTACACACTACTCAACAAGCTAAATAAAAACCATTGTACGCGAGAAACTATAACATCCAGGAAAATAATCGATCATATATCCACTAACCTAACTGTAAACACCTTCAACATAACGATAATTGAAAGTTCTCTATCAGATCATAAGCATTTATACTTAGAGGTTGTAAGAATAAAGCCAGAAAAACCTAAGAAAGTACATTATGAAACAATAAATTACGATGCTCTTTTCAAAACCATACAAAACGAACTTCTACATACGAAACATCCTACGCAATACAAATCTTTAGAAACTCTACTTCTGAAATCAATTGCTAAAAATAAAAAGACAAAGACCAAACTTTTAAATCCTCCAAAATCAGACTGGATCAACAAGTTGATCATTGATGAAATAAATAAAAGAAATATTTTATACCATACTTCAAAACAAAACCCAACTGACGAAGCCCTACACAATAAATTCCTAAAACAAAGAAATACAGTACACAACCTTATCCAATCAACTAAAAACCACTACTACTTTAAATCGTTTAAAAAATGTGACAAAAATCCTTTCAAAATGTGGGAACTTATAAACAGTTTATACCAAAATAAAATAAAAGCAAACTATATCCCAACAAAATTACAAACACTTGCAGGCGAAATCACAAATACCAAAGACATAGCTGAATACTTCAACACATACTTTTCTAACATAGGGTCACAGCTTGCAGACCAAATTCCTAAGCAACGTCATAATAACCATAACTCTTCTGGTATAACTCTATCCGATCAGAAACTGTCTGTTATAAAACCAGCCACAGTCAATGAAGTTGACAAAATAATATGCAAACTGGCCACCAACACAAGCTCCGAAGTAGACGGAATCAGTACTAAAGCCATCAAATGTGTCAAAGATCTAATTATCGAAAGCCTTACAACTTGTATCAATAAATCTCTTCGTGATGGACGATTTCCTGATTCCTTGAAACTAGCCCGAGTTAGTCCTATACACAAAACGGGGAGCAAAATGGATCCAGGTAACTATCGGCCTATATCAGTTCTACCAATCTTATCAAAGGTTTATGAAAAAATACTACACAGTCGCCTCAGCGAGTTTCTTGACAGTACAAATTTTCTTTTCAAAAAACAATACGGGTTTCGCCCCAAGTCAAACACACTTGCAGCTACAACTGACTTAGTAACGATGATTAAAGTCAACATTGATAGGAAAAAAATAACACTAGGCATCTTTATAGATCTCAAAAAAGCCTTTGACACTGTGAGCCATGAAATTCTGATACTTAAACTTAAACATACAGGCGTAGACGGAGTAGCTCTGGAAATGCTTAAATCGTACCTGTCAAACAGGAAACAAATTGTAAAAATTAACGGGCAGGAGAGCAGTTCTCATCAAATAACCTACGGAGTTCCGCAAGGATCGATACTCGGACCATTGTTGTTCTTAATCTACATTAACAGTATTCATGAAATTGGCCTGAAAGGAGATTTAACTTTATACGCCGACGACACTAGCCTATTTTACTCTGGTGACTCCATCGTTTCTCTAATAGACGCAGCACAAACCGATCTAAATCAATTGAACATCTGGTTGCAGTCAAATCTTCTCACACTTAATATATCCAAAACCAACTATATCATTTTTGCCGCAAAAAACAAGATTATTGACAAATATAATCCCCTAACCATCAACGGAATAATGATAAATAATGTAAAAAAAGAAAAATATTTAGGACTCACCCTTGATAGTCAGCTCACATGGGCACCACACATACAAACCGTCTGTGCTAAAATATCACCTCTCACAGGTGCAATACGTAGCTTCGTCGGATGTCTTCCAAAACCAGTAAAATACACCATATACAATTCCTTGGTCAAATCCCACATTGACTACCTAATTGAAGTCTGGGGCTCCGCTGCAAAAACCAACCTAAAAAAATTAAAAACCACACAAAACAAAGTAATAAAAACACTATTTGGCTACGATTATCTGGAACCAACTTTTAACATCTATATTCAAACAAAACTAATGAACCTAAATCAAATATACAAATACAACACATGCATGTTAATAAGAAAAATTTTAACAAACAAAATACACTCACAAATTACTTTTACAAAAAAATCTAACTATACTAAACGTATCTTACGAAGCGCAAATAATATCAAGTTAAGAACCCCCAGAACCAATTATGGAAAAAAGAATATCTTGTATGAAGGGGCACAGCTATACAATAAATTACCAAAAGATATTAAAGAAATCAGATCAATCAACCTATTTAAAAAAGCACTTAAAAATCACATTCAAAGGGATTTGTCAATATCACTACGCTAAACAGTCTGGTACCTAACTAGCTAGTTACCTAGTGCTATAGTTATAATTATGCTGTGTAGTTATGCTTGGTAGATGTCTGGCATACATGAATATTACTTATTTTTATTTCAAGTGTTTGCACTTGGAATCTTCGCACTATGTTATTGCCCTTAAAAAACACTTCGGCAGCGGGACTGCAATGCAATGCACAGTAACATGCTACAATACAAAATCTACCTTCATATACTAAATAAAAGGAGAAATAAACGGGATAATCTTCTATCTGCTTATGTAGAAGGAACAAACTTTTTATATTTATACTGAGGTAGGTACGCGAATAATCTACCTATACTCACTTCAATAATTAAATACCTAGGCTAGGTACCTACCTTGTTACCCTATTCTGGACAGCTTATTCTGTGTACCTACCTACTTGTACCTAGGTGGTATTGTTTTCAGTGCCTAATCCACCTACCTCCCTACGTATGTTCGCGAAGCTGACACATAAAAACATTTAAAACATTTAAATCTGCCTACTATTGTTAGGTATTGTTTAGTTGCACCTACTGTTTGGTCTAATATCAACCTACTTACTATGTAACTACTAATTAAACTAATAATCAGTCTGCCTACATACCCATCTACAAAACTAAAAATGTTTTTGTATAAAATTCTTGGGTAGTACCCAGAGAACCTACATTACTATTTAACTGAGGTACCTACCTACCATCTATTTATATTCTAGTTATATTTTGTTTTTCATGAATGTATTTTCCTACCTACCTGTTATGGCACTCCCTTCCTTACTTATACTGTACTAAAATTAATACTTAATTTAATTTAGCCCTACCTAGTTTTATATTCTCTGTAAGTGATTTTTGTAATCTTATGAGAATAAATGTCTTAAACCGTAAGCAGTTGTTTTGAATTACGGTGCCACAGTCCATTACCTGCCTTCATCTCACCTGATTTGCCAGTTAAGATAAGGGGAGGTGGTAAGGTACTTCACCCGGAATCCTCAACAAACTGAGGAACTGACTATCTAACCTCTAAATGCCGAAACACAACTATATAGGAATTGTGGTTATGGCGACGTTATTAGGTAAGATGGTGGTAGCTAGCCAGGCGGACTTACACGAAGTCCTACCACCAACCAAATGCATAACTGGTTTTCAATGTAATTCTTTCATATGCATACACACAAAGTGTCGTGTTTCGCGACGCTTATTTGCGCATGCACCCGGTTCACTACTACAGTATCACGCTTAGCTTATGCTTGGCTACTGTGGTCTACGTCTTCCATCGTAGTTTTGCAATCATCTTGGTGCTTGAGTAATATACACCGACAAACATAATAGGTATGTTGTCAAGCAAGACTTACCTAGTGCCTAGTTTCACTAAGGATCTAGATGAGCAGTCAGCCAGCTAGGTTAGAGATAATTTGCATCATGCAATACAAAGTGTGTTTTATGGTATTCAACAATGGTGGATGGCCCCATCCCTTAACATATACGAAGATAATCATCAAGAATGTTGTGCGAATAAACATTCTTATTATTCTTCTCTTTTAATCAAGGAAATTGTTCTTGTGTCTTGCTCCGTAAACCAGAAAATGTGGAGCGTCACTGAATCAACATTGTCATGTGTTATCAACGTTGCGAGCGCCTACCAACCCGCGTGCCAAGCGTAGAAATTTTGTCATCCCTCTCTGGTCTAGAAATGGCTCATGTGCAACAGACGGGTAATTAGTAGATATGGGTAATTAAGATTTTCTAAGATTATTGTAACCACATTAGTTTTTATCGGATTTCGCATAGACACTAGGGGGAGAATATTGCTTTGTCCGTTTTTATTAATGACTAGCTTTTGCCCGCGGCTTCTCTCGGCCCGCGTGGTACCCGGGGTATACCTACCTGGTACCGGGTAGCCCATGTTCTTCCCCGCCTCTGTGGTCTAGTGTTATGCTTTTGGTGTTACAATTACAATGCGTCAATAGGCTATGGTGAACACTTACCGTCGAGTGGGTCGTACGCTTGTTTGCTAACTTAGATATAGAAACTTTTTATTATTGTTGCGCTTTTTTTTTTACATTCGTAACTATTTTTATCTCATTGATTTTAATTAATTTGATGAATCTTTCACATTTGGACATTGCATTGTTACTTACTGTTACCTGTTTATTATTTGACTGTTTACACTTTCTCTTTACTTATTATTATAGGTACCTACTCAATGTTATTTTTAAGAATAAGCTTAAGATATTCTGACAAAGTACACATTATTTGTGAATGAAATAAATGAAATGAAACACAAAAAATATCCATGTCAAATAAAGGTCCGTTAGTCGTAAAAGTGAACACACAGATAAAACGAGTTACTTCCGAACTTTTTATTGGAAGGTTGAACTTATGTTATACGTATCTATCGAAAGAATATTCGTTTTTATTAAATATGCATTTTATTAACCAGAAAATATAGAACAATATTAAACTAATAGCAATACAATCGTGCCTTGGTAAGGTGCTAAAGAAAGTATCGATAGAAAGTGGCTTAGCATATTCCCATAGCCTGGGATTCCTTCTATTTTATTTATTACGAATTAAAAAGATAGAGACACATAATTTTTCAAATTAATTTTAAAATTTTGCAGTCATACGATTCTCACTTATACAAAAATAATTATGATATGATAGTTAATTTCAAAGTTACTGCAATTTGAAATTTTTACCTACCTACTTACTTACCAAAATTAAAGAGTTGCGTTATTTGTTTATTGATACGACCTTCTTATATCATAAAACATACCTCTTTAAAATCCTCTATAAAACCACTATTCACAGTATTATCGAAAGTCCGAAGGAACCTCAGTAGGCTACAGGCGCGTGCGCAGGTTGAATAACAACTGAGCATCGCTGGTCTTGGCTTTCTCTAGTAACGGAACACTTCTCGCGTCTACGAGAAATTGGAGCAAAGCGATGGAGGTTTACCAACTCATATATTTTGTATAAAATATCATTTGACTGACCGTAGGGCAACGCCCATAAGCACCATAAGCACAGATATCAATATACCTACTATTGTAAACATGTATCTTAATGAAGGATATGTTTTTGGGGGAATCAGATAAAAATCGTTCGAGAAAGTACCTACCTACTTATATCAATAGTTTTGTTAATGTTTTTTTTTAATTTACCCTAAATTGTGACACGTCTGAGCATCCACTGTTGGACATGGTGCAGGACATAAGATTATTTTGAACCAGAGGGGGTTTATCATAACTTCCATGCTTGATAGGCATGTTATAGGAGGAATGAAGGTTTGTGTGGTACTCTGGTTGATGCTGCCCATTACCTGGTGAGGTTCCTGCGTCAAAGTATGTCGTCGATTCAATCTTCGCAGTGTTCTCATAGGTCAGTTGGAAGTAGTTCTGCCATCTGCGATGTAGGTAGTGGGTTCGATCCCCACCCGTAACAAACGTTTTTATTATTGTATTGTGCTCGGTTTGGTTTGTGGAAGGATTTTGTTTAAATCCGCCTGGCTAGATACCATCATCTTACCTTATTCTGTCGCCATGGCAACAATCTTATAAATTGTTGTGTTCCGGCATTTAGAGGTAATACGTACCTATCCGTTTTTTAGTTATGGAACTGTTTGTTAGTGATTGAGCAATAAACTTGACTATCTATGCGTAGAAAGATGAAGCTATTTGTATGCGGTTCTCGTAAATATCTCATTACCAGAGGCCGCACGCGCCGTAGGTATAGCTAGGAGGCGATTGTTTATCGACCATTTTGTACCAGTCTAGAATATAAATTACGTATTTTATATAACAATAAATAAAATGATCAATAATTCACCAAATCTAGTACAGCTTCATCAAAGTTTACATTTACTGGAAGAGAGAGAGAGTTGAATTTGAATAGGAAACTAAAAAAAAGCTCGCACTGAGTCACTCTCAGAGCGATACTCTGATACTCCAGAGGTGAATCCTCGATAAATAAATAATTCGCTGGCCTAAATAAGAGCCAGCTCTGGGTCACGTGTTGCCTCAATCAAAAGCCCCGCTAGATTTTTGAAAACCCGGAGTGCACCGGCTCCCCACGTACCCAAGGTCGCGACCCCAAAAGGCTCAAATAGGTAAGCTCTGTCGAGACCACTATATTTGCGCCTTTAGTGATCCTCGGCCGAATCAACCGCTGCACCAGCCTAACCTAAGTGATGTTCCATCCTAATCCCTTTTTTAACAAAAAATCACATACGTAAACAGAAAGTTTCTAGGTAAGTAGGTACCTACTTAAATAAGAAATAAGTACCCTACTCAATTATATTATATATTTAAAAAGCCTTTACAGGTTTGATCGAGTTGCACAAAATTCCTTTACACGTATTTATTAGTATTTTACAAAGGGCCTATAAACATTAAAATAAACAAAATATATTAAATCGCATACAAATTGTGACGAATAATCAGGCTGAATAGATTTTTTAAGCCTTATCTGTGTGACGGGGAAAACAAATACAGGGAAAAGTATTTGGTGTTTTTGTGGCAGTCAATTCTTACAAGCAACTTTATACTTATATGCACACACAAAAAATATTTTAGGCACAAAGTATTATAAAATCTATATCTATAATCTATAATTCTTTGTACCTCGTATCTACCTACTAAAAGGTAGATGGAAGACTGCTCCTGAAATGTATTATTTTCCCGGTTATGTACCGGGTTCAATATAATCACATCGCAGCGCCATCTATTGTAAACAAATAAATTCAACTCCGCAACCAGTTAACGTTAAGTTGTAAATAAATACGTTTTGCTCTCCAAGGAATGAGTATGGTTGAGCCATGAACCTTTACTAGGTTCATGGGTTGAGCATTTCAGAGGCTTTAAAAGTTGGCTGGGCTACAACTAGGTAGCGCTAGCAGCATATTTATTATAAAGTAGTTATACCTATTAGGCATTACTTGGCAATAGTACTACCTCCCGACATTTTTTTGTTTGATGGCTACCTATCCATGTAAGTAAACCAATCATAAAAATACAAAACGGCTTTAAATTAAATTACTGATAGGAAGATGTCCTGGGCCGTCCGTTCTTCACGGCCTAAGAATAGGAGCCTCCAACTCTTAGCTTGCGGATGTTGTAAACGTCGACTAAAAATCTGATAAGGGCAGCAAGCAGCCTTCTATGTATTTATACCATACATTTACATAAAGCACAGGAATTCCTTGTTTAGGTGACAGTTCAATACCCTGGGTACTTTTGAACAAATAACCAGTAGTTCGCCCCGAGCTGAGATCTCGTGATATCTGGTTGAGTTAGGCTGCGCCATCGCTACATCGTTTTATCTCTGCTCGAGGCCGCCGCCATCGTCGTGGCCTGGTCGGAAGGCCTAGCCGGAGAGGATCTGCCCGATCCTGTGAGAGGCGGCGTGGTCGACACGCTCTTCCCTAGGGTCCAGGACAGTCCCTCTTCACTCCTCGTGTTACCATCGAGCCCGATTACCTGGGACGATTACCTGGGGGTGACCGTACAGGAGTTGGACCGAGCCGTGAAGCGCCTCATGGTTCGTAACACGGCGCCAGGCCCGGATGGGATTCCGGGGTCGGGCTTGGGTGCTGGCTCTATCCGCCGGGTTGGGGGACCGTCTGAGGCGGCTGTTTGACGGCTGTCTCCGTAATGGCGTGTTCCCCATGGAGTGGAAGGAGGCGAAATTGGTCCTCATGAAGAAGGATGGAAGGTCCGCGGATTCTCCCTCTGCGTATTTTCCCATTTGCTTGCTGGATGAGGCCGGCAAATTGTTTCAAAGAATAATTGTCGGTCGTCTGTGCGCGCATCTCGGGCGGGTAGGCCCCGACCTGTCGGATGACCAGTTTGGTTTCCGGCGGGCCCGTTTGACAGTGGACGCGATTCTTAGAGTCCATCTACTGTCGGACCAGGTTGGTGGTGTCCCGAGGCGGGAGGATGTTGGCGGTGTCTTTGGACATCGTCAACGCGTTCAACTCTTTGCCTTGGAGGACGATTAGGGTGGCTCTCGTTTTTCACGGGGTCCCCCCCTACCTGCAGCGCATTGTTGGAGCCTACCTATGCGACAGATGTGTCCAGTTTGCGGGCAGGGATGGTACATTGCACCAGAGGGAGGTATGCTGTGGGGTTCCGCAGGGGTCCGTTTTGGGCCCGCTCTTGTGGAACCTTGCGTACGACGCGGTCCTGCGTGTCGATCTCCCCGTCGGCCTACACGTCGTCTGCTATGCGGATGACACTTTAGTGTTAGCCGGCGGAGACAACTTCGAGGGGAGCTTGCTCGCCGAGCTTGGGGCTGCGGACTTCGCCTCACAAGACTGAGGCGCTGTGATTACACAAATTCCCGAGGGGAACGGAACCACCCAGCTTGTCGGTTCGTGTCTGACGTTCCTGTGAGACCGTATTGTTTCGGAAAGAGGCCGAGCGAGATCGGGAGAGGGCCAATCCCGCTCGGACGGGACGTGGAGGCGGCGGTGGGGCGCTGGCAACAAAACAACTAAAAAAAACACTAATTTTGAGAAATGCAGCCTCAGCATTTCATATGGTATTTTTAGTTTTCACACATTTTTAAGACTTCAACCTTATTCACCCATTTTGCAACGCTTAATGTAAAGAAAGGGTGGTTTCAGCAAATACAAAGACAAGTTAATTGTGAAGTCAACCCCCTTTAACAGTATATGCCACAAGACATACCAAGCGTTTTACCCTCTTAACGCGCCCCTTTGTTAGAAAAACCACCCCTTAAATAAAAAAAACTTAAATATTTATCTTATGAATGTGCAGCCGTATGTATACTCGTTCAAATGACACCCCACAAGCCAAAAACTTTCTTGTCTCACTTAACACCCCTATTTCTCAAAAACTACTCAAGTGTCAAAAAAAATCCTCATACCAATTGATGAGTAATTATATATATTCTGCATATTCCAATATTATATCATAATAATCATTCCATAGTCCCATAGCCATTCATTAGATATGGGCGAAAAATTGTATTTCTTTTCATCCCAACATCTCAAAAATTACCTCATTTATCAAAAATCCCCCACGACAATACATTTTTATTTACATTATTTCTTTACAGTTTAAATTTCATAAAAATCGGATAACCCGTTCAAGAGTTATGCCATCAACAACATTGCCACATACATACATACAGTGTCAGATTTCCTAACTAAACTCGGAGATCTCGTTCGCTTCGCTCGCTCGATCAAATATCTATCCATCATATAAATCACCTACCAAGCGTGACATGGCAAAACTTTCCAGTTTTTGAGGAGACTGTCCAAAAGTGGAACTACGTGCGTATGAGAACGATGCTACTGGGCCTTCTTAAGAGTCTATGATATGTGAAATGGCTTAGCTTCAGCGATCATATCTTCCACAATACTGTAGCATTTACTGTGAAATAAATACATATTATAGTTCAGGATAGATGCTAGAACGCTTGTGTTTCAAAAACACGATTAAATAAAATTTTCTTGATAGAAAAAAAAACAAAGTTGACTCTAATTTGTATCAAAAATGTTCGCCATTCAATAAAAACGCTCAATTAGGGCTTGAAACTTTGTACAGTAAATAAACACAGTATACTC
Organism: Venusia cambrica; assembly: GCA_951394065.1. Classification (NCBI taxonomy): domain Eukaryota; kingdom Metazoa; phylum Arthropoda; class Insecta; order Lepidoptera; family Geometridae; genus Venusia; species Venusia cambrica. The sequence goes on along the minus strand of OX596047.1, from coordinate 12,624,658 downwards.
GTACAGCAGACGATCTGAGTTTTCGATTTTCAAAATTCATATTTGTTTTTCCGTAAAAAAACAAAACGTAGAAATACGCGCATATTTCTGTCATCTGGTTGTCATAAGCGCCATGTTGAGCGCACAGCAATGTCACCTTTATTATTACTATGTCTTAGTTCGAAACTAGAATAAAGTTACGTTGAGTTGCTAATATGAGGTACTATAGCCCGTTAAGCAAAAAAAGTATGTCGCGAAATTTTGAAATGCAGAACTATTTCATTTGATTAGAATCCGCAGTTCTTAGAATCAGTTTTCCATTTGGTTTCAAATTTTTTGACTAACACACGTCCCATCAAGCCGAGATCTTTATGAGATTATAAACGCTTGTAACATATCTACCAATATTCTACACATAGTAATAAATCTTTATTTAAATGTTATGTGGCGAAATAAAGTAAATTATAATAAACTAGCTGCGTCCCGCGGCTTCGCCCGTGTGGAAATTTACGTATCAAATATATACAAATTTCAGAAATTTATTGCACACTTCTTAGGGGTTGTTTTGTAAAAATAAAGAACTTTGCTGTCATCGTTTACTTTATAGTTTATTTAAACAGACTTCTGTGCGAACCAAGGAATATTTTTTTTCCATTTTTTTCACAAATTTCAGTACTTTATTGCACGCCTCCTAGTACAACGTAGTAGGTACTTTTAGTTAGTTTAGTTTTAGTTTTAGTAGTAGTAGGGTACTTTTGTAAAAATAAAAAATACTGTTTCCATTATTTACTTCATAGTTTATTTAAAATACGTTTGGAGTGAATCGAACCAAGATTTTTTTTCCATACAAATTTTAGAACTATATTGCACGCCTCCTAGTTTTAAAAAAAAATATATTCTTCATTATTAACTTCATAGCTTATTTAAATCGAGTTTTGAGTGAATCGAACTTTACCTAAACTTTACCTTACCTAATCCTAATCAGAACCTAAACAATCTATATACCAAATTTCATCCTAATCGGTTAAGTAGTTACGGAGATGAGACAAACATTCACATAAACTTTAGCATTTATAATATTAGTAAGATTGAGAAACTATTGGGTAGCCTCGCTGCATAGCATATGCTTTTACAAAATACAAAAGACATAAACGGGCGCTTCATTATGTTAAAGTAGGTCGATAATTAAAATTAAATTAGGAATACCTACTGTTTTACATATTAAAAAAAATACTAGTATAAGACTAACTAGAACCTTAAATAGTATCAACAAATATGTACAAAGTAATCAGTCAGATTACCTAAGGACCGTTACAAACGGCCTATAGGTAATTCAACTGTTCCAGACCAGTACCAGACGGAAGCGTGCCCAAGACACTGGCTGCATTGCCACGCTGAATAGCTATGCTAATTCTCTGGCCTAAATAAGAGCCAATATCAATAAATTACAGAAGAATATATTGAATCTTGTGATTCAAGAGAGGAGAAAAAAAAAATTGCCGTCATGGAGGCTGCCGGCAGAAGTGACAACTTAAAAGTTTGGAATAATTTAACGTAAATATTTAGTAAATCATGTTTTGTGTGCTTGGCTGTAATTTTCTTTTTTAGTTGTGTACAATTACGTAAATATTGATACCAATATTTGAAATATGCGACTCTGCATTAATGCCTTATTACTAGAGTTTATAGGCGCTTGTATTGTGCTGCCGAACGAGAATCAATATACCCTGTTAGACTATTTAGTTTCACAGGGTTATTAGGTATAACGAAGTGAGCGTGTTATGTATCGGATACATACGAACTCTATGAAAATAATTTATATACTCATGGTTATATACCACGATATATAGATACTACTTACTAATACTTAAATTTACAATAAAACTAGGGTGTGTCGTCAAGGCACACGATATAAGTGTTTTTTTTTATTACAGGGAAATATTTTAATGATCTCCCACTTTACCTGATACTGTGCCCCACCACTTTTCGTTAGACAAAAAGGTTGCGGATCAGAATTTCTAAACCCTCTCATAAAAAGTTTCACTTACTAAATAAACAAATAGACCAGGGTAGAAGCCTTTAAAAATAATGAAAAGTGAAAGAAAATTATAGTAGGATGAAACCCATTAGAAAAGGAGGGAATTATTATAAACATGAAAGGAAAAATAATTTACGGGCGATCTGAGGTCGGGAAGGGGATGGGGGTGAGTTTTTAAGGGTAAAAAACGGTTTTTCCCGATTTCCGTCAAAACTAAAAGTCCTATCGAAAAAAGTCAAATGGCAAAGTTGTAGATAATGAAAAGATCTAAAACTTTTCTATTGACACTTTTTTCACATAACCTCAAAATTTATGTGAAAAATTCAAAAAACCAAGTTTTTGGTTTTTTATTTTTATCTTTTACAAAAAATCTTTTTTCTTAACAAAAATTTTGTGAAAACTTACCTTTTTATGTCCCAAATACGCTGTAATTTATTTGATTAAAAATATTTATTTTTTCACCTTATTTTGAATTAATATCGAAAAAACACCCTAATTTTCAATCGAAAATTCACCCGTCAAAATATCAGCTTTTTTCAAAAAGTTGGTATGGTTTCTGTTCGTTGAAATCTCTACTTTTCGATGGTGAAAAAAAAATATATGTTACTATGGTAAATCTTCTCAGAAAATGCAAAAATTAAAAAAAAAATTGAATTCGAAAAATTCCCTTTTAAAAAAAATTCCCGTCCCTTTTAATAAAATGACACTCGATATCGTTTTGAAAATGCTCTTTCAATTTATTTTTAATAGTTGTGTAGTCTGGAAGATCTCCTGAAAATCCCTCTTTTATTTCATTTACAGAAAATTGACATTCTGTTTCGTTGTCAACGATATAATTAATAAGATAATTAATAAAATTCTTAGTGTTTTCACATGCTGAGCGACCCCTTTTTCTTTCTGTTCTTTTGTTATAAAAATTAGCCATACAAGCAGTGTGATAATGCGCTTTTACTGCGACTAAATCAGGCACATTTTGCAAACGAGCTGAAATCTTTTTATCAAAATCATTTAATGTGTTCTGTTTTTGAATATACTGTAATATATTATCTCTTGTATCGTTGCTTTGAACACATGAATTTTTTTCTTTTGAGATATTACCGAAAAATCCACCACAGATAAAGCAATGAGATTCAAAATTAAATCCAAGAGCATCTTTAATTACTTCTTTTCCTTCCTTTTGTCTTAAACTACAAAATGTAGCTATTGCGGTCTCGTCATTATATTGACTTTGACAACTTCGATGAATAAAAGCTGATGTTAAAGTCTCAAATTTTTTGTATTTATTGTCGATTCTTTTCTTGCTGGATACCACTAAACGATTCAAAGCTGCTTTTTTTATTGCATACACTTGCTTATCATCTGCCTTATTGCAAATGATACAAACAGATTCATCCATACTGATAATCTGAAAAGACAAAATCGAATTAATAATGTCTTCCCTATTTAATCGTGAATAAACTCTCATGAAAAAAAAAATATTAAAGAAATAAATGTCAAAATGTATGAATAATATATTATAAATCTATAAAAAATGTATCTGTATAAATGTATGTAAAAAATGTAACTTTCTCCAAATATTGTAGATGTCTTATTAAATATTAATTTAATTAACTTATTTGTTTCTTGATTATAGTAGTATATTTTTATTTGCAATTTTTTTGCTATCAACGTCACATGAAATCTAACGTTTTTCGAGTAATTAAAGTGTAAATTTGAATAAATAGCTCAAAATTATTTATAATAATTAAAAAAAAAAATCGAATTCAAGTTTTTTTTGAATTTTTGCATTTTCTGAGAAGATTTACCACAGTAACATATATATTTTTTTTCACCATCAAAAAGTAGAGATTTCAACGAACAGAAACCATACCAACTTTTTGAAAAAAGCTGATATTTTGACGGGTGAATTTTCGATTGAAAATTAGGGTGTTTTTTCGATATTAATTCAAAATAAGGTGAAAAAATAAATATTTTTAATCAAATAAATTACAGCGTATTTGGGACATAAAAAGGTAAGTTTTTACAAAATTTTTGTTAAGAAAAAAGATTTTTTGTAAAAGAAAAAAATAAAAAACAAAAAACTTGGTTTTTTGAATTTTTCACATAAATTTTGAGGTTATGTGAAAAAAGTGTCAATAGAAAAGTTTTAGATCTTTTCATTATCTACAACTTTGCCATTTGTGTTTTTTCGATAGGACTTTTAGTTTTGACGGAAATCGGGAAAAACCGTTTTTTACCCTTAAAAACTCACCCCCATCCCCTTCCCGACCTCAGATCGCCCGTAAATTATTTTTCCTTTCATGTTTATAATAATTCCCTCCTTTTCTAATGGGTTTCATCCTACTATGATTTTTTTGGTTTTAAAAATTATCAACCCTGGACTAAAACTATATAAACAAAACACAAAAATACGAAAATATTAAGAAATAAAAAATAAACTTACCTCTAAAATTGCATATCTAGATGCGACATCGACCCACGAAAATGTACCTGTATGTACTTAGATATGTATGAAATCTAATTTAAATTAAAAAATATATTATTTTTTATTTTAAAATAATTATGAGGAAAAACAAGTTACCAGTATCATTTTGTAGACTTGGTAAAAAATCTTTTAATTTATTGGCATTATACAAGGTTTCATACTAATATGACCCAAAATATAATAAATAAAACAGTAGTTTTCATAGACATTTTGTGCAGCACGTTTCTCTTTCCCGCCCGCATTATAGAAAAAGAAAGAATGAAAAACGAATAAAAAGCAACAACAGTAAAGAGGTACATTTCTTATTTTTTTTAAAAAGAAGCCCTGTCCGATTTGGAATATGTAATATTATTAATATTATTATTATATGGAATATATTTTTTTAAACGAAAATCCAGATCCACATAATCAATTTATTTTGTTTACTGCTTTACGAACACATCACAGTTACAGATGAATATTGATCCCCATGTCATCGGAGTATATCTCATACCAAATTTAATCACGATCCGTTCAGCTATAAACATTCAATATACAAACAAACAGGTTACTTAAGTATGTATAATAAGTTATGGATGGACAGAACCGTACTTATTTTTTATTTTTTTAGTAACTATTGTAAATTACCTTTTTTATATCTGTTTATAATGTTACTCCTATAGCAACTAGCAGGCCGTCATGAAGGAGTCTTTAGTACCGACTCGAGGGTATTGCATTACATTACATACAATACAAGTCGTAAGAAGGCATTGTGTTTCAGCAGCTGTTCTGTGTTGACAAATGTTTCAATGCGTTCGCTGGTATTCATGGGAATATTGTAACCCCTATTGAGTGGTGAGTTGAGTCCACTGAAGGTCGCTTGTCTGAATGTCGCGTGGCGTTGCTGCGCGCGCACTCCGCAGCCGCTCAGTCGATCTGCGAAGCCGCGACCTACCACCGGCCGGCTCCACTAAGCCGGCTTCCGGACATAACGAAAATAGTATTTTTACGATTTTTTAAAATAAACTACTCTTCACATAGCGTGCCAATACTAGTGTTGTGATTGAACTTGTCGATAATTTTCGCCGATTTGTCGCAAGCAATTTGGTAAGCAGTTTTTAATTATATTAATGGTTGATTTGGTGTTAGGTAAACGTTTTCGCATAGTTCACGTGGTTTGAAAGTATTTCAAGGCGATCTTGGGTCTACTTGCTCTCGTGTGGAAGGTACATAACGAACATTAAATTTCATCACTTATCTAATCTCAATCTTACTTGATGTGTACAATATCGTGAACAACAATTTTATGAGTGTAACAAAAACAAGTACATTGTTATTAAAAGCAATGTAAATGTTAAAATAGGTACTTATAGCGAATCTGGGTCAAACATTCTGGTCTAGAGTGTAATTAATCTTTGTTACTAGGCTAATTTAATTAGCTTCAGCAATATTTTCAATCACAGGCAACACGCACAATGACGCAGGTGCTTAAAAGATGTCACCTGTAACAATGTATCATTCATTATAATTACAATTACCTATTATATAAGTAGGTATATACGATATTTGGTATGATTACACTGGTTAATCTTTGAATGCCTCCCTTTTTATGATGATTGTAGTTCAGCAGATTAAAGTAAGTAAGGTCAAGATACCTATTGTAAGCCGAGTGAGATGAGAACGAACCTAGTTAAATGTTACAAATACTATACAGTTTACATTGAAGGTCTTACACTATCGCTAGGCAATCTATTCTAAAATAGTATACGTTGATTGGTAACTAAAGTAGGGAATTAAAAAAATCGGTTGTCAAAAATGCAAAACGTAGGTACCTGCATAATTACTGGTATACAAGGTTGATTTTATTTTTTTACGGAGACCTTTCTGTCTGTCTGACCTATAAAAGGCTGTGTTTTTTAAATTTTGATATAAATCCAAACTACTTTTATCGAGTTATTATGGCGGATTATCTGATCAATAACAAAAAATATATAACTAACCTCTTACAGGTAGGTACGATTTTTTTTTACTATTTTGATTCTCTATTGTTGAAACGGTAATACGTACAAAGTTCAAACTTAATGAGATCCTTACCATCCTCGACGTTTAACAACAAATACTAAAAATAGGCCAGGCGTGAGTCCAACTAGAACCTAGAATTTTCTGGCTTATTATTAGCATTCTAGAAATATTCATTTTGTTATTTTGTCATTCCTATTTAGAAAGAAATGAATATTCACGCTAATGGCTCTCAATTTATAACTAGATTTATACAGAAAAGGACAAGATAAATACTTTTTTGCTCAATGTCATGTGTGTCAAAACCACAAATATGTTCGTGTCCGATTTACACTCGACTTTATTTTTTTGTATGAGCGTCAGCGATGTTATACATATATTTTATTTTAAAGTAGATTTCTTATTACGAATACAAACATACATACAGAAATACACTAAACCGACGAGCATGTATGAAGAACTTGATGAGAGTGAATATTAGGAATAGACGTAGCAATTCAAGGACATTCAAGTTATATTTGCGAAAGTAGTTTTAATTTTAATATGGTCAAATTCATTAATATTTTTGTATGTCTAGGTCAGAGCAAAGCAACTATTACTTGACATTCAAACCATGCTACCTAAATAAACAAATAATTTATTTGTCCCCGTTTATTTCGAATGGTAGGATAGGCCTCGGTCTTGGAAGTAATTAAAACATACCTAGATGATACCAGGTACATAATATGAGTGAGTCATATCATGATCAGAAATTTCAGCGGTCTTAAATGTCAAAATAATCTCTTGTTCTCTTGTCTCGTTTGTAAATCGAGATTTTTTGAAAATTTCGACTTTGCATTATTTTCTGGAATTATATTGACATGTAATCTATTTGGAATGTAAAATTTGTGTGGGTTGTTTAGCTCCATTAGAGACTTTACTCCTTACCCATTGGAGCGAGATAATTTATAGCAGAATAGCTTTTAAAAATTATCTCGCATTACCTACTATTTCGAAATAATTCTAGGTAATAGTTTTTTAAACAGAGTAGGTATACTACGCTACAATAGGGACATTGCCTGCACTACTTTTAGGTTATTTTTGAATTTAACTTTTACTTTTAACTTTGACAAATATTGGTGCATACACGTAGGTAGGTAGGCTACCTTCTTACGTAGGAACATATCAATAAAAAAACCCAATGTGAAACACAATAAAACAAGTGTAATCACACATTGTCCGAAGCAATTTGAAATCATTTCAATATCAATAACCGCCTCTGCGGTCTAGTGGTTCAACCCACCGATTTCAGATCCAGAGGTCCTGGGTTCGATCCCTATGTGCTTGGTTTGGTTGGTGGTAGGACTTTATTTAAGTCCGCCTGGCTAGCTATCACCATCTTACCTAATTCTGTCGCCATAATAACAATTCTAAAAATTGTTGTGTTCCGGCTTTTAGAGGTAAGATAGCCAGTTCCTCAGTTTGTTGAGGCCTCCGGTTGAAGTGCGCTACCACCTTGAGCCTTATCTCAATTTGTAACCAGGTGAGATGAAGGCCAAGTGCTTACCCGTCGTACAATAAAAAAAAAACTGATTCTCTAATTTCTCTATCAAAAAATTTATGAACCTACAGTAGCTTCATTAATATTGTATTAATTTACTTTACATGACACATCTGCTGTAAATTTGTATGATGCTTAATACTAAAATCCTTCCTGTCCATTCCTTTTGAGAGAGGAATTTGTTCTATTTCATTCAACTTACCGAACTAAAAACTATACATTTTGTTCTAGCGGCTAAGACGTTAGAGCACCGGCTTCCCGCGTTGTATGCCCAAAAATAAATATTATAAACTACTAAAACGCCTGTGACTTTATTCTCACCATCCCCTGGGAATACTAAGTGCACCGCTACACTACAAAAGGAAGCCCTTAAAACTTCAAGTCCTCTGGCTTGAGCTGTGCGTAGGTTGTGAATTACGACGTTGTTTTACATTCACATATCAGGAAACAATGGAAAATAGTATGACCGGCGAGGTATTTGTAAACAGTGAGTATGGTGTAAGCTGGTCGCCAGTACGTACGTCCTTCCGTCAGCGTCAACGAGCGACGGATTGGGCAAGCCGAGGTCGCCCGGTTGCTGGCGTACCCGATAGAACGATCATCTCGACGTGATCTTAGATCTCGATTGACTAAGCACTTGACCAGTTCTTGCTAGATATTAGACTGGTTGGCTGATCGATAAGTTCAAAAGTGTCCTTCGACAGGTATCATAATGTATAGATATATTTATTCAAACAATATGTAGGTACCTACATGTACTCGTATAATGGGTAGGTTGATTGAATAACTGACAATCAATGCGCAGCCTTAAGTGGAGGTCTAAAAAACGATGTTTGCGTGGATTCCTTCTACGGTATCTTTCCACCATCAGTACCTAGAATAAATAATATGACAACAATAACAGGGTTGACTCGAAATAAATGATATTAATATGGGAATAGTTCCTCATTTTTTTTTTAACCTCCTCTGTGGTCACCTCCCAAAGGGATGCCAAGCACATCCCTATCGTACAATAATTTTTTTTTTTTTTATTAATTTGGGATGGGTGAGCTCTTAAACTGGTCATTATTTTTAATACACGTAAGGTCGTCTGTCCTGGACCTCGAGATGAATTTTCATAATGTTTTGTTCAGTAGTGGGCTTATATGGGCAAAAACTCAAGTGATGGACTTAGAACCTTGGCGCAAGTGTATAACTGCGCGAGGACAGCTAGGACTACGTGTTATGGGAATATCAGCGTAGTACCTAATGGTATCTTAATCTACCAATTAATCTAAAAAATAAAATCTAATCAAATTAGGTATCTTACTCTACCAATTTCCGCCGTTTAGTTAAAAAGTAACCGCCACCTGTCTACTGGTTCGCTCACCGGTGTCAAATCCAAAGGTCCCGGGTTCGATCCCCAGGGGTAGTACAATATTGTGCTTGGTTTGGTTGGTGGTATGACTTTGTTTAAGTCCGCCTGGCTAGCTAACCATAATTTTCGCCATCTAGTGGTCTAGTTCAACCCACCGATTTCAGATCCAGAGGTCCCGGGTTCGATCCCCATGGGGAGTACAATAAAAAGCGAAAAAACTGTCAAGATTAAGTAAGTAAGTTGAACCGAGGGCATATTCATTGGACGTTAGCAGCTAAAGCTTAGGTTACTACCTAGAACTGGTAAATACCCTTTATTTTGCCCAAGTCTAATGAATTTTTCGGTGGGAATTCCTTATAATTTATTCTTTATGCACTTACAGTAAGAATTGGAAGTAAGTTTTTGGATGACATTATTTTTTTGCGATGCGAATGCTCGTAAAATAAGTTTTATGTAATTTTGTCAAAATTACACCTAAATAGGATGCTACATATATAGTTGGTTACATAGAGTTATTAACATATGAAAACATTATTTACCAGCTAGTTAATCGGCTTCACAACGATTTTTAAATACATCGTGTATTTCTGTTGTCTGTATATAGCCACATTGGTGTCACCTCTACGGCATTTCCGCAATCAACATAGCCAGAATAATGATACCTATGAAGAATTATTCTTAATAAGCGAATACAGCTCGATGGCTGGAGAAAGCAGAGAAAGCGGTCGCAAAAAACTCGACACACCGCGACCACCGAATATACTCACAGCACAACGATGATTTTGACAAGAACAGGTTTACCGTGTAGTTTTGAAGGCAGGGCCCGCTTACTATATTGCGGCAACAAAGAGTGGAATTTACCATGTAGGTACTAGGTAATATAAACAAAACAGGAATATGTTCATGCCAGTGATTTCCAATTTCGCTGAAGTAAGAAGAATCTCAGATCTACGTTACAAATATTGCATTGGAGTTACACTTTTTTCACCTTAGCAAGGCTTACTGCAGTGCGCCTGTGACCTAAGTAAATGCTCATAATTAAAGTTAGGTTACACACATTACTGCACAGTTAGAAGATAAAGAGTACCTACCTACAATGTTAATCAAATTTTACGTTGTAAAATGTCATGTATAATTTTTGTAGATATAGGTAGGCACAAATAAAACTTTTACGGTGTTAATACTATAAAGAGTTGCCAGAAAAGATGACAAAACGATCTGTCTCTTCGATTATTATTACTATACTTTGGCGAATAGTGTACTGTAGAGGCTTTATTGAACAAGTGCAATACGGGCTGGGGCGTTGTTTATGGCGCGACCTCAGCTTGCTCTTGACCCCGAGATGCAATGTCTATTCTATTGTCTCACGTACATGTCATTAGGTACTTCAATGCTCTTCGAGTGTATATACGAGTATAGGTAATTACGCTTAGCCTGTATCGCTGGCGTGATCAAATTCGATTACATTTTTCAGTACAATGTAAAGATAGAGTGATATACTTAGAGTGAAATATAGAGTACTTAGCAAATTTTAAATATTTACCGCGTTTTGCTATTACTTATTGCAATTGTAAATAGCTGGCTGGCATTATGTATGGTGTTCCAATTTTGTAATTTTATTTTAGTTAAGGAAAATAACACAGGCTTTATTATTATAAATATTACAATTATTACGTATGGTACCTACTTTATTTCTTATGGTATTTTGTTGTTTTATATGTCAAAATCGGTAGATATGTCTTTACGTCCAAACAAATTAGTTGAACGTGTTGACATAAAAGCTGTACACAATTGAGTTGTATGTATATGACAGCTCGACCTGTCAAACTTTGCTCGTGTCATATCCATGCCATATGGATTCTGTGTCAAATTTCATAAATTCATCACGATATAAGAACTGAAATAAAACAAAAATTAAGTAGACAACTACAAATCAATATTGTTTATTCGGTAGACAAGCATTATACGGCTATGTGAGAGAATGAGTTTCTCGTAATAACAGTCAGAAAACAATACAATATCGAATGGGAAATTATTTTGTTGTGCAGTGAGCAGTCGAGCATAAAACAGCTTACCTAGCATAAGACACCTCTATAGGTACTTAAAAATCATAATTTAAGTAAGAGTCTAGTAGGAGTAAGAGCTAGTTGCTTTTTTTTGGTAAGTTTAAGTTCATTTTTATAAATTTCGTAATAAATGTAAATCTACACATTAATTCAAATAGCTATTTGAAAAATATATTTGAAAATGACAATATTTTTGTAATTGATTATGTAAGTATCTCTATTGTTTACTCAGATTCTCACTGAGACATTATAGAAACAGCTATGAAATAATCTTGTTAGTTTTTGATACCTAATACATTATCCGCCTTACTAAATCTTAATACAATAAGCTTAAAGCTATAAAAAATAATTTAAGCTTAAGTAAATGTCAATTATTACATCATTGACCACAGTGTTAATGAACTAGAGTCTTATAGCAAGCATCCCAAGACTTCCTAATAATTTTATTTTGCCTTTTATTATGATTTTATCTATCTGTGTCGTAACTGATTTGAAACTGTAGGAACAACATTTTTTATTTTAGAAAACAATTACAGACTTTGCTCCTCCATATTATGAAAACATCTGAAGAAAAGACAAAACTGTTGAACAGCAGTCACTCGCATTACTAATTATTTAAAAATGTATTCTCATAATTATGACTTGTCTATACATTTACAGCAATCCTGATACGCTTCTTTTAATGTGAATGTGGTCCATTATTTGTATATCACAAATGTATATTATGCATATATTGTCCCAATAGTCTTCCACACAACTGCACTATGAACATCTAGGCTAAAATTAAACCTTTTTACGCTGTTTGTGATGTGTCAAATATGCGCCAATTATTCTCCAAAGCGAAAATCGGTCCGGGATTGGAACCTACGAACTCCAGATCGTTGCTAGGTTCATCTCATATATAATATTAGCCAGTGTCTTGGGCACGCTTTCATCTGGTACTGGTCTGGAACAGTTAAATTACGCATAGACCGTTTCCTCCGTAACGGTCCTTAGGTACCTAATCCTTCCCTTGTACTTAGTTCCTTAAATTGTACATTTTATATTTAATTGTTTGTGAATACATTTAATAAAAGTATATTGATATATTGTTGTTTAATTTATTAGATAAATAAATATAAGAGACAACACGTTTGAACAAACGTCGATTGTTTGTCAGATTCGCAAAAAAAAACTCTCATGAAATTTGGTTCTAGAACAATAATAAGAGATTCAGTACTCGACCATGAGGTACTATCTAAGTACTTACTTAGGTTTCTTGCACCCACTAGGTGGTCTAAGTGTTTGTTTTGCTTTTCTCATCACCAGTACCATCTGTACTTAGCACTTTGCGTGTCATCTCGAGAGCAAATTAGCGCTTGTAACTCTCGCAAATGCTTTCTACTCTGTGTGTCTTAAGCTCTTCAGGTTATTCGACTGTCTATGTAATTATACCTATTCCTTTCTGATCGTGTTAGGTTCTTTTGCGCATATAGATTAACGCACAGTTTAATCTAATTGTTATTTTAAGTATATTGAATGTTAGAGTATTTTTGATTTAGAAAACGTTTAATAATTTATGTTTATAATTTAGATAACTTAAATATATGTTAAATATAACCAATTTATAATTTTTACTTTGTTTAATCATTTAACTTCCGGTATAACCGGAAATATCATAGTTGCTAAATTTATTACAAGTGTGAGTCAGTGACCAATCAGAGACGTTAGCCAATGGGAAGTCCCGACCAATCACGAGTCACCGCGCAATGCGGTGGGGTGACAAGGTGCGGGACTTGCTAAAAGGCAGCAGTCTCGGTTGAGCACGCAACGAAGGCAGAAGTGTAAAGTTGGGCAATAAATTGTGAAGTGTTTGAAAAGTGCGTTGGTTTTATTATACCTGACCTACCCCAATAGGTCAGAAGTGGGATAGACGAGAATTTTTTTTAATTTTCTTGCCACGCCTGCTGTTTTAAAAAACTTTCAGAAAGTGATCAATGGAAGAAGTCGATGAGTATGGCCAAGGTAGAAGGCCCAAAGGAAAGAAAACCCAAGGCAGAGGGTTCAAAATAACCCTAGGTGGAGGGTATAAGGAAACCCTAGGTGGAGGGTATAAGGAAACCCTAGGTGGAGGGTATACGGAAACCCTAGGTGGAGGGTATACGGAAACCCTAGGTGGAGGGTATAAGGAAACCCTAGGTGGAGGGTATAAGGAAACCCTAGGTGGAGGGTCTAAGGAAACCCTAGGTGGAGGGTCTAAGGAAACCCTAGGTGGTGGGTTTAAGGAAACCCTAGGTGGTGGGTTTAAGGAAACCCTAGGTGGTGGGTTGAAGAAGGGAACCCAAGGTGGAACGTTGAAGAAAACCCAAGGAAGAGGATCAAGGTACGAAAATGAGGACCAGGACGAAGAGGATCAAGGAAGAAGTAGTTCTGATGCCGATACACGTGTGCAGTACTCAAAGCAAATGCGTACACAGGCCGGTAATTCAAAGGGGCAAGGCACGAGAAGATCTGCATCGCGATCAATGAAACGGAAAAGGCATTATTCTACATCTCCCGAACCCAAAAGAAGAAGAGTTTCACAAGGCACAAAGAGGAGAAGACAGGAGAACTATTCATCGTCTGAATCAGAAAACGAATGTACATCGTCGAGAAGGCCTAAAATGTTAAGGAGCAGGGAAGATGATCGAGATAATAGGCTAATGGATAGGTTTTTATCTCTTTTAGAAAAGGTTAAGAGTTCAGATAAACCTAAAATTACGTTTAATTCAAATGTGATACCGGAGTTCGACCCTTTATCAAAAGAGCAAACTGTTCTGACATGGATCACTAAAGTAGAAGAATGCGCCGAAATTTAAGGTTGGGAGGAGAGAGAAATCATTCACTATTCCCTTCCTAAATTGGGCGGTGTTGCTAAAACTTGGTATCAGGGTCTAAGTTCGATATTGCACACTTGGTCCGAGTGGAAAAAGAAACTGTTAGAGTCCTTTCCATGCAGAGAGGATTATGCTGAACTCTTAACTGAAATGTTAGCTAAGAAGGTAAAATATGGCGAGTCATTGGAGCATTATTATTATGCAAAGATTAATCTATTGAACAGGTGTAACATCACTGGTAAGAAAGCGGTAGACTGTCTTTTATACGGCATAGAGGATCGAGCAATAAAAGTTGGCGCTCAGGCAGCTCAGTTCCGGGAACCAGAACAGGTACTGACATATTTTAAAACTGTTAAAATAGGACAAAGTAGAGACACACAGGATATGATGCGGAGAGGACGATTCGGAGCCAGTGCGAGTCGAACGGATCTTAATAAATCAGGTAACAACAGCACCAATCCCACAATAAGATGCTTTAACTGTAATGAAATTGGACATCCTAGTTTCAAATGTGAAAAGCCTGCTGCTTCCGTAAAATGCCATAACTGCAACGAAACCGGTCACCGTAGCTTCAATTGTAGTAAAACTCCATCTAAATGCACGGTATGTGACCGCTTTGGCCATCTTACTGCTAACTGCTATAGGAACCTAGGGAAATCAGTTGTAGAATCAGCAAAAACTTTAGGCTCAAATCATGATCAGAAGCAGAAACAGGTGTCCGAGGTAACAACGGAGGACACTGGAATCAACAAGTATGTAATAGATATAAAAATAAACGGCTCGACTATTTCATGTCATGTAGATCTGGGTAGTCAATGTTCTCTTATCAGGTCAAATGATGCCAAATCGCTAAATCTTCAAATAGTTTCACGTCCAGACTTGCCGACACTCAGAGGTATAGGAGCCAGCTTAGTTAGTCCGGTAGGAGTCGTTTCTGCCAGTGTAGAGGTTCAAGGAATCACTCAAATAATCAATTTATACGTAGTGGAAGATTATGTTATGATGTATCCGGTTTTATTGGGTCACTCTTTTACGGAGAAACCAGACATTCTCATAATAAAGTCTCCTGATGCAATCATATTTAAAAAGACGCATTCCCTTAAGATAAATCTAGAGGCCACCTATGACACTGAAATTCCTAGCAACAAACTGATGACAATACAAGTACATGCACATGCTGATTCACAATCACTGGACTGTCAAGTCAATGTGAGTGGCGCATTAAGGGGCCCGGAAGGTAAAGAATTCTATCTACTCCCTGGTCATTACGAGATCAAAAATGGACGTGGCGCTATGCTGATCTACAATGTATCATCAAATCCTATTCTCATCGCTAAAGGTACACTTTTAATCCGGTCATTTCAACACAATCCGATTTCAGATGAAAACCTGAAGAGCTCGTTCAGCGTCGTCTTTGATGACTCTGTAATGGATGTATCTGTAAATTGTAATCCAAATTTAGGCAAGGATCAACGGAATGAGCTCCAAAGCTTACTTTCGAGACATAACCACTGTTTCTCGACTAACCTGCATGATTTAGGGTTCACCACAGTTACAGAAATGACAATAGAGCTAAGTGATAGTGAACCAATCGTATATCGCCCGTACCGTATGTCACACTCTGAGAGACAAGTAGTAAATAATATGGTACAAGAAATGTTGGATAGTAACATAATCAGGGAGTCATCATCACCCTATGCGAGCCCAATAATCATGGTTCAAAAGAAAACTGGTGACAAACGCTTGTGCGTAGATTATAGGGCCCTTAATAGAAAAACTAAAAAAGACCATTATCCAATGCCAAGAGTGGAGGATCAATTAGATTTACTGGCAGGTAATACTTTATTTACATCCCTTGACTTAGCATCTGGCTATTACCAGATACCAATAACAGAAGAATCTCGTCCCAAAACTGCCTTTGTGACACCTGACGGACAATATGAATTTAATCGCATGCCTTTTGGCCTTGTAAATGCCCCATCAGTTTTCCAAAAGACAATAAACAAAATTTTATTGGAAGCGAAAATCAAGTATGCCATCGTTTACATGGATGATATCCTTATTCCATCAAAGAACTTTGATGAAGGCATGCAAAGACTGGAAGAAGTACTAAACTTGCTCAGAAAAGGTGGGTTAACTTTAAAATTAAGTAAATGCCAATTCTTTCTAGAATCGGTAGATTTCCTCGGATTTGACGTCAGTGGTGAAGGTATTCGACCCGGTAATAGGAAAAGCGAAGCCGTGGCAAAATTCCCTCGGCCTACGAATCAGCATGAAGTACGCCAATTTCTTGGTTTGTCAGGATTTTTCAGACGATTCATCAAAGGATATGCCCTCATTACAGCGCCCTTATCAGATTTGCTAAAGAAATCTGTCGGGTGGGCCTGGAGTAACGAACAAGAAGAAGCGTTCGAGAAAATAAAGGTATTGCTTACTAACCGACCTATTCTAGCACTGTATGATCCTAAGGCTGAAGTGGAACTGCATACAGACGCCTGCAAGGAAGGTTTGGCAGGTATACTACTCCAACGGAACTCGGAAGGAGTACTGCAGCCAGTTTCGTATTTCAGTCGTAAGACAACCGTGGATGAGCGTAAGTTACACTCGTACGAACTAGAGACCCTTGCAGTCATTGCTTCCCTCAATAGGTTCAGAGTATATCTAATAGGAATACCGTTTAAAATTCAGACTGATTGTAATGCACTTAGATCAACATTAATAAAAAGGGACCTGATACCCCGTATCTCCCGCTGGTGGATTTAATTACAAGAGTACGACTGCACGATAGAATACCGTCCCGGTGCTCGGATGGCCCACGCAGATGCGCTCAGCAGGAACCCCGTGAGCAGTGAAGGTAACGAACTACACGTTCTAGACGTCTTACCAATACAACAAACCGACCAGGACTGGATATCAACGGTGCAGTCTGCTGATGAAGAGGTAAGAAAAATAAAAGAACTCCTCTTGGATCCATCAGTTCAGGAAACCATCGACATTTGTAACAATTATAAACTGAAAAACGATAGAGTTTATCGCATCGTAGGTGAAGAAATGAAATGGCTCGTTCCTCGAGGTGTACGGTGGCAGATTCTGAAGATGAACCACGATGACGTAGGGCACTGTGGATTCGAGAAAACTTTAAAACGGATCAAAGAACATTATTGGTTTGCGAGAATGCGCAGGTTTGTAAAAAAATATGTTTTCTCATGTCTAGAGTGTGCACATCACAAAAATCCGGGCGGAAAACGCGAAGGGGAACTACATCCTATTGAAAAAGTAAGCACACCCTTCCATACCATACATATAGACCATTTGGGACCATTTATCAAAAGCAAGAAAGGAAACTGCTACTTGCTGGTCATAGTGGATGCTTTCACGAAATATGTAAGTATAAACGCTGTCAGGAACACTAAATCTATAACCTCGGTACGAGTGATGAAACAGTATGTAAGCTATTTCGGAGTTCCAACACGTTTAATTTCAGACAGAGGCACGAGCTTTACCAGCAAAACATTCAAAGATTTTACTGAGTCGTATGGTATTAAGCATATCAAAAATGCTGTTGCCACTCCCAGGGCCAACGGCCAAGTTGAAAGATTCAACAGAACTATTCTGGATGCGTTATCTACATCAAACCATGGTGAAGATGACAAATCTTGGGATGATCACATTACAGATATACAGGTTGGTATAAACACCACAAAACACAAAACAACACAGAAAAGCCCATCAGAATTATTATTTGGCTTTAATGTGATCAGCAGAACAGAAGGTAAGTTGAGTGAAGTAATTAACGATACATTAAATAGAATCCCAGTAGAAGAGTTGGATGACCTAAGGCAGGAGACTGGAGAGAAAATAAAACAACAACAGGTAAAAGATGCTGCTAACTACAATAAACATAGAAAGGCTGCTACCAAATATAAGGAAGGTGACCTAGTACGGGTGGAAAGGCAGGTACCTCACGATGGTAAGTCGCAAAAACTTACAGTCAAGTATCAAGGTCCTTACCGCATAGTAAAAATGCTCGATAATGACAGGTTTTTAATCAAAGACACGCCTTTGACTCGAAAACATGGTCGTAAATATGAAGCTGTTGTTGCCATAGATAAAATTCAACCATGGATGAATTTCACGAGAGACTTGGAATCTGAATCATCTGAAAATGATATCGAAGATAACGAGTAATTAGTTAAACAGTTTCGAGAGTGCCTAATCATGCTTCTTATAAAAATTAATAAAAATAAATTAATAATCTTCATATAAAATGAATTGTGTAGATAATTTTGAATGAGCCAATCTGCTCTAGGATTAATTATTATGTACTAGAAGATAATTATTATTAGGAAATATTTTTTTTTATTAAGAGCGCGAGGACTCGCTTTGAGAAGGATGGCCGAGTCGCTAGGTTTTTCGCACACATTAATCAAAGCACAGTTTAATTTTAATGTTATTTTAAGTATAATCAAATGCTAGAGATAAGTATCTTTGATTTGGAAATGGTTTATTCATTTATATTTATAATTTAGACAACCTTAATCTGTACCTATTTATAATGCTTACTTTATAAGGAAATATTTTTTTTTGTTATTTGTTAAGAAAAATAATTAAAAGCGCGAGGACTCGCTTTGAGAAGGATGGCCGAGTTGTTAGGTTCTTTTGCGCATATAGATTAACGCACAGTTTAATCTAATTGTTATTTTAAGTATATTGAATGTTAGAGTATTTTTGATTTAGAAAACGTTTAATAATTTATGTTTATAATTTAGATAACTTAAATATATGTTAAATATAACCAATTTATAATTTTTACTTTGTTTAATCATTTAACTTCCGGTATAACCGGAAATATCATAGTTGCTAAATTTATTACAAGTGTGAGTCAGTGACCAATCAGAGACGTTAGCCAATGGGAAGTCCCGACCAATCACGAGTCACCGCGCAATGCGGTGGGGTGACAAGGTGCGGGACTTGCTAAAAGGCAGCAGTCTCGGTTGAGCACGCAACGAAGGCAGAAGTGTAAAGTTGGGCAATAAATTGTGAAGTGTTTGAAAAGTGCGTTGGTTTTATTATACCTGACCTACCCCAATAATCGAGTGAGATGAACCTCGCAACGATCTGGAGTGCGTACGTTCAAATCCCGCAACCGTGTTCGCTTCGGAAATTAATTGGCGCATGTTTGTCACAAACATCGTAAAAACCGGTTTTATTATCTCTAAATGTTCATAGCGGAGTTACGTGGAAGACCTTTACAATCAGTAGTAGATCATTAATCCAGGATTAGGATAATTATAACATTTGTAAAATGCAATAAGTATTACCTTACCAAGCATACACTTAACCTGTAAAATTTTAAATTTAAATAACGAAATCACATTGTTGAAGTAAAACCTTTTTTCCCCCTAGCTTTCCTTAAATTTTGATTGCCACTCCATATTTAAATTCTATAGTCTTAATGAGAAGAGTATGCCAATGAAATAGACATGCGAAAACATACATACTCGACTCCCTGTACCACGTCACATAAACCTTGTGCTGAAAATCAGCACTGTGGTCTTGATCGCAGTTATAGCACATGCTGAGCTCAGGGCTTTTCACGCAACGTTTATCCATCTTGTATCTATTAGATATTAGTGTTAAATGTGCACTTCATCTTAAGTTAGTACCTAGTACGTAAGCTATGTAAATAAACATCTATCTAACTACTGAAAATACTGTTGCTAGCTTATCAGTATACTTTAACCCAACCGCTTTAGAAGGAGAACGAATAAGACATTATGAAAAGTTAATTTGTACGTTTGCATGTTTTTTTCGAAAATGTCTAGGGTAAGAATGGGTCACGCGCCTCGGATCCAGATATAAATAATATTATGGTATTTAGTATAATTTTATTAAAGAGTACAATTAAACTAACTATGTACAAAGGAATCAGTCAGATTACCTAAGGACCGTTACAAACGGCCTATAGGTAACTCAACTGTTCCAGACCAGTACCAGACGGAAGCGTGCCCAAGACACTGGCTGCATTGCCACGCTGAATAGCTATGCTAATTCGCTGCCCTAAATAAGAGCCAGCCCTTGGGTCACGTGTCGCCTCAATCAAAAGCCCCGCAATATTTTTGAAAACCCGGAGGGCACCGGCTCCCCACGGACCCAAGGTCTCTATCCCAAAAGGCTCAAATAGGTAAGCTCTGTCGAGACCACTATATTTGCGCCTTTTGTGATCCTCGGCCGAATCAGCCGCCGCACCAGCCCTAACTGATGTCCCAGGCAGATGAGATGGCGCTAGGGTGTCGACGCAGGTAGCGTCCCACACCAAAGGCCTACCCATTTCCCAAGGGACAAGAGTCATACCGTCGGGCCGCTTACCATCATCACGTAACAGACCATTCGGTTCAAGAACGGCTGGCACATTGACACTGGTAAAAGCTCGACGGATAATGTCATTAAGACTGGCGTGGCGCGAAATCCTGCCGGCAGACCTTGTGCACGAAAGTCCGTGAAAACCAAACTGATCTACGGCCGCACCGCACCGGCACTGGTGAGAGGCGCAGCATCTTGCACCCAGCCGAAGACAAGTGGCAATACGGAAAGTTACAGGATCCATAGGTGTACCGGTATTGGATGTGCTTGCAGCCAAAGACCTGATTCCCATTTTGAAACAGCTAAGAGACGAGCACGATCTGTGGAGGTTGAGCACGTATGTAATAGATAATTCCGTGTCAACTCGCACAGAGGCCCGAAAAGAAAAAAAGTTTTTCTGTGCCGAAAGGTGTTTTGGGGATCGGTATTAGGACAAGCACTATGCCAAGCATTTCGAGCCTCGTCAAGATAAGAAATTTGGAGTATATTGCCAGGAACAGTCGAAATTGATGGTGTTAGAATTTTCTCAACCAAAGAATGTGTACTATAGACGGAAGACAAGAACGCTGGCAAAGCAACACTAGAAATTTTGCGTATGCCTAAGCCGCCTAATCGAATAGGCAATGAGGCCTGCGACCATGCTCTGTCATCCAACTCAATATTCAAAACCGTGGAAAGGGTGTTCTTTATTATGTTGTCTAAGCCTTCCACCAGCTCACTGTGTTTCCACAGTTGACAACATCGTAAAGCATAAGTAAATTTTGGGACAAAAAGAAAATTTTATTAAATCCCAATATATTTCCACTACACTATTAGGGACACATGAATACTAATATTTTCGTTCCATAAGACCTTCGTTCGTATTCATACTACGAGACAAACAAATAACATACTTGTGTGCACACTATTTGCGGAGTCCTAAACACGTTTCGGTGTCATCACACTGATATTGCTACAGCGGTATGGTTAGCATTACTCTTCAAACTTATTTCATGACCGCCGAGAAGCGAACCCATGTCCTAAAGAGCAGATGTCAATCCCGTGCGGTGGTTTACTGGAGTGCAGCAGTCGTAGCTGTCACTATATGTGACAGCTATATTAGAAGCTACAACCAGTATCTTTTGGTTTCGGTTTTCTTTAGTCCCCTGATTAGTTCAACTAATGGGACCAAGAAGTTTTTCAAGTTCTTGTCTCCATTGCTGGTCATTAAGCTATTACGATTTATTCATACATTTGTCTACACTCCTGCTGGAAAGATACTGACCGTTTTGAATTTCAAACATAAATCTGGCTCTCCCGCGCAACGTTTGAATGGTAAACCGTTTGGCGCCAGATATCGTCACAGGCCCTTACAAAAGTAAAGGTATTTTGGATTTTAATAAAAACACAGGTCCTTACAAAAGTGTATATTGGAATTTAATAAAATATATATTATGATAAATTTTAACATTGATTAACTCAACATCAACATTCAGATTAAAATAATGTTTGGGCCAGTTTTATGGGACGGTGAAACAACCATAACACCCCGTGTAGGTAACTTGGTTGACTTGATAAGGAAACAGGAAACTGGTACAAAGCGAAGAATATAACTTGTGCGTCATCAACTGACAAAGGGCGATTCTGCTACACCGAATCAATTTTAAAGAATAAATAAAATCTAGCATAAATGGACAAAGATATACATTTTGAATCTTGATATTATTTTATTATACCATCTTTGGATAACTTACAGCTAACACAGAGTTTATAATAAGGTTATAGATAACTAACGGTAATTTTTCCACTAATAGTAATATAAATCATGAAATAAATTTTCAGTCCAAAGGTATAAATAAATAAATATCTCTGACCAACTTCACGAGTAGGGCTCAAGCGGGTAATTCAGAAGTAAAGTAATCAATATTGAAGAAATGTAGCGTCGCTAGACAACAACCTAAATAAAAATATCTAGTATTTATATTTAGGTTGTTTCGTGTCTTAAGAACGGTCACGCTTGAAGGATTCGTGTTGTCATATTGCTACCACGATTTCAAGTCGTATCGATCGACAATTTCTTATGCTACAGCCACAATAACTTAAATGCCTAATGTCCATATACGCGATAATTATTGCATAATAATAACTTTTTAAAGACTAAAAAGAAAACCGACTTGATGACGTATTTTTTAAAAAGAAGTAAGAAGTACTACATAAAAAAAAGATTCAGACGGATTGAGAAACTCGTCCTTTTTTTTGAAGTCGGTTAAAAATACTGCCGAGAATATGCCAACACAGTATTTCAAATGCCATTAAACTATGCGAAGAAAATAACACTTTTTAAGATAGAGTTCTTGATAAAGACCGTCAAATGCCATTGTGAAAGCCTATAATACGCACTATAATAAAAGTCGTGTCTGTACGCAACGATAAATATTTACAATAATTATTACGATTATCGTAGTTATTATTTCCATTTCCTGGTAGGTGTGACTCTCGCATCAGTCATTATGAATTATAATATAGAATAGTGTGAATAGCGTTTTGTCTGTGAAGTTATACACAGACTGTTCTGAAAAATCACTGAAATTTATTTTCACGTGACGTGAGTAACTTGACCACATTTATTATGCGAGTGTGTCTCTGTTTATACCTATCTCACACGCCCAAACTAAGCATAGCTCGATGTAGGAAATATTTTGACGATATTATAGTTTTTGAAGTTAAAACTTCTTTGGGTGCGTTGGATATATTTCGAGATCATTGAACACTTTACCGACACCACTTTTGACACATGTCACGTTATCTTTACGATCCTAAGAGGTATATATACCTAACTAGGTGCTATGAATGAATTGCTATCTGTTAGTTAATACATAGGCTAATGGGTAACATTATCATTTAGTTGTTATGTTTTCCAATTGTATTTGTTAATCCTAGACTGCAACTAACTCTTTTCTAACTATATATTTAACGTTTCGATTGTTGTGAGTTGTGATACAAAAATCAACAAAACATAATCCTGCTCTGTATTTACTTTGTAAAGCTGATATTAGAATGACGAAAACTTTGTAATTATGTAAAAAGCTTAAATAGTTCAATGTTAAATTGCAACACAGTTTGAATGCAAAATCTTTATTTATGATCTGATTGAGTTGTCATTTTATGTTCTTTTTATATTTAGCAAAGTCAAAGTCAAATATATTTATTCAGTAAGTTATTTTTTTTTTTAGCATTGAAATGCTAACGAAATCTTTGCTCTAAACTTTTTGTATGGAGAAATCTTAATATTTTATCCGATTGAGTTGAAACTTTGTACGTGTGCTTATTGGGCTTATATGGGGCAAAACTCGATGCATCTAAAATATTTATTTATTGATTACAAATGTAATGTGTATTCGTCTTTCAAATACTATTGAGATGCTAATAATGTTTTACTATTCCTCTTAAAGGATGAAATGGGGCAAAAATCTTAAATTTTAAATAAATAAATAAATATTACAGGACATTCATTTTACACAGCGCCATCTAGCCCCAAACTAAGCATAGCTTGTAATATGGGAACTAGATTACGGATAAAATACTTAAAATACTTTTTGTAAATACATACGTACTATATGATACAACACCCAAACACAGAACAAACATCTATATTCATCACACAAATGTTTGTTCTGGGTGGGAATCGAACCCACAGCCTACAGCGCCGAAGGCAGAGTTACTACCAACTGAGCTATGAGGCTTGTCAAAATCTTTAGTTTCATTCGATTTAGTTGAAAATGTGTGTGTGTGATAAATATTAAACCGCCTCTGTGGCCTAAGGTTTGCCCACCGGTGTGAGATCCAGAGGTCCCGGGTTCGATCCCCAGGGGAGTATAATATTGAGCTTGGTTTGGTTGGCGGTAGGACTTTGTTTCAGCCCGCCTGGCTAGCTATCCCAGGCATTCCAAAGGAATCACGCTAGAGCCTGCAATGTCCGAACCCAACGGCGAACAAACCTCACAAAGAGATGCCGTACCTATGAATCAAACCTAGGACTGCAAAAATACTAGATAGGTGCGAGTCTCAATTGCGCTGAGGGTTCCAAACAATTTTCTGTGGTGTCATGCGAAATTCAAAGATTGTTATGCCTACCAACCTAAAAAGTACCAGGTTTTCTTTTAATATACATATTATACATTTTTCATCATAGGATATACATACATAGAATCCGTACATTTAAGATTTCAGAATTACCGGGACAGGCCGTGTATGTAGAAATTGGGAACCCTGTCGCTCTTTACCCCTGTATCATAGCCATTCCAATAAGAGAAACGGAAGCACGGGTACTTTCACCTAGTTATTCTATATATTTTACCCACTTTATGCCCTTACATATCCAAACTGTGACACAGAGAATTGACACAAAATAATAAAAATAAAATTGAGCATACAGAATGATGCAAGATATCTTCTATTGAGGCTAGGATAAGTCTTTTATCACTATATTTTTATGAGCAGTAGAATTGCATAGTCAATTAATCTACAAGTAAAATCACCAGCCACTGAAGACCAAACTGCCTTGAAGCTTAGCGTTTATGGTTGAAGGTAAAAACTTTACGGTTACTAGCTGGTTAGCCGCAAAACACAGTTACGTTTTTAACGCATTTTAAGCGTATATCTGCTGTGATGTGTGCACCTTTAATATCAGCCCTGTTGTGGGAAACCAGTGAAAATATATGTGTATTAAACTACTTTCTGACAATCCCTTAAGAATGTAAAAAGTACAAGTATGATTACAGAATTACCTTCCAATAGAGTCCATAGCTATAAGTACAAAAAAATATTTATAAACTATTAATCAATGCTAACAAACATTGGTTAATATATGTGTTTTTATGCCTATGTATTATCATGTTGATAGATACTGTAGTTATGTGGAAATAAAAAAATATTTTCGTTTTAGGCTGTATCAAGAATACCAACATACCTAAT
The DNA here is from genome assembly GCA_951394065.1 of Venusia cambrica. Taxonomy (NCBI): domain Eukaryota; kingdom Metazoa; phylum Arthropoda; class Insecta; order Lepidoptera; family Geometridae; genus Venusia; species Venusia cambrica. The sequence goes on along the minus strand of OX596047.1, from coordinate 12,599,024 downwards.
ACAGCTTGCAGGGTATGTCATTTACTGGACTAAAAACTGTACGTTGTTTGTCAATTTTAATGAGGTATGAAACAGAAAACCATTGTAATATAATATGAAATTTACTGTGAATCTTTATAATTTACTATTAGGGTTGTGATTGAGACCTCTGATGCTAGGGAAAACTGCGCTCTCTCAGTTTTCAAAAATCTTGTGGGGTCTTTTGATTGAGTTTGCGCGTGACCTAAGGCTGGCTCTTATTTAGGCCAGTGAATCAGTTTTGCTATTTGGCGGGGCAATGCTGCCAGTGTATTGAGCACGCTTCCGTCTGGTTCTTTTGTCTGGATCACTTGGGAATATACTATAGTAGGTAATACTTATACCGTTACACTTAATATACTTATACCGTTCTTTTAATAAGCCGGCTGCTTCCCTTGTAAATTGTAAGTCTAACCGTGCATATTGTTTGTGTAAATTGTATTTACTACTATTTACTATACACACATGACATCAACAGCCCGTTAGTGTCCACCGCTGGACAGAGCCGCTGGGGTGTTGCCATTATCACCGCGCTTGGCAGGCGGATTGGTGATCGTAGTTAAGGTGTAGATAATACACAGAAGAAAGCTGATGCCCTTCTTCTGGTGAGATCCCTTAGTCAGCTTTTACAACATCCATGTGCTGTGTTGGAGGGGTTGATTCTTAAACCGCGACCGCCACTGTTGTAGTTGTAATGCACAAACAATATGAAATACACACTAAGAAAATAAACGTTGTAATATTTATATTTGTATGTATAGGATTTACAAAAATCCGTACTTATACCTACACTATCAAAGTTCTAAGAATAGTTACTATATATTCTGTAAGAGAATCGCCTATCACTTTCTAATAAAATATAATCACTGTTCAATAATAAAACATATTTTCACGTTAAACGTGTAGTTTTATAGCTATTGTACTAAAAGTACGTTTCTTTGTTCCTTTGTGGAAGCCAACTACGAATTACAGAAGCACCGCGTGTGTTTCAACTGGGCTTGTTGTACTTACCTATTCGCTTAGTGTTCCCTCCCGCACACGGAACACTCGCAAGAAAAACAAAACTGACATCTCATAATAAAAAAATATTAATTGACATTTTTTTTTTGTAAAAACTAAAACTAACTTTAAACTAAAATACATAATATTTTTATAAGCTTTTAATATTATAAATAAAAGTAAAGTACCTAGGTATAAACCTGAAAACAATAATATTTAGTAACAAATCCGCAAAATTGCTTTGAAAAAATTAAATCGCCTCTACAGAAGACATCCTCAGGAAATATGTCTTGCTGCTATTACTAAATATTTTTCTGTTTTCAGGTTTATTTGAAAAATAGATTTCAAAAAAATAACGCCTGAATCAATTAGATAAGAGAAACGTAGTTAAGGAATTAAAAATATGTAGTATAAAATATGTTTCGTCACCAGACGATAAAAACATCTCAAAAATTGTTTAAGTGATTTTTTCATTATCCTTTTAATCCGAACTATTAATGAGTTAATACTTTTGAATGCGTTAAAACGATATCAACTCATTAATAGTTCGGATTTAAAGAATAATGGCAAAATCCCTTAAAAAAATTTTGAGATTTTTTTTACCGTCTGGTGACGAAAAATATTTTAAACTACAATTTTTTTATTCCTTCGCAGGGCCGCGAAAGCAAGCTATAAATGTTTGCATCGAAATCGAAACTTCAGCGCTTTGCTTGATGACGGATGGCAGTGTTTTATGACTGTTGGAAGTGGCCAGTGTGCGCGATCCGCACTTAGCTGCTTCGTGTGCACACAACGTACATACATTCACATTAACATCAAACTTTAACGACGACAATCCGACAATCGATTGGATAAACAAGTACCATACTTTTATATACTTTTATACCTACTGTCAAAGGTGCATGTGACAAAAAATGTTTAAAATCATCCTTTAGAACATACTTATTTTGTGAGAGAAAATAAACGTAAATTATTATTTATTATTAAAAAGACTAGCGAGTGTTGAACTACAAAATTAGAAAAACATTTTGACATGATCCACAGTATTGATGGGGCGACCTTCATGGTAGTGGCCGCTGTTTGTGCAATGGTTGCATTCACCATTGCAACACTAGCGCTCGTGTGAACTAGTATGGGAGTGGAACTAGTTGTCGCATACCATTACCGTGACCTTGTATTTTACCTGCCCGAAAAATAGGAGATCATAACGTTTTTTTTTATCTTTTGCGATAAAACACATTATAAAACCCGTGTTTCCATTTAAAAATAAAGGTACATACTAATAGACACTTATTGGTAACAATCTACCCTATAGTACTTTTAAATCTCTATGCCTATGCCCACCTGCCCACTCAGCACGGGGAGGAAATAAAATTTTTGTCCTCTGTTTTTATCCACCTCTGAGAGCATTTTGACTCCCGATGGTGGATAAAAACAGAGGACAAAAATTTTATCCCCATCCCGTGCTGAGGAGGCTGGTGGAAAATCCATTTATTAGCACATTATATTTTTCTTTATGCACACTGCAAAAATATGGGATCCAACGGAAATTTCTGTACGCTAGAAACTACTTGTAAATCAGCTGATCGAACACCAACGAACACAGCGTGAACACTGATTTCCATTGTGTTACGATTACGATTCTAATATCTTCAAGAAAAGAGTTTATAAGCACCTTCTAGGTATGCTCACTACATCGTAGACCAGACATCCTTATGTGTGCAAGTTTCGAAAAAAAATGTGATGTGAAGTAATAGTTCCAATATTTCTGCGTGTTGTATGAATTGTAGTTCAATAAGAACCAACCAGGTTTATGAGATATTAGTTGGGCTATTTACCATATTCCGCAAAAAAAAATGTTTGGAAAAAAATATTTATATATAGCACTAACTTCGTTGCTATTGGGCACCTTTTTTTCAATGGTTTACAATTTGATCCGTCAACTTATATTTGCACTTTGAAACTATGCGATGTTGTATTTTAATATTTCAACAGCCTTTAGTTAATTAATTCTGAAATCACACAAGACTGCTAATGAGTTGATAGTAGGTACCTATTAAATCCTTTATAGGCTTCCATTTTTTTAAGTGAAAATATAGATATAGTTCGATCAAAGAGCATTTGTTTTCCTATTAGAAATACATAAAGGACTGATTCCCAGACAAGGACTAAACAATACCCAGGTAGGTTATACTATCTATACTGTCTATGTCCTTGAAGGGTAGGTTAGGATCGCGCTTACCGAATGTGTTATAGCTTATTTAATTAAAATAGTATAAAGTTGTAACACCTTTCCAATAAAAATATAAGATTGCTATCGGTCAGTGGTCAACCACGAATTCATCCGCATCTGAGAAAAAAGTAGCCCATGACCTTAATAAGGCTTAAGCCATGTATTTTCTTTTCATGTAAATCGTTTTAGAAACCGCTGTCATTTACGTAGGTATAATCAAAAATAGATTTTTCACATTTATTATTAGTATAGATTAGATCAGTATATACGCTTTGCCTTGAGTCACAACTGACAAGCTGCGTCGTTGGTTTGGTGCCTATTACATCAGGAGAATGTAACTGTTGCACACGGTAGACGCACACGGTTATGAACTACAGCATCAATCTTTATACAAAGCAGTAGCTAAACATATAATAACTAATCATTTTGATAAATAAAGTCGAGTCGAACACGCCCACGGCTTAACATTGCAATTGCAATAAAAAATGTGCCTTGTGTCGTCACTGTTATATATAAATGAATTACAAAGAATGACTTGGAAATCTGATTCACGTTAAAAATACTTATATACCTAATTCTATATTCTAAAAACAAAGAACGTCCCGGCGTTCTTTGATCTCTTTCGCTTCGCCTTTCAGTAGAGGTTGGTGGATGCCAGTAAGTAATAGAAGTCTGTCTATCATTTTTTATGGTGAAGAAGCTGGAAAACACAGAAGAATAAACTATTGAGAACCGCAGGGCGCGTATACAATCTTCCGGTGGGGAATCCACCCGAATTCTTTTTTATTTAATTTCATTTGATTCGATCACCGAATTCCGGTAAAAACAGGACAACCATAAGGCTTAACGCAGCAATAGCATTTATAGATCATCATTCATCATTCTCCTGCCCTTAACCCACGCTAGGTGGGGTCGGCACAACATGTTTCCACTCACTCCTATCAAACGTCAACTCTGCATCTACACCTTTCATACCCATGTCCTCTTTCACACAATCCATCCATCTTTTTTTCGGCCTTCCCTTGCTCACATGTCCATCCACGCTCAAATTCATAACCCTTTTGGTCAAATGACTATTATCCCTCCTCATTACATGCCCATACCATGCCAACCTAGCACTCCTCAACTTTTCTACAACTGGTGCCACTTTCAAACTTCTAATAGCATTTATAGATATTACCTTGCAAAAGTTCTTCATTCCCCCATTTTTTTGCGGCCCGCTAGCTACACTTTTAGTCAATTTATTGACTAACCATGTTGTGAAGTAACACCGGAGGCCACGAGTTGTCTTAATGGCTATCAAAGGTGCCGGCGCTATAAATTATTCCGTTTCTTTTGTTGAGGGATCGAATGCTTCATGGTTTTTGCATATAATAATTTACAGCTACTATTTAATGTTCAGTAGACAGGAGTTTTTTGTTTAAACACATCCACGGAAATGCATTGTGCCCTAGATTCATGTGCTATTCATTACGGAGCACTACAATACTGATGCTGAAGAGTCCTTTTATTTAAGTTGTAATTAATCTTAAATCCCTTCTTTTGTTTCAGGTAACACAAACTTACAAAAAGTGATGAACAGAGCATAGTTTAAATTTTAAAATGTCGGTAGAAACACAAGAATATGTAAACGGGATGAGGGCCGGCCCTCTTACACGAGAAATTCCCGAATGTATGAGAGACAAGTACACCGTCGTGCAAACGATTATAGACCTTATAGTGTTTGTCACCGCCGGGATAGGATATGTGATTCAAGCTATTTGGAGGACGATAGTGGGGGTGAAGAAAAGGGATTTAAAGGGGGGAGTGGCAATCGTCACAGGAGGGGGAGGGGGACTTGGGAGCCTCATCGCGCTTCGGCTGGCGCGTCTCGGCTGCACTGTGGTACTGTGGGACATTAACAAACAAGGTCAGTGCGATATTTATCTTTTACTAAACTGTTGGCATTGCAAATTCTATGAAATTCCATAAATTTCTGGCACAACCCAACATTCTATATAATTATACAATAGTAGAGGTCTTGTTTTGTAATACGATTGATGTGTAAGTGTACACATAATTTCGTACATAAAATCATAAAAACGAGGTCAGTTGCCTGTAGTTTTCCACTGTTGAGACAGATTTTTCTTGACTGAGGCTATTTACAGACAACGAATTATTCAGCTCAGTATGAAGGATATGGTCACCGGTGAAATTAAAACAGGCACGTTACATCTAACTTCATTATTAAGCCTCAAGATGCTGTTTCTGAACTACGCGGAAATATGGTTGTCATCTGGACGTTCCAGATGTATTCAAAATTGTACCTATTAATATCGTGCATTAGTAGTATTGACTTGCATATTTCACCGCTTCTGATTCCAGGTATGGCCACACTCTATTTCAGAGAATTAAGACAGAGAAAAAGTCAAGAGTATGTGTAAAATGTAAAATATATAAAAAAATATGTGTGATAGACAATTCGTTGCATGAAGTCGTGGCCAAGTGTATAGTGACACGTTAGATAACCATTACGCACTAAATACCTGAGAACTTAATAAAGACAATGACTGAGGAACTGGCTATCTTACCTCACATAACAATTTTGATTTGTTGTTGCAGCATACTTAGGTCAGATGATGGTAGCTAAACTTATACAAGCCCTACCCCCAACCAATTGTATTATAAATTTGTACTTAGGGGATCGCCCTCTAGATCTGCCACCGCGGTGGCCGACTAGAAAAAGAGGCGGTTAAAAAGTCCATAATAAATCTCGCACCTATCTCAACTATCTTATCAGCTTCTGAACGCGGCCCGTAAGGTTCTAAGCCATCGTTGTCTATTTTTCTTTCTCAAATTTTTCTTCCTAAATACTTAGTTTCAAAGATTTTAAAAATGTAACGTGCAATACTTGTACAGTGTAATATTTTTACTTTACTTGCCACCTTTGCCCACCGATTACCTTTATTACTTTGTTTTATGATTATCTCAGCGATGATGAGTTCTAGAATTATCTGTCAGTGGCTGATGAATGGTTATACCAAATTAGCAACACGTAACAATGGCAAAGGCTACAGGTATCAATCACAATGCCACATTCAAAGACCATGTTTAGTCGATTCCTCATTATGTGCATCTACCTTTATGCTATGTGGCACGTCGGTTCGGTATGATCATAGACAAAGACATACCATGGTATGGTATGGTATATATGTCATCTGTGGTTTTTGTCGAGTTTATTTGAATGGAATACCTCTTAACGAATATTTGGTATTTTCTTTAATTCTTCGTGAAAATATAAACTACAGTCGAGTTATTTGATTCTTTAACGGAATAGAAAGTATAAAACAAAATCCCATTATGAAATTACTATTATTAGGTTCCACTGTCAAGTGTAGTTATTTTGTTCATGAACAGGAACGAAATAACCATACTTGACAGTGGAACCGCTATACCTACCTATTATATTTACAAAGTCAGAGCAATTGTAATAACAATAATGAAGATCAGAGATAACAACCAGATATGTTGCAGTCATGGCATCAACGTAAAATTACATGGCTATGGCAGGCTACTGATCTTGAATTATAGAGCGAGTTTTAACCGCCTCTGTGGTCTAGTGGTTCGCCTACCAGTGTCTGATCCAGAGGTCCCAGGTTCCATCCCCAGGGGAGAACAATATTGTGCTTAGTTTGGTTGGTGGAAAGTCTTTGTTTAAGTCTGCCTGGCTAGCTACCACCATCTTACCTAATTCATTCGCCATAATAACAATTCCAAAATTATTGTGTTCCGGCATTTAGAGGTAAGATAGCCAGTTCCTCAGTTTGTTGACGATTCCGGGTGAAGTGCGCCTCCACCTTCGGCCTAATCGTAACTTGTAACCTTGTGAAATGAAGGCCTGGGAAGCGCTTTCCCCGTCGTACAATAAAAAAGGTCTTTGTGTAAGTTCGCCTGGCCAGCTACCACCATCTTACCTAATTCTGTCGCCATAACAACAAGTCTTAAATTGTTGTGTTCCGGCGTTTAGAGGTAAGATAGCCAGTTCCTCGGTATATTGAGGATTCCGGGTGAAGTGCGGTTCCACCTTCTGCCTTATCATAACTTGAAAAATCAGTTGACATGCAGGCCAAGCACTTCCCCGTTGTACAATGAAAAAAAAGACTAGACTAGTGAACTGATGAAATGAAGAGTTAACGGCTTCGACCGCGTCATACCGGACAAAAGACACATAAATTTTTCTTCAATATTATGATTAATATTGTAGAAAAATGTATTTGCTAAACTGTCATCACAATCTGTGTTGGCGTGAAGTAATAACAAACATTGGAACATCCAAACAAAACATATAATACTAAGATTGCATTCCGATTATGGGAATATCATAAAAATATTTCTTAGTGCCTTCTTTCTGAGTTTTGAGTTTTAGTTTTGGACCTCTGATCCTCTGGGTTGAATTGTGCGTTGATTTTTATTCAGTAATATGTCAGTCTACACGACAATTTTATATATTTAGTAGATATTATATAAAGAAAGATCATACAACCGACGTAATGTAAAGTACGACGTAGTGTACAGTTGAAAAAAACCAACACCAACCTAGGATAGCAGGCAAGCCTCGAGTGATTTGATGAGTTTCACAAACATTGTCGAAACCAAATCAAAAATTACAAAACTATTCATCTTCATGTAGCAAAAACGGTATTACACCGAGTAGGTACGCAAGATTCTTAGAGTATATCGTTTCTCAACATATACTGCGCACACGCATTCACCTATCTTGAATCTAGCAGCTAATGTGCGAATTTACAGGTATACCAATAGGTATACCTACTTCGTACCACCCAATATGTCATATATTTTGTTTAAAAACATAATCATAAAGTAGCTTAGCTAGTGCAAGTGAATATATCAGAAGTAGGTACCTACTATTTAATTAATTTGGCTGCAACAGTGTAATTAATTAAATGCGCAAATCTAGTGGTCTCGACAGAGCTTACCTATTTGATCCTTTTGGGGTGGAGACCTTGGGTGCGTGGGGAGCCGGTGCTCTCCGGGTTTTCAAAAATCTTGCGGGACTTTGATTGAGGCGACACGTGACCCAGGGCTGGCTCTTATTTAGGCCAGCGAAGTAGCATAGCTATTAAGCGTGGCAATGCAGCCAGTGTCTTGGGCACGCTTCCGTCTGGTATCTATATGGCAAAGGCGAGCTTAAAAATGTGATTGTATAGTGTACTGGTAAAGAAGCACATTGAGAATGTTAACAGCAAAATACAAAGTAGGTTATTATGATTTCGAGTAGAGTATGCAAGAGCACGCCAACAATTTCACATAGCGCGTGAGATAATGACGAAGAATGATAATGATAAGTGTGAAAAGCGGTGGATCTATGATGTGGCTGAGCCATTTTCACCCACCTTACTCTTTGTATGGCACCGCTTGGACTATTTAGCAGTTTTATTTTTATTTATTTTATTCTAGAATTTTTGGAAAACTAACAGCTAATAAAACTATAGAAATAAATACAAGTTAACTTAGGGCTAGTTATAAGTTTCCACAAATCGGTACCTAACCCTTTCGAAACTATCATGGTTATGAACACTATAACTAAATATAATAATGTCATTAGTTGCAGTAAAAGACTGAGGAAGAGGGTACATCGTTTAGGCGATCACTAACTACCTTAATTCCTTCTCGCAAAGTCTTCAGTGTATCGGATAACTCAAAAACCAACAAATCATGGTAAATATCCCGTTAATTTTAGGTACCTAACCCTTAAAATGTTTTCATAGTCTTTAAAAGTTCAAAAATTTACGTACTACCTATTTATCTGTAAGGTAGGTATCCCCCTTACTTATTAGCGTTGCTGTTTTCTATCAATTAATCAAAAATATATTTGCAAAAATCTCACTATAAGTAGGTAACTGTGGCTCTTTAGTGTAACTACCTACAATAAGTAACTGTCAACGTCAAACAAAGTTTTTAAATATTGTTTAAAATTAATCAGTTAATATAACCATAAGATGAATTTAACCGCCTCTGTGGTCTAGTGGTTCAACCCACCGATTCCAGATCAAGAGGTCCCGGGTTCGATCCCCATGGGGAGTACAATATATTGTGCTTGGTTTGGTTGGTGGTAGGACTTTGTTTGGGTCTGCCTGGCTAGCTACCACCGTCTTACTTAATTCTGTCGCCATAACAACAATTCTAAAATTGTTGTGTTCCGGCATTTAGAGGTAAGATAGCCAGTTCCTCAGTTTGTTGAGGATTCCGGGTGCGCCTCCGCCTGATCTCAACTTGTAACCAGGTGGGATGAAGGCCACTTTTTGTAGAGATACTGTCGCGCTTTTGGTAAACACGCAGCGGCATCGCTACTAACGCGCGATAATAAGTACTTAGTTAAAAGCAGCACCAAACACAACTTGATCAATGTTGCCTCGACGAATTCCATCTTGTGACTATAGCGCTCACAGGCATTTCTGTATCTTGCTGAATCGCGACTGAATCGCGACAGCATCGCGGTAGTAGCGATACAGAATCGTGGTAACGTGAATCGCGACTGAAGCACGACAGCATCGCGGTAGTAGCGATACAGAATCGTGGTAACGTGGGCGAAGGTACAAATAAAGATTTTTTATTTTTTTTTATGTGTATCACAATAATGCATGCGTAGGTATCGTAATTCTATATGTCAAATGTTTACAATACATAAACATTATCTTATTTAATATTTGAATATTAAATGTATGCAAAACTTTAATGTCTTTCAAACATAGCATTGTTAATAACTACTTGTCAACAACTGCAGGGATCTTTGTATTAGCATAGACTCAGGTGGAGTCAGATTACTCTACTGTTCTGTGAAATGAATTGACTTTATCATGCATTTGTCGTTATTTCTATTCTTTGGCGGGAAAGAGCTTAACCTTCATCTTACCTGGTGTTAGATAAGGTGGAAGCGCACTTTATCCGGAATCTTCAGCAGACTGAAGAATTGGCTATCTTACCTCTAAATGCCGGAACACAATCTTATAATTTTTATTGCCGGAACACAAAACTTGTAGTTGTTGTTTTGGATTCAAACTTAGGCCCACGATGGGAATTAAAATAGGGACTTTAGTCCCTTGCCACCAAACAAACTGACATCCATACTTGAAAACGAATGAACCTATAAATTTTGCATAGTCATGGTGCTATTATGTATACCAAGACTGGTATACATAATAGCATCATAACTTTGAAACCAGGACGTTTACCAGTAAAAGTTCAACAATACTGGTGGCTTAAAACATTTCAGAAATTTAGAAATTGATACTAGTAGATACGTTTGTAAAAATCTCACAAATATAATAGTTAAGAATTGAACGAATTATATCCATCAATTATATTTTTATTGGTTCAATTATTAGAATAATATTATTGTAATGGTTCTACAAATCGTGTTGTATCATAGTAACAACATTATTGAGGTGGATAAGGTCGTAAAGTTAGATATGTCTTTATGATAAACCACTGCGAATACATTGCAATTAATAGATAGCTATCAAATAAATTATTTGTTAATGTATTATGGTGTGCAGACAACAGAACAACAGATAAATCTAGCGTAGGCACAGGCTCTTGCATGGGCTAGGCAAAAGCTTAGAGAAATTGCTACGCGCATCTTGCATTCACTCTCTTTGATAATTCCCTTGAATGATCTCGCAAGTTTGTCATTTTCAAACGTTGCGTTATACCTCATTTTATATTAGTTATGATGCTACTGCAAAGTTATGTGGAAATCGTCGAAATCGTGTTCACAGTTACCTACTATGTCCCGGCCAATGTCACTTTTGAAATTTTCTTGTGTATTTGAGCTCTTCTAAGTTCTTCTTAACATGTCTACTGAGCTGAAATTATAATGGTTAGTATTTATGATCCGTGTAAAACTTATCCTGACACAAATTATGATTATAAGTAACAGAAGTAACATTTTTCTTTGAGGATTATAACCGACATACGTTTAAACTAGTTCTCCAAATACTGCGTATTGCTATTTAAATATAAGCTTACCGCTGAAACCGCCGATCCATTTTGTAACTTTATTATTGTATTTGTAAGGCATTGTAAAAATACCTATTTGTGATTGTGACTGTAATCAACGTGAAGTATACAAATGCAGCAATTTCAAAACTAGCAGATTGCATAATTGTCACTTAATAATAACACGTAGCTCACTGTTGATAATCTTGGAGCGTTGAGATAGTGACTCTAATGATGTATTTTTTTAAAATTTTATTGCTAGTCGCTCTACGAAGTTAGCGACAACAATTAATAACCGTGACTTCACGTAGGTAATAAACATTTTCTCTTTAATCAAGAGTAGTAAAGATAATTACGCAAAAGTTCAGTCTTACGAGCAGTCTGCTCACTGCTGCATCATACGATGTAATTGTAATCTGTAACTAAACATTTGATCTCATCTACGGCCCATTTAAAAGTAATAGAAGATCATTTAAGAGTAGTAATACTTTTAAGAGTAGTAGAAGCCCCTAGTGAAAGGGCTCGTCCGGAGAATTACTACCTCCATACTTATTTCAGCCGCCCAGCAGCATTGCTGTGTTTCGGTTTTAAGGGTATGGTTGCCACCTTTGAGGCTTAACACCGTTATGCCTCAAGTTGACGGGCGCAATGCAGTGCCGTGTAGGCTATGTTCTTTGTAGATGTGACCTATGCAATAAGGCTTTGTCATAGGCAAGAGTACACTTAACACCAGGTGCGCTTCTTGCTTGTCCAAAAACTGGTAGATTTTGCCATAATCACCACGCTTGTCAGGATGCGAATGGAAGAAAGCTTTTTTTTGGTGAGATCTCAGTCACCTCTCGACATTTGTGGACTGATTTCGAGAGTTTATTTTTAAACCTCAACCACCACGGCCACAAGTAAGTATTTCTTGAGCTTAGGACAGTTTTGTGCCTAAAATTCTTAATGGAATCTGGCTGATGTGTCCTAAATCAAATGATAGTTATGAGGCCCCGATGTATTGTTGCTGATTTCACCGATGAATATCGTAGTTTTACACGATTTGATAATGTATAAAGACGTGATGAGAGGTCGTACCGTGTCGATATCGTGTACTTGTTGGTCCTGCAAAATATAGTTAGTAGGGAATAAAATAAATACATCTTACAGGACATTAATTTGACACAGCGCCATCTAGCCCCAAACTAGCTTGGTAATATGGGACCTAGATTACGGATAGAATACATAAATTATTTTTGTAAATACATACGTACTATATGATACAACACCCAAACACAGAACAAACATCTATATTCATCACACAAAATGTTTGTCCTGGGTGGGAATCGAACCCACAGCCTACAGCGCAGAAGGCGGAGCTAATACCAATTGAGTAGAATACCAATACCAATAGTAGAATACCAATTGAGAGCTATAAGGCTTGTTAATCTATATAGGTAATCTGCACAGGTAATGTTTATTGACATTTATCGTATTATTGATTTGCTTCATGGGTCATTGACAACAATTGTTTGCGCTTGGCCGGTAGTTGTTTACTGTTTCTTGGCAATCCACAGCACTAAACATCAACAGAGTAGAACGATTTACTAAGCTATATCCATTAGGTATTGAAACCCATCTACCGTGAACCGAGTGTGAGGATATGCGAGCGGTGGCGTTTAGTCCACCAAACTAGTTGGGGAGTAACTAGTTTGTGATTAACTAATTAGCTAGTTTCCTTCTTTCAAATACATTAGACTTGAAAAAATATATGTTTATCATAAAATGCCCTGAGTAAACTTTATTTTTTTCTCCAAAACCAAAACCTCTACTACTTTCAAGAAAATTATTAACAGCCTTTTGAAAAAATACTCGTTTGTCGACCACATCAATAGTGTGACCACGAGTTAAATAAATTCCTGATAGTCACACCAGAGTGACAATCTGGTGTGACCACAAGTCCGCAGTTCATTGGGTGAGGTTGTCTATCGAAAATACAGAAAAAAAAATCGTAATTATTTTGACTTCTCTACCGACAAGGTACTGCAAAATATAGGCACAGATAGTAAAATATTTACGTTTAGGTCTTTATGTCTGATCAGAGGTGAACCCTCGAAGGGAAAAAGTCATGAGTCTGTTACTTTACTTTAAATCTATATTAGGTACCTATTTGTTTGCATTATGTCTAATAACGTATGTGACTAGCTGACCCCGCGCAGTTACACTTCCGCCAAGGTTCTTTGTTCATCACTATAATTTCGGGCCCACTGAAAGCCCACTGTAGAACAAAGCATTTTCTTGGAAGTCCCGCTCCTTTGTAGATCTCATTCTTGCCCAGGCAAAGCCTCTATTCTCACATGTAATATATAATCATGAGCCGCCTCTATCCATCAACTCCACGCGACCGCAGCCAATACGTGTTAAAAGTGTTGTTCATAGCAAATGTTATACCCGTTTCAAATAAAGTTAAATGTTTTCATACCTCGACACTGAATATCTAGCAAAAATAATACCTATACTGAATATATAGCGCAATTTATTTGCAGAAAGAACTTGGGGTGTTCCCAAATTCACATATACTCGTACATTACATGTTCACCCTTTAGTATCTACTTATTTGTTATTGAATTTAATTGATTGTATGGAAAGTTCCAGTCCAGCTAAGACGATGATGATGAAAGAATAATGTTGTATCTCCTATATTTTACAAATATTTCTAATTCAACATAAGAAGCCGTAGGCTCTCGCTAGTAATTGCATCATTATGTTGAAACTCTCAAGTGCACACGGCGAGTGTTGACCTTCTCTCTCATGTTTGTGCGTTGCTCTTGCTTTAATATTTTTCTAGTTACATCAAAATTATTCTTTGACCTTGTTTATTTAAAACTCACTCAGCTCAGACTCCTTAGACGAATGATAACGCATTTTGGCCGATTTCTAATAAACGTTGTAATAACACAGTTGTATTTCTTTTAAAGTAAGTTCTAGAGATATACTCGAATTAAGTTTGAGCACTGTTTTAACTGATGGCAACGACTCTGAACGCAAATAGTATTATACTGTGTCGCGGCCAGTATCTCCCTCCTCTTGACTTGCAGGTAGCTTACTATTCCTAGAAAATTATAAAAGAAAAGTTAAAAGGTAAATGCCGGGAATCTGTGAAAGTTCATATATACGGTGCTAAAGATAAAAAATGCTAAAGATAAAGGTGTAGCGAAGTCAAACTCAATTTTTGTTTATTCATGAAACGTGAAATCTACCAGCTCACAAGGAGAAAGGCAAGTAACTCGGGCTGGTGATTTTTTTATGATCCATTTAACATTTAGTTGTAGTTTTATAGAACATTCTAGGTAGGTACATCATAAACCTAAATACTTACTACTATATTCAAACATTTATTATTAACTATTGGGCAGTTCGTTAACAATGAGAAATCACCATATAGCTGTCAACTGGTATAGAAACTTCGGGCCACGCGTTCTTATCGTCTATATGTTCACAAATTTTGTAGTAGGCACTTTTAATTTAATAATTCTTTTCATAGAATTAGAATTTACGACTAGAGTTTGGTGGCTAATGAGTAGGTGAATGAGAGCTACCGGTAAATTACACCGTATGTAGGATTTGCTAGTTTTTTTGTGTATATTTGTATGCTTGTGTATGTGTGTTTGTGTGTATGTGAGTGTGTGCGTGTGTGTGTGTGTGTGTGTGTGTGCGTGTGTGTGTATGTGTGAGGTGAGCGATTTATTTTCGGTTTTTCGAAATGCCACACATCGTCCCTCAAAAGCCTAATGAGTTATAATATCCTAATAGTATAGGGTGTTAAAAATAGGTCGTATTTATATTCTGGGCCTCAGGATCTAACGATTCACTCAGGTAAATGTGAAAGCGCCCAAAGCCGCAGTCAAAGTATAGTGTTAGGTATATATTAGGTAGTATTGGGTTAAAATTTAACGCAAGTCCAACCTCACAGAACGTCATCATACCCTCAATGCGGGTGGTCAAACTAGACAAGTTAATTGAGAAGTGGGTTTAAGAGCATTTAAAAATCAATCTACTGTGATGATTTGATTTAAATGATTTTGGCCTGCAATTGCAACCGATCGTAAAATACAAATTAAGTATATGTACCTATTGTACCTACCCTAATATTGTCCCTGAATCCCAATTTTAACATTTTAATTCAATAAATCATTAAGCTAATACGAGACCAAGCTGTGATTTAATATACTTACCTTAAATGAAATGACATGAAAATACTTTTACAATCACCTTCTAAATCAAACTTAGATAGCTTTAAAAATGACCTTAATGAATGAAATTTTATTTCCTAACTCATTATGAAATTAGGGTAATCTCTATTAAAAGTAGGTATTATATAATACAAAGGGAGCTTACTGAGAGCAATAAATAATACGCAAATTCCCAATAAGTTAATAATAATATATTACTCACAGACAGGTGTCTAATGATCATAGACTTCTGATTCACAAGAAAATATTGCGTCTGCAGAACTACATCATTTAGTAAGATCACTTACAGTAAGCGATAACCGCTGGGAATAAAGGTTCATGCATGGCGATGGCGAATATACCGTCGCAACCACTCGATGGACTGACGACATTGTGGCGGGTCGCGGGAAGTCGATGGATGAAGGAGGCTATTCGTGGCGTTGATCGTGATAGGTAATGTTTGCTGATATGGTGGAGATGATGATGATGATGAATTAAGGTCATAAAATGATTTTGTATTTTATATGCAGTTTTGGTAATGAGCACAATAAGTAAACCTATTATATTATCTGAGGATGTTTACTCGCAAATAAGCGCGACGTCTTGAAGCTAAACTTCAGATAACGAGTCTGCAAATATTTCATTCAAACGTTTTGTACAATATACTCAGTCAAAAAATCATAAACATAGGTACCTACTGACACCAGCTGTTTTTTTTTTGGGTGAACGAGATTTAATATCTCACGTTCACACAAAAAAAAACAGCAATGAGTTTAGAACTTTAGAGGCATCGAAAATGTTTCACTGAAACATTCTTTAATATATCAATAATCAATAAAAAAAACGTCCTTTTTTTTTTTTGTAAAACGTAGTGGTTTCAAGTAATGTTAAGGCCGAAGGAGGACGTGTACTTCACCCGGAGTCCTCAACAGTCTGAGGAACTGGCTCTAAATGCCGGAACACAACAATTGAGAATTGTTGTTATGGCGATAGACTTAAGTAATATGGTGGTAGCTAGCCAGTCGGACTTAAACAAAGTCCTACCACCAACCAAACCAAGCTTAATATTATACTCCCATGAGGATCGAACCCGGGCCTCTGGATCTAACACCGGTGGGCGAACCAGGAGACCAGAAGCGAGTTTACAGAAGTTTATCCACCTCGGTTAAACTACTGTAAACTCGGTTCCAATAAAGTCGAACAGTCCGTTCGCCGAACAATGCGCTATAACAAAGAGCCGTTCAACAAAACACTAATTGGTTATTTCTCCGATTGAGTGAAAGGCTCGTAAATAAACCAATCATGATATTGCTGTTTGATTTGACTTTGCGTTTTACTGCAAATAGCTTATTGTACAGAATACTTGTGAAAGAAAAGTGACATGTCTTAGACATTAGTCGCCTGTATGTCACGCGTAAGAAGCAGGGGTTAGTTATTAGTTAGAGCGCATGTGAAACTGGAAATTCTTTAAAAATATTTAAACTAAAATAGGTACATTCGTATCTAGCTCCATGTTTTGTCTAGTTTGGGGCTATATTCCAGATTTCCAGAGATTCCAGGTGAAGTGCGCTTCCACATTCAAACTTATCATAACTTGACTCCAGGTGAGATGACGCCCAAAGGGCTGACCCACCGTATAATAAAAAAAACGAGAATCCACGACACAAATATTTGTCGATTTCAAAGTAAGTCTTGTAGATATAGGTACTCATACAATAAAATATCTCAAATTGGCTCTGGTTTTGGCTGTACGTTGCCAGTCAGTCAGCTTCACGACTATTTTATATATTTCGATGAGTAGACAAACAGTAGGTAACTTGAATCTCAGTTATGTGTTATGGAACTTGAAAACTCCTTTACATAAATATGAAATCTACTGTTATTGTAGTTGCTTATTAACAATATTTTTTACAATCGTATGATAGGGAAGCGCTTGATAATTTTTTTAGGGCCGAAGGTGGAAGCGCACTTCACCCGGAATCCTCAACTGTCTAAAAAAATTGGCTAACTTACCTCTAATGCCGGATCACAATGATTAAGAAGTTGTTATGGCGCCAGACTTAAATATGTAAGATGGTGAAAACATTGTTACCAAATAATATTTTTTTCGAATTTAACTTGGCTATTAATCTTGTAGGTATGTAAGCTAAACAAAAAAAGTTTGTACAACTAGTGTTTTTAGAAACACATTTGTATTTTCCTTTTGTCCTCCAAAATTCCAGTATAACCATTAAGAGGTTGCTGAGATAAAATCACTGTACGTCGATAAAATGGATACGATCAATAGCTCCAGCTGTACATGTCATAGAGATTCAAGCGAAATTACTTGCATCTAGAAATTACGTTGATTACTCTCTATCTCCATTATAAAGCGGTAATACCCACCTGCGAGGTTAGCACGTAACTTCAATTGCTAAAGAATTAGAGAAGTAATTTAGGTTACTAAATATTTTTCGGCCGTGCAAAAACTTAAACTAGAAACTTAACAGTTAAACAGGCGCATAAAACAGTACAGGTTCCGGCAACACCAGGGGATCTTACTGGATGATAACCAATGTGATCGTCTGGGCTAACAAATGCAATCTTACTTAAACTTTCTTACTTACACACCATCAACGTTGATACCTAGAACACTTTGTCTTATTTGGTCACCACAGATACTTTGCACTCAAGTTGTTCTTAAGAACCAAAGTGTACGAATCGGCAATAACCTATTCGGCAAAGGTGTATTGAAGTAGGTACGTGTATATCAGTAGAGATATGTTATTTTGGTGTGTTAGTCATGGTTTTAATTTTAGCCCAATAAACCGAGGTTCCTAGTAGAATTATGAAACTATTAATACATTGGTCACAATAACTTTGTTTTTATGTATTTTTATATTATAATTATTTAATTACATAGTTTTATGTTGTAAAACTTAAATTGGATGCGGATCGTCATAAAAGTATCGTTTTGTTGTTAGACTGGGCCATTAGGAATATTTAAAACGGTTTCTCAAACTACTTTGGCTTGGTCATTGAACTAAGAAATCAAAACGTTTTAAGCTTCTTATCTTATAAGTGAATGCCTAGGATTCGGATCGTGTGATGTGTGTGTTGTGTAACTCTTACTCATAAAGCAACTATGCATTCCTTGGGAAAGGGTAGTTAAATACCTGTAGCGAGGTTTATTATCCCAAAAAAAGTCATGTTACTAATAAGGCTTTACAAAAGAATACTATAGGTACTTCAAAAATTCGGCCTACTCTATCTATACATACCACAGGCCATTACTTATGGCACTGATAGATTCAAGACTATGTCACAGATATATAGTCAATTCATGCAGCCAATCCGCTATTCGACGAGTGCCTATCCATATCAATTCTTCGAACCCTGTTTGAACAAATCTATTATGTTAATTTGATTTTTTTTGCTCTTGGCATTTTTGGAATATAAAACATAGGCCAACGTGTAGGTGCTACCTACGCGGTCAAAGCTTCAGGCAAAAGCTAGTTTTTATATAAAATTAGAGGGTGCACAGTTATTGTTGCATCAATAAACTGTTGTGATTTATATGAATTCCTTATTCCTTGTTAGTCTTTATTGTTACAAACTATTTGTGTTTATTTGCGTATCAAATGTTGTGTTGATTCCTGAATAACCTAAAGCAACAAACATCAGCTAACAATCAAATGCAAATATAAATTGTGCCTCGAGGACGCTAAACTACCTCAATCAACCTATTCTTATCTCTCACAGCTAAATTACAATCTCGTGACAACTCCACAATAGACCGTCTAACGATCTGAAATTTTACTTAGAATTTTCTCAGAATCTGAACGAATAAGGGCAATTTGCTTAGAAATTATAAGCTATCATTTATGTGAAGCCTGATATCGTCTGTAGGAGTCTAGACTATTCGCTAGGTATAGGATCCTACTTATTATCTATAATATAATATATAATTTAATATAAAACTAGTTTTTAACCTACATCTATAACTATCGCGATTATGATACCTAATTAGTAACAAAAACGGGTCTTAATCAAAAATATAAAATGTTTTTGTTAATTGTTAATAATTATCTACATCTAAAAATAACCTTACCAAATCTAACGGATAAGTAATGTGCGTAGGTTCTTCTTTCAAAAAGTCACCTTGAGATCCTTGACCTAAGTAATGATTTACGAAATCTTTTGTCTTATTTCATAGATTACTGTTGTTTTCATTGCCACGTTTATTTTAGTCGTAACTAAGGCTTCATTAATGAGTAAATAAAAAATAAATTATCATAAATAGTTACTACTCAATAAGCAAGGTCACCACAATTACACTTATCCATCAATCTCCAGAACCTCATGAACTGTAAAGATCTTGAACTTCACACTGACATTGTATAAAATAACGAGTAGGTAAACCAATGATTATGTAACGCCTTTCTATAGCTGTAAGTTTCATGTCAGGTGACCTTTGCAACTTGCTCTGGTGGTAGCCGAATACCAAAACATTGATACGCTCTCAGCGATCTCACTTCGAAAGAAGATTTTTTGAGTTTTGAATATCGAACACGATAATATTTTTTTTATGGAAATTTTTGCTTACTACTGTGGCATTGTTAATTAATTTTATTATAATAGTTACTTGCAATTGTTAAATTCATTCAATGAATCAAGCCTTCAACAATAATAGTAGGCTTCTTTATTCATTATTAATTTGCATCTTCTTTTAAATCAATCAATAATTTATTTAATTGGTTAGTTTGGGGATAGATGGCGCTGTGTAAAAATGTATGTCCTGTAATATTTATTTATTTATTTAAATATGTACCATGTACCATGTTTACAAATCACCTCTTTTTTTGTTGTCTATTTTGACCAATAAAGACCGGACTTTAAACATCTGCTAAGTATACTATTTTGTAAAGGTTCAAATGCTAATTCGCTGGCCTAAATAAGAGCTAGCCCTTGGGTCACACATCAAAAGCCCCGAAAGATTTTTGAAAACCCGGAAGGCACCGGCTCCCCACGGATCCAAGATCTACACCCCAAAAGGCTCAAATAGGTAAGCTCTGTCGAGACCACTATATTTGGGCCTTTTGTGATCCTCGGCCGAATCAGCCGCCGCACCAGCCCTAACTGATCTTTATTTAATTCTATTAATCGTTTAAATAATCGTAATTCTTGACGTCAGAACTATGGATATTGGAATAAGAGAAAGCTAAAATGCAGAGTTCAATTGACTTCTAGTCAATTGAACAATCTCAATAGTGAGCTAGCTGTTTTCCCTAGAAAACAATGGAAGTATTTTTTATGATAGTGCTTTGTTTAGATGAGTAAGTGTAGGTTCCAGCAGAGGTATCTAGCTAGATGCATTTTTTTATGTCAAAACAAAAATAAATAACCCACATTGTCAAGGTAGACATTACACATCACGAGAAAAAATGCATCGTTAGAGCTCAATCATCGAATTTGCATGAAAAAATTGCATACAAGACAATATAAAGAAGGTCACAGAAACTCGACCGACACGGGCAGTAGGTCAATGTGAACCCTTTTAGCTTTTTAGTGGAATTGTGCACACGACGCAGTTCACCTTTTAATTATTGAAGGCAATAATTATAACAGAATTTCCCGTACAGAAATAATTAAGAATACAAATGAAGTCCATTTGTTTTTAATCCCTATTAGAAACATATTTATTAAAGACATTAATTAGTTATTATTACACCGATATAATTATAAATAAGTAATTAAAAAAACAAATCTTATTTTACTATCTTAATCCAAGGACTTGTGGAATTGTGTAGATACCTAAGCATGTAGTACATGCTTAGGTATACGGTATACGGTAGGTAACAATTATTATAATTAAGTAAAGATCAGTTAGGGCTGGTGCGGCGGCTGATTCGACCGAGGATCACAAAATGCGCAAATATAGTGGTCTCGACAGAGCTTACCTATTTGAGCCTTTTGGGGTGTAGACCTTGGGTCTGTGGGGAGCCGGTACCCTCCGGGTTTTCAAAAATCTTGCGAGGCTTTTGATTGAGGCGACACGTGACCCAAGGGCTGGCTCTTATTTAGGCCAGCGAATTAGCATAGCTATTCAGCGTGGCAATGCAGCCAGCGTCTTGGGCACGCTTTCGTCTGGTACTGGTCTGGAACAGTTGAGCCTATTGAGCTATTGGCCGTTTGTAACGGACCTTAGGTATTCTGACTGATTCCTTTGTACATAGTTAGTTAGTTTAATTGTACATTGAATTTATTGAATAAAGTAATGATAGTGTTTACTAATTTTACGTACAGGTAATTTTTTTCTAACCGTCACACTAGTACATAATAGAGCAGTGTATAGTGTTGAGGTAAACAAAATAGGTAACATTAGTATTCCTATCGGTAATACCAATGATATGAATAGGAAATTTTCATCTTAACTATTAAACAATGTAACAAAGCAGTATGATGGTGAGTTGGACCAGAAAACCAGGTATATATGTCATTTGAAGGAGGTATTCCCAAAAATTGCTCCGACACTCATTCAAGTATTTGGCTATCGTAAATAGAGGGTCAATGCATACCTTTGTTAACGAACCATACCTACATGTTTAACATTAAATGAAATAACTTGATTTATGATAGCAATTAAATTTAATAGATACCGTATAAAGGTCATTGTTACGCTTGCGCACCCTTGGTGCTAGATCGTTGCTAACCAATAAAGATCAAGTCTGTTCAAAATAATCGCTGCAAATTAGTTATTTTGTTATATAATGTTTTTGTTGTATAATCCTAAAATACACTCGGAATTTTTTTACGCTGAACTTTTTTGTAAATTTATGTAGCGAAATTAATTCAGAATAGCATGGTACCTAGAACCTAGTTCTTATCAATCATATTTTATAAAGAAGGTTTTTTAGCAACCGCCTCTTTGGTCTAGTGGTTCGCCAACTTGATTGCTTGGTTTGGTACCACCATCTTTACTAAGGCTGTCGCCATAATAACAAGAAAATCAATCCGCGTACACACGTGGATTCCGGGGAAGTGTGCTTCCACTTTCGGCCTTATCATAATTTGAATCCAGGTGAGATAATGGCCAAGTTTTCTCGTCGTATAAAAAAATAAAAGTGAATTGTCCGTGTATATTGTTACAATTACCTACTTAATAAAGATAACTATGACTTCCTAGTTATAATTTAGGGCAAAACGTCGTTTTCTACGTTTTGTAGGCATACCTCTGATGTTTCCTCTGTGAACTCTATACTACAAAAGGAAGTTGAAATTAACAAACCTAGTCTAAGACCTTTTGTTTAGGTGACATTGCTGTGCGCTCAACCACGGCGCTCATGACAACCAGATGACAGAAATATGCGCGTATTTCTACGTTTTCTTTGTTTACGGTAAAACAAATATGAATTTTTAAAATCGAAAACACAGACCGTCTGCTGTATACTGTGTTTATTTACTGTACAAAGTGTCAAGCCCTAATTGGGCGTATATATTGAATGGCGAACATTTTTGGTACAAATTAGAGTCAACTTTGTTTTGTTTTTTTATCTAGAAAATTTGATGTAATCTTGTTTTCGAAACACAAGCGTTCTTGCGTGTCTCCTGAACTATAACATATATTAATTTCAAAGTAAATGCTACAGTATTGTGGAAGCTATGATCGCTGAAGCTAAGCCATTTCACATATCATAGACTCTTAAGGTCTTCCTTACCTATTTTCAGTACTTTACCTACATCTAGTTACCTACACCTACAAGCAATGCAAGTCGAATACAACTATTCACGAAGTGCATGTTCAAGTCTATTCGGCCAAGAGCACCTGCTTATAATTAAATTACGTGAATCAGTGCTGTATCCTCATCGCATATGTAATAAGGTAGCTTTGTAGAGGCAGATGATGTTAAATCGTGCTAATTTTCTCAAAAAACATAAACTAGGGAATGGGAACATTTAATATGTAAAAAGTCGGTGTGTTTATGTGCATGTATATATGTATGAACTCTAAAATAGCTGGACCTATTTTAGCGAGTCTATCACTGGCAGATAGCTGATGTTATAAAGAGTAACTTAGACTAATTACGTATTCTATCCGTAATCTAGTTGCCATATTACAAGCGACGCTTAGTTTGGGGCTAGTTGGCGCTGTGTAAAATTAATGTCAGGTAATATTTATTATTATTATTATTATTGACCGAGCGAGCGAAACGTCTCGGTTTCGAGATTGGCCAAAAATGCTTATATCCACTGTCTGTCGGCTGTCGGTCGGTTTGTTCTCGCCTACAGGTCGCATTTTTCAACCGATTATGATGAAAATTGGCACACATGTTCCTTGATTTATTTTTTAGTATTCGATTGCGATTTTTGATCGGAAATTAAATAGGGGGGGAAAGGGGGAAGTTGGCTGTAGCGTTATTTATTAACGGATTACAATTAAATTTGCCTGACACACTAAGGATGTATTTCTTCACAAGATGTCGTGTAAAAAATAACAAAAAGGGAGAGTGGAGGGGGAAAAGGGGAGAAATTTGCTGTAGGATTTCAATTTTTATTTTTTTTCCGGAAAATTTATACCTACGTTTACTAATCAGACTACGCAATCCTCTTCGCCTTTGCAAGACAAATTTGTAGATACCAGGTTCGATCTCGAACGCGAGTAATCGCTAAAACATAAGTTTTAGCGATTACTCGCGTTTCCTTGAAGATTCCTTGACTCCTTGAATATTTGAGCAAATAGGGGTATAAACCCCTATTTGCTCAAATGTCTTAAAGGAAAAGTGAAAGAGGAAAGCATCAGTTATTGCATGGTTATTAGGGCTCGCGAGGTCTACTGTTTATACAGAACCACTAGTTATTTATAGTTACATAGTTGGTCTAGAATTACTATGTGCCAAGTTTCAGCTCAATCCGCTCAGTAGTTAGGCGTGAAGAAGCAAGAAACATTCAAACAATCTTAAACTTTAGTAATATTAGTGTTTTAAACGCCAGCAACACATACAGCTGTAGGAGTAAGCTATTGCATAATGTAGAGCAACATAAATCTGAGGCATGTAATGCGCGTGCATCACAGTTACGGAAACACTTCCCTGAGAAGGAAATGTGTGCACGCAACATCAGGTAAAATACTAGTGGCCTCGTTTCATATAAGCTTTACATTTTATTATGTTAGGTATGAAATCTCTCATAAATCATTGTTTGTTCAAAGTTAAGAATGTTACTTAGTAAATTCCACTCTTGAACCATACTACATACCATACTGAATACACTACTGTGCTTATTTGTAGTTGGAGATTGAGTGTCTGTGCGTAAACTTTACTTCACCGAGGAAGGTGGAGAAATAGAGGAAGCATTGCTCCGGACCCATTGTCGATAGGCTTGCGATTGCGAAACTTAGTTTTCAAACTAAAACACAACATTGATTTTGGAAAATATGATGTTAACAGCTTTCAAGTCTTGATGTTTTCTTTGTAAATTGTATATTTACCGAATAATTTACCGTTTTGTGTCAACATTAACATTAAGGCAACCTTTGCTGCCCTAATGTTGAGCACATGACCGTTCTAAATAAATTCTAGAATTAATCGCTTTACTGATTTGGCGAATGCACACATTTTTGTTAAAGAGTAGTTGGACTGCGTTGCTTTTTCAGCTACATTTGAAACGAACAACGTACCTACCTACTTAATATTAATTAATACAATGTTGTGCCTTTTTATTATTATTTTATTTTACGATAGAAAATTAACAATTTGGATTGAACTTTTATTAGACAAGTCTAAAATGGCATGGGTTACCTTGCCTCTAAATAAAATCTGTAATTTTAGAAACGCCTATCAGTTTGTTTTGGTTTCCTTCAACAGTACAGCCCGGAAAAGTCATGCAAGACATGTGGCTCCCCTTAAGTATCTTGATCCCGCCACGCTTGGCATGTGAGGTAGTGATCGCAGTATAAGTTATTGTAGCATATCCCCTTAGTCGGCACGTACGATATCCATTATGACAAATCGAAACAAAGAATAGATACAAAAACCAAATACTATATGCTTCGGTGTACAAATTAAAAAAAAAACACATTAAGCGCGTCTTCAAGGCCAGAATTAATAATAGGTGTCTTCTAGACCTGCTTGCTACATCGTAGGCCACATCTCTTCTTATTAGGCGAGATAATGGTGAAACGGTCTATCTTAATAAAAAAATACCAATGGATACTTTTATTTATTCTGTGCCTTTGGCATCTTTGGCGACGTGAATTTGGTTCGGGCAGAAATTGTATGCATATGCAGGTTATAGCTTTAGCAGGTTTTAGCAGGTAGTAGTGTAGTCTGACCTTTTTTAGATTACCTACCTGTCAACTACCTAGGCGCCCTGAAGACAGACCCGAAAATTGTATTAACAGTAATTCCGTTTATTACCCGTGTTAGTTACTACCAGCTCTATCACTCTAATACCAGTAGTTACTACTCGTACCTAGGAAATTGATGGCGTACAAGATTGATAAAACATCTCCTTCAGATATTACATAACGCTCTTGAAGACCCTATCTTTGAGTAACAAAAACTCGTCGAGTTTTTAGGTACATAAATTACCAAGTACTTATACGTATTGTACAAGAACAATATTTAACAGACAATCAGGAAGAAGTAAACTTGCTCACCGACAGCGTGCGTGGACACAGAAGTGATGACGCCAATACGAATTTTACAAACCTGCTTAAAACTTGAATAATGAACACAAAAAATTGCAAGATAGTCGTAACTAGCTTTAGCAATACATGGGCTCTAATCTGAATTCATCAATAAATCATTCATTTGTTATTAATCGAAATATTTTATTTAAGAAACAGAGACGTATGCAGGTTCATTTTAACAATAAGTTAACTCATAAACTTTTAAACGAAAATGTTTTTTAGGATAATGATGTGTTATTATTAGGGCGTTTTATTCATTTTTGTGTAAATATTTTTTTTTGTGCTGTGGTAAATTTAATGTGTCCATTTTTTATTTTTATATTCTTAAGGTTAGTTTTAATTCTAGTATGGATATTTTTTTTATTAATTTACTTTCTAAATTGAAAATACGATATCCAAATCAAATAGCAAATAGACACTCCGCCTCTCTCTACCTCTTTTCACACTCTAGCAAAATTTTCAAATGATGAATTATGTAATACCAAATTTGCAATGTTTGTTTTACATTTTTAAACAAATGCTATGATGAGATGTATAAATTCCAATTAAAATAAAGTTAAATATACATAAATGTCTTCTACTTCCTCCTACTCTTGACAGAATGGTCGTGGTTTGTCTCACCCTTTTTCCCTGTTGATAGATGATGTCTGTCACATTCATAAGGTTGTTGACCTCTGCTGATTAATTTTGATTTAACTTCCTTAAATCGTAAACAGTTACCGTTTCCGATTTCAGGGTTAGAAGACACAGTGAAGCTGGTGAAAGGCATTGGCGGGAAATGTTTCGGGTACGCAGTGGACCTTGCCAGCCGAGAGGATATCTACAGGGTCGCTAAGAAGGTCGAGCAGGAAGTCGGGAAGGTAACACCAACAACAGCTATTATCGAAATGTCCCTCACTTATGGATTCTCTTCCGCTTCCAGTCTTTGTGGTTTTACTTTTACCTACTTATTTATATATATCCGTCATATAAGCCAGTCCTTCCGTGCGTCATCATCATTATCAACCATTAGCCTTCCAATATCGAGACTGTAGGGCTTACACCGTTGTAAGACAATGAAGCTGGATTTCTTTTGTGAGTGACCTATAGACGGAGAAGATTTAACCTACTTTGTGGTGTTGTGGTTCGCCCTTGTTGGTGTCAGATCCAAAGGTCCCGCGTTTGATCCCCAGGGGAGTACAATAATGTGCATAGTTTGGTTGGTGGTAGGACTTTGTTTAAGTCCGACTGGCTAGCTACCACTATTTTAACTATATGTCTGAGGTAAGATGACCAGTTCCTCAGACTGTTAAGGATTTCGGGTGAAGTGAGCTTACACCTCCGGCCATATCATAACTTGAGGCCAGGTGCGATGAAGGCAAAGCGCTTCCCCCATGTACAATAAAAAAACTGCTGCAAATTATAAATAGCTAACATAAGCAAAGATCGAAAAATCACAAAAAACCTTACTCAGTCAGGAACTAAAGTAGCCAAACGGCTAGCTTATTACTTTGAATATTTTTTTGTCAGTGATCTTTCGTGGTTGAAACGACACGAACCTACATACAGTCAATGAGCGCATGCCATATATGTTTTGTAATTAACTTTGCCACATTGATGATGACCTAGTCGCTATGTTAACATTTTAATACCTAAAATAATCATGAACGATTGTTCATTAATGTGCAAATTATATAATGTTTTGGAGCATAATTATTTAAATCTTATATCGATAATTAAGAGTATCTCTAGTTTATTCTATGAGTAGAGGTAGAGGCAACTAATTAAGCTCGCCTCTTTGCCAGAACAAGTACATTTAGTTTTGATCAACATATTTAATGTTGATCAAAACTAAATGTACTTGTGTCATTCTCGAATCTCTCTTTTTTCAAGGTAAATCATAGAAAAACTTCTGTTAAAATACAGAAATAATTGCCCTTTTATGCTATAGGTCGCTCTGATCGATGGGTGGAGGCGGATATGTGAGCCGTTCAGCAATGGGTGTATTGGAGCAGAAGCTATGATAAAGATTATTTTTCAATATTAATTTTATTTTCAATATAAGTATAATTTGTTCAATATTGTTTTTTTTTCAATATTTTTTTTTTTTTCAATATTATGAAACGGACTAGCTCATATAATGGTCATTAATACAAATAAGAACGTCTTTTATTTTTAAATCACAATAAAAATACATAGGGTATTGTAATAAAAAACATGTCATATTTGTATATTGGTATTTGACAAACTGGTATCGGGTTTCAGGTGAATCTCCTCATAAACAATGCTGGCGTGGTCTCCGGCCAGTACCTACTGGACACGCCAGACCATCTCATAAAGAGGACGTTTGATGTCAACATACTCGCGCACTTTTGGGTAATGACTTTTCCTTTATTATTACTTACTCATCTTGACCGGCAAGGTCAGTATTGTATTCTTTTGGTATTCCCCTTCTCTTTATGTCTCTTTTCGTTTTGGTTTGTTGCATCATTTTAGCACACATACCTACCTACCTCTACTCCCCCGAATGAAGTCACAAGCTATCCTGAGCCGCCCTACGTCCATAGATTCCCCGCCGCCACAATGTCGTTGGTCCATTGGAGGTCTAACAACACTTAAGTCATTGGTAAACACCAGATTGATTGTTCAATTGAATATGGTTTACCACTTACTCATTTGTTATCCCTTTGCAGACCGTTAAAGCGTTCCTGCCAGCTATGATAGAGGAAAGTGACGGTCACATAGTGACTATTGCGTCGATGGCTGGTTATGTTGGTGTGGCTAAGCTCGTGGACTATTGCTCGTCTAAAGCTGCTGCTTGCGGCTTCGACGAGGCCCTGAGGCTAGAGCTGGA
Source organism: Venusia cambrica (assembly GCA_951394065.1). Taxonomy (NCBI): domain Eukaryota; kingdom Metazoa; phylum Arthropoda; class Insecta; order Lepidoptera; family Geometridae; genus Venusia; species Venusia cambrica. Next base: position 12,570,063 of record OX596047.1, on the reverse strand, counting down.
GACACGAGGCATCAAGGGAGTCCGCACCTCGCTCATATGCCCGTACTTCATCCGGGCCACAGGCATGTTTGAAGAAGTCAACTCAAGGTCAGTATTAAAAAAAATGATATAATGACACAAACATTCACAACCCGCGACGGGAGTCGAACCCGCATCTTTTCCTTAAGCCGAAAACGCTCTAACCAATTGCACCACGAGGGTCCTGACGCAGTTCCGAATTTGTGTGTCATATTGATACTCAGCTTGAGCGCTGAGTCCCGTCGCGGGTTGTGAATTTTTGTGTCATTATAACATTTGAAAATGTTGTGACCAAGTGCAATCTTTGAAATTCAAAAAAATATATATTTAAAAAATGTTTTAAAATTGTTTATGGGGAAAACTATTTGAAATGTTCGAGTTATGGTAAGTTGGTATTTCAAATGTTCAACAATACATAGTTCAATTTCAAATATATCAACATATTCAACGAAAAAAACCTGGCATGTAGGTAGTTTCGCATACCAGTTTGATGGCGTTGTACCAAAGATCCTGACATTAAATTTAATAGTTTTTTAAATATACTGTCGGGAATATAAAAAGGTACCGATGAAGACCCGTTTTTGTTATTAATGATTATTCAATTTAATGAATACATGATTACAATTAACCTAAATGGCAGCATATAAATATTAAAGTGATACTTTTATTATATCGCCCCAAATGTTTACGTTCATCTATCGCATGTCGCATTACAGCCGGCCGTGTTTTGTTTTTTGATTAGTGCATCACTGTGCATCTAAATAATTGTGTATTCATTATGTATTCCGTATCTAATACGCAGATTGACATAAAAAATATAGTTCCCATTTTCCAGTTATTAAGATAAGATTAAAAACGCGATTTTAGTACCCATAATCGAATAATTTTCGAAAAATGTTTAGTTAAATGCCTACAATTCGAAAAAAAGTTTCACTTACATCGTGGTTTCATAAAACCACACAATATTTTGGGTAAAAAAAACTTATTCCTTAGTTACATAAATATATATGATTATCCTATGATTTAAGCAGCGATTTCTGAGAATATCATAGCTAATGTAGCTGAAGGTCCACTTCAAGTTAATTTGCAACTAGGGCAGTTTTATTTAAGAATCTTTGTAAAAATAGTTATCTATTGTTGAGTACGTACTACGGTTGCTCAATGAAACGTTTCGGACCTAGGCACCAAGCAAGCTTTACATAACCGTCAGTTACCCGTTCCAGGTTGGTGCCTCAGCTGAACTCCAACGAGGTCGCAGACCGCGTGATATTCGCGATCCGCACCAATGAGCCCTACGCCCTTATTCCTGGTTTCTTCCGTCTGTTCCTCGCCGTCAAGTGGTAAGTTCTTAATTCAAATTATCCTATTTTAAAACAAATTTTGTGCTAAGTTATTAGGATTTGAATAATTCGTACCATCTAATCATCTAATGAATCAATAATAAGTACTTAAAATTACTTTTGCCCAGAAAGTAGCTATTTTAATAGTCTGATCGGTTGCCTGGATCAGGTCCCATATATATGTGTGGCATCATTATGTCACATATATATGGGACCTGATGACTGACCTACCATCTATTCAAATCAAAGTTTTAAAATGTTCAATACAGTTTGTGATTACAGTGTGATTTTGTCAGACGTCAGACGACACAGACATGCAAATGATTCTAGAAGGGTCCTGTTTTCATTCATATATATGTTAAATAAATTAATATTAAAATAACCTTTATTAACTGACTCATCCTTTATCAACTTGAAATAACAAAAAAGAAATCGGAGGTACGGGACCCTAAAACTTTGAGTTGTTTAGAGTCTTACCTGCTTTAATATGTTTTGCAAAGAAACTAGTTTCCCGATGACATCATTTACACATAGGTAGGTATTCAAATATCCAAGTATAGGTTGGTAATAAATTTATTTCTTCTTATATCAGATAATTATATATCACGAGTAAGCACACCCAGTAATTTATTCCTATACCAAAGCATTTTCCAACAATTGAAACGAATGTATGGTAGAAAGATAAGCCTGGAACTACATAAATCTGCATATACCTATATCTCTGTCAATGCTTAGTATATTTACGTTCTGTATAATTCTAATTGTTGTGTGCTGGCATTTGGAGGTAAAATAGCAGCTTCAGTCTGTTGAGGATTCACCTTCTGCTTTATCAAAAATTGACACCAGGGCCTCTTATAGCATTCTTGTTTTGATATTACTTTACTTTATCTATTTGTCAAGTGTAGAAAAAACGAGACAAAAGTAATGTAAGATCGAAACAAGTTTGCTAGAAGACGTTGTGGTTAGGACCCAGGTGAGATGGAGGCTTGTAGATAATTATGATAAGCACAATTTACAAAAAAAGTATATGAAAAGTAAATAGGTATGTCTTAACTATTGTATTGGGACAAGATTGCGCTGTCTTAAATTAATGTCCTGAAATAGATATAATTCTGATATAAGAATATTTTATTTGTCGTTTATTTCGAAATGACATGTCAGAGTCAAATGAAATTTTAAAAGTTTATACTTTTGAGCGTTACTTTTTCTACAATACAAATCAAAATATATCAAATGGATATCGAAGAGACATTGTATTCAGAAAACTCATTTCTAAATGTTTAATTTGTATTATTTTTGTAATGCATGGTGATTATAGGTACCTGAGATTATAAGTACATGTAAAATTTCATTTCAAACACATTGACATGGACATACCATTTTAAAATTATCGACAAACTAGGTTTGTATGGGAGAGCGGTACTACTAGTTATCATGCTACCTACTGGAAAAACATCAGCAGATTTCAAAAACCTCGATCTAATGTGACGTTAAGTAACAACCTACTTAATATTCTGGAGCCGGAATTTAATTGAGTGAAAGTCTAGTTAATTCTTCATATATTCCTTAAAACTATTTTCCTTTCCAGGTTAGTGCCATGGAAGTGTGTCTCCGAAGCCATTCAAGGCTTAGTCCTCGACGCAGTGCCCACGGGCCACGGGGCCGCCCCCGCCCCCGACAGCGCATCTGACGCCGGCTCTACCAAAACGGAGCTCCTCGAAACCAAGCGTGATTCCCGACCGATGACATTACTCACGCAACCTTTGCATGACAGACACGTTTGACAGCAGACGTCATTGAGTTTTGACACATCAAACTCTAGCGACAGTTGTATTTTAAACTAGTTATTAACTGCGCCCTAGGTAAAAATATTTAGCAGAAACAATAGTACCTGCTAAAGTTACATCACGGATAGTCTGGGTTACGTGGTACAACAATTAAGTAACTCTGCTGACTACGAGTGATTGCTGCGATATTTTTTAAGGCTATGTACATATATTTTTGTAGATATTATTAAATAAAATAAAAATCATCGCAATCAAGCCTGCGATGTATTGTTCGACAAAATAGGAACGAACTTTTCTTACCCAACAAATCTAATAGTACCTATTTAAATTATGATACCTATAATAATAATACCTTACCTAGGGTGACTAATGTGATACTAGCTGTAGGTATCTTTGACAAGGTCCCTCGATAAATGGTTACGTTTGAATAACTTTGTCATCTTTGGGTGAATCCTCTAGTTTAGGTACGCACGATATAAACATAATCGTGGTAACATATACTTAAGTGAAATTCGGCAATTGAAAGCTTTCGAAAATTTTGCGCTAGGTAGATTTTCAATATTGGTTCCGAGCACTAATCAACCTGTAAAAATCAGTCAGTTAGGTCCCTAACGGACTTGCAAAGGAATTCTAAATATTATGCATCAAAATATTGTTTGTAATGTAGATGCAAAAAAGTGTGAAATTTTACTCTCTTTTCATGAATCTACGTTTCGAAACTACAAATTACCTAAAACGATACCGCACGTACCCAAACCAGAATTTTTACCTTAAGCCAGGAAGATATAGGATAATTAGGTATATACAAATATAAAACCTACTGTGATGTCATTTTAGTAGCAATCTTATAGTCCAAGTGATGTGATGATAAATGCTACTAAACACTTTTACCATGATACCAAACTTTTAAGAAATTAAATACAAATTTATAACGTCGAATTGGCGGCACATTACAAAATGAAATCGATCTAGATATTTCCGAATCTAAAGTTACTTCGACTAGTCGAAGTAACTTTATAATCGGAAATGATGAAGTAACCATATAATTATAAAGTTAACCTATTTCAAAACAGCAAAACAAAGAAATTGCTTCAAAGCGAATTCATGGCAAAGTTATTTTGACGTAGCAGGTGTTAAAGAATTGTAAGCGATGGTTTTGGCTAGCCTGATAAGTTAATAAGATAAGCTTTTGCTAAGCAAAGTACTTCGGAACTAAGTTTAAGTTGGTACCCACAATATTGGTTTGTTTGTTAGAAACATTACAGAAAGTGATCAACGCTGTAAAGAAAATGGTGCCTGATTTGGTCAAATGGTGCAAATTAACTACGTACGGTGAAACGATGCTAGAACTTTCGACTTAAGACCTTTTTGGGACTTATTATAAACTATTTGTATAATAAAGACTCATTATTAGTATATTTTAATGATGCTTGAATGACTATCTATCATTCCTTAATTATGAACTTATTTCGCATAAAGTTCGTATCACAATTCAATTTGGGCAATATTATAGACTTATTGTAGACTTTCTTAGCATTAAGGGTTGAACAAATAAATAAAATTATGAATTTTACATGTACCTGTGTATTTTTTTTTTGTTATGTACATTTTTAAGTATCTGGGTAAGTTAACAAATAATTTATATCTCAGTTCAAAACTTAACAAATAGGAACTAATCATTAACATTTTAAGTACAGTGATAGGACAAATTTCCTAAACCACTACTCTGTGTAGTAAGCAGTGGCAAACCAAACAGGTACCATGTAATATGATAATACACCTATAATGAATATCCATTATAATCTATTTAGTTAGTTACTGGCAAAACTATTTCCCGAACAATATTTTTAATATAATTATGTTAGGTTAACAAAATAACGTAAGTATAAAATTAGGTAGACTCGACTAGTAATTGTGATAAAATTATTATAGTTACTTTCGTTAAATGTATTCATGATTCATTAATAAAAATAAATAACTTACGTATGTTACTAGTTGCTAGTATGCCATTCAATCCTCATGCAAACAGATTCAAGATAACTTAAATAAATGCTATTGGTATAAAACAAAATAAAAACAAAACCTACATCAAAATAATTGTGTCAGTACATATAACTGCATTTATACGATACATATAGAGACTTATTTTTCGGGCAAATTTTAAATTATAACCAATTAATTAAGAATAGCTATGATCAGTCTTCGAAATAACTGACTTAAGTAAAGGGATAGGCACAATAGCAAAGATACAAATTATTATCCATAAAAAACGAATTCACACTTTTAACGCAAACTTCCATAAACAAACAAATAAAAAACATTTTAAAAAGAAGTCCCCTGTCTCAGTCATGCTTATCCCTTGGATATTCCTCAGGCATCTTAAACTCTGATATCGGCGATATGTATAGAGGATTTATTTCTTGCATATGATGCCTACTTGCCTCGGCCTCTTTTAAAAACTTCGCATATGCTCGCCTGTCAGAGACGATTTGAGCAATTTTGATCCCCAAAATTATCAATATGCCAATAGCGACAACGCAAGCCATGATGACCAAACCACTGGACATGATTTTAGCGCTGGTTGGCTGGTAGCACTCCTTGGATCTGATAACGATGTCCATAGCATTCGAAGATTGAGTGTCGGGGGTGTAGGTATATTTGTACTCGCATTCTTGAATGTCTTCGCCTATCCGTAGAATGCAGGTGACGTAGTCTGAGCTTGCTAATTCTGGAAAAACGAATAAACATATTTTTTCTTAGGTTGATCCATGGTTTGAATTCCCATAGCAGTAGAATAAAGGATTTGTTTGCCTACCTACATAGTTAGTTAATTAAACGCACAGTTAATAAAATCTGGGGTCAATCACGACCTCTTTTAACATTCTTGTTTTGATATCACTTTACTTTTGTCACTATCTCTTTAAAAACAAGACAATTATGTAAGATCAAAACGAGAAAGCTTAAAGATGTTGTGGTAGGACCCTGGCCACAACAAAAAGAGCAGCTGTTTTTTTTTTAATTCAGATAATGCTTTAACAGTAAGAAAACACATAGGTAGGTAATAAAACATAGCTAATGCTAATATACTCAAATAAATACCCGTAAATACCAATCATAAATTGGAAGCTCAACTGGGCTTAACTTTTTGTCACCAATATTTGTATATTCAGTTTTATATCAAACGCTCCGCCACAGCAGATTAGCTCAATTACACAATTTATAGGCGCAGTAACAATTAACTAAACGCGACGAAACCTATAGAAAGCTATAACTGTGGGAATAGTGGTTAATAACGGTACTTAGTTTGTGGTCGCGGTATCATTAAGGTTGAAAGTGCAAGATGTCATTAAGCTGTGGTTTGTGGGAAAAGTGTGAATTATGGTTAGATCACAATTATTTTAATGGTCTTTTAATATATATAATAAGTGGGGTTTTCTAGTACTAGTCTTATTAAAAGTATCGTCAAAAACACTTAATTCATGCTTCTCATCCATCCACAGATACATACTTATGTATGGCTGATGAGCTGTAGGCACTTGCCTACAGGTAGATATTTTTAATTAATGGGAGCGTCATCATTTTAATTTCATGTTTGTTTACTTATATACGTGTGCGTAATAGTGTATGAATAAATAAACAAAATACTACTCTTAGGATCTCTCTCTGAATGAAAACCACATAGTAATAATCTCTTAAAATACAATGCAATGAGCAAAAGTATCTATAGTGCAGACTCTAAAGAAGTAATAATGATAATTCGCCATACTAACAATTCTTAAAAATATTGTTGTGTTCCAGCATTAAGAGGTAAGATAGCCAGTTCCTCAGTTTGTTGAGGATTCCGGGTGAAGTGCGCCTCCACCTTCGGCCTTATCTCATGTAACCAGGTGAGATGAAGGCCAAGCGCTTCCCCGTCGCACAATAAAAAAAAAAGTCAGAGTTCGAATTTTATTATAAGGTACCCACTGAAACTATTGTATAAATAAACGTACCCGCTTTCAAATTCTCGCTGACAGTATAGTTGATGTTCCCGATGGTACAAACTTCAGTACAGCTGCTGTTAAGAAAACAGGCCACGCAAGGTTCGGCGTTCGCGCACAAAGGGTTCTCGCAGGTGGCGCAAGTCTCACAAAACTTGCCGGAGTATTTGGAGCCAGTCTCTTGGTCAGCGGCTGAGCACTCACATCGACCTGAAATTAATATTTACCATCGAATAGTAGAACCTACCTTCTGCGCTGTGTAGGCTATGGGTTCGATTCAATAAATGAATAAATATTTGTATGATGAATACCATACCACCCACACACGTCATCATAGTGTACACGGCTTGGTAGGCGTATTGGTGATCTCAGTAAAGGTGTAGAAAATACACAGAAGGAAGCTGCCCTTTTTCTGGTCCCTTTGTCGGCTTTTTCTACTTTCATAGGCTGAGTTGGAGGGGTCGATTCTTATCCACGACCGCCACGGCAACAACCCAAACACAACTAACATATATTATGTTTGTTTTTATTGTTTTTATTTATATATAGGTTATTTACGCTGTTATGATAAACCTACCCTTCCCAAATCTGGATGACTTGTACTAGAAATTCAATTAGATTACCACCGTAAACGGTACAAATATTGCAAAAAAGTTCAGCTTGACTGATCAAAGTTTCCTAGACGTCTTTATCTGTAACGCACGTGAGTGTTTTGTAGTTATTAACCATTTTAACCATATATCATAACAACAACCAATATTTTAACAAGCCTCATAGCTCAGTTGGTAGTAACTCTGCGTTCTGCGCTGTAGGTTGTGGGTTCGATTCCCAACCAGGACAAACATTTGTGTGATGAATGTTTGGTATGTGTTTGGGTGTTGTATCATATAGTACGTATGTATTTACAAAAGTATTTAAGTGTTCTATCCGTAATCTAGTTCCCATATTACTAGCTATGCTTAGTTTTTGACTAGATGGCGCTGTGTGAAATTAACGTCCTGTAATATTATTTAGGGCATAGACTTCACTGGCTAATTGGTTGAAAAATTTGTTACCGTGTCCTTATCAGCACTTAACGAGCCAACTCGTAACACGTGGGTGCAGAGCTCCAAGCTCGTCATTTGGAACATACCGTACGTGTTTCAGCACTGAGTGCTGACAAAACAGTGTTTTGACTTACCGCAAACACAATCTCCATTGCCAGAGCAGACTGAATCAGAACCTGGCGCTTTACAAGTGTCATTTCGTTCAATGCAGTCGCACGCTGCGCCTGACCAGCCTTCTGCGCAAACGCATTGACCGCAAACGCAGTCGCCTCGACCGACGCCGCCGCACTCTATCGAGTTTTCTCTGAAATTACAGACGGATTTGTACCTTAAATACTCATTAAGATGCTTACGATGGCTAAGATTGACAATATTGTATCAAGAACTTCAACTTCTTCAACAATTACATATTTAAACAGTGAACGATTTCATTTCGATTAAACAAAATTTGAACACACTTTCGTTGTACATATCTATCAGCGACAGGAAGCATTTTTATGGTATACACCTGTAAAGTCATACTACATAATAACATATCTTTTCCTACGAACAAACACGATAAAACTTTTGTAAACGTTCACTGAATGACTAATGAAGAAGTCAGTCATGTCTCAATTGCGTAGAGTCGTATTGTCAGCTTTTATTTTGTAGTAAGTATTTCCTGATAAAAAAACTTGACCAGATAACTGGAGGTCGTGGGCAACACAGTCGCCATGGCAGCTCCTCCAACGAAGCCTACGTATGTCGTACAAACTGACTCAGGGATCTCACCAGAAAAAGCAGTTTGCTTTTGTGTTTTTATCTCGATACTGCGATCACCTATCTGCCTGCCAAGGGTGGTTAGTATGGGAAACCCTCTAGTTTTGAAGACGCTGTGTCCAACAGTGGACGCTAATAGGCTGTTCATGCTTGCGAGTTGTGGGCAAAGCACAAGATTGATACCCATTACACTTGTTGTACCCATTCCTGATAACTTTGAATTAAAAATAAACACTAATCTACGAACACTTGAAAGTCCTTTTCATTTCATAGTTTTACAACATGTTAGTATATATAGTATCTACTTAGATAGTAAACAAGTATGTTAGAACCACGTGAATCGTCAGAAAATTAACTTTCTACCTGTTTTATAGTTTGCTCTGAAAATATTAGCTCTGTTTTATGTTGCATTTATGTATATTGTTTGCAGCTAGCGCTCATTACGTATAATGATGGATATTGATGCTTGCGCGATCTGAATTAGCTTTCCATTTGCCTTTAAAAAGTTTGAGTGATAGAACAGCAGTGGGTGAGCATTGGTGCTAATAGAATGCACCTTTTGGATCACTGAGGAAGGAAAATTGTTGGAAGCCGTGTTAGAAACCTCAATAAATTATTAGCAATGTTAGGAACCACCTCTGTGGTCTAGTGTTTCGCCCACCGCTGACAGATCTAGAGGTCCCGGGTTCGTTCCCATGGGAGTACAATATTGTGCATGGTTTGGTTGGTGGTAGGACTTTGTTTAAGCCCTGCTAGCTCAGCCTGGCTACCACCATCTTATCTAATTCTGTGTGTGGTGTGTTGCTATATTTCCAATAATATTATACGTCCTATATGTCCTTATATGTTGCGGTCTGTCTGTTGAGGGTTCCTGGTGAAGTGCGCTTCCATTCTCAGCCTTATCATAACTAGTCTGTCCAGCGACATAATAAAGATAATTTTTGAATACAATGATATATATAACATATAATTTTTCTTTCATTTTGAAGTGTGAAGTGTGATCTTCATAATTTGGTTTAATGTTCGCCTCATTGCGTTAACTAAATGGGATTGAAGGATCGCATTTATGAATTACTCGTGAATGAATGTGACGCGTAAAGACTCTCCAAAGATGAAAATAGAAATCCAACACCTGAAATTGAGAGCACGACAATTCCTGGATTTTCAGTAGTAAGAACTCACATGCTGGATTCACACGCCTTGCACTGGCAGAAGCGGCCGCTGTACCCGCGGTCGCACTGACACTTGCCGCACAAGCAGTCTCCTGCACCAGCGCAAGCCATCGCCCGAGTAGAGTTGGGCTCTCGACATTGAGCCATTAGCTCTGCTGAGGCGTTCTCGTCTTCTATTGAGCAGTCGCAGTCTGGGCCTGACCTGGAACCAAGGATATTTTTAGCAGAGATGGACGGGATAAGCCAGAGTACAATTAAGGCACGTGAATATTATCTGGAAAATAAGAACTAGCTTGTTCGCGACCTTAGGTTGTTATCATCATTATAATGGAGTCTAGAGCTGAACTAAGATCTCTCCCAATATACGCCAGTAAACTTAAATTTAACACCCGCCTCTGTGGTCTAGTGGGTCGCCTTTCGGTGTCAGATCTAGAGGTTCCAGATTCAATCCCTAAGGTACAATATTGTGCTTGGTTTGGTTGGTGGTAGGACTTTATTTAAGTCCGCCGACCACCGTCTTACCTAACTCTATCGCCATAATAACAATTCTAAAATTGTTGTGTTCCGGTATTTAGACGTTAGATAGCCAGTTCCTCAGTTTGTTGAGGATTCCGGGTGAAGTGCGCCTCCACCTTCGGCCTTATCGCAACTTGTAACCAGGTGAGATGCAGGCAAAGTGATTACCCGTCGTAGAATAAAAAAAAGGGATGGATTTTTGCTTTAGATAATGATATGTTTAGATAATGATTAAAATAATGTGATTTGAGGTGTTTACCATCCTTTGTTGCACTGGCAAACGCCACACACGAGATGCGAGTGGTCTTGGCACGTCAGTTCCATGCCCTCCAACAGATCGCCGCTGCACTTGCATCCGCATTGAAGTTCCACTTCCAGGGTCAACGAGTCCTGCCCGAGTTGGGACTCCGATATGCGGATGATTTCACTTGTCTACAACAAAAACTTGCACAATTATAAATATACCTTCTCAGTGTCGAAACCATAATATGAACATGTAGGTATTAATAAATAAATATTACAGGCCATAAATTGGCACAGCGTCATGTAGCCCCAAAATAAGCATAGCTTGTAACATGGGAACTAGATTACGGATAGAATACTTAAATACTTTTTTTTAATACATACGTACTTATGATACAACACCCAAACACAGAACAAACATCTATATTCATGCCACAAACGTTTGGTCACACAAGGTGGGAATCGAACCCACAGCCTACAGCGCAGAACACAGAGTTACTACCAACTAAGCTATGAAGCTTGTTATATATCCCGTTGCAAACAGACTTTTACATTCTTATAACTCACCGTCTTAAATTCCTTGCATGAATCAAGGCTGACATGTGCCTCATAATTAAGAGTCATCCCGTATTCCACGCCGGTGCACCGCGTGGCTTCTATCAAAGAACCGCCTTTCACTCCACAGTCTGTGAAGTACCTGACCTTAACCGGGCCAGTACTTGAATCATCCACAAAGTTCACCACGCTGACGATGTCCTCATATCCAGTTTTGACTAGCTTCAGTATATTGGAACTGTCGCTCTCCAGCTTTGCGACGTAGGTGAAGTCTTCGAGCAGCTGATGCAAGCTGTCGTAATGATCTTTCACGCTTTCGGTCACCGCGAATATTACGTTCACCTAAAATAGCCACAGAGATCAATAAAGCTGACGCGGAAGCGTTTGCGGGGCGCGCATAATCTATTTACAAAGGAAATGGAGAATATGGCGTCAACAGCGACTCTGAAAATTTGCACACAAATTACAAAATGTGAACAGAAAAAAGTTGGTTTCAGAGAATTGTAAGAAGTTAATCGAAACATATAATTCATAGGTAACTTTCAATAATTGAATGAATTGAAATCTTAATATATGTTAAATAATTTTATAATATATCATAAAATTGTGTTTTTTTTATGCAACTTGGAGACGGAATAAGCAAGGAGCCCACTTGATCTTAAGTTTATCTCTTGCATATAACAAAGCCATATTGCATAACCCTTACATCTTCTCAAAGAACAGGACCTACGCGGCACTGCATTGCACCCGTAAACTTGAGGCATAATGGTGTGGATAGCCTTCAAACCAGAACACAGCAATGCTGCTATAGGTATGGTGGTAGCACTTCCCCAACGATCCCACAAGGAGCTCTACTACTCTTTTTCTACTAGTGTTGATAGTGTTACTGACTGAATATCTCAACGCACAGCCCAAACCAAAGGTCATAGAGACTTGAAATTTTCAGTGTAGCTTCCTTTACTAAGTAAGGATTTTATGTAATTCCCAATTTTAATTAAGTACCTTATATTTATCTAGAAGTCTATATATTTGTGCTATCGACGGGTAGTCGTAAGTAGTGGATTCGGAATAGTATCCATTGTCGTCCAAGTGGCATTGTTCATCGTTCTTCCTCGTTGCGCCACCTAGAACAAATCGGCCATTCAAATCGTGGACACATTATAAATCAAGATCAAACTTTATAATTTCATTCTATCGAATAGGCAGCTTGATCTTTATCAACAGGAACTTGAAGGAAACAAAGGGAACATTTATCTTCATCAGTCATTTCCGTATGCCATCAAAGGGAGCTACCGCGATGCATTGACTTGACATCCAGTCGACATAGCAATAACATCAATAGGCGGAGTATTTGTTAAATATAGGCTTTCATGAGATATTCAAGTAACGAAATTTGTTTGTGTTGTGTTATCATGCCACAGAAATATTTTTGCGCCCAACTTTGACACCAAACACGGAAAAAGCTTTAGAGGAGGTCCAGCAGTTGACACCAATGGGCTGTTGATGATGATGATGCAAATCTGTCTATAACTAAAATATTATTTTCTGTAATTAATATATAAAATAAATAAATGTACATTTCAAACACATTCACCCGAAATAAATAATATTACGGATAGTGGGAAGACTTGATGGACCGACGACATTGCGGCGGTTGCGGGGAGTCGATAGATGGAGGCGGCTCAGGTAGCTATTTGTGCCGTCAATTGCAGGAGGCCTATGTTCAGCAGTGGAATTTTGTGAGCGTTAATGACGATGATGATGATGATGATGATGGTGATGATGATGGTGATGATGATGATGTTGATGATGATGATGGTAATTATGAAATAATATTCACCGTCATGATCAGGTTCATCATCGTCACCTTTAGGGAGACCTTGCATATAACTCTAACTAATTTATTCCTAGTAATAAGCCACTCAAACCGCTTCAACCCACCGATTTCAGACCCAGAGCGGATCTCAGGGGGAGTTTAATATTGTGCTTGGTTTGGTAGGTGGCAGAATTTTGTTTAAGTCCACCTGGCCAGCTACCACCATATTACCTAATTCTGTCGACAATTCTAAAATAGCTGTGTTCCAGCATTTAGAGGTAAGACAGCCACACAAAGCCAGTTCCTCAGTTTGTTGAGGATTCCGGATGAAGTGCGCCACTTTCGGCCTTATCCTTAACTTGCAACCAGGTGAGATGAAGGTGAAGCGTTTCACCGTCGAACAAGACTCACCAAGCCTCCCATCACCAGCGATATGGAGCAGCCCATCAGATGATAAGATGACGATCTTCCGGCTCTTCGTGGACCACCCGATCTTGTCTCCACAAGTCAGCACCTGCATCAGCGCATCCAACTGGGCTTCGGCATTATCCACGTTCGCAGTTACCGAACTACTGTTTACTTTCTCTATGAATTCGTTAACCTGAGAAAAAATACGAAAATACGAACTTCAAATATTTCTTCAAAGCTTTTGAAACGTATTCATGACATCATAACATACGTAGGTATAGCTGTGCAAGCCTAAAAATGAACGACTTTCTAAGAAAATACTGTGGAGGGGCCACTTTCGGCTTCGGCTCTCTTAATACAACTCTACGCTACTAAAGGAAGCTAACCTGGAAATTTAATGTCTCTAAAACGGTTTGGGATGTACCTTGATTGTCAGTCTTTTAGCCGCTCGACAATGCATCATCGAAAACCACATCCAAATCGGTTAAGCCGTTCTGGAAATACGCGTGCAAAAACAAACAGACATCAATTCAAAAAACGGTATTTTTATGTTCGGCTGCATATCTTTAGTAGGTAGCACCAATTTTCACTTGAGAATATGAAATATAGACACAGCTTTTCTACAATTTGACAAGAAGTATAGATATATTCTCGTCATCATTTGTTACATCGATGTGACTGTTTTTTTATTTTAAATGGTTCAGCTTTTGACTTCGAGGCTTGCCTGGGCAAGGACAGAGCGACGACACGACAGAACATTCCCAGCATATGCGTATTAACTCTCAATTTGAAGGCATTACGGTATTTTTTGTTATATGGAGGTGCTTAGCCTTCAACTCACCTGATTTAATTAAATTAGAAGGTAGAAGCGCACTTTACCCGAAATACTCAACTGGCTATCGAACCCGGGACCTATGGATCACCATGGCGGTTAAAAAGGGTTTGATTTTTGCTAACTAGACCTAACAAATTGATGTTTTTATGTTCTTTCTCCGTTGAGACTTCCTCAACCAAGTTTTTTATATTTAATCACAGTATCCAAAATAAGTGTTCATCAGTATCATACTGAGGACCTAACTAATGTGATAATTAGTAAAAGATGATGATGCTACCTTATTGGTAAGAGATAAATGATGTCTATACGAGTATGTTGGTTCACAAGCCTTCTCATCTCCTGGGCATGGGTTGGCGCGTCTGTTGTCATCCATAAATATAAACGGCATCAGCGGTTTGTCAGCGAAACTGCCGAACCCTAATCTATAAGAAAGAGAACACCATTAATAATCATCATTAATATACAAAATGTAAAAGTACCAAACTCACGGCTTTTTCCCACCGGGGATTCAATTATATGTAATCGGTTAATTACTGTGAATGTGAGTTAAATTCAAACAATATTCAAACTGGCTTCATAGCTGAGTTGGTAGAGCTTTGCCTTCTGCGCTGTAGGTTATAGGTTCGATTCCCATCAGGGATTTTGTGGGATTTTGCATATCTGTGATGAACATGTTTGTTCTGTGTTTCGGTGTTATATTAAATCTTAATTACTAACAAAAAGAAAACATTGGTATATAAGTCTAATTCATATTCTTCTAGCTCACATATTACAAGCCTTGCCAAATTGGCGGCTAGATGGCGTAGTGTTAAACGTCTAGTACCTATATAACATTTATTTAAATACCTGGAATTATCGGTTAGGTTCTTGAGCATATTTGGCAGATCGTCCCTCAAAGAAACCAGGGTTTCCAGATCGTCCTTCATGGACCACGTGAGATCCATCAAATAATACAAGTCTAGAGGATAGTTCTTTGCTGGTCTGTAATTAAACTGTATCTTTTTGGTTTCACCTGAAAGTAGGAAAATAAAGTTTTGTAAGCATTCCATATACCTACGTCTTCCTATATTTTAAACTAACTTCTGCTCGTAGTTACGCCCTCGTGGTACCCGGATGAAAAGTAGCTATATGCTTGATAGCAACATCAGAGTGAACTCTGAGCAGTCCATTCGGACCCATTTGGCGCGAAGGAGTAACAAATACCCAACAAAACATCCAAATAAACAATCGTGCTTATGATATCAGTAGCAAGAATTAGTGTTATTGATAAATAAACAAAGATAAGAGTAATTTGAATAAAAATAACATGTATAAATCTGAGCGCGCGTTTATGTCTTTTGTATGGCGTAGCGTAGCGTAGCATAGTGCAAAGAAGTCAACGGATCTGTTTGTGCATATTGTTTGGTGTGGTATCATTTGTTGTAACCTTTCAAAGACTGTGGTGGTGGGTTCGAGCTCCGGCTGTACATCGACGAACTTCGGTGCCCGTTCCGTGAAGGAAAATGTGTGGCTTAGAAAGCTGACGCATTATTCACTTTTATAAAGTCCAAAAAATACTAACTAACAGACATATACCTTGTTCTTTACTTATGTGTGACCTACATAAGGCATACCTGCGCCTTGTATGTATCATCTAAGCACAATGTGGAGACAATTTGAAAGTTCCGTCATCAAGATTGGTAACATATAATATAAGTAACAAGCCTCATAGCTCAGTTGGTAATAACTCTGCCTTCTACTTTGTAGGTTGTGGGTTCGTTTCCCACCCAGTACAAATATTTGTGTGATGAATATATATGTCTGTTCTGTGTTTGGGTGTTGCATCATATAATACGTATGTATTCACAAAAAAAAAAGTTGTTATGTATTCTATCCGTAATCTAGTTCCCATATATTTGCGATTAGAAACACGATGCTATTAGAACACATTATTTTGATTTAAATGGGGTATTTATGGGTATTTATCGGACAAATAAAGGTAAAATATGCGATTAATACCCGTTTTTCGAATAAAAATAAAGCTATGCTTAGTTTGGGGCTAGATGGCGCTGTGTGAAATGAATGTCCTGTAACATTTATTTATTTATATATAAATATGTTTGGTCTTACGACTTTGGTCTTTACTTTAGTCATTTGACCAAAAGGGTTATGAATTTGAGCGTGGATGGACATGCGAGCAAGGGAAGGCCGAAAAAGAGATGGATGGATTGTGTGAAAGAGGACATGGGTATGAAAGGTGTAGATGCAGAGTTGACGGTTGATAGGAGTGAGTGGAAGAAGAGAACATGTTGTGCCGACCCCACCTAGCGTGGGACAAGGGCAGGAGAATGATGCTGTTTGGTCTTACGAGGCTTCAGTGACATTTTGATCCTCTGCGGCTGGATCTGCACCACATCCTCTTCGCTGTCCAGCTGCATGTCCTGGAGAGTTCTGTTCTCGGCCACCTCCCAGACCGGCTTTTCTGGACGCTGGATCATTGCCTGACTGCATCCAGTCGACACCAGACTAAATAAAACAGATTTTTATCATTCATTTTGTAAGGCTCCAAAAACATATTCCAGATTCCAGAGAGTGAAAATAAAAATTTAAAAAAGTAAAAATCTATTGGGTTTTAAATTTTAGAAATTAAGGCATTCCTTGTTGAAAAGTGTTATTACAGTGTTACCGAGTTTCTGAATGACGATTTAAGAACTTCCATTGACATTTAATTAATATTGTATTTATTATGTATTTTGGATAAATTCAATTTAATTTATGTTTAAATTTGCATGGCTAATTAGGTAAGTTTGTACTGGGACTTATATTATAATTATTGTACATCCATGCTACCTACATTCTGACAAATAAACGATTTGATATGATTTGATTCATGTTCTACATTTATGGCGATGAGCACTATAAATAAATAATTATTGACGAGTCCTTCAGTAGACACCATGTCTAGGTAAGTGTATAGGTCTCCAGCTAGATGGGGTGATGACCTGTGTACAGTGGGAAAGAGTGGATGCGAAGATCGACCTCAGTGGTGCCTTTTTGGAGAGACCTACGCCCAGCAGTGGACTGCAATTACGGTGATGAATCATGACGATGATTGAGAAAGAGTATACGACCAAAGTTATTTAATTTTGGTATATATAAAAATACGTTTTAATTTCGCCGGAATCACATGGTCTTGGCTTACATATACCTGAGCTTTCATTCTGTATCATCGAAGTGGATACAGAATCAACATAAAGAACGTTTTTACTACATAATTATCAATTTAAATGAGTAAACTCTGTCCATGACAGTGAATACCTACAAAATAACACCAAGACATGATTGGTGGTGCAAAGAATACATACACTCGCGGCTCAATGTTCACTCAGTATCAAAACCAATAAATTTATGCTGTTTAAGTTTTTTAATTTACTATTGCTTATATAGAACCGTGAATCTGCTCTGTCAGTCTTAGTTCACCGAAAGAAACAAACCGATCACCAAGGGGCATAGATCAAAAGCCAATAAACTCAGTGTGTGGCATCTGACGGAGATCCCAGCGATAGTCGTACCTTTGTGATGATGAAATTAACTCAGCACGTTCCTTATAAAGCCATTCCAAATATTTTTCGATGATGCGGTGCAGCTTATTGTGTAAAACTGGTTGACGCAGGTTACCTGCCGGTTTCCGGTACATGCATACTGCATATCGTCGTTGCGAATCCAAGACCTCCTATGTGTAAAAACAAAAAGTTTTGGGAAAACGAAAAAAACTTTACCCTGAAAAAAAATCAAGGAGAACCTTAATAATAAATAACGCCATTTTATGCTTAAAAAAGTTAAACGTTTTAGATTTCTACAATAAATTTAAACAAAAAGCAGAAAATAACAAAAAACATATTTTTGACAAATTTATTGCACATAGTAGGTTTTGGTTGCGAATTACAGAGCACATGTGAGTATTTGAATGGAATTTGTTTATTGGTTGTAGAAAAATTATCATGAATATACGTCTCAAAAAATCAACAGAATTTATTTATGTTAACACAAAATATTACTACAAACAATTAAATCATTGTTCATAATTACGCAAATTTTTCAAACACTAAACGCACAAAAAAAAACCCAAGTTCAAGCACCAGCAGACAATCATGAAAAGAAGATAATCCTTATCTTAAATTGTTTTCAGTTCTTGCAAGTGCTTGTACTTGGTTTCGTTAATTTTCAATGGCCTTCTGTACATACGATTTGGTGCCACTAAACCTTGATTGTTGATTCTTCGCTGCGGAAGTGTAGCCCAATCTTCCTCTTTTCTCATGCGATAAAGTATTGATCCATCAGGTAAGTACTTTAGACCTCTAATTTCTACTACTACGGGATCTCCCTTCTTTTTGCCTGGACGTATAGAATTCAGATTTGATTATATTCAAAATGAATTGATTTTATTTCATAAGGGTTTTGTGGATGTGCTTGTCTCATTCGCGTGACGACTATGATCTCATACTCGTTGGGAGCGTATATTGGCGGTTTAATATATCGTTAGATAGTAGAGTGAACACTGTCAACTTCCATCATGGTTTGCCCTTTTTCTAGGTACAGTTGCTTAACAGTTATATTCCTTCTTTAGACAAAATCACTGAGTGCGCTTGACAAATCCGATTTCTGTCCAGTGTCCACATCAATGTCAAAACATTCATCAGAAATGATTATAATGTGTTCAGTTGAATCTATAACACAACTCTTAAATTAATAAGCTGTAACAGCACCATCTGCTTCATGCCAGAAATACACAGTTACATCCTTGGATTGCGAGTTGAGAGAACAAGGGCACTTGCTAACAACTTTGGACCTAGTAATACGCTTTGAACATCAACTGTAATGACAACATTATTTTTGCTAGTACGAGCTATATAAAATTTTTTTTGCTTGACGGGCTTCATCTTTCTTTAAAATATTGCCAGATTTATAGTTGCAACACGTGTCACATTGGTCTTTGCAATGGCAATACTTTTTTCAGTCAAACACCAAAAAAGTTTTTCTTGACGCAGCTTTAAAGTGTTTTTCAGCGTACCATTCTTTAAACACTTGCTGAATATGCAGCTCAGACCGGAAAGTTGACTCAACATACATTTTGATGACGAGGCACGGTAATAGTGGCTTAGAACTTGTGGCAACTCATCCAAGCCAACCAAGTTTTTACAGTATCTCTTAAGGCAGAGTTTCTACGAGTCCTTGGAGTATTCATTGTAACAGAGCTTTCGGTGTTATCTTCGTCTTTATTCTATTCTAAAGTTTCATGGGTCCACCGACCGATCAAAATATTCAATTGATCCGGAATACTTTCTGGATCATCTTCACTATCATCAGTAACGTATGGCACTCTGATCTGATATTTACTCTGTACCGCAGTAATCGTGATCACCTTCTAAACTAAAATTTAGGCTGTTCACAATCAAAGAGGTAAGATTTCGGTCTACTGGTGTTATCAAGGAGAAATCAGAGTCTAATGCCAATGTTCCTTAATTCTCGGGGATCATAAAAGGTAATCATAAAATCATTTTCTTGGTTCACTAATTCGTCGATTGAATCTAAGGGAAGTTAAAAATGAGTTACCACTCATTTTTAACAATATTTTTTTCCAAAAAACCTCGATAAAACTTTATTTCCATCAGCTAAAAACGCACTTCAATCGGTATCTTTAATTGTGAACATTACACTACATAAAACCATGAACAATGTAAAACTACCCTAATATTGCTGGATAACATTTAGCACATAGTATATTATAAACGGTGGTTTCGGTCTTATAATTGGTCTGGTCGTACTAATTAAAAGCTCTTATGTGCACAATACACATAAGATTTTTTAAAATAGCAACTTATGAAGAGCAACCACATAGGATATTTTAAAATCAATAGATTTACAGTGATAAAATTATCGTATTCACATGAGAGTTTTTTTAAACGATAGAGCGCAAAATTTTATACACGACGGTTCAATAAAAGTACTTTTGACAAAAGTGTCACATAAGAGGTTTTAGATTCGCAACGACGATATAGCTATTTATATAGCGTATTCTTAAAAAAACATTGCTTTCATTATTCAGTTTTTAATGTGGGCATAAAAAGTAAGCTTCTTGGTCAATATTTTGGTGCAAAATATCGACTTAGTCCAGTCACATTTGAATGAGCTCAATAACCATCTCTTGGGTGTCTGTTGGGTGTACGGTTATCCATGCGTTTAGGGTATATTGTGAGATCTTAAGCCTGCAGTCTGCGTTCGTTGTAAATGACGCAGATGTAGATTCACAATCAATAATCAATCAAACGACGATCTTTTTGATTAGTCAGGCGTGCACATAGATTAACGAATAGTTATTGGGCCCAAATCTCGGTCAGTGAACGTGGGAAAGCTCAATCGAAATCACGAAGAATGCTCTTCTCGGTACATTCTGAGAAGCGCACAAGTACCTACTTGTGAACAAAAATACTACAAGTTCGTTGTCGCACAACGAAGGCGAAATAAGTATTATTCTTCCGGCCACGACTGCGAATGTAGCAGAAACGGTCATTGTAATAAGAATCGTTACGAAAAGTATTACTGATGCAGTGAAAGTGTTAAGATCTTGCCGGGACCTGTAGGTATACCCATTCCTACAGGTCCCGGCAAAACACTAGACCTCAGAAGTGAGGTCTAGTGGTTCGGCCACCGGTATCAGTCCCAGAGGTCCCGTGTTCCATCCCCAAAGGTACAAGTTGTGCTTGGTTTAGTTGGTAAGATTTTATTTAAGTTCGCCTGACTATCTACCACCATCTTGCCTAAGTCTGACGCAATAAAAACAATTAAAAATTATTGTGTTCCGACATTTAGAGGTGATAATATTTTTGTTTTGAATTTGTAGTCAACAATTATTATGATATTCCATTCTGAGGTAAGACAGCCAGTTCTTCAATAGGTAGAGGATTCCGAGTGAAGTGCACTTCCACCTTCGGCTTTATCAAAGCTCGAAAACAGATGAGATGACGGCCTTTTTTAAACTACTTCATGTAAAATTCTTAGTAAGAGCTCGTTTATTCGTGTCTCTAGCCCATAAACGCGCTCTAAGCAATAAGTCTTATACCTTCCCTCTGAATAATATTTACGGGATATACTTATACCACAATTTGGTGTATGTTCTTCGATATTTCGACACAATTGAATGCAACATTAACCTACGCTTTCGAAACGTGGACACTGATGATAGAGCTGCTCCACAGATTGAAAGTCACTCGGCGTGCGTGAAAGAACAGTGTATGCTTGGCGTTTCTCTGTAGAAAACAGTCGACAAAGCTCAAAGAGTTAGCGGGTTGAAGTGTTAGTGGTCTTGCAATATTTGCCGAAGGACCGACAAACAGTGTGATCAACGAATCCTTCAGTGGAGACCACGTCTAAGCAAGCGAGGTTTAGAACGCCCCCGGGCTAGATGGAGCAAAGACCTTCGTACAGTGGCGGGTAAAGACTGGATGACAAAAGCCGAAGATCGGGAAATAGACTACAATCGGTTGATGATGATGATGGTATCACAGAAACACTATGGTGTGTGCTCGTGATCACGGCTCATACATGTTTATAGTGCTCATGGCCGTAACAGTTTTATAAGTTCTATCACAGCCCCTCCGGCACAGGGCCAGGTTGTGACACGATTAGCCAAAACTATTTTCTAATCACTCTAACGGCCACCGCACCTTTCTATAATGCAAATTAAGCTTAGAATATTACGAGCATCATTAGAGCGAATAAGGGTTCATGTCGCGTTGCTATAAGACATCATCATGAATATGCAAGTTTTATATTAATTCACGTAGGTGCAGGAACATTGTAGGGCTTTACTATGTGTTATTAATATTTTATAAGCATTGAGAATGCTCAAAGGTGTCCTCGGTTTCCTCAACAGCCTTCTCGTTGCGAAAGGCGTCACTTGTAGGTGTGGGTATGTGATGAGATTACCTTACAGAAAACAAATATTTGATTGGCTAGACAAAATAAGCTTACCAACACAGATTATATTTTCAAGATTATTGTGAATTCGGTTGTAACTTATTGACAGCGTCGATTACGTTCATAAATTAAAAAAATATCTCGTCTGATATTTAGCTCACTTCTCAACGCGACGGAGAAGCACGCCCCACACTCATCGCGCTCGATGCAGACCAACTTGTTCAGTACTTTCGTACTTGGCTCACCTCTCATCATCATTGCACCGAGGTGCTCCCTTGCTACTGTAGTAGGGGTCGGCGCACCAGCGACAGTGTGACGCGGCGGAAAGGCACGCCCCACACTCATCGTGCTCGATGCAGACCAACTTGTTCAGAAGTAGTTGTTGCACTGTAACAAATGGCTAAAATTAAGTCCTATAAAGGTTGATACGGAGGGCACTTCAACTGATACGACGTTATGGGAAAGATGAAGCATTTCACCCAATGTTATCAAGTGTATATTAGAGGCAATTTTCATAATTATACACAGTTATCTCTAATAAACAACCTGTGACTGACTTAGATTGGAGTCAAATTATCTACGCCTATGGCCTTTTTTAGATGCATCTAATTTATCCTGTCTTCCTTGATAAAAATATGTCCGTGCATTTTCACCTTCTTTTACATACGTATTTCCTTTCGCCATAAAACTCTTTAATCCCAAAAGAAGCATCATAAACTCCAGGAAGTCTAATTTAGATATCAGTCGGAAATGTAGAAACGGTCTGAAAATATCCACAGCCTGTTGCGGCGTAATCTGTGGAACGGGAATTATATCGCCTTAGGGCTGGCAACAGGCGGGCGGTTAATCTTACTATAAAAATATATATCAGTCCTAATATTAATATATTTAAAGAATATAAAGATCAAATAAATAATTAATATCACCTTTACCCCTGCTTAATGAAACTAACTACCCATTTCAGTCGGTACCTATTTCAAATTTTAAATTTAATCAGTAAAGACACTAAAAATAACTCACTACTTTACTTAATTCTTCTTTAATTTATTTCGTGATTTATAATTTATATGTATGTTAATCTCTAAGGTATATAGTATATGGGCCCTAACTTAAGTTACTTTTTTGGAAACTTTCTTTGTTGCCTGAAATAAAGTTATTATTATTATTATTATTATTGATTGACTACTTTAGCTACTTTTTGACTACTTTTTTATCTGCGTATTTTTTATGGTCTAGCAGTTGCATCAATATATGTGTCGACCAAACGAAAAGATAGAATAGTTTTATATTACAATACAATACATACAACACATACAGAATGATAAAAGAGGCGTAACTTTTTTTAAATTGGATTCCGTTAAAAACGTTTGCTCAAGGATTTGCAACTTTAAATAAGTTCATAGGTAGCAGCCCTACCGTAGCATTATACTACGATACGAGTAAGCACCTATGAGGCTATCTACGATGTTGCGTGAAATTGTAACTATCTGTACGCAGGCCACCAAAACTGACTATCTGTACGCAGGCCACCAAAACTGATGTTTCCGTGTTGACACGGCGTAGTGGGCGTTTACGAGATTAGCGGACGTACGATAACAATCCTAGTACGGTCAACAGCAATTACTTTATTTATTAAACTAAAACAATGCTAATGTGGTAGATACAAATTGATAAAACGAAACAAAACTGGCTCACGAATTTTTTCTCTTACTGAGTAGTGATTTGAGGATCATCTACTAGAGGCAAGTCAAAACTTATGTTCCGCACATGCCCACGGTTTGCAAGTTTCCAGCAACCAAATGGATTACAAGTTGCAGGTCCATTATACTAGCCAGTGACACAATGCTATTCGGATTATTGGTCCTCGGCATGGCCCTAGGGGCATGCCGGTTTCGCTACGATTACTATGTGTGTATATATGTATATACATAATAATTTATAAATATAATTTAATTAATAGGAATATAAATAACTTTTACCGCCAGAGCATGTGTATAGGCCAAATGCCCAAAGCTCCCAGAAAAATCGAAAAGTCCATTGGTTCACGACAAGTGGATTTGAATCTTCAATTGGAACCGGATTGGTATTCGGACGTATGACTGTACTCGTATAACTTGGCCACACAGTTCTTTTTTAGTTTTGTTGTCGACAGTCTATCGCAGGACTACCCACAGCGATGTGATAGTCGACACGTGCCGTCTTATTGAAAGTGATGTCACACGAATTACGGAATCGATCGGAACTGGACCATCGACTTAGTATCTTTGTTTAGATAGCCATTTAAACCAATTTACGAAACTTGACGCTTTGTATCTGGGATGGGCTGATGAGATGATCTCAGCGTAATAAAATAAATGTGTAGAAATACACATTTATTTC
Source organism: Venusia cambrica (assembly GCA_951394065.1). NCBI lineage: Eukaryota > Metazoa > Arthropoda > Insecta > Lepidoptera > Geometridae > Venusia > Venusia cambrica. The sequence goes on along the minus strand of OX596047.1, from coordinate 12,545,253 downwards.
TTTCTTCTCAGCTTTATCCTACCAGGATTTTTTAGTTAAATAATTGCTGGTACTTTAGTTGATGCGTTGTCGACCGACACGCGCCGCCTTATTGAATTTGATGTCATGAATGACGGAATTGATTGAAAGGCATGATGTCTTTGATGGCCATTAAAAGCAGTTTATGATGCTTCCCTTGGCAATGCAACTGGGATGGTCTTTTGATAGGTTGCATGTACCAGCAAAACCCAAATAACTATTACTAACCATATCCTTCTCATTAGAGTAGGATATGGTTAGTAATTCCTACATTAGAATCACCTGCAAATATAATCTCTATATATATGTCCATGCTAATATCCATAATTTTGTCGATACTTTTGATTTTATGGTTAAGGTTTCTCAGACTTATTGAATGTCTCTAATATTCTCATATAAGTAAGTATAATATTATTATGTAGGTAGATGAAACATTAGCCAAATCCAAAACATGTTGGTACCAAGTACCTACGTACAATAAGTGCATTTAAACATAATGTAGTGAGCATAAACTCCACAGAAACAGCAATAACTTAGCTCCAAGGCTGTAGTCATCATTACCGAGTGACGTCATTACACAAACAATATTTTATCTAGGTACGTAACTATGTTTCTTCAGCTGAAAGTGATTGTGCTCGATACCAAGAAACGTGCCTGTACGTACATTAGTTTAGGATGGTAAAAAACTATGAGTTTTAGGCTTAATAAGGTGTTAGCCAATAAACATATCTATGAGTCTAAAGAGAGATGTTTAGCAGGTAAGGTAACTAGTTAATACTTATAATAAATACCTACTTCAAAACAATTGTAAGAAAATATCGAAACAGAAATAGATCTCAACAAGTAAAGTTATCGCCTTGCAGAGTGGGTCTACAAGATCATTTTCATCAAACAGCTACTTGTAAGAATGAAAATCAAAGACTCGCTAGAAATTCCACACAAAATTAAAGTCAACAACGCGCTACAACATGAAATCGTATAAATAGCTTGTTCCGTGGTCGAAGATTCCTCCTCTGTAATGGGAAAATGCCATTCCTATTCCGTCTACGTAAATAAAACTGTCAACCCATATTATAATTAGGTGGATAGGTACCCACTCTAATCCCGTTTCTCTCCCTTGATCCCTAGAGCAGGTGGTACGTCTGTTTTGGCTATTTCCGTTTACAAACAGACAACACTGAACCATTTAGATAACGTTTCAGATTTAATTGCTGTAAATGATAAGCTTTTACTATTCTATAGTTTTCCTTTGAATAAATAACCTTGAAGTTATTTTTTATATGATTAATTGTTTTAGTGAACCACATCCTCGAGATGATACTTGCTAATATTTTAAGGAAAATCGTCAAACATTTTGATTACGCTAACTTAATGATTTCTTCTAGTTACAAATTTAAATTAAATATTTCTTATTCCTAGTATTCTCTACAACTTCTATACCTACTATTGAATGGACCACCGGTCCAATCGCTAGCTAAACATCAAATATATAGGTCATTCACTATACCTCACCCACTTATCCATAACGCCAACCAATACACAATCACTACTGATAACAGAAATAATCAAAAGAACTGCAAACTCACCTTGAGCATTCACATAGTGGAGCAACAATAAGAAACAATGTAAACTGATCACCACTTTCATTATAAGTTACCATTAGGAGTATTCGCACGGGATTCAGGAATTCAGTGTTCGGTTCGCCACGATTCGATTCGCGATGTGATAAGGGCTGATAACGTGATAAGGCGATGGGCGCGCGGCGGCGGCGTCGGGCACGCTCGCCCTACGTCTCTTCGCGGCCACATCTGGTTCGACTCTACGCGACTGTACTAAGTCAAGACTACGCTGGCCTGGCTGTACGCTGTTCGTATTCGTACACAAGTAGTTGTGTACTTGTAGCTGCTTGAAAACCACTTTGGAACAAAGCTCTTTTGTATTGAGTGTAAAATTGTAAGTGCTCTACTGCCACAGTAAAGCACCCACATAGCGTATTATGTTATTTTGAAGAACTTAAGATATAAGTCGAAATGGAGATTGTGGATAGATTTTTACGCGGAGTAGCTATTAGCATGGACGAAATATTTCTGACGTGTGTTTTTGCTTCCACGTATTAATTTTACAGATAACTTTACCCGAATAATAAACCTAAAGTCGGAAAGACAAGGCGATGTTGATAATGATTTCTGCATATAGATTTAGAATATATATGTATTGTATGTATAAAGGTATTTGTAAAGGGTATGTCTTATTATTCCTATGTCAAATACTTATGTTTTTTATTAATGTTCAACACTTTAACCATAATATTTAAAATCTCCATACTTATAAGTTTTCTGGAAGAAAACTCTTATTAGGGTGTTCGTCTTTGTCATACTTATTAATTTTAAGTAATTTTGTATTATTTCGATGTATTTAAAGGTATAAAGAATAATGATGATGATTATAAGACAAGTTTTCTCAAACCTGCCAGTAGACCGGATTTACTGAAGCAGTAAGACGTTGTGAAAATTTTGCGAGAACCTGATAAGACATGTAATACTGTGAATTCTGCGCTATCAGGTAGCGATGTTTGTTTTCTCTGTTTACCTTCTTGCTGGCTATAAACTGCATAACGCGATGAGCGTAGTACAATATTTTTGTTGAAATCGTATCTTACCTACGATGATGGATGACTGCTCGCAATGGCTGTTCATGAGAACTTGCAAGGCAGACGCCAAAACAAACTTCACACAACTAGCATTCAACCAAAGTTTAGTAGATACTTACCTATCTTAATTTTTTTTTTATATACACCGGGAAAGCGCTGAGCCTTCATCTCACATGGTTTCAAGCTATGAAGAAGCTGAAGGTGAAAGCGCACTTCACCCGGAATCCTCAACAGACTGAGTAACTGACTATTTTACCTCTCAATGCTAGAACACAACAATATAAAATTATTGTTATGGCGACAGAATTAGGTAAGATGGTGGTAGCCAGGCGGACTTAAAACAAGTCCTACCGCCAATCAAACCCTGCACAAATTAGGTCTCCCCTGGGGAACGAACCCGTGAACTCTGGGTCTGATGAGTGGGCGAACCACTAGACCATAGATAATTTAGCCATAGAATTCGACGTTGCAATTTTGACTATAAATCAAATGTAGCAAAAGCAACACGTTTTATAAATTGCCAGGAAATCGTCCATTTATAAGCACCACGGACAGTAAAACCCAATGCCCTTCAACTTTTCCTAATTACTAATTACGGCGCTCAGCAAGATACACGGCGGCTGATCACGCAGGAAGCCGCTCCCTGGTCGCTTTACCAATTTGTTACGATTACAATCTAATCTTATAAGATCCAAAAAAAACTGACTTATAGAAACTAGACAAATGAATTTGATGAGAATGTAACAAACTACTTTCATTACATTTTACTTTATTACAAAGAAGAAATATTATAAAATGGTTATTTCGATCTACCTAACCCAAAAATAAATATAAATAAATAATGTAAAGTAAAGATTTAGAAAGATGTAGAGACAACATTTGTTGTACCTACGAATCGAAAAAAATATTTAAGCCTTTTTGAATAAATTAAACGAAACTCATAAATTAAGGTAAGTCCTTGGGTATGAAAAAGAACATAATTTTTCGGTTTCCATTGTGAGTCAAAGAAAGGCCGCTATATTTATTGAAACCGATTTAAACTCAAGTAAAACGAGTACCTATGAAGAGTTTTTTTTTTATTGTACGACGGGGAAGCGCTTGGCCTTCATCTCACCAGTTAACAAGGCCGAAGGTGGAGACGCACTTCACCCGGAATCCTCAACAAACTGAGGAACTGTAATAGTAATAGGCCAGCCGTTTCCCCTGTTCAAAGTGAGTACAAACCGATATATCTAAATAATACGTAAATATCTTCTGAAATATAAAAAAAATCTTCCAAATAAGTCAATAATTTGTTGAATTATTTTTGTTGACCCAAACGATACATTTTTGACTTATTCAAATCAGACAGGAGAAAATTAAGCTACGGAATGTGATTTGCATCATCTCAGCATCACTCACGTCTTCCAATCCTCATCATAAAGGCTTAGACCTTCTTTAATAGGTAACAGATAACTTTTTAATTTTTTCGGTAACTTCTTCAGGTTCAGCCAACGACATCTTGTGATCATGGTGAACATTGCACTTTTGGGGCTAAGCTCTGCAGACGACTTTTTCGGGCCATGTTTTTTTTAATACTAGGTACACTTGTAGATGGAACAAGCAAGCAGCCCACTTGATGTTGAGTGCATCTCTTGCCTTTAACAGCAAACAGCCCAGTGCATCTCTTGCCTATAACAGCAAGCAGCCCAGTGCATCTCTTGCCTATAACAGCAAGTAGCCCAGTGCATCTCTTGCCTATAACAGCAAACAGCCCAGTGCATCTCTTGCCTATAACAGCAAGCAGCCCAGTGCATCTCTTGCCTATAACAGCAAGTAGCCCAGTGCATCTCTTGCCTATAACAGCAAACAGCCCAGTGCATCTCTTGCCTATAACAAAGCGTTACTACGTCACATCCGCAAAGAACATGACATACGCAGCACTTCATTGCGTCTATCATCAACTTGAGACATAAAGGAGTTGAGCCTCCGTGCCCGTAATTTTCCGGGAACCATACCCTTCAAACCGGAACACAGCAATGCTGCTTGGCGGTTGAAATGTTGATAGTACTTCACCGGTCGAGCCCTTTCATAAGAAGCTCTACTACTCATATTTCCATTTGATTCCTTACAAACAGCAATAACCTTGGGTATCTACATATGTTAAGACATAACAAGAGCATACAAGAGGTAGGTACCTACCTTACCAATTAACTTAGATATAAGGTGTAAGGTAACCAATAGAAGATATTAGTTTATTTAGTACTTGTAGAACTCCCGGATCTTCGTTCCCTTCAATCTTTTTTTTGTGTGGTTTTTACGGGTTTTTTTATGTGCAACCCTAATTCATTGTTATTTTTCTAAAATATCTGCCAGCGGATGACACCACACTTAACAAACGAATTGGCTGTGACCTCAACGGGGGACTGTTGTGACCGGCGGTCACGTGTGGAGTTGATGGGTAGAGGTGGCTCATGATCACTGGCGAGACTTGTTTTTTTTATAAACGTATAAGTATATACTGGATCTCGAGGCTTGCCTGGGCAAGAATGAAGTTCTACAATGGAGCGAGACCTCCCAGAAAATGCTTTGCTCAGAAGTGGGCAAATGAAAGTGATGAACTGAGAACCTTGGCGCAAGTGTACAGTGTGTATTTAAGAAGGACAGTGACAAATGGCAATAAGTGAGACCCGTCTCAAATATACTAAATGAAGTCTGTAGGTGTCGAGTCGAGGCCAAAATAACAAGGCGATCGGAGGCTTTGTGCTTAATATCAGTTGTACCGTACATCGTGGGCGAGCTTCCGAATGACGCAAACGTCATCGTCATCAGGCTAAATAGGCAGATGGTGCAACTGTTTGTCTGTACGCGAAATGAGAGAGATGGCGCTATACAAACTCGCTCGTAGCTGACTGAAACGTGTGAGCGGAACTTCATTGCTATAACATAACTTTTGTTTATTACGTGATAACAGAATAAGGTATCGAAAATACAAAAATCCTTTAAAACTAATAACTGCTCAATAGTATCAAGCTATTTCATGGATCAATTTTGAAATGTGTGCAACACAGCTTTTACAGATTATTTTGAAAAAAAAATAATTTCCAAATTGAAAAAAAAATAGAAGTTTCGCTTACTTATCTCAAAAAACAATCTGTTGCTATCACAAGCACCGACAATTATCGGTGTTTTTTCGACCTATTTTACATAGTACCTACTCGTTACTACCTAACCGAAATGTTACCAAAGCTTAAATTGGTACCTACAGGATAATACAATAATGTTCGCTATCAAATTAACCTCTCGTGTCGTGAAGGGCTGTTTTGTTCTTTTTTTTTTGCTGGCCCAACGTCTCAAATAGTCCAATGCATTAGGTAGGTACATACTTTTTCTGACGAGGCTGCGTGTTTTTACCCGACTGCCAGGACTGCAGGATTGCTGACAGGAGGTTTATGTTTTTCGAGAGTAACATGCAATATACCTATGTATTGCATGTTAACCAACATTGACCAAATGACATTTGGTCGTATGGTTTGTCTAAATTAAGGGAGTGAAATAGATAGGCTATATAATTTAAAATAGGAAGTGCGAATAAAAAAAAAGTTAATATGACAGTTATTATCAGTGTATAGAAGATTATAATAAAATAGCTAAGAAAGATATAGAAAGTATCTTACGTTACTACTTACATCTAGGTTCTGCACATACCCAAGTTTAGATTTGGTATCATTCACATTATGTTATATCAACTTTGCCCGTACCCACCGTTAGTTTTCTGACATCTATATACCTGTACTTACCAAAGTATACATTTTTTATTGAATTCACTCAGGTACTTCATACATATCTTACATTTTCTCTTTCATTCCCTATGACCGTAACGATAGTATTGAAGTCTCACACTGTTCAATATGTGTTACGGTGTTACGATACGGTATTGATAGCAACTTGGAAGAAAAAGCGATTGCATAGGGACAGAATAAATAATGGGTAGGTACTAGCAACGTGTATTTACCGTAAGTGGGTTCGAATGTTTAGTGTGACTTGTGGAGACCTTCAAATAACTGTAGTTTCGCTAGTTAGCGAAAGGGCCAGACTACAAGACGCCGAATTCTCGGAATAGAGTTTTATAAAGCCTTTTCATGGTGGAGTTATTTCACAATCGGAGGTAGAAATAGGAAATTATACCTACGGGTCGTGGTGATGTGGGTACAGACAGATAACTATTTATTGTTTACCTCTAACAAAATACATATAAAGTAAACCTAAATGCTCTAAGTAAAGCTGAACAACCAGGTCAAGGTAGGTACTAAATACTTATCTTACCTAACCAATATGCTTAGCTTTATAGGCAGCTTTGGGAAAAGCTTGCCCTATCGTAGATCTCGCCCAGGTAAATCCCAGGCAAGCCTCGAAGACAAGAGCACAAGGGCAAGACAAATTTTAAAATCTAGAAAAGATTCGTCGTATGCAGGTACCATCTACAAAGTATTAATATGATCAAAGAAAACGGTTCTTACAAGAATCCGGCTATTCAAAGTACACGTAAAAAGTGCATGTTTCCCAATCAAGACGTTGTTTACATTCACCTATCGATTGTTTACGTAAATGATTGTAACAAGCTGCACTTTACAAGCTCACACCGACAAACTTGTTAAATAATTTACGTAGGTACATGTAGATATGGTACTTTACTTGCCCAAAAAGTTAATAAAGCACTTTACATAAGTAATAGGGAGACTTGTTTGTCCGCAGCAGGGCCAGTTGTGTGAAAAGGTGAGTAAAGTTAGAAACAACATGTGTAATTAGTATTTTTGTTTATGATATCGCTAGGTTCAATAATAAGGTATTCATGAACCGAAATACTACCCTGATTATGCAGTTATTCGGTGAGAACACGCAAACCGAGGGTTTCGACCCACATTTCATGGCAAAAATCACATATAGGTTTACCCCTTCAATTTGTTTTTTTGTTATCGCCTCAATAGAAATTCCTACACTCTCTGTGAAAATTTTAACTGGGAATTTTACGGTTCATGATACAGCCCGCTCTACCTACCGGACTGTATCTCATGAACCGTAAATAGGTACCAACCTATTTACGGTTCATGTTGTAGGTACCTACCTATTAAGTACATGGAAAGCGGACAGCGGAGGCAAAGCAATTGGGTCCCGTTTGCACATTTGGAATCCGACCAACTATCAACACTCGATTTACACGGAAAGAGCGTAGCTACATTGTTTAAACACCCTGATTGCATGTAGGTAGATAAGTGATTTAAATAAAATTACATATTAATATTAAATGCATATAATAAGTATGTATTTACAAAAAAAGTATAAACGTATTCTATCCGCAGCTAATCTAGTTCCCATATTACAAGCTATGCTTAGTTTGGGGCTAGATGGCGCTGTGTGAAATTAATGACCTGTAATATTTTATTTATTTATTGATATGTAATCACACCATCTCGTGGTGACAATTGGTAGGTACGTACTTAAAACAGCCTACATTTGCTAGCATTAACCAAGACAAAGCATTCTCACAGGCGTCGTAACAGAAGCCACAATAGTCAAGTCATGTGAAGAATGGCTTCCCTAATCCTTGTGATTGTGACGGCGCTTGATCCTGCTCGAATCCCTGGTCTGTTCCAGCATCGTGTAGAAATGGTTGACAGGTTCCAGCCACCCGTATCCTTGCTCGGCTTTGCCCTGCCATATGTGACTATTCGGGTCAATTAAAGTCAAATAGCCAACAGGACAGTTTTCAGTAAAATCGCACTCTAAAATGCTGCTGTCTGGATAGAAGTACTTTCCCCGGCCGGAATAGGACCAGTCTTTTAAGGGACCCTCGAATCTGGAGGTGTCGGTGTAGGTGATTGTGACATCTTCGTTGGCTCCGAGGCGATCGTTGTCCCACATTCCTAAGTAGATGTCCCCTTCAGCTGTCTTGTACACCCCAGGACCTAGGACAAAGTTTACGTTTAATGTAGACTACTTACTGTTAATGTATTTTATTGTTTTTAAACAACTTGGAGACGGAATAAGCAAGCAGCCCACCTGATGTTATGTGTATCTCTTGCCTGTAACAAAGCCTTACTTCGTAGGTTACATCCGGAAACTACGTGGCCCACGCGGCACTGCATTGCACCCGTGAACCGTATAAAGGTGTTAAGCCTCGCATGCCCGTAATTTCACCGGCAACCAGCAACCATGGCCGAAATAGGTAGTACTACGAACGAGTCCTTTCATTAGGAGCTCTACCACTCTTAAAAACTCTTGTATACCTACATGTACAAGAACCTACTTATAAAATAAAATAAAAATAAAATAAACTTGATAACCCCCGATTCATGACAAGCAAGACCATTCTGGCAAGAGTGAAGCGAGTAGTTGGAGAGCCAAATTTCATAATTATAGTTGTTTATAGGCTCTACCTGCTTCTATTTTAGAGTTTCCGACATCCGAGTTCGTAGTCAGCTATATTAGCGTTGTTTCATAAAATACATTACGGATCTCTATTGAGCTGGCTCTGTGGTCTAGAGGCGTTTGATCCCAAGGGTAGGTACTACAAATTTGTGCTTGGTTTGGTTGGTGGTAGGTCTAGTTTTAAGTCAGCCTGGCTTTCTTCCACCAACTTACCCACCAATCCACCTTCGGCATTGTCATAACTTGACACCAGGCGAGATGAGTCGATGAGACGTCAAGTAACAGTCGTAGGTAAAACAAAATAAAATCAAAGCTGTAACTAAGAATGTCCACTATAGGTACCTACATTTTAATATCCTTGTGGCCTTAAAATCGAGGCGCTGATCTTCATCAACCTTTTTAATATGATAAAACTAAAAAAACTAAGTACCTACCTACCTAGTAATACAGGATAAGAAAACTAAGTACCTAACCTACCTAGTAATACTGGATTGTTGATTATTCAATATTCGACGTTATCCGAGGAAGTATGGAACATACCAACTTTAGCAGCAATCAAAATGCTACGCATCTCCGTGAGCAATACTTATACCCAATTAATTTGCAATCTTCTCTATTCCATGAAAAACGGTAAACAAAGCAAGAAACAACGCGGAGCTATCAATCGAGTAGATTACAAACGCAAGTCCAGCAATTAGAGCGTATCGCCACAGTTCCGAAACGAAATAGCTTGGACTCTCTACAGCAACATTCTCATTTTAACTCTAGTATCTAGTATGAGTAGGTTTTTTTGTACAGATTTCTATTAAATGTACCTAGCACCTCAAATTCACATAAAAATTGCCTACGCGGATGCACCTGCACAGCACGGTGGCATCGGCAGGTCAATCGAATCCTTTAGGGTTCATGTTACCTGAAATCATAAAAATATAAATGCTATACGTCGTTCAGAATTGATGCTCTAACTGAATGGTTTAGAAAACACGATACCTCAAAAAAATCTCTCCAGAAAAAAAGCTAAATTGACTCTAATTGTTACCAAAAATTATAGCCATTCAAAAAATACTCCCAATTAAACTGAAAAAATTAAACAAAAAAAAACAGTATAAGTATAGCAGATGCTCTGCGTTTTAGATAATAAAAAAAAAATCAGTTTAATGAACCGTAAAAAAAAACCTAGGAACTCACTCGTAGTTCTGTCATGGTGGTCTTAAGCGCCGTGGCTGAGCGCACAGCAATGTCACCTTTATTACAACTTCGTACATAACTTCGTAAGTTTGAAGCTAGAGTAACGTCGAGTTTCTAATCTGTAGTACCAGCCCTTAATGCTACCAGTTCAATGCGTTTTTACCTACATTTTGTAAATTATAATGTACCAGATGTTTTGATTGCCACTGCGTTATCGCTAAGCCGTAGGAACATTCATGAAACCCGAATAGATTGCGATACGCCCCATTAAATCCCACTCGATAAAGACAAAAATGCTCAGTCAGAATAAAGGTGAACTACCTCGTGGGCTGCACTTCCTAATACGATGGACTGGCTGGCAAGACTGTACCTATCTTGAACTGAACACCTACGTGAATAAGTTAAATGAATTCTAATAGTTAGTTAAGCATTTACCGTGCATTTTGGCAATCCGATCCTTCTTCTTCACCTCAAAGAATCCATCGTAAGTGTCTCCTGTATCGTGCTGGAAGAACCCTTGGTCCTGCACCACTAGGATTTCCTTTACCGGCTTCTTCGCTTCGGCTTCTAAAGACTCCACATTTTCTTTAGACGCGTTAGCCATAGCTTGTTGTCTAGTTATCTTCTAAAAATGTTTATAAAGTTAAACTCCCACGGTTATTGGTAGCTAGCGTACCTAGTAAACACGTTTATTATCAGACCTTTAAAACGTATTGACCTTTCAAAAAATTCATCAATATTTTTTTTTCACCATCCATCGTGTAGAGTAGGTACCTACCAGATGATGACGATAATGAAGAGGTGGATGCTGCCCTAGAGAAGCGTTGTAAGAGTATATAGACTTAGACATATTACCAGAAAAGGGGCAGTACCTAATAGCTTCCTTCTGTTGGTATACCTTTTACTGCGATCATCAGTATCATGGCAAAAGCCCTCCTGTTTTGGAGGACTCTGTCCAAGAGTTAGTTGGCTTGGCTATGATACTACCTTTTTATACAAGTTTTTTTTTAGATAATTTGGATAGGTAGGTAAATCTGAAGATAACTATAGAAAATCAGTCTTGTTGACATTTCAAAAGCTACAGCACATTTTTGGTAGGTACTCAACCCTCTATAGGTTGAACCCAGTTCATGTCCGTGCTGCGTGAGGCATAGCGGGGATAAAAGAGTAGGTAACGAGAGCCTACGCATAAAAGTACGAGTAATCTATAGGTGAGTACGTAGCCTTGTCATAGATTTTTTTTACTGTCTGACACCACTTTTAACTTTGCAGAGTTGCAAATAGAGTTGGTGGTTGGTACCAACCCATAGTTATTCATTAAAAACCACTCCTAGTTTACCTTTTACAGCTGAATATTGTAATAAACAATGCTGTGAATTTCTAGGTGTGATATACCTACTGCGATAGTGCATGTCAATGGTGACACTTGTCCCTGACAAGCCTGTGTTGATGTCATATTGTCATGTCACGCAATAACCGACCTTGAACTTTTTTCGCTTTGGACTCTCCGTCAATTAATACTTTTATATTGAAGCTAAAACATCACCTTGCATCTATTTAATTATATTATGAATGATGTATATACCAATAGTGTATTAGAAAAAATATTCCTGGGAAATGATTACCTTCATAATTGTTGTTGTATGTTTTAGTTTATGGTTACATCATTTATGTATTTAAGAGGTAGGTACTTCTTGTTATTCTTAGTTTGATGTCTGATTTTTTTTCCTAATTTGTGTGCTACCATCAGTAATGTTTTTACCGTCTGTTTCTCCTGCAACGGTTGTCTGGAAGAAATCGATTTTTGCGATAAGCCCGCATATTGTAATTATACACTGTGTTACTAATGTTTTTAATAGTCGATGTCATTTTTAGTACTATGTTATTAAATCAATTCAACAATCGTTACAAACTGAAAGGTTTACAAATTATTCGAAAACTTCCTTATAATGCTGTGCCGGTTTTGACCAATAACAAGATTTAGACTTTCTACTTTTTTTTAGGTAGGTGTGGATAAATCTATAATATAAGTGCTTGGACGGTTTTGGAGCTATATATTTCAGACATAATTGTTTTTTTTTTAGTTTACCTAGACTGCTTTATCTATATTGCGTTGTTTCACTTGTCAATACTATGCGTTCCGTATCAATATACTGAACGCATTGTATGTATCAAAAACGAAAGGATACGCTTCTTATAAATGAAAGTCATAAAAACTATTTGTAAAATATATTACACTAACGCCTTAATATCCTCTGGCATATCAATATCTCAACGGTAACAAAAATGTGACACAGTCCACATAAGTAATGCCAAATTGTACATATTTACACTGACTAACCCGAATTCAATAACAATATGCAAAGAAATAAATGAATAAGAAGTATTATAACGTCACATAGATCTTTATTCCGTTGTGAATCAAAAATAAACTGAAACCAAATATATTTATCTTATTTCAATAATCGGTAGCAATAAGGCAGTATTTTTCAATTAACATTCAAACGAAATTGGATTTCAATCTTTTTTGTTAGTAACTGATCTTTCTAACATACATTGTACGATCATTCCTTACTCTAAATAAATAATTACTTAAAAGCAAGCGAACATGCTTCGATATAGACTAGGAAAGGTATTTTTATCATTTTGTTTGAAACTGCATTAATAATGATCACAATGATGCAATATCACTATGTAAAATAATACCACCCCAGAATAATCGAAGGACATCACAGTATAAATACGCCTTATTACAATTTGAAGATTGGACCTCGGCTCGTAAAAATAAACCACACAAAAATAAACCCAAATGGAGTCTAAAAAAATAAGCAAATATAAATAAATAATTTCGCTATTATCTTAGTAACATAACATGATTCATATTTTATTTTATCAAAAAAATAGTAACAAGCATTTTGTTTAACAAAAATGTTATAGATAATACTAATAGTGCAGCGCGTTGAACGCAACGCAATTCCTTAGGAGTTTTACTACATAATTATTAACAATGTTTTTGGGATAATAAGTCTAATAGACGAGCCTACCATGCTTGCAGTCAACAAATTGTAATGAAGCATTTTCATTAGCCGATATCTTGTTTTACACAAAAACCACGCGTAAAATCACTGACAGATAACCCTCAGCGACGGCCATCTTCTTATGTAGCTATGTAACATGAGATATTTACAATATCCAACCACCTAGATACGTATAATCTTATGTTGGCATCTTAGAAAAAAAAAAAAAGGTCATCGCTCGCCTTGCTGCACTGCGAAAATAATTACATATTTTGTCATACGATGCTAGTAAAAGATAGCAACTATATAATTACTGCCTTTCAAACAAATAGCAACTCTAAATTAGATTAGAGCTTAAAATTATAAGTAAGCTACTGTTCGTTACGGTACCAATACAGACGAGTAATCGAATGAAAAATGCTACTCCGTGTCGAAATCCTTTGTTTTTTGTAAGGTTGGCATATATATATATTTATAAGTTATAGAAACACAGAACTCATTTCACTATGAGCTATATTGCATTTGAATTTTGCCGTCATTTGCATAGTCTGTTAGAAATAGAACCGTCATAGATTTGGGGGCGCTTCTGTGCTCTTTTCGTACAAGCGCCCTACAATTATATAGCAATAATTTTAGTTCCCTATTAGGCCACGACGACGGTTCTCTTTCCGAGCAGACTATAGCACGTTCGGCCTGATTGTATTTGGATTCATAGAGACTCACTACTGGGATGATTCTAGAAAACATAGAACACTTTAAACGCGTGATATAAAAAGTACAAAATTGTAGTTTCAAAACATAAAACAAGAATCATTCGTGAATGTCGTGAAAGGTATTCGCGACAGTAATCGGGCTGCATGTACTAATTACAACCTTTTATTTACATTGAATGATAAGATTTCTTGTAACGGTTTCAGGAGTGAGTTTTGGACTTTACTTATAAATATTTAGTGAGTTCAGGAACTAATATAGGAAATCGTACCATTGAATAATAAATAAAGTTTTTATTAGCAACATTAGACTGCCTCGAATTTAAACACGATGTATTTTAGGGCTACAATACAAATGACTAAAAGCATGGTTTGTGTATCTGCCCTGGCTATCTTAGTGAATGTCGCTGTATATCGGCTATAGAAAATGCGACGTTATGCAGGCGGGGTAAGGTGTGAGTTAGAGAATCATGTTTGCGGGGTCCTCGAGGTTCTCTTTGAAGGCCTTCATCCATTGCGCGCCGACCGCGCCGTCGATCACCCTGTGGTCGGCCGACGCTGTGAATGTTATGAACTTGGCTGTTCTGAAACTGAACAAAAATATATATGGTAACCGCCTCCGTGGTCATCCAGAGGTCCCGGGTTCGATCCCCATGGAGAGTACAATATTGTGCTTGATTTGGTTGGTGGGAGGACTTTGTTTAAGTCCGCCTGGCTAGCTACCATCATCTTACCTAAGTCTGTCGACATAGCAACAATTCTTAAAAATTGTTGTGTTCCGGCATTTAGAGATAAGATAGCCAGTTCCTCGGTATGTTGAGGATTCCGGGTGAAGTGTGCCTCCTTCAGCCTTATCTTAACTTGTAACCAGGTGAGATGAAGGCCAAGCGCTTCTCCGTCGTACAGTAAAAAAAAAGGGGGTAATAAAATTTGTTTCATATTTTTTCAACTACAAATGATGAAGACATCAGGTTCGTTACACAGCGGAAACACAGACACTGGAAGTTGATTTCCTACAACATCGAACGTCGTCGAATACGATATAACATCTGTCATTTTTGTATTGAAAAACGTGCAATCCGTTTATATTTCATATAGACCTCTTGATTCCAAGTTTTTGCAGTATACATAATAATGTTTTCACACCACCTGCTCGACAATGCCAAATTACATATCATGCCAACCTTATGTAAAGCAAGTCATTAAAGCCCTTGGCTTTAGCCGGGGTGTAATGTTGGACTGAATCTCATTATAACCCGCTGGGTTTTAATATTTTTACTTTTCATAGTTCTTATTGCAATGGCCTTAAAGTCTAATTTCGTAATAATAGATCAACAGACTAATACCTTAATACTTGGGGATAAAGCTATTTTTGTCTTGGGCGCGCTTGAATCCCTCACAGCGCTCGGGAGTTAAATCTGGAGTCCTTCGTTACGTTCAGAATTCAATATCGCTAATATAAAACAGTGCTTTATCCCCTCGATGTATAATCTACTATTATTTATTTGTCAAATAAATGGAACATCAACCATATGGGGACAATAACAATCCGTATCTACGTCTGCAATCTCACGCTCACATTTTACAGAATGTGGTCTAGTGGTTTGACCTTGACCACCAGTTTCATACCCTAAGGTCCTTCGATACCAAGCGACAAATGTGTGCGTAGTTTGGATAGTAATCGAACTTTCTAGCTACCACCATCTTATCTAAGTCTGTTGCCATACATTACCTCCGAAGGTAAGATTACCAGTTCCTCAGACTGTTGAGGATTCCGGGTGAATTGCGGTTGCACCTTCGGCCTGTCAATAAAAAAATAGTTACCCTTGTGGCTCGCTCTTGTCAACGATAACTAGCTCCTGGATTCCTCCGCACGCCAGGATGAGGGACTGAGGCGGGTTGATGATCGCGTTGAACATTGTGATACCTGTAATGCCAAATCACACAACATTACAAGCCTCATAGCTCAGTTGGTAGTAACTCTGCCTTCTGCGCTGTAGGTTGTGGGTTCGATTCCCACTCAGGACAAACATTTGTGTGATGAATATAGATGTTTGTTCTGTGTTTGGGTGTTGTATTGTATGATAAGTATGTATTTACAAAAAAAAATGTATTTAAGTATTCTATCCGTAATCTAGTTCCCATATTACAAGCTATGCTTAGTTTGGGGCTAGATGGCGTTGTGTAAAATGAATGTCCTGTAATATTTATTTTATTATTATCTAACTATTTATTTTATTATAATCTAACATTTTTTTTATTATTATTGATATCGCGAATACTCGAAGGAGATTGATTAAAAGAAATAAACAAACTCAAAAGTCGTGACTTTTGAGTTTGTTTATTTTTTTATTCAACAACCTCAGAAGAAGGGTTAATGATTTTCGAGAGTATGTACCCAAAACGGCTTGATGAATTTTGACAAAAGGGGGATACGAATAAAAAAAACAAAAGGGCTGGGGAGGAGGATAAAAAAATCTATTACCTACCACAATCATCAAATGATATCATGTCCATTCTAAATATTAATATATTATACTATTAAAAGCCGTATTTTCGCTGAACTCATCAAGTTACAAATTTTGCAGTTGGGTTTAATGTTTTTTACCTTTCAACATGTTTTAGTTAACAACTATATACACTTCCGAACATATCGGGATAAGTGCTTTGAAGCTCGTAAGTGACTGATGATGGCTTGATCAGACAATGGTTTAATATGCATGCAAATTCAGGAATTGAAAGGTTATACTTGATATCGTATTACAAAGATAGTGGTAGGTGATAGATAATTTGTGGAATGACTGTACAAGAGGGTTATTCCCGCTCGTCCCCACGCTTCGTCCCCGATGGCGACCAACGGAAAGTTTATTTCCCACTGGTCCCCATGATAACCTATATCTACATCAACATAAACTTATACGTGAGTAAAACCCGTATAAATCTAAATATTATGCTTAATGAGATCAACACTTTTAAAAATTAACTCTATCGAGTAAGACATATAAGAATCATTTTGTAACGTCAAAACTACCGCCTGTTCGGAATCGCAACCAACACACAAGTAGAAAGGCAAGAACCTCGGGTTGGTTCGTTCTTTTTAGGTTAGACTTGAATGAGATGTTGAAAATATGTGACATACCATACATTCCGAGGTTGGACACGGTGACAGTGCCACCCTGGTACTCCTGCGGCGCTAACTTGCCGTCCTTAGCTTTGGCAGCGAGCTCCTTCATGTTCTTGGAGAGGTCGATGACCCCGCGCGAGTCCGCGTTGAACAGGATGGGGGTGATGAGGCCGGTGGGCGTGGCTACTGCTACGCTCACGTCCACGTTTGAGAATCTGGAAGGAACAAGGCGAGTATTAACCCCTTGGCTACAGATTTACACAGCATGTATTGTTATTGGAGCGACACTATCATGCTTATTGCATTATGGCTATGGGTAATCGCTGGAAGCACCCGGAACTTTTTATTTTTGTATTTCAAGTGATTGCACTTGGTCACAAAGTTTAAAAACAAATTCAACCCGCGACGGGGCTCGAGCCCGCATCTTTTCCTCAAACCGGAAACGCTCTAACCAATTGAGCACGAGTGTCCGGACGCAGATTCGAAATTTTGATGTCATATTTGACTTAAGCGCTGGGTAACGCCATCTAGCAGAGATTCACTATACTATATTTAGAATTGTTGTGTCACTGTAACATTTGTATACTTTGTTACCGACATACTGTGATAATGCTTTCTTAGAACACACTACAAATGTTACCCTGAACATTTACAAGTCTCTAAAACCTCAGGTTCTAGATGATTTGATGTAGATTTTCGCTCACTATAAGCTACAAGAAGATTCGATACATTCAGATAATTTATTTTCTTGGTTTTTCAATGTAGATTTTAGGTCACTCATTCTATAAGCTAAAGAAGATTCAATACATTCAGATAATTTCCATTCTTGGTTTTTCATCCCGAATCTATCTTACATTGAAAATCGGTTTTATGTGTTTTGACCGTGCAAGATGTTGCAGAAATATTTGAACTGCTGTAATACTCACTGCCTGATGAAAGATTCCATCCAGTGCGAGTTGACTGTGGGAACTCGCTTGCACGAAGCCGCGACTGCCTTAACGATGAAGTCATTCATTGATACCTGGAATCACAGCATTGATCTATCATCATCACGATATCATTGATTGATATCAGTCTAGCGCTGTTCGTACTGCTGGGATTACATCTCAACCCAAGCGGATTATACGGATAAGTGTATGAAACGATGTCTTCGTAACTAGAACATACCCGTTGTCTGGACTCTAAGATGTCTGAGCTGGGCCCTAGAGGTACTACGTACATAGGATAGATACGACATATTAACAAGATTGTGCTTTGTTCAAAGACGATATCTGGGTTGGGCCCTAAGGGTATGAGATACGTATGATAGTTATGACATATTAACAAGTTTCCTGCAATTTCCAATGTTTCAATGTTTTCCACCTTCGAGCCCGAAGGTGGATATAGGTGGTCATAACTTGAGATAGAAGGCTGGACCGCTTCTCCGTCGTAGAATAAAAAATATCTCCTCGATGTATTTTTTGGACCAGTAGCTATATAGTTTTGAGGGGAGACCAATTGACCCATCGAAACGTGATTGTCTAAACACTACTGTTAATGGACTAAGTGGGTACTCTTGGAAATGGTCTTCAATATTTGAAAAACCCAGCTCTTTCAGCGTTTTAAGGTGGTTCGACTTAATGCACATGATACAAGAAAACTACATAGTAATTACCTCGGAACGAAATTTTTCTTTAAGTTTCGTTCGCGGTTTCTTTTCGACTTCGATTGTTGTTGCCAACTGATAAAGTGAAATGATCTCCATTGATTTTGACTTAGGAAGTTTTCTTGCAATTTCCGCACATAAAGTAGACAAAGGAATGCCGGTCTGAAAGAGCCATTAGGATTAAGGATAGGATAGGCAAGGGAAAGAGTTATAAGGCAGGTGTGGATGGTGGACGGACGGTGATTATCAACCCGCTTGCCAAGCGTGGTGGTTATTGCAAAACTGTCCATTGCACTCTTTGGAGAAGGCCCATGTCCTGCAGTGTAAAATCATCAACTATCTGTTGATGGACGCTCCATTTAACTTTCAGAGTATTTGCTCAGACGGAAGAAATAACAAAAGGAATGTTGTCTGTTATACCATAGACCTGTGGCAAGAGAATTACGAACCTTGATGCCACTCTTTTCAGCAACCAGCTTTTCGTTGAGCGCCTTCCTCATAGCCAGCGTCTTCTCAACATTGACTGTGGCCGAGAGCTGGTAGTGCGGGATCGTTTGTTTGGCGGCCGACAGGCGTTTGGCGATCGTTTCGCGCATGCCCGATAGCGGGATGTCTACGAAGGTGGCCCCGGGGGCCGGGGCTGAAACGGCGGCTGAGGCCTCGGCGGCTGGGGCTCCTGCGAGGTCGGCGCTCTTTAGTGACCCGTATAGGCCGGAGCCTTGGCCTGTGGATGGTGTGAAATACTGTCATTCTGACAACCTAACTAGTACCTACGTTATTATTTATTCTGCAACAACGCAACAAAGCAAACTACGTAATTAAGATAATTTTATAAAATGAACATAGCTTCATGGCAAGATTAAAAGACTACAGAAAAAAGAATGGTGGAGAAAAAAAGTTGTGCACATATTAGCTTCATACGTTTTTATGTTATTTCCAGAGACGCTATCTTTGAAAGTGATCTCACTAGTGTACATTTGAACACGTATTTGATCGCGCGATACGATGAGCACGTCGTACACACCTGAAGTACCTACTGACTTTTATGTAATTACACATTAAAGTTTAATGTTTTGATACCCCTTGGAATTATTAGATTAAAAAAATACGTCTCCAGTAATGTGCTACATACTCAAGTAATGTACATGTATTACATAAGCTGTACACAAAGTTACAATCAATAACTCTAAGGACAAGCCATATGTAAAATCTATGCATAGATGAGAGAGGTACCCATTGAACTAGATATTTCAAACCATCTACATCGCCAGAAACATCGATTGAATTATATATATATAGTTAAAAACTGATAACTAAAATCGAAAAATAACAACACAACGTAAAATAGCTTACATGAAAAATATTTACTTAGTGGCTGTGAATCAATTGCTCATTAAAGAAATAGGTAGGTACAGTCAGAGACCCATGTCTTAACACTTCATCCTAAATAGGTATATTTCACTACAAACTTTTTTATATGATTTGGTCAATTTTTTTATTTTTAAAATATTGATTATAAATTTTACATTATGATAATATTACCCAATAACGACAACACCCATGAAGTTCTTTGGGTAAAGACAATTATTCTCTGACTGTACATAGAATAGAACTAAGGTACACGCTGCGTGTACCTTAGTTTCATTAAATTTTTCATTAAATTAATAATAGATGAAATAGAAATTAATAATTAATAAAATAAAATATTAGACTATTGTTGCATGTTACACGCAATCATCTATTATTTCATATACAATGTGAAAAACGGTTATTACCACCATGGACGAAATATGCAACCACTAGAGAATGCAAGCACGGGAAACCGGGATCCCGGAAAACATTTTGTGGGGCTAATCTCGGTCGAAAATTTTGTGGGACTGTCTCGACTTCGGGATTACACTTTTGGCGAAGCTATTGCCAAAACAGTGTTTAATTTTCTTATGATTTTTTTACGATATTTTTATGTATATGCAGTGTGCTTTAACTTGTTCGTCGTGTATACGTGATTATTTCGATTTATTTTAGTGATGCTACAGTGACTATGTCAATTTCATAATTGTGATATTCAAGTGACATATCAATTTATGTTACTGACGTTATTGTTGTTATGCTAATTAATGTCTTGTCTTATCTTCTATAATTTATGTCTTTATTTTAAAAGTTAATAAATAATTTAAAATGTACGAAAAAGATGTTTAATTTCAGTTAGATCTTGTGGTCTAAGTCATGGATTGTGATTTTTTGTGTCATTATACAATTGGTAAAGGTCTATTAGGTCTTGATTACGATTGATTTCATAGGTCTACGTCCACCATACTGGGTGCAAATGCCTGGATCCAGCGGGACTAAGATGGTTTAGTCCCGCAAAATACCTGCATTGAAATCATCTTGCTGGATTCCATTCCTTAATTACCACAATTGAATCATCTATAACCGTCTTTCACATTATTGATCGAGTGAGCGAAGCGAACGAGATCTCTCAGTTATGATGGGAAATCCGGCACTGTATGTATGTATGTGGCAATGTTTGTGACGGCATAACTGTCGAACGGAACGGTTTATCCGATTTTGGTGAAATTTAAACTGTCAAGAGATAACATAAATAGAAATTGATTGTCGCGGGGGAGTTTTGATAAGTGGGGTAGTTTTTGAGATATTGGGGTGGAAAGAAAAACAATTTTTCGTCCATATCTTTTGAATGGTTGATCCAATCTATTCACAATATATATAACAAAGGGGTGCGTTTAGAGGGTAAAACGCTTGATATGTCTTGTAGGATATACTGTTAGAGGGGGTTGTCGTCACAATTACCTTTTTTTAAATATGCTGAAACCACCCCTGTATTGACATTAAGGGTTGCAAAAGGGGTAGGAAGGGGTAAATAAGATCAAAGCCTTGAAAAATTCTAAAAACGTGAAATATCATATGAAATGGGGGTTTAGACTGCAGATTTAAAAATTGGTCAATTTACTCTTTATTAGGGGTGGTTCTTGACCGGATCAAGATCAGGTCTTGATCCGGTCAAGATAATAGATATTCGGAATCTCAATAAAACTGGTCTAATTATTTTTCGTTATTCATTTAATAGGGTTGCCAAACCTAGGATGTCGATAAAAATTGGTGCTTAGTAGTTAAAGTTTTGTTTACACACATAAAAAAATTGCTGCCTTTTTGGTGATGCCCTTGGTTGATTTAACAACATCCGTGAGCTGGAGAGGCAGATCTTTCAACCACGACTTCTAAGGCAACGGTTTTAAGAGCACATTTCACAAAAACATGGTTGTGATGTCTTTCATGTTCATGTTAATAAGGGGTATATTGTATCACTTATTGTATTCTGCCCATCTACTATGACATACGGTCGGTGACTTGCTCTCATTCTGACTTTGTATATAATAAGAGTTACAAACAAGAGAGAGCCTCGAACAACGTTATATACCTAACCCATCACGAGATCTCAGTTCGGGGCGAACTACTAGTAGTGTGTATATGACCACGAAAGTTTATATTTAGTGACAGTCGTTTACTCAAATAACAAACCTACTACATATATGCTATAAACTACTCACCTCCAAGTCTCAAGTTCTTCAGTTCGGCGATACGCCGCGCGAAGGGACTGGCGTAGATACGGCTGTCGTGTGCGGGGGCAGCGGACACTGCGGCGATGGGGGCTGCGGCCGCGGGGGCTACCGGCGCGGGGGCTGCTGCTGCGGGGGCTGCCGGTGCGGGGGCGGCCGCGGCAGCTGTCATCGCACAAACTATTGGTATCTTATCTATGCATATTTTTAAACACCGAGAAAACTTCGGACCTGTGCGCACGGAGGAGTGTGATTTTGGCATAAAGCTTATATGGAGCAGGAGGAATGTTTCTTTTTTACAGTTGTATTTAAACTACTGCATGGCTTTAGTAATTTATGTAAGTACACTAAACGAACTAGGCTTATTTGATAAAAGTGAGTCTTTAGAGGATTTCAAAGCCAATGGGAATATTAAAAAAATAATCCCATTTGCTTAAAAACCCTAGAGGACTAGTTACGATGCGTTTAGTGTATGTACGTAGGTACTTGTACATTGCACACAGATATCATCATCATCTCTAAGCGATGTTTATTTTTGGGGCTAGATGGCGCTATGTGAAATTCATGCCCTGTGATATTTATTATTTTATCATCAACACAATCGCTGTAGGACACGGGCCTTCCCCCAAACTTTAGCAATCGTGTTTAGTACTCAGCTGGATACTGCAGCCCATCCTAGTGTGAACCCTTAGTTGCCTCTAATGATGTACACAGGTGGATAGGTAGGTACTTATATTCTTGTCCGGGGCCTCTGAACGATTAGTTATTATCATAACTAAGATGGAAGAACATATCAAAGGAGTTCTCTTCTCAATGCATATTATATCAAAGAAAATAACAAATAATTACCTTCTTTTTTAGCAGGTTTAGGCAGCGGTCCTTTGGCTGTGGGTTAGATATGCACCAATGTTAGAAAAACCCATGCAAATGAATCAAAAACATATTATGTAACTAAGGGATAGGACAAGCTGTATGTATTATTTCATTAAGGCGCTTACATGGGTCAATTAGTAAAATTTGGGGTCTATTTACTTTTTAGCGAGTCAATACAATATAATAAAAAAAAACAAAGTATGTGTAAAACACATAATATCTTTAATTTAGGGAAAAAATATTGGTATAAAAAAGGCAAAAGTAAATTCCGAAAAAAATCAATTTTTGACCTTCTATTTCTATCTTCTTCTAAACTCCTTGGAATATTATTATAATAAACAAGCTAAACATAAAGAGAAAAACTAGAGCTTAATTTGTATATAGGATTGTTCTTAACTTGGACTTGTTTACGTATAATTAAAGAAAAGGATGCTTTTAGATAGAATTCTTGAGCATCCATTTCAATCACTCACACGCGGAATTACATCGCGCTGTCTTTACATTTTATGTTAATTATAATAAAACAAAATAAATACAATTTCAAATAATTTTACATCAAGATACCAAATAAAACAATGAGTTGCTTCTATCAGATAGCCAGTACACATGTTGCTGTGTAATATATGTATAACATGGTTAATGATATTCATAGCAAACACAATTTTTTCTGTTAGTAGACACTGTAAAGGTATATTTATTGTTATCACCAAAGAGATTGAAGTCTGCAATGACCTAACCACACTGGGGAAAAACATCACAAAGATGTGCCCCACCCGGGAATTGAAATAGGACCTCCGGATCAGGAGCCACACACCCTACTACTAAACCACAGTGGTTAACGGTGTGTGTTTTATATGTACTAAAACATTATCATTACATGCATTTGAAATTAGTTATAAATTAAGTATCCCCACAACATGTAAATAAACAAATAAAATTGAATTGAAACTAATCTTTCATATTAACTTTTAATCAGTTATAACTTTTGACCTCTTCATTAAAATCTCTTCTTAATATTCTTCATTGATTATTAAGATTGATTAGAATAATATATACTGTAAGTTTAGTGATAATGGAATAGCAAATTTGATCAGTAAAGTATGACTGTGAATGTGCTATTTGTACAAAATAATCTCTGTAATCTATAAATAAACTGAACAGACTATAGAAACATCATCATCATCATTACAGTATTCATTTCAGTCTACTACATAATATGTGTGTCCCGCAAAGCATCCTGTGTACAGTTGAAGGCATTGACATATTGCTGTAATTGTAGTCTACTTCTAATTTTGAATTGGGGGGGAAAATGTTGTGCACTAGCTATCCTGTGTACCTTGTGATTGCAGTATTGATGTTAAGTATTCAGATGATTGCTGCTGCTTATCACCTGGTATTAAGAACACCTTGCCCTACCACTCTCCCATACTCAAACAAAACAAAATATATGCAAAATAAACACTGTTTTGCTACACATACATGGATTTTGCATAGGTACCTACATGTTCTGATTTTAATTTAATTTAACCATAATTTATAGAGCTGCAAAGATTTATACAATGATTACACCTGATTTTTTTTATTTAATTTGGACATGTCACCTTAAAATTAACAACTAGCCCACCCAAGTTCATGCCACTCTCCTTGTATTACACACTTATTTTACATACAAACACAGTTTGTCAAAATCTAATAATTCCTTCAATGGCCTTTTAATATAGACCCTTAGACAATTTTATTCTTTTTTTTTACAGATTTTATTTATCTGAAAAAATATCATATTAAGGTTGTAAATGAGGTGCAGGTGGTAGTTTAAAAATTACAACAATACTCACAGTCATCTTTGAAGTCTTTGAAAGCTGCCACATCAGCCTGGCTTTCTACAATGATGCAGAGTAGTTTACCAACAGGAACACCCTTTGTGCCCGCTGGGATGATGATCTTAGCCAGGTATCCCTCTTCAGGAGTCTCAAAGCCCATGGTGGCTTTGTCAGTCTCGATTTCACAGAGAAGATCACCTGAAGTAAGTCAATGTGTCAATAGCAATATAGTTGATATTTGATACATCTATACTTCTGATTTGTATTTTTATTTTTGGTTATATTGAATAAGCTCACAAACTACTGGTAAAGTTGTTAAATTTCTTTCAATAGAATGCTATAGTATCATTGAGTAACATTGGCAATTTTTTTTATCAGGTTATACAAGGAATCTTTAAAAAAACACCCAAGGTAAAGGAAAACGACGAAAAATTCCTTACATAGTGTGCGCTTCAAAACTATTGATGATAGAACAATGTAAAATTATAGTTTTAGAGAACACATCAATACCTACAAAAAAGTCAGTGATACCATATGTCCAACTATTATAGTTATGTCACTAGTTTAAAAAGTTAACACAAACGCTGGTAAAAACTATACCACAATATTTGTACAATCTATAGAACAGAAGGCAGCTATTCCCAAATGAGCTGTGCCAGTCAAAAACCACCAGACAGTCTTTCCAACATTACTTACCTTCCCCAAGTTTATCCCCTTCTTTCTTCTCCCAACTGACAATAGCTCCATTCTCCATAGTTGGTGACAAAGCAGGCAAATTCACCTTTATGTGTGTGGGTAGGCTAGAGTATAACCTCATATTCACTGGCCATCCTGGTGTCTGGACCTTGTTCTGAGGGGCTAAGATACTGAAAGATAAGTAATTTAATCAATTTAATAATCTTGAATATACAAAACTAAGCATTTCTTGGTGCATAAATGAAGGGGATTTTGGTTAATGTGTATCCAAAGACAAGGGTGTAAGATAAAATAAATGTTTATAACAGTTGTTATCAATTCCTGTAAATAAATAAACACATGTTTGAAAGATTTTTGGTATATTCATGAATAAAAAAATTAATATGTTTTGCTATGACCATAAATAAGTCACAGGGACAGATCCATAAGTTGGCTAGGTTTGATTTGCGAGAGAACTGCTATTCACATGGGCAGTTGTATGTCACCTATTCAAGAGTGAGCTCACCAAGAAGCCTCATTATTTAAGCATCAGAGGCCAAAGCAAGAAACATAGTACAGTTGAAATAATTATTTATCGCTTATTTACAAAACTATTTGATCAGTTCTCTCCATTTTGTCGTTTGTAGGTTACTCAAATGAAATCT
This sequence comes from Venusia cambrica, assembly GCA_951394065.1. Taxonomy (NCBI): domain Eukaryota; kingdom Metazoa; phylum Arthropoda; class Insecta; order Lepidoptera; family Geometridae; genus Venusia; species Venusia cambrica. The sequence continues at coordinate 12,518,882 of OX596047.1, read as the reverse complement.
TTGTATTTTCCTTAAATGCTGTTAGAATGAAATTTGTATTTTATTCCTCAGTATCATAGATCTTACTTAGAAAAGGAATTACTATTACTACAAAGATTTCATAGATTAATCAAATAGTATTGATAGGTATAGTAGCTTAAAGCCTGCACTAGCAAATTTATTTATCAACACTATGCGGAAAAAGTCATGGGCAACAGCTAGTATGCACTAATGCATAATTGTATCGGTATTATACAACAGGTAATTAGTGGATTAGATTTATTGATTGTTATTGTATAAATAGTGACTAGGTACCTAAAACTAAAAAGAATACAGTAGTTGTTTTCATAATATACATGTTGATAAAAGTTTTATCAACATGTTTCAGACATCTCCCACTATCTTGATAACATTTTGTTTACAAATTCCTGATTCTAATGTAAGGAATTTAAAGGACAATCAGTGTTAGGTACCAGCTAAGCAATTGGTTATTTCCTTGTATTTGAAAAGGTTAGTTCACACTTGCACAATGTGTTTACTAGATATCCTTGTTTTTATTTACATTGAGTGTGTCTTCTTGTGTTATAACACAAGTGTAATATTGATAATACACGTGGAAATGCCGGCACTGTTCGTCAAATTACAAGGTGAAGAGCATTGACGTTTTGGTTATGCAACTACATAGTTTCTTTTCAGACAGACACAAGACTAACAGATTTCACTACGTCCACAAGGGCTCGTGAAATTACTTAATAAAGTACCTACATATTGACGCATTTCGCACTAGAAAACTACTCGAAACTTACGTGTTACAGGGTTTTCTCCTGATCAACTCTGTGCTAAGACATCTTGCAATATTTGTCCGTACAGCTTTTTTTAAGCTATCGTTCAGTAATTGGTTTCGCAGTACAATCGTTCGCAACATTTTGTGATATAAAGAAGTTATCCTAAATATAAATAATCCCGTCCAGGTGATAGGGACGGTTTTTACGGGTTTATCCAGAAACCGATGTAAACGTACCAAATCGACCTTTTGCAAATTTGTAGGTCGTCGAGTCCGTGACAGATGACACAAGGTGACAGATGACTGCAATCCATCTGCAATCAAATCAAACAGATTTTTGACCGAATTCTAACCAATTAGAAATGAGCTTAAAAATTTATTATATGTAGCGTATCTGGGCTGAATTCAGTTTGATCACCCGCCGACGCCCGGCGATCATGACATCTCTTTTGCACGCGTCGGTTTTGTATTTTGAGAAGTTACGGAAAAAAAAACACCGCCGGCTGTGGGCATGGTCTCGTTGCCCTAAAGTTAAAACAGAGCTCAATAATCTAACATTTGAAATCTCTTTTGAAATTGAATCCTGGCGTGGTGCAACTTGGGATGCCAGGATCGACGAAGCCGCATATCACTAACTTACATGCATTAAATGGGGTACTAACTAATTACGAGAAGTAATTAGTTAGTACCCCATTTAATGCTAGCTATCCTTTACTGGAAGTCCAGGGCCGGAGGATTTGCACCAGAAGACTGAGAGAGAAATATTGGCAAGCAAACAATGCTTCTAATGAGATCCATATTCACCATGCGGGCATGCAGTCGAACAAACAGTCAATGACTTTCTTTTAAAACCAATCCCTGCTCTCTCAAGTGAGAACTTTATCTCCCCAGCTGAAGTTCGGAAGGTCACGCTCCATTTAACCAAGCGAAAAGCGCCAGGCTGCGATGGACTTCCTAACCCTGCACTATTCCACCTTCCACGCAGAGGCGTAGCCGCTCTAGCCATGCTGTTTAATGGCATCCTCAGAACTGGGCACTTTCCTATCCCTTAGAAAATGGCGTTTTAAAGAGATTGGCATTCTTATTATTGGTATTTATATCTAGGTATCACAAAGGAAAAGTAAATAATTCATTCTTAGGAAACTGTGTACGATTCTTTAATGAGCTTCCTCAAAGCGCCACCAAACTTTCTGCTCGTAAATTCAAATTGTATAAAAAGAATAATTTAATTAAAAGTGCCTACTACAAAATAAGTGACTATATCGACTATAAGAACACGTGGCCCGATGTTGCTATACCTACCAGTTGACAGTTAAATGGTGATTTCTCAATGTTAACAAACTGCCCATTAGGTAGATAGGTAATAATAATAATCAATGTTTTATGATAGTATTCAATATTTAGGTTTTATACTAATAGGTAACACGTCTTGTAATGTTATCTAAATTATCATAAACTCTGTATAAAGGTACCTAAATGTTGAATGGATCAGCAAAAAATTAACCAGCCCGAGGTTCTTGCCTTTCTCCTTTAGTCTTGTTGTAGACATCGAGCCCCATCCCGAACAATTCGGGTTTCACAGTCACTCCACTACGCTCCAGCTTGTGCGAGTGTTTCATCAGCTATCCCACGTACTAAACAGCGGCCGTTCCGCAGTTGGAGTCTTCCTGGACGTGGAAAAGGCCTTTGACCGTGATTGGCAGGCGGGCTTAGTCTTAATACTAATTGGATCCAGCGCACCACCAATGTTCACACAAATTATTGCGTCGTTTCTCAGGGATCGCCAGATTTTTGTATCGGTTGAGCATTACAACTCATTGCCTTGCCAAATAACCGCCGGCGTACCTCAAGGGAGTTGCTTGTCGCCCGCATTGTACGCGCTTTATACGGACGACATCCCCACACTCGCGACTGGTCTCTTAAGTCTCTGACGATGATCACCCAAGTTGAGCGGACGATTTTTCAAACTTGTGCGGCTCAGGCGTAGCTGCGGCCTGGCCCACGAGTCTAAATTACCTTATATCATTCGGAACGAAGACGGGGGTATACAAAATGTACCTACTACGGTCACACCTTACGTACGCCAGCATGGAACGCACTGTGCTCGGCCACAAATAGAAAGAAAGAAAGAAGAAAGAAAGAAAATCGCGTTAAGCTACCTTCTCAACAGAATATCGCCCTGCGGGTGCACAAGACCATGACCCAGAAAAACAACCGAAACCAGGCTTTGATGGATTGGACTTCCCAACCCTGCATTACTCCACCATCCACGTAGAGGCGTAGCCGCTCTAACCATGCTCTTTAATGGCATCCTCAGAACTGGGCACTTTCCTGCCCCTTGGTAAATGGAGATGGTTATAATGCTTTCTAACCCTGGCAAACGACGTCTGCCTGCCAGTTACCGGCCTATTACGCTGCTTTCCACGACAGCCAAGTTCTATGAATGCCTGCTGCTGCGAAGATCCATTGAACACATTGAGCTCCGTTCCGAGCAATTCGAGTTTCACAGTCAGCACTACACTACAATCCAGCTTGTGCGAGTCCTTCATCATCTAGTCCATGAACTAAACAGCGGCCGTTCCAAGGCTGAAATCTTCCTAATAAGATCTAGGTCTAAGGTGCATACAATAATATAGGGTCTATGGGTGATTCCAAAAAAGGCAATGTTTGTACAGTCGTTTTTTTTAATTAACTGCATGCAACAGTACTAATAATACTGTCATTCATGACATGTCACTGTCACTGATTTTTTTTTTCTACGGCTGGAGTGATTCTGATTCTATACTCTTCGATTCTTTTTCTGTCAACTTTTGAGTGGTAGACAGTGTAATAAAAATGGTGAGGTTCTAATTTCTAAATATTCCAAGAATCCTTTTAGTGACTATGTGACCTATAAGTTTAAAACAATAACAGTGATGTGTATTTATTACTAGTGTGAATATTTCGTGTCTGTAACTTTTACTTGCGTTCAAACTTCATAACTAAAGTGAGTGTATGTTTAGTAAAGGAAAACATTCAGTAACATGCTAAAAACATTTTCAGGCCAAACGCACGAAGAAGGTTGGAATTACCGGTAAATATGGCACACGTTACGGTGCCTCCCTCCGTAAAATGGTCAAAAAAATGGAAGTAACACAGCACGCAAAATACACTTGCTCGTTCTGTGGTAAGGTTAGTATCAAGCATAGAGATGAATAATGAAAACTTTCTTTGCTTATCATTTGGCACACTAATTATTGTACCTACTGTTACAGAATCCCTAGCAGTAGGTACCTATAAACATAATGTAAACAATAAAAATCTTCAGTTTCCCGTGTAGAGGCGTAATATTAGTAACGATCCCAAACGAACCTAGTTTTTCGTTCATTTCGAAATAGTAGGTACCTACTACGTGTGATTCAAAAGTAATAAGAAAGTTTGATGGAGATGAATCTGTTTATTTTACTGCCTGGATTCAAGTCCCTTAGGCCAATTATTAATGATAAATAAAATAAACTAAGACTACTTACTTTTACGTTACTAAACAATTCACTAAAATTGATGTTTTGCTGTTCAGTTACTATTTGAGGTAGGTACTTTGCTGTGTTTCTCTGTTCCCATGATAGCGGCAAGACAATTTCAAATCTCAGCCTTGTAATCAATGTACTATTAAATTTGTGCCATAGACCTTTTTCTGTGTTAGATTGACCCATAATGATATTTATCATTGACCAATAAGTCTTCTATAGTTCACACTTCTTTTCTTGCTAATGGGTCCCCAATCAGTTACACTTCTTATTTGCTTACAAGAACAATACCTTGATATGTCAAAATCTGCTCCACAGTAAATGTAGCTTAACAAGTCCTTCATACAGTCTTTGTAGCTGTAGATTATGATGTATCCTCCTGTAGATTTTGTCAACTATTTCCACACTAATAATCAATCACTTTCCATCTTCATCATGAGTCTCTATTTAATACCAATATTTCAAACTTCATGGTTTATGAGATCACAGCCTTAAATTTATATTTATGAATATGTTATAAAAAAAAAAGAGTTTTTTGAGTTGTAATTTTGATTTGCACCCCCACATTAATATTATATAGCCTATAAACATCACCTGACATTTCAAATCGCAGGGTACAATTTGCAAAAGTACTGCTTCTAAAACCAAAAGCATGTCATAAAATGCTGCCATAATCAATTTATCTCGAGCCCTATGCACATATTATAAGACAGCATATCTCTTATCCATTCCAGGATGCCATGAAGCGCTCTTGTGTCGGCATTTGGTCTTGCAAGCGATGCAAGAGGACTGTAGCGGGAGGTGCATGGGTGTTCTCCACCACTGCTGCTTCATCCTGCAGATCTGCCGTGAGAAGGTTACGCGAAGTCAAGTAAACATCTGACATAGAATAAGCAATAAACTCGGAAAATCCATTACATTTGTTTTATTTTATTGTCCACATAGAATAACCCATCCTCATGTCTTACTTACAACTCTTTATTTATTTCTACCACCAAATGGTTTACTTCAAGGACTGATATTAATGTGTTTATTATTTTTTATCTTTCTTTGGCTGGATCAGCTAGAATTGGAATTATGGTGCCATGTAAGTTTGACATACATATTTGTATTCTTAAATTTTTATCCAAGCAGGTTGTCCTATAGGTTACCAACTAGTGCAGTGGATCTAGTTCTAACACTTTCTTTTTATTAAATATAATATGTCAATTTCTGTGTTGGACAAAGTTTAAATAAAAAAGTTATAAATTTGGTTTAACAATTTTATTACATTAACAAAATCATTGTGTAATAAGATCATATAAAAAATTAAAATAGTGTCTTTAGCACCATAGCATTTATTGGTGTTGAAATTGTGTTTGATGCTAAAATATAACATTGAGTGCGTACATGTGTGCACAGCACCTGTAGTGTATTTTGGTTTTGAATGCTGCTCAGAATCAACACCATACATTTTAAAAATTTGTAGAGCAAGTAGTAGGTACCAATTATTGGTTTTTATTTTAAAACTTGAGTAGTTATTGCCTATTTACAAAGTGGGTACAAGTGCACTAAGTAACACAGTAAGCACATGTAATGATGGCTTATGATATTAGTTTTGATGGGAGCTTTTTTTGTGGTTGAACTAGAATGCTTAGTTAACAAAGATGCCACTTCCAATTATTGTTACCCAGAGGATATTGACCTCTAGGTACCTAACCTACCTACTATTATTATAATTATTTTTCTATCACCAATACAGTAAGATTGATCTTTGATGTTAATATTACTTGATAATCATCACAGGCCAGCTTTACCATGTAACCCTCAACTATCCTATTTATAATTATTGAAGTAGGTATTTACATTGATTACATGTACCTATGCAAGTAATGTACAAAGAGATTATTTTTGTATAACTAGATGGCACCTAAAACAGATCGCCATGCTATTATCTAATAAAACATTCCAAGAATAATATAAGCTTACAGCTGTAATAAATAAAAACTTTTGATTTAGTCTCCCAAATCACTATCTTTGTCTCCTATTGCATACAAAAAACTAAAAGCTAATCCTAAAAAAGCAGTACCCAGTAAATCCCCTAATGCAGTCAAATAAGGGATTGCAGAGTTATCAGGATCTATTCCCATTTTCCACATCCACACAACCATATAATGGCTTATGCAAAGTAACAGAAACACTTGTAATAATGCTGCACACATATAAACAAGTATAAAAGTTGGTGTTGAAGAGGTGTGACCAGCTCTCAGGTAGCCTATTGTGTAAATAAATATCAGCTGACCAGGTATCACCATTATAAGGAGCAGCCTAGTAGTACTGCTTATTACAGAGTCTTCTTTCTCTCCTTTGTGAAGTGATGTAGACAGTCTTGAAGCATGAACCGCCACCATGTTACCACCTATTCCATTGATAACCAACTGATATACAGCAATCCCCCTATACACAGAAACAGTATGATCTAATATAAGTCCCCCAGCACTGCTTATAACCATAGCGGAAACCACTGGTACCCACCCTTCATCCAGAGCTTGTCTAGTAAATTTATTCTTCCATGCAACATAACCACATACAGGCACAAGCAACGCCCCACTTGTTATAATAATAGATGGCAATATAACACTTGTGCCAACTGAATTGTACAGTAACGATGCAATCCAAGAGAGCAGTGCCAAGGTTGTTAAATCTCCTAAGCTTGCTGCTATGGGTGTGGCAATATTGTCTGGATTGATATGTATCTTCTTTGATATCACAACAACTGCAATCATTATTAACCCAAGTACTAAGCTGGCAGAAGATGCTGTCAATACACTTGATGCACATAACAGTAATGCATGATTAATGTCAAATTGTCCTTCAGGAATCCAGCCCATGGCTACTGCTGCCATAGCAGCCAGGAAGCCAACAAGTATAGCTTGACATTGAATTAGACACAGATTACCGACCACTAATGAAGTTAAGCTTGTATCCAGATGGCCCAAATGTGCATGAGTAGACAAACGTGATGCTAATGTCATTTCTAAGTTACCTTTAAGGCCTAAAAGAGCTGGTACCAATATGTACACTTCAGATATTTTGGAGAAGACCTCCCAATGCTGCACTACATCCAGTAGCAGACTGGCAGCGACCATGCCGAAACCAGCCAGTAAGAAAGACACAAACATCTGTACTCCTGCTACCCAGGAAGACTCTTTAACATTTTGAATATCTGGTGGCTTGACTCCATTATCAACAAGGCTGTAAGTAGGTTCAGCATCCTTTTCTGTAGGCCGGAGCATCCTATTGTTCTTGTTTCTGTTCATGATAATTGGATAGGTGAGCGATTAGTCTATTTTATTTGACAGAAATGTCTACGAAGGCAAAAATCATAGGTTATTACCAAGAAATTCCAGGATCACTTTGGTTTTTGTAAACTGTAAAAACAATTATAGGTAGGTAATATAGGTACCTACATGTACTGTTGGATTTAACTAGAGAGGTAATGTACCATACATGTACCTCAATAACACAGGACTTTTCAAAAAAATCAACACGACATCGACATACGTATACACAAATATTGTAATCACTCACTCACTGAGTATATTCTGTTCTGTGGTATTGATGTACAACACCAAAGAGAATTAGAGAATACTATCAATCATGCAGTGCACACTGCACAGAATACTAATATTCATATAGATCATAGTAATTCTCAATTTTATTTATTTTTACGACTTGAGAGCTTGAGACCACAAATGATCATGATAAATCTTCGGTAAGTATATTATTTTATAATAGTCAAATATTAGCCTGATCCAAGATTCGTTTCGTGAACTACACCGCGCAACGGAGCGGCAAAACCGCGCGCGGCGCGGTGGCAGCGATGGCGCGCAGCGCGCAATATGTCGATCTGCTAGAGCGAGATGAATAGTGTAATAAATATATATGAAAATATGCGTTTAGAAGTAAGTGAATCTAAGTAAATACCTAATAGTTTATGTGATTGATATTGGCCTGTTAATGATCACAATGTTTTCCACACGAGTACAATCTTGGAGTCATCAAGTCCAGAGTAAATAGATTCCTTTTAGGCAAGCGTGCTCCATCTTAGGCCACATCTTTACTTGTTTTACACGTAAACTGGTGGTCAAACGCTTGACTAACACCAATAAAAAAAAAATATTTCGTGATTGATATTGGTCTGTTAATGAGTGAATTTGTGTGAATGATATTCGTCTAGTAGTAAGTGAATCTATATAAATACCTAATAGTTTCTGTGATTGATATTCGTCTGCTAATGAGTCAATTTGTGTGAATAACAGCAATGAATTATCATTGTAGGTACCTACATAGGTGATTAACTTTTTAAATAAACCAACGTACGTTTATTTTCGTTCACAGTCCTAAGCCATTAAAGAGGAAGAAACATTTAATAACCGTTACATTTATATTATGTACGTTTAGCCACTTTCACCCGATCATACCCAATGAGAATACCTGATAAAATATCTATTAAACCCCGTAGAACCTCGTTCAATACAGAATCAGAACCGGTTGGAACACTACCTATTATTTGATTATTATATTATAATGGTATCATAACATAATCCCTGCAATGCGTTATATTTAATAATATGAATACGAAAATATGACCCTAATACACCATCTCCAATGTGTCAAGAAGCTCAACTGGTTTTTAATTTTAAGTTTGTTTAGATTTTTTTTTTTATACTCTCTTTTTTTTTCTTTTATTATTGTGTCTAGTGTTGTATGATTTGTTATGTAGGTATGTATGATTGGGCGATGTGGTCGCATAGATAGCGACAAAGCCATACCTATTTTTAAAAAAAAAGACTCCCCCATAACTAAGAAAATTGAGAATTACCATATTACTAGGGTGAAAATACGGTGTTTCTACAGTAAATTACGGTTTTTCTATCTAAAAAAAGTACCGTGTAATGTGTACAAAGTATTAAGCCAAAAAAGGATGTGGAGTTGAGAACCTGTATGATTTGAACTTTTGTTTGCAATGTCTCCTTTTTTCTTTTCTTGTCCATATCACTGTAACTTTCCATTGTTCTCCATAGACTTCATTCGAATATTGTCTCTTTTATGATATATCTTTACCTTTTCAATTTCATAAAAATCTGATAAATCGTTTGACAGTTATGCCGTCACAAACACTTTTCATACCAAAAGGTTACTTTTGACCAAATCTAACAACACTGCTCTATTCTGTTCTCTCTTTTCTGTCTGTGGCACTGAGCCTGTAAGGCTCTGCTCTGTGGCAGTGGTTTATTTGCCGCGTCGTCGTCGCCGTCGTCGACGTCGTCGCTCGTTCCATCAGTCAGAGTATTTTTAGTTTTCTCAAAATATGTTATTTTGTGGTGTGTGTGGTGCAGGTGCAACTGGGATCTAAAGTTAAATAAAAAAAGTTCAAAAAAGGGTTCTGTATGAAGTAATGCCTTTTTTTAAATAGGTACCTATCTAGTTAAAGTAGGTACCTACACTACTCTACTCCTTGTGAAACCGAGTGAACATTGCATCTTCCGTCATCAATATCATTCGGTTCAGATCCGGAAACCTACTTTGTAACTTTTCTCTACGGTATCATGGGTATCGTTTGCTAGCGTCTAATTTAATTATTGTAATGTAGGTACTTTACTTGTACCTAGTGGTAAAGTTCATTGCTAGTAAACTCAGTGAATTCGCGTGGTTATTCGCAAGTGGAAAGGTCCGTGACTTTGCGTGTCCTGTTCAGTTGTCATGACTTCATGAGGTATTGAACTGTGTTGTAGTCTCATATCTATTCTTACAAAAATGTTTCGGAGTAAAATAAGAATACACACATGTCGGATTATATTGCTAACATCGTTGGCCTGGCTGCTGGTGGATGTGGCACTTCTGGCGATGTACTCTGAATGCTTCGGCGAGGGTTGTGGAAAGAAGTCCGCCAGCGAAAGAACATCACATGTAAGTCGGAGAAATGTTAAACTGACCTGCTTTTTATACCTAACTAGTTTTCAGTTTTAGAAAGAGGAAAGATTCATATTCATTCTAGACCTCACAGCAGCATGATTTCTCAGTACCCTGCCATCAGGCTATAGTAGATAGCCGGAAACTGGCAGGTAGCTGAGAAAAAAAAAATGTGTACCTACACTATTAAATGGTGAAGTTCAGTAAATCAGTGAATGAAAATTGGATTTGCATGAAATAAAAAAGTACAAATAAATTGTTATTTGAAGATAAAAACCATAATGTATTGCGAATAACTTCAGATGTTTTTTTTTCAATTGTACAACAGTTATGTGCTCTGCCTTCATATCACCTTCAAATGTTTCACTGATGGGGCATAAAAACTCATGTTTTTCAATTTAACTGCTGTCAGGTTCTCCGGTGTCTTCTGTGATCAAGATTTACTCATGTATCTTTAACCATAATAATATCTTGATTGAAAACTTATCAAATAAAGGTAGCTTAAAAAAATGTGACTGTTAATTCCTAGCAGAGCCCAGAAGATTTACGAGGAAAACATGCAGCCATAGCAGCAGCACTTCACCAAAACCAAAACATTGATGATGATGACACTAACTTGGAGGAGAATGAGCTTCAACCTGAGGTCAATGATGATGTACTCTACTTTCCTCCATATCCAAAGTCTAGGCTGAAAAAATGGAGACCTGCACCCTCTGTCCGACCACTAGGAGATAGCCCTGGTGAATTGGGTATGTTACTATGATTTATGATTACTTTCATCTAGGTAAGCATACAGTATTTAACAATGTCTTAATGTTCTTTGATGTTACTCCACATCTAATACCACTGATAGGTTTTCAATCTAAAATAAATTTGATATTTGGGTCAGTCTGCGGTGACGGTTGTGACATTTCAACTCGCGGAAATCAGCTCATAATTTTTAAATTATTGTAGTTAATAACAAAGTTTTATTGTAACTTTTTAGATCATAACCTAATTACATGTCTGTTATGAGAATAAACCGTTCATGGCTATTACAAAACAAGATACACTAGTTTGAAGCCCTGTGACGGTGTGACCCCAACTATTGCAAGAATTGCAACCACTGTCCAATATCTAGAGAATTCAGCGAAAATATTTACCTTTGATTTATAAATTGTTCTTAAATAGGTTGCCAACAAGGCATTACTTCGTATCACATTAATGTCAGGCTACTACTATATCTATTTTATTCGCTATTACTCAACAAAAAATGTGACGGGTGTGAAATGATGCTGTGACGGGTGTGACAAGTTCACTAAACAAATAAAAATTTGCCTTTTTTGTGCTTAATTAGTTTATTTTGAAATAAGGATTCAGAATTCTTAACTTACATAACAATAACTGAGAAATTATAATTATTTTTTGAATATGTCAATAGGTTCTTCAAATTTGTAATATATGCAATCATTAAGGTTGGAGTTTTTTGAGAATAAATCAAGTCTGATATTAAGTTATCTGCAACTCTTGTATATTTTGCAACTGTCATTACATGGTATAATGTAATTTATTGTAATTTAACCTTCTTCACTGTCAATTTTGACTACAATTCCAACATATTTATATTCCTTTTTGCAAGGACATTTTACGAGTACATAATCACCGCAACTGTTACGGTCTTTAAATTGAACACTGCTTCCTGATTCTATTTAGTTTTGATTTATAATTAATATGTGCTCCTTGTTTTCTCTAACATCTTCATGTTCAGATTTATTCTTACTTCACCTTTTTCACTTTCTTGACTTCTTTCCATTAATTAAATAAAAGTGTACCTTATTACGATAGGAATCCCCATATTAACATATATAAGCAAGCTGTTTTCCTGATTAAATCCAGTTTTTGCACAATGAACGTTCATTAAATGTAGCATCTACTGGCAATGAAAATGGCGTACTGTCATTGTGTTTGACGTTTAAAAAAGTATAGCCAGTATCTCCATTTTATTTTTCACCATTGCTAACTGTGCACTCTCTAGGTTTGTATAAATATTATTGTGTAAATCAAAGCGAAAAATCATTTTTTTCGGCATCGTAAAAGTTGGTTTTATTTACTCTTTAAATTTTGTATTTTGGTATTTCTAATCATCAATTATTTTTTCATATGCTTGGTATCAATTATCGTGAACTGACCCATTTGTACTCTTCTACAGTTTATATTTAGGGTTAGGGTACTGAACACATCTAATAAGCTTATTCTAAAAATTAAGGTCATAATTGCATATAAATTCATAGACTCGGCAGATCAACTTTTTTTTTTATACTACTAAGAGACGGGACAAGCAAGTAGGTTGGTGTTAAGTGCATCTCTTGCCTATGACAAAGCCTTACTGCATAGGTCATATCCACAAAGAACCTACACGGCACTGCATTGCGCCCGTCAACTTGAGGCATAAAGGTGTTAAGCCTCATGTACCCGTAATTTCACCGGCAACCATACCCTTCAAACCGAAACACAGCAATGCTGCTTGGCGGCCGAAATAGGTACGGTGGTAGTAATTCTCCGGACGAGCCCTTTCACAAGGGGCTTCTACTACTCTTCGCAGTCCACTGCTGGACGTAGGTCTCCCCCAAGGTGCGCCACTGAGCCCGATCTTTGGCCTTACTCATCCACTCTGCCCGCACTGCATCTAGCCGGAGGACGTCCTACACTACGCTTGCCTAGACGTGGTCTCCACTGAGAAACGCCAAGCATAGCTCTTTCCATAGCACGCTGAGTGATTTTCAATTTGTGGACTAGACTTATTGTCAGTGTCCACGTTTCAGTTGGCAGCGTAGGTTATGGGATATGCACAGTCAAACCCCTTGCATCCCAAAATACATTCGTGGGTTTATATTGACATCCTTGGTCATCCTCTTATCTTGCAAGATCTGATGATTAACCTTTGCCCCTTTATCTTAAAAATCACCTTTATATTTAAATCAGCAGTTTAAACCCTCATTTCATATGATATTTTTCGTTTTCACAAATTTTCAAGACTTAATTAAATAAATGAAACGGTTATTACCACAAAATTTATACGTCGATTTGCTGACGTTTTTTTGACGTCAGTTTGCGCCGCGCGACCGACGAACGTGCGCGCGGGCGAAGCTCGTGAAGAAGGGGTCTCAAAATGATCTCGAAACGTCAGCAAATCGACGTATAAATTTTGTGGTAATAACCGTTTCATTTATTTAATTATGTTGCATAGCCACACAAGTTTCAATTTTCAAGACTTCCTACTTATGTAACACATTTACCCTTTTTGCAACCCTTAATGTCAATACAGGGGTGGTCTCAGCTAATAAGAAAAAAGTTAATTGTGAAGACAACTCCCTCTAACAGTATACAAGGCATATCAATCGTTTTACCCTCTTAACGGGGTAAGATAAGAGGGTATGCATGATTTGTTACAAAAATCACCCCTATTAAAAAGTTAATTATTTTTATAATATGCAGCTCTAATTATTTTTATAATATGATACTCTTTCATATGACACCCAACGAGCCCAAAATATTTTTGTCACACTTAACACCCCAATTTCTCAAAAACTACCCTAGTGTCAAAAAAAATCTTATACCAATTGATTAGTATTAATATATTCGGCATATTCAAAATTTTGAATTGATTGGATCAACCATTCAAAAGATATGGACAACAAAATTGAATTTCTTTTCACCCTGCTTATCAAAAATACCCCGCGATAATCAAGTTCGATTTGTTGTGTTTTTAAATTACTATACGACGGGGATATGCTTGGCTTTCATCTCGCCTGATTTGCAAGCTAAGATAAGGCCGAAGGTGAAAGCGCACTTCACCCGGAATCTTCAACAAACTGAGGAACTGGCTATCTTACTCGTACCTCTAAATGCCGGAACACAACAATTTAAGAATTGTTATTATGACGACAGAATTAGGTAAGATAGTGGTAGCTAGACAGACGGACTTAAACAAAATCCTATCACCAATTAAACTATATCTTTCCATTTTCAATTTCATCAAAATCGGATAAACCGTTCGACAGTTATGCCGCCTTCACAAACATTGCCACATACATACATACATACAGTGCCGGATTAATTATTTATTTCCAACTTAATGCTCATGCATAGTCTGCAGATATGTATTAGTTATATGTGTGTTTAAATACTTATGTAAGTACATATTTAAAGAAACTAGTACTATTTTCTTTAGAATACGCATAGCATCGTGTGTATGTCGCTATCTAAATGCCTCTGTGGTCTAGTGGTTCAACCCACCGATTTCAGATCCAGAGGTCCCGGGTTCGATCCAATGGGGAGTACAATATATTGTGCTTGGTTTGGTTGGTGGTAGGACTTTGTTGAAGTCCGCCTGGCTAGCTACCACCATCTTACCTAATTATGTCGCCATAATAACAATTCTAAAATTGTTGTGTTCCGGCATTCAGAGGTAAGATAGCCAGTTCCTCAGTTTGTTGAGGATTCCGGGTGAAGTGCGCCTCCACCTTCGGCCTTGTCTTAACTTGTTACCAGGTGAGATGAAGGCGCTTCAACAACACAAAAAAGTACAAAAAAAAAAAAACTAATCTGTTCAATAATCCTAATGTTAAATAAGTACTAGGGACGGTATAGTAATATCTATGGCCATATGGCGGCGTAGGTTATTGACCTTTTTGGCAGTCAGATCCTTTTCATGTTCATAGCTCAAGCAGCCAATACGTTTACAAACGGCTTTCGTAGGATCTCATCTGATGATATTCCTATCGGATGCACAATAGGCCTAGACATGCTGGCTAGACGGAAGTAAACTCGACTTAATTATTTAAATCTTAATCTATTTCGAGCAACATGTCGCAACTGTTTGAACTATCGGTAGAATCTCACTCATACACTCTAAACGGAATTGCTCTGCATACTCTTGTGCAATGCGTTTAGCACATTTTCTTTTTTTGTGACATGACATGTGTTAGACGTTTTTGTATATTTCAGGTAAGCCGGTAAACATTCCTATAGAGCAGGAGAAAGTTATGCTGGAGAAGTTTCAAGAGAACCAGTTCAATTTGATGGCTAGTGATATGATCTCATTTAACCGATCGCTGACTGACGTGAGATTCGAGAAGTGAGTATTGTATTCAACTAAATAGGTACCTAGGCATTTGGCTATGTAACAAAAAGTAGGGTCACTGACTCATTGACCATTTATTTATTTGTGTTTATAGCTTGCACATAATGTTATCGCTGTTAATGAAAAATATTTTTCGAAATATCAGATCATACATTTTATCAGGTAGGTACCGACCTACTAGATTTACTTTTTACTAGAGAGAATATTTGTCTATTTTCGAATTGTTGGAATTATTTTTATGATCCTGGTTTTGGAAAACCGCAACTTAATATTGTATCTAAAGTCACGTGACGTAAGGTACATTTCCTATTACTCATAAAAAGGGAATAAAAATTTGATAACCAGACATATCAAATCAGAGTTATTATCGTCTTATCAAGTTATTATGTGTGCCGCTATCGTGAAATCTGAGACAATCACGACAACTCGTGGCAATTACGTTTATTAGCGTAGGTACTTTACTTACCTATTTACTTAACGATAGGAATGCTAACATGAAAATTACTGTAGGTATCATGTGAATTTCTGTATAAAATATTGAACAGAAGTTGTAATAAATTGAGTGAGGAATAGTGATAGTAACATTGAGAATGTGAAGAAGATTGCTGAAAGATGATGATCGAAATATCCATAACTGTACTAACCTTAACTGTAGGTGTGAGCGTATCTAAAACTGTAGGCTACTTAACATAGGTATCAACGTGAAAAGTCCAGTAGGAAAGGAAAGATCTCGCAAAATACGTTCCGTGACTTCGTATTAACATGTTCATTATTTCTCTCCATTGCTATAGCTACATAATAAATCTGGCATTGTTCTGATTCGGAGTGACGAAATCGATCACTGCTATTACATACCTATTACCTACTAATTTCAATGATCGACCTATGAATTTTGATCAATGACCTAAAGTTTGTTGTTTTCTATGGTGGGATTTGTTGCTACAAGGTCAACGTGTCATGAATGTTGCCGATTGCTAGATTTATTGACTAACCGCAGACCGCGGCGCAGAATCGATGAGAGAATTACCTTTATGCAGAGCGTAGTGTCATCTTCTTTTTATAGTATGTATATATGTTTATTTTAGGCCATAACATAAGGCAGAACTGGCAAATTAATCATTTTAATGGGGAACCTAAATGGAACCAGACCTTCAGACCTGGTTTACCTTCTAAGTGGACAAGCGAGACGAAATAGCGTGTCGTCTTTCAATGTATTGTTTCGTCTAACGTTGCTTAAACTCGGTCAGTGCGGTGCGGTCGCGTCAAGGGATATTTTTCAATCGTGGTATGTAAAAAATGCACAATCTCTGAAACCCAACGGGACCTGCCTATCCGTTCGATGTGTCGAAATCTTTAAAATTCCAAATTCCTATTTGACGGCCTTTTCTAGGTACTACATAACCAACATTTATTTATCTAATTTTAATCAATCGATTAACTAACTCTAAACTAGATATATTGAATTCAACAAATCTGGGACTGGTATATCCATGGCATAAATCCGGTAGACTCGTCTATTAAAATTTCATCGTTTTTTATATTCTATTAGACATGGAACAAACCAAGAGTTCGTCAAGGTTGAAAATAATTTATCCTCTTTTAGGCGGGAAATCTCAAGCTAGATCCCGATCTCCTGATATCAAATATAAGCTGGGAGAAAAACAGCGTGCTATATCATGGACATCATCTCTATTGAATTTGCATAAATAGAAAGTGGCCGTGAAGCTCGTTTCTCGATATTGGCGGGCGTATCGAAGGATTTTATATAACCGAATTATTGCCTTGAAGCATAGACACGTTTTCTGTCTTGTAAAATATAGCTCTAGTTGCGAGTATATATAGCCGTAAAAATAATATTAACATTGCACAAAATACGTGTTAATTATTAAGTAAAATTTGTAAAAAAAGTAACCGAATTCACTAGAAAAATAAAAACTTGAAAACAAATCTGTGGTGATATAGTAACAAAATTTAATAATAATTAATTTTTGAGCTGTGTGGCTATGGGTTCAAATCCAGTCGTGCACAAATTTACTTTTCGGAAGTTTATGTGCGCGTTTGACACATGCACATGCGCTGACGGTGAAGGTGAGGGACATGCCGGTTTCCTCTCGAAGGTGTGACCTTCGAGTCAGAGAGAGAGAGAGAAACCGGCATGTCCCTAAGACCAAAAGACCAAATAACATGACTGTCAATGGCTATTGTTCCGCTAAGCGGCGATGGGCTTGCAACCTGTCACGTATATAATACTAGCAACTTTGAAACCGTGGGCATGTGCCGAATGTAAATTTGGACATGTCACTGACTACCCCCTAGTAGATGATCCTTATAAGATATCCTGCTGATCCTGCATCCGCTCTGAGTAGTTATCAGAGGTGAATCTTCGAAGGGGAAAAAGTCGTGAGTCTATTTTTTATATTTGAAGTTTGTGCTGACGTCCCAATCAAAACAACAGGAATTTCGAATTCTACTTTTTGATCCACGATGTGTTTTTAAGCTAGGTAACAAATGACCTCCGTCCATTATGGCACGTACATAAACCTGAGGAACCACATCAATAGTTTGTATTGTTTGTTTGCCAAGAAGATTCACCGGAACGATAAAAGCAAATTACGTTATGCCATTCATCGTCGTATTTTAAAGACTGGCGATTAGACACGGCCTATGATTTGACAACATCTTCGAAAACGTTTGATTGCGTGTCCAAAGACTTCTTACGACCTATCGGTACGAATGACATAATAGTAGGTGCCTGTGCCGTAAAGTTGTTAATAATTCGACTGTTGCCGTAGGACCGGAAATATATGCCTTGACCTACTTTAAAAGCCAGTGAACTGAACAACCGATCGAAACACTGCTTTTGTAGTGTTTACTTTCAACCAAAAAGCAAAAATTATAATCTCACTGATCTTTAACTCTATTGGTTCTCATAGTAATATCGCCAGATTATCAGCATCAATAGCAGATTAAATTCAACCGCCCAGTATCGGTTTTCATCCCTTATCAAATAATCGATCGTTAATTCATATGAAACTTCGAAAACGAACTTAATGATTCGAAGCCTTTTTATATCATTGGCAAGGATTATAGCTAACCTAAGGTTTAGAGGCATGTATCTATTTTTCTTCTTTGAAAAGGGTGAGCTCTTGAACTGGGTATAACATTGGCCATAAACACAACCTCACCGGGGGCTGTGTTGTGACCGGCGCGGCGGTCACATGGAGTTGATGGATACAGATGGCCTCATCACTGGCGAGGCCTGTTTTTGTTATATACGTTATATACGAATGAGGTCTATGGTTCCCAGAAAATGCTTGCAACCTTTGGCGCAAGTGTAACTGCGCTGGACAGCTACCTAGTCTGTTATAAGTATTTCATCTTTACTGTTTGAATAACTGACTCGGGTAGTGCATAGATTGTACTATGCACTGGTCAAACCTTGGAGACTTTAGAGGCTTTTTAATTTGGTGCTTATTTTTTCGGTTTTATGGGTACACTAAGGAGACTTTGGAAATTCCCACGGGATGACGGGAACAAAGTTTGGAGTTTCATCAGTTTGCTGATTTTTTTATACGTTATCAAAGCTAGTAGTATAATGGTTCGATAAAAAACGAACGAACAGTTAATTACGGTAGCGCTTTTACTACCTGTTTTATTAGATAGAATAGTTTCGACGCTTACCTGTACTCTGCTCGTTGCAAATAATACGTTATCTTCATATATTTCGATCGAAATATCTCTTCATTTCTAAATTACATTCTTCAAAGGCTAGTTTTAGCTGGAATCGTAACTTAGGTATATACATTTTTGACAGGAATAATTGGCTTGATGTAGAATGTTTTCCCAGAGATAAATCCAGATATATTCTCAACACTTATCGACCTCGTCCTGATTTGCACGGGCAATAATTGCTACGGTTGCGCTAGCGTGATACCTATACACACCCTGTGACATTCTCTAAATAAATAAATATCATAGGACATTAATTTCACACAGCTCTAGCCCCAAACTAAGCACTATATCCATGACAAATTTAATAAACGTCAGAACAAACATGTTACTTTCTAATTGATACTATTGGTATCGATTAGACCTTATCTAGCGATGGATATAAGCAATGATTCATTATATCGGAACTCCGAACGTATTTTCGATATTCCACGTAAACTTATGCCCTCAGGTGCAAAGACAAAGCTTACCCAGACCTGCTGCCCACGACAAGCGTTGTGATAGTGTTCCACAACGAAGCCTGGACCACTCTCATTCGGACGATCTGGAGCACCATCAACCGTTCCCCGAGGCCTCTGCTAAAGGAAATCATACTGGTTGACGATGCCAGTGAAAAAGGTAAGTCTATATATTATTTTCAGATAAAAAGGTTTTTATAACATAGTGAACTGTTGAGTCTCCACCAAGACTAGAGCATTTTGTCGTAACGTTCATGTTTATCAGGCGGCTTGGAAATCACAGCAAAGGTTTTAGTACTCAAAAGGAAGCTGTTGCCCATCTCCTAATGGAATCCCTAAGTCGACGTCAACGTCATTTACTGGCTTCTACGGCCGAGACCGCTGCCATGGTCAACGTGTGTAGATTTTACTAATATTCCAAATTCAAACAGAGAAATCCCAAAAGTCACTGTACTAAAATACCTAAAGTAAAATCATAATATCAGTGTGGTGGTCATAACTAAATTGGTCACTTCATAGTCGTGATTGAACATTTCATTATGACTAATAGCAATTTATGAAATTGTACAGCTTGTAAATATCATTGAATCGTAAACGTTTGACGATTTGCCGCCTTTGTAAACAGCGTTTGGCCATTTCTATATTTTAAATTATCAAAACATCATATTTCCGACAAAAAGTATTTCCGCACTAAATCGCTTTCACTCGATGGGTACTGTGAAACACTCACGGTATGTTTTACATAGAGAGCGGGACGCGCAGCACCCAAAGAGTTAAATGTGGGGTTAAATGTGGGGTTGGTATTGGCCAGTAGACAGTGTAATATATTATGAAATGGTTGATCGCTTTATAAAGAGGCCTATTCTAAACATCATCATCAAAGCCATAAGCGATGCACAAGTACTTATACCAAATTAAATCTATTTCGTAAGTTTAAAAGTATAGCAATAAAAACCCCAAGCGATAATCTACAAACGGTACCGTACAAAAATAACGTAAACCCCTCTTATTTTTGTCACATTTACGACGTACCAGGGAGTTGTTTGAGTAATTTCCCTGTCACTTTCACATGAATAGCATTTGCATAATGATTTTATTATTACAAGAACGAATTCGGTAATTTTCTTTTCTTATTATGTAAATAGTTCATGGCGATATAGTTTATGCGTACAATGTTCTGTTGTGTTGGAGCTGACGTAAAACTACTCAATTGTATTTATGTGTTCAAAGTCTTGAGTCAACTGTGCTAAACAGATCCTAAAGAAAATGATGTGTGAAATGAGTATTAATTAGTTACCTAACAAATACCTACTAATTTCACAGAATTATACACAACTCTTTTGTCAAAAATTAACTCGATCTCGACTTGCGACTGCACGGTGGTACCAATTCCAACTTATAAATATTTATTTATACTTGATTTATTTTTTGTATTTTACTACTATTTCTGTCTGTGGTGTGTGCAAAACAGATATAATAGTACGAAATAATACATTTAAAAGTATGGCAAATGTGAACTTAACCCTATTAAGAGTTTTCTTCCAGCAAACCTAGGAAGAGAGAGAAACAACATTTTTGATATTATGGAAAAAGCGTACAAAGCTAATAATAGCATACTCGTAGGAATAATAAGACAAACAATACATAAGAAATAAAATTATACTATTTACATAAAATATGTGATAATAGTTGTATCCCAATACCTCTATACTTACGTCATATACAGACTTTCAAATTTACAATATCGGAGCGATATTGTAAATATTATACATGTACATAACGTTATTTCTTATCTTCACATACTTTTGCCGGAAACTACTGCTTAACACAAGAATAGTGAGATTAACTGGCGAGTTTCAGTGCGAAGTCGGGTATTAGGTAATGTTTAATTATATTCATGCTCGGCTTACACTTCTTAAGAAATGTGTACTGAAACTGAAAACATTTATAGATCCTCGCTTCCGCCCCTAGTTCGCGTTCCAACGGTCAAGTAGCGAAAGGTGTACAGTCACTCACAAAAGTAGACCATCGACGTTTAATGTTTGGTACCGTACATTTCATTATTCATTTTAAACGCACAAACACATAAAGCTTACAATAAGGACTCTATGCCTATCCTAGTAAAATAACTTCTCAGTCGAAATCAAGACACGAACTTGGTGCAAATAAATGAAGTTTTTCCGTTGGGCACATAATAAACAATACTAGGTTTAGGGTGGTTATTATTTGAAGCATGGATTGCCTATGATTCTACACAGTGCGCTCTTCGTACATTTCAATGGACCAATAAGTTTGTGATAGTAAAAAAGTTTTACATTCCAAAATAATGTTGGCCACCTAAACCAGGAAATCGCTACCGACTGTACCCCAGCCATTAGCAATAACGTAAGAGCTTCCGAAAATAACATTTTCAAGCGCTTGAAATTTTTTGGCGCATTCGAAAAGTGAAAGTAGTTCCTTTGTCCGCTTGACTAAAGCCTGATAAGTGTTTATAATGGAAATTATTCACGATCGACTAGTTTCATAATTAATTTGTAATAGGAAACGGATAAGAATACTCCTATCTGTCTCACAAAGCCATCAAAATTCTCGTCTGACTACCATTGTTCAATGATATTGATTAATTCCTGAAACCGTAAATGTAATGTATAAAAGGCTCTCGCTCTGTTGCCCGCGGTAATGGCCAACTGTTCGTTCACGCTCACTACAAATGAGACTCCGCAAACATTTGCATTTGCTATTTATGCAATCGCTCTTTTCGCTCAGTGTTTACCCGTCGTACAATAAAAAATAAAAAAAAATATCACTGACACTAAACTAACCGGTTGTCAGCTTCTCTTGGACGAGTCAATCTAGAATTATGTAGTCACATCACACTAGCACTGCTACGACAAATTTATGCTTTGAGATGTATGAGATGGAAATTTTGCAATGCAAGTCGCCAAACATCCCTTAATGTAAGGTTTTTTTTTTGTTAGATTAATAGTGACCCCTTGAACTTGGTCATAAAAGGGCAGTGACCTTTGATCACTTCGAATATATTCCAACTAAAAACACGGCTACAAGTCAACTTTGAAACACCTTAACTTGAAGACGAAAGCAAAGTTCTTACGGCATTTAACAATAGATTTTTAATTACATGTGACATAAAAAAATCTATTTATTAAAATTTGGCTCTATTATTTAATTTATCCAAATTTTATTTAGTAGGCATGGTGGCAAAATAACTTTAATCGAACCCATCTCGAATCTGCCACTGTATGAATCATAGCATGTTAAACAATCTTGTGTAATTTACTTTTTTTTTTACAAATGAAATGGCTTAGCTCATGAATCTAAGCATACCTAAGCAAGAATGAAGTCTACGATGGAATGAACTTTCTCAGGCACTGGATCTCTTGCGCACTAATTGATGGACTACAAAGTTATAAGGCCATACCAATTATTTGTTACTGGCCCATGTTGGAATACAACAAAAATGCGTGCCTCACTTCAATACAATAGTTCTTTAATTGATTAGTCATACTGAAATGAACCTTACGACCGATGGTTAGCACCTCAAGTTTATAAACTACTTTTGTAGTTTGTCGCCTAGAGCTGTAGCAAACACACCTCTCCTAAAATCATTTTATGAAAATCATATTTAAAACGTAAATTATACTTAGTTATTTCACTGGTCTAATAACCCAATAGCCAAACGCAATTATATGCAAATGTCTTTGAGTAATGAATAGAATACTCTTTATAAGGTCAATTTCAAGTACAATAATAACCTTCGGAAAGAAGAGCCACGCTGGATCGAGTCAAATTCAAATGCTCTGACTACTTGGTAGTCTGCGTTGCGATCGCGCGTCATTGTCAATACCCTAGTTGTAAATTGAGACTTGGGTAGAATTATAAACGCTTAGAATGAATACTGAAATTATCATGCACCTTCGGTTCCTTTGACTCTGGCAGTTCTGGTGGAATACTGATATTTTAAAGAATTTTATAACAGGACTCTGTAGCACTTTTGCTAACTACAGGTTGTTTACACTTTTTATGCAATTCAGCATGTTTTCATAGTCACTGCATCAGTTTTTAAATTGCGACCCTAATTCCTTCAAAAATAGAGTTAATATAAATCTAGGAAATTTGCCTTCCTCACCTGGGAAAGCCTCTATGTCAAGAGCTGAGACATCATAAACAAAGCATACCAAGTATCATCAAAGGTTTAAGTTACCCAATGTTTTTGTGGTTTATTTTCCTAATCTGTATCGCTGTTCCGGTGCTGAACAGTGATATAACTTCCTTCCACCATTGACGACCTTGAGCGATCTTGTCTTGCTTGTTGCTACGAACAGAACTGAAATAACCGGCTATGCTACGTTACACAGGGCATATTCAAATTTGGATTGATAGCTGGGCGTGTACAGACATACAAATAATACGTTTGTACTCTTACATACTCTGTAACAGGCGACATAACACATAAATGTGATATAGTCATTTCATAATCACGGCAAAAGATCTGAATAGATTGTAGTATTTTTGTCATTGAACTCTTTGATTTTGACGATTTGATGCTTCGTTTTTTTTATTGTGAGAAGCCTTCATCTTACGTGATTTTTAAGTTATGATAAGGCCGCAGGTGAAAGTGCACTTCGCCCAGAATCCTCAACAAACTGAGGAACTGGCTATCTCACCTCTAAATGACGGAACACAACAATTTCAGAAGTGTTGTAATGGCGACAGAATTAGGTAAGGTAGAGGTAGCTAGCCAGGCGGACTTAAACAATGTCGAACCATTAGACCACAGAGGCGGCTAAAAATTCAAGAAGAGTCAGTCAGAAGAGAAGAAGAGTCGTTGTTTCGTTGTTGTCGAATGTCGAAAGTGATTAGTAATTCCTTACTCAGATCACCTGGGCAAGAAGCTGGAAGACTACATAAAGACGCTGCCGGTGTCGACACTCCTCTTCAGGACGGAGAAGCGGTCAGGACTTATCAGGGCGAGGCTGCTGGGCGCCAAACACGTCAAGGGTGACGTCATCACCTTCTTGGACGCCCATTGCGAGTGTACAGGTAAATTTAAACTTTTATCTACGGTTTCTGGTACAAAACTTTTTCTTAATTACGCCTTTTCTTTTCTTAAACTGTAATATGTGAAAATTGACATGATCTCTCAGTAGTTCTATTTCAAAATCTCTAAACCATACTCACGCTTGGAAAATCGATTTTTATCAATATTTAATCTATATCTGCTTTTCATCGTTTTGAACCAACTTCCGATAAATGAGGTTCTAATTTCGAACCGTATTTGTTTTGTAGTTTTTTTTTAAATTGAGTTTCAAATAATACTACTCTCTGAAATACGGTCCTTGAATAATTTCAATGTCACTATTAAAAGCCTTAGCACCTTATTTCCGCCTTATAGGTACGTGTTTGTGTGGTAATTTTCGAAAGTCAAGATAATACTATGGTACAGTACAATGTACTGTGTGTCGCAAATTATCAACTACAAAGGTCAATTATTATTATTATTATTGTTTCGCGTGCGTGCGTGTGCTATAATTATTCATCGAATTATCATTGTTTAGTTGTTGATCATGACATCAATATTTTGTTTATTAACTAGTAACTGTAGTTCGAATATAATATCTTATCATACTCTGTATGTACAGAGTTGGAAAAAACATTAGTTTTGGGACATTTCTACCCCACTGATCTAAAGAAGGATTACATTATTTCGGGTGTACTAATGTGGTTTTATGTGACCTACAGAACATAAACGTGATCATTATTGTTCCATCAAAAAAATATTATAGCCATCGAGTGTTACGAAATGATCTGATTTGTCACCTGGGCCAGTAGGTCTTAGTAGAATCTATTTGATAAAAGCAGCTAACGGAGAGCGCAGTTTACCCCCAACTGGTTGGACCTTCCAAAGGCTTCTACGAATTCCCCACTCACATTTCCGTGTAAACTTATGTGACGCAATAAACGAACGTACACTTGCCGCGGCGGTCATACCAGCAGCTTTGTCATACTGTTACGGGACTGGTGGTTTATTTTATTACTTTGATACTGCAAAGATAAATGTTTTTACTTTTCGGAGAACCAACAGTTCTTGTATAGCAGTGAAGCTTGTGTTATTGTGGGATGAAAAACAAATCATAAATAGAGTTGCCGTAAACTCGTCACCAAGCATTTTGATATTTTATTTAGAGCAAAAGCAAAAAACAGAACCATGAGTAAAAACATCTGAGAAAAGATTTTGGAAGATAAGCTACAAATCGGACATGCCCTAGGTTTGCAAGTAGCTGGCATATTAGATAGTTCGTCTAGTCTAGCCCGTTGAGTTTACGAGTCAACTCGTCTTTTTCCCAATCGAAGATTTACCTCTTTTCACACTCAGAGCGTGGATCTTTTGAGGATCAACTAGAGGGGGGCAGATAGAAGTACGTCCAACCATACGTTCCTTACAAACTATAGGCTAAAAGCGCTAACTAAAAGAGACAAACAGGAGGTGCACTGGGGTAACAACAGCTCACTTGAAAACCAAGTAAAGATAGGCCTGAGATGGAGCATGCTCGTATTCATTCTGGACTTAAAGACTCCAATGAGGAGTCCTTAGTCTTGAGGGCTTGTATGCCCTCAGGTTATGTGAAATAGTTCATGATCAATCAATCGTCTATTAGTTGCTTACCTAGAACAAATTTATCGTACAGTTTATTCAACTACCGATACCTACCTAGTCTAGTAAACTGAACAATGAATTTGTAAATAAAATGCAAACAAACTAGCATTGCTCAGGTGTGTCGCATATTTGTTTAGTAAACATTGCTTTTGCTCTCTATACGGAAATGTATCAGTATAATAATAATTTGTATTTACCTAGTTACGAGTTGTCACCCGTGGATTGGTGAGGTGAAACTGCTGTCAAGATTAACAAAGTCCGTAATAAATTTTGCTGCGAATTTTGTGAATAAATCTCGAGAAAGCCTCGATTCCCTATCAATTGTCACAGTTTTTATTGTATGACGAGGAAGCGCTTAGCCTTCATCTCATCTGGTTACAAGTTATGATAAGGCCAAAGGTGGAATTTGAGACTTTCTCCATATTACATACGTATATAATTAATACAATTGATAATTTATCATTATCAATGTTCAACTTAACCGTGATCTTGGGCTTGGTGCCATATAATGAAATGATGTTTTTAGGCATTTTTCATAACGCAGGCTAGTTCCAAAATAATCATAGCTTATAAATATAGCTTATATTTAGGGCTAGCCGGTGTACATTTTTACTGTAAATACATACTTAAGATACAATGTAGCATCCAAACACAGAAGAAACACAGAAAGCTGGAATCGAACCCACAACCCTGTAGGTTGTGGAACGCAGAAACAAAAATGATAATACATTTATAGGTTTTCGAAATATAGAACTTCGAGTATCGAGCTATGTCTGTTACTGATTTCTTTCGTGACACTTCTATTTGTGTGAATATCGCATCTCTCTCGACACGATATCAATGCAAGTCGATACAGTTGTTTTGACCTTGATATTTATTCCTATAACATCAGAGCATTCAAAAGCGGTCTTTTAAATATCAATAGCAATTTAAAACCGTAGCTAATATTGGCTTCAGATTTTAATTACGTACTCTGCAATTTCATTTGTCGTTTGTTCAATAATAAAATATATCTGAACCATAGATTGTAGAAGAGTATACGAAATTTTGCCTCATAACTTTAGTCTAGTTTGAATAGC
Source organism: Venusia cambrica (assembly GCA_951394065.1). Taxonomy (NCBI): domain Eukaryota; kingdom Metazoa; phylum Arthropoda; class Insecta; order Lepidoptera; family Geometridae; genus Venusia; species Venusia cambrica. Next base: position 12,491,594 of record OX596047.1, on the reverse strand, counting down.
CTCTATGGCCTATTGGTTCGCCCAAGGGTATCAGATCCAGAGGTCCCGGGTTTTCACGGGGGGAAACAGTGGGCTTGGTTTGGTTTGTAGTAGTACATTCCTTACAGACGGGCTAGCTACCACCATCTTACCTAAGTCTTTGCCAACAATTCTATATTGTTGTGTTCCGGCATTTAGAGCTATCACAGCCAGTTCCTCAGTCTGTTAAGGATTCAGGGAGAAGTGCGCTTCTACCTTCGGCCTTATCATAATTTGACACCAGGTGAAATGAAAGCCAAGCGCTTCCCCGTCGCACAATAATGAACACAAACATAGTCTTGTTCTCTGATATTAATGATTCATAGATTAGTTATCGGCGATTGGAGACTTCGTCTAGCCTTCAGATTTAGAACCTTGATATTTCATCGAACATCTAATGGTTTTCGATGTATATGTTTGTGGTTAGACTAGAATAAGATTTGAGAAAATTATTTATTGATACATGATTTATTTTTTTATTTCTAGAGGGTTGGTTAGAACCGCTTCTGGCGAGAATTGTTGAAGACAGAACCACCGTGGTATGCCCCATCATCGATGTCATATCGGATACCACCTTCGAGTACATTCAGGCCTCTGACATGACCTGGGGCGGATTCAATTGGAAACTCAACTTTAGGTGGTAAGTAGAGCGCTCATTTTCCTCTAGCCACCATCTGTCACGATAACGCAGCGCACGCAAATACATGTTGGATCTAAACTACTGGCTGACAAAGTGAAACTTCAGTAGCTACTTGCTTAAATTATGTGTATATACATGCTACGGCTTAAAGCGGGCATTTACCATATTTTTGTAGTAGTATTTAGGTATTCATAGTCGGAACTCGAGTATTGTAGTAAATATTTGACTGATAAATTATCTGACGCACGGGCACGGAAGGACTGGCTGAACAAATATTTATTTAAAAGCAAAACCAATCTGATTGTGTTCATCAAAAAGGTATACGCAAAACCAATCTGATTGTGTTCATCGTTACCTACAAAGAAACTTACTAAAATGTTTAGTGGTATAACAAATAATTCCCACAGGATAACGAGATCGATCCGTTTATGCCTTGATAATATATTTAAACAATATTACAAGAAAAAAAAACAACTTGGTTTGTCGAGATTGTATGCGGTGATTATTTGCGCAAATGTTGACTACAGTTGAAGAAAACAAGAACAGTATTACAATGTATTGTTCTGTTTCCTTCGCCGGCGCAGTTTGATTTGACCGTTCATTAATACATTTATGACCGTGATACGGGTAAGATGTGGGCTACTCTTAATAGTATAACGATCCAGGCCCAAAAAGCACCCCACGGCCGAGTAAATATGTTGAAAAGGACGAAGCGGCAGTAGTCTTTTAACGGACTTCCCAAAAAAGGAGGAGGTTCTCAATTCGGACGGTAGTTTTTTTTCTATGTCCACCGATTTCTCCGCATGTTCTTGATCCATTTGCAAAATTGGTCCGATTTTAATTTGGTGAAAATCCGATGAAGTTCTTTGAACCAAAACTCCTCAACAGACAACTGCAAATCATAGATATTTCCGCTTATTGAGGTCAGGTGTGCATGATTCATTTTGATTGGGTACCTATACCTTTGTATGTATATAAAAAGTGTTTTAAACACATTTGTGGTCTTGGGCTCTATTCCGACTGGACACCAATTACAATTTTAGTGGTAAATCGTGTCTAGACAAGTGATGTAATCTTGTTTAAATCAAATTATTTATCACAAGAAAGAGTAAAATATAAATTATTGTTCAAAACAATTAATAACAATTGTTTAAAACAATTATTTTTATAATAATTGCAACAGACTGCACTAAAAACTTTTCTCGTATTTGCAAGGAAACAATAAATATTTTAATTAAAATGTTTAATATGCAGTTGCCGGGGTAAGCTAAACTTGAGAAAAAATGCTCATAATAAATATCGTGTACCTAAAAACACAAAACACAAACACAACACTGCATATATAATTACTGTGCACGTATAAATAAACACAAAAAAACACTGCCCAGCAATTTCTAATAACGTCGAGTTGGAAATTACTGACGTGTTGCCTACCGATTTTAGCCAAATGACGCATTGTTTTTTTTAATAATGTAGCAATTTCCAAGCAAATAGGATATTATATAATATTTTAATACTCCTTATAAATATTTCATACAGTTCATTGGTATTTGCGTTGAAAATGTGGTGTTATGCACACTTGATATTGTGTTTGCTATGTGCCATAGATGGACAATAATCATATCTCAAAGTGATGGCAGACGCCATCAGAATTAAATCTTACATTACATTAACTGATAGCATTATCTTAACGATCTTTTCAATTTAGTCTGAAATATGAATGTAAGTACATTATATGTAAGTATACTTTGGCCGATGGTATCAGAATACGTGTGTTCTCAGTACAACATAATCCAATTAAGGTGTTAAGTAGGTAGTTACTTACATTTTCGTATCGTTAATTAATCGATTCTCAGAATATTGAGCAACAATAGCGAATCGTTAATAGATAAACGTCCAAAAATAAAACAAACAAGTAAAGAGTGCGTAAATATTTTAATTGATCGGAAATACGTCATAAACAGATTAAGATTGTCTATCTGTTTCCGTTTCGAGGTATTTTTATTTATTCTACTTCGGGGAAGCGCTTTGCCAAATTACCCGGGCCCCGATTCTTTAAAATCAATCGCTTCACTATGCCGATGGTTTGGTCGCAGAATTGCTACTATAGGTGCCATTTGTCATTCTAGTGGCTATGCTGCGACGATACCGTTGTCAAAGTGAAGCGATTGATTTAGTAGAATAAGAGTGCTTTGAAAGTGAACATCTAACACTTTAATTCCATAAATTGTTTACGAATTCCGTACCGTTCTCGAGCTACGCCAAAAGATGTCTACGCTGCGCTACTGTTGCATCACCGTACACAGCTTAGAGTTTCGTCCCGTTGCAGGTACCGAGTCCCGGAGCGCGAGATGACGCGTCGCGGCGGAGACCGCACCGCGCCGCTGCGCACGCCGACCATGGCGGGCGGTCTGTTCGCCATCGACAAGGACTACTTCTACAAGATCGGCTCCTACGACCAGGGCATGGACATCTGGGGCGGCGAGAACCTCGAGATGAGCTTCAGGGTAAACTACTCGAATATCAGGCTAGGCGGAACTGGCTTCAGTACTCACCAGACTCCGTGCCTAGTACAGCTGTTGACTCGTGATTTAAATTAGATTTTTATAAGACCTTCCCATATGGTTAGCACATTCTTGTTACGGTATGTAATATATGTCGGTTAGGTACTTAATCTAACGTTTGCCAAATATTCTAGCCTAGAAGTTGCCACAATTAATATTGCGAGTTTAGGTGTAATGTCCATTGCTGGACAGAGCCATCTCAAATATAGAGGGTTTTGCCATAATCAACGCTCTTAGCTGGCGCATTGGTGATCGCAATAACGGTGTGAGACTTACACAGAAGGCTTCTTCTGTCTTTATTCCGGCGAGATCCTCCATGGATTGAGTGGGAGATTAGGGAGATTGACCTACATGTCGAGTCGCACCAAACTAAAATGGCGGCCTTATTTCTTTAGCACAACTTTTTGGTACATAGTTCATAACATACACAAACACGTGAACCAAATTGGCGTTGTGCTCTAATATGAGTAAACGATCAGGCTCGGTGTACATGGTAGTGTAATTGAGACGGTCGGTGAAGGTGTGGCAGTGCGGCGGCATCCTGGAGATAGTGCCGTGCTCGCACGTGGGCCACGTGTTCCGGGATAAGTCCCCGTACTCGTTCCCCGGCGGCGTGCAGAACGTGGTGCTGCACAACGCGGCGCGTGTCGCCGAAGTCTGGATGGACGAGTGGGGGGATTTCTATTACGCCATGAACCCAGGTGCGGCGCCGAGGTGCAACCGCGCGACTTCATTCCTTTACGATGACAAACATCCTACAGTAGGGCTTCATACCTTGGCGAACGTCAAACAGCAGGGCTGCATTACTTTACGATGACAACATACCTATCTTTTTTCTGTCTTCTAATATATAAAAGTATGTATGTTTTTTCTGTCTTCTAATATATAAAAGTATGTATGTTTTAATTTGTATGTATGTTCTCTATGGACTCCATACTCCATAAGGGTTTGATCGGGAATGATGTTGATTTTTTTTTTCATCTTTGAGCAATGTAACTGCAGCAGACTCGTGACTTTTTGTGTCACGTGGATCTTAGGGGTTAGTCAGAGGCACGTCCAAATTTACGTTCGGCACATGCCCACGGTTAGCAAGTAGCTAGCATTCAATACGTGACAGCCTATCGCCGCTTAGCGGAATAATAGCCAATGACACAATGCTACCAGGATTTTTGTTGGAGAAAGGCTGGTGTCAAATACGTACATAAACTTCCAATAAACCGCAAGTCCATTGGTGGACGACTGGTTTTGAACCCACAGCCTCCGCGGAAGTCGGCCCCACTCGACCCCACACCTCTTCAATTTTATAATCCGCCCGAATTTAGTATCAGCTTCCTGTGTCCGTTTTTACCGATATGTAGGTATTTTTACCCAACACCTTCAAAGGTAGTAGAGAGGTATTTAAAAAATAAAAAATGTGCAACGTTTATGAGTTAGTAGGAAGGCTCGCTCATCGTAGACCTCATCCAAGAAAGCCTCGAGCTCAAGGTACCTTGTACCACGTACACCAGTAGTACCACAACCTTGGTCAGGAAACGCAATGTGATGTTTGTCATTTCGTAAAGGAACAAAGACGTTCGCATCCGACGCGCAAAAATAAAGTTTTGTTGTGGCTTTTGGGATAAAAAAGAACTAACAGGAATTGTATTTGTGAACTAATTCATTAACGTGATGAGTCAAGCTTAACATTAACCTGAGACCATTGCAGCTGCATTCATTTTGTTTTGCATGATCATTCATTTCCATCGCTTTTTACTCTTGCCTCTGTTCTTATTTCCTCTTTAACAAATCTCAATTTGACTCACGTGATCTGAAATTCTTTTGTCATGGTGTATGCACAACTGTAGGTATCTGACCTGACTATTGATTGGTCAAATACCGAAATGTCTGGTTGTGTATACCATGGTAAGTGGTCTTGATGATTGAGATGAGTCAAATACTTCTTATCCAATAAAATAGAACTTCCAGTTTCTATTTTCCCTCGTTTTTTTTTTGTCGTACGCTTTATACATTTTTTAACGTTTATTACTTATCTCTATAAACTCGTATTTATATGAGTTTTTTTTGCCTGTTTTCTTTTTTTATCTATTTGTGTATTTGGAGCATCACGCAATAGCTAAATTTAAATGTGTTATTTAATATCAATTTACACTTTCCATTAATATGAGACCTCAAAATGATTGCTTCAAATACGCAATAATGTTTTAAGTTCTTTTATGCTATTGTTGCTACTTTTATCTTTTTTCGCTTCTTCTTATGCAGAAGCAATGAGTAAACTATTATTATAACGGATAATAGAAAACAATACTAAGAATAACCACAGCAATCCTTTTATAACCTAAGAGCTATGGTAACCTGTTCCTACATGGTTTTCTACAATACGCTGAATTTATACATCAATTTTTGTTTTGTTGAAACCGCCTCTGTAGTCTATTGGTTCGCCCACCGATGTCAGACACCAGGGTTGAAGGTAGGGCTTGTTTAAGATCCGATTGGCTAGCTACCACTATATTAAGTATATAGCGTAACAAAAAATACAATTGTTGCGTACCGTCATTTAGAGGTAAAATAGAGGCAAAGCGCTTTCCCAATGTTTGAAAAAAAATATGTTTGGTCCACAGTAGCGTTTGATGAGGGCTTATTTAAAGAAAATGTTGTCTATTTACCACTGTATCTTTTGACGATATTTTGAGTAAGATCTATGGATACCTCGACCTGCGATGTATTATAACTCATTAATTGAAAACACATCACCATCATTTGACAATTATTGATTTGATCTAGGGATAAATAATTATATGGATGACTTTTGCTTATTAATATAATATTGACTTATTAACATTATAACAAATAATAAATATATATATATATATATTTATTATTTTTGTAGGTAACATTTTTACCATAGCTCTTGGACTAATCATGGCTTAATAGAATGACGTCGCGTCAGAATGAATCGTATCAATCGTGCTTGCAACGATGTAAGGGCATTTACGAAATGGCCAAATTATTGTTCCTAATCTGTTGAGTGTTGAACTAATTACCTATATAATAACAATGCCAGTGGCTTGTACAATGCGATCTCAATCACATTTTCACATCCCAACATAATAAAACATGTAGCTTACTAATGTTCAATTATGTGTGGAATTTCGGTGAGAATTTGATTATTCCAGTTTGTGCTTTATGGTGCTAATTGTCTGATAAAAGTTACGCAAAAAAAAAACCCAGATTCATAATACATTATTTAAAAAAGCGTTTTTCAACATGTGTGAAAAGTTAGTGATATGTGGTCTCATAAAAGCTTGCGTAATTTTTAAGAGGTATTAAATCTGAAATCCAAATGTACCTTTACATTCCTAATATCAGATTGTAAGAAAGCTTCCATTGTGCAAGTCACTTGATTCTATATGTTTGTACTAAACGGTTATGTTTTGCTTCCTAACCAGCCGAGCTAACTGATTGCTTTGATAAACATTCAACAATTGCGTTAGCGGTCCATGTGTACAACTAAACGTGTGTTTTGTGTTGGTTTCTACTTCTAATAACAAGGCGTTGAACTTGCGTAACTGATCATTTGCAAACAGGATTTTCGACTACTACTTCACTCTCACTATGCGACTGGATGTCTTAATTTACCATTATTTTTTTAAATATATGAATTTTTCCCCCTACCCACCTAATTTATAAAATCCGTTATTGAATTATTTTCTATCCCAACTTCCGTGTTTTTCCCTATTGTACAAAAAATAGCCTTATATCTTTGTTGTTAATGGGGCTATGATTATCGAATGCCAAATTTCCAATTTGGTCTCGTACATTTATCTCGATACTCACATATCACACATCACCTTGAGCGCTGTTTAATTGAAACTTGTAGGTACAATACACTGACAATAACAAGATTAACTACTTGCATCATAAAATTGGCTTTTAATTCCATTTGTATAAACAATACCTATAGGCGATGCAATTACCTATAACTCTAAACAATTGGCTTATAAGTAGTTATAAGAATTGTTATTTGTAATTTGCACTTTAATTATACTTGACAGATCTATTTATAGTATTCTTTCTTAGTTTATTGTTTTGTCGATCCATCATTGTCATGTCATTGCAAATGATCAGTAGCGCACACACCTGCGATATTAATACGAGCTGCGCACGAGCTGGGGGTGACTCTCGGTCTAATCTCGCTCACAAACGTCAAATCAAATGTCACTGTCAATTGGTGACACAATAGATTCGAGATTTGACAAAAGACCAACTTACTCGTACATGATGACTTTTCGGTGCTATGGCGTTCTTAGTTATTATGCGAACATCAGCATACATGTTATATGAGAATAATGCACGTTACACATGAATTAACCGTGAAAACGAGCATGTGAATGTCTCCAGCTTGCACAGAACGAATCTGTAATTTCTAAATATGTCAATATTTGGTGCAAATTTGGTTCAATTTGAAAATCTAGTTTAAAATTTAGTTTTCAAATCAAATTCGTAGATAAAAGCCTGAGTAGGTGTGTAAGCCAGGGACAGGGTCTACAGCTTACACATGTTGGTAACGCCATACTGGTAAAGACTGGGCTATGACTCAGTGCAGAATGGGTTCACTAAGCATCAAAGATTTAGGATTGAATGTCGCATCGAGATGTCATGATGGTCGAGTAACCGAGAATGCGGGATAGGTGTGGATGTGCGGAGGGCGTCTGGAGATAGCGCCGTGTTCGCACGTCGGTCACGTGTTCCGGAAGACGACTCCGTACTCGTTCCCGGGCGGCACCGGCCGCGTCGTGAACCACAACAATGCGCGCCTCGCTGAGGTCTGGCTGGACGAGTGGAAGCATTTCTACTACAATATTAACCCAGGTTGTTGAGGTGTCTGTGCGTTTGGTGGAGATGATACTTGGTTGGCATAGCTTTGACAACTTACCGGTCACAGGTCTCATCGCAGTATTGCTTGCTTTAAACTATAGGTACCATATGATATTGGCTTTCTTGTTCTATATGGAATCTGGTTAAATGTGGTTTTTACACCTTCATTATACCTCACCTTTCGAATGTGACTTCAGATTCCACTGTGAGATGCTCGATTTCGCTTATTATTATAGTACTGATGTATCATCTCTATCCAAACATTAACGCAGGTTTAACACGTGATTTGGTCGTGGAATTTGGGTTAGGTACTTCAAACTAAAATACGTTTATACATACTTTGAGTAAAAATATAATAGATAGTCTTACCACAGGCTTGCCTTGTTTTTGCTATAATTTCCGTAATAATCTTAATTCTACGAACCAAACCCATGAGACTCATTTGGACGTTCGTGTTATATAAATACACACAAAAATATACCGATAGGTATCTACTTAATTGATTATTCCACTAAATAAACAAACGTTCTTATAACCGTTCAACTGAGTTTCCTGATGATAATAAACTCGTTTTTTTATGATGCTGATTTAATAAGTGTTTTATGCATGCCATTCTAATACTTACTCGTGTTAGAAAACTTTGATGTTTTTGGATATACTAATTTATAATATCACACTTCGGTAATATAAATTAGTTTTTAACAACACATTGGAATTAATACTACATCATTCACCAGTCATTTGGGTACATTAAATTCATGCTTCACTAATAACTATTTGCGGGGGTGGTTTCTAAAATACACATTATTTTAACATGACATGTAGAGTATGATTTGGAGATATAAATTGGTATATTTAGCAAACAACATTTTAAAGCCATATAATATTGATTCATAAAATTCTTTGCTATTTCATTCAATACCAATTAGTGTTGCTTAGAATTGTACAAACTTTAGTGATTTTTCACAATCTCAGATTAGTTTTGTCTGTAATGTATGTGGCATTGTTGCATGGAGCAGGCGCGCTGAACGTGCCCGTCGGTGACGTCACCGAGCGCCGAGAATTACGGGAAAAGCTGAAATGCAAGAGCTTCCGTTGGTACCTCGAGAACATCTACCCCGAGAGCCAAATGCCACTCGAGTACTACTACCTGGGAGAGGTAAGAATCATCAGCCTTTTAATAATTAAAACAAGTATGTTATACCTACCCCTATATTTTTTGTTTTTGTTTTTTTTTACAGTCGATTTTTTACCATTACATTAAGGCTTCTAGTTTATGTAAACATACTTTTCAGATACGTAACGCTGAAACTTCCAATTGTCTCGACACGCTCGGAGGCAAAGCTGGTCAGCCACTCGGTATGGGGTACTGCCATGGAATGGGTGGCAATCAGGTAAGGAAATCAGGCTTGAAATTAAGCGCTAATTCGTAAATGTTTCGCATTTTTTGACCATTAAAATTTTACGATGAGCTACAGCGAGGTTAACCGCTAAAATATTTTTTTGTCGCAACCGAAGCTTAAATATATCTTATCATAGTTTATCTATAGAAATACGTACTTTTTCTTTAGGTATTCGCTTACACGAAGCGGAAACAAGTGATGTCCGATGACAACTGTTTAGACGCGGCGCATCCGCGCGGACCAATCAAACTCATCCGCTGCCACGGCATGCGAGGGAACCAGGAGTGGACCTATGACTCCAAGGTAATCTATGATATATGAAGAGTAGTAGAAGTCCCCTTTGAAAGGGCTCGTCCGGAGAATTACTACCACCATACCTATTTCGGCCGCCAAGCAGCATTGCTGTGTTCCAATTTGAAGGGTATGGTAGCCGGTGAAATAACGGGTACGCGAGGCCTAACACCTTTATGCCTCAAGTTGACGGGCGCAATGCAGTGCCGTGTAGGCTATGTTCTTTGTGGATGTGCCTATGCAGTAAGGCCTTGTTATAGCAAGAGATGCACTTAACACCAGGTGGGCTACTTGCTTGTCCCGTGTCCTAGTAGTATAAAAAAAAAATAACTAAGTATTTGAATTTCCTATATGACACTTCATGACTGAAAGCTAGCTGTCATTCATTAGGAATTGTCCTTATCACCATCACTCGCAGCGCTGCTGAGCGAGCCATTGTCTTCCCTTATCTAGGGCATGTTAAAAGCCTCGGCCTTCTAAAGCGTTTTGTTTGTATTTCAGACGCGCACAATAAAGCACAGCAATACGGGCATGTGTCTCGACAAGCCCGATTCAACGGACGTGTGGAAGCCGATACTGCGAGCGTGCAATCGATCGCGTGGCCAGCAGTGGCTCATGCAGGTCGACTTCAAGTGGCAAGCGCGCCGCGCGCACCGCAACAGCTAGTCCCGTCTCACACAAGGTACATCACTAGATCCCGCACTACACTATGACAATCGGTCGCGTGGCCAGCAGTGGCTCATGCAGGTCGACTTCAAGTGGCAAGCGCGCCGCGCGCACCGCAACAGCTAGTCCCGTCTCACACAAGGTACATCACTAGATCCCGCACTACACTATGACAATCGGTCGCGTGGCCAGCAGTGGCTCATGCAGGTCGACTTCAAGTGGCAAGCGCGCCGCGCGCACCGCAACAGCTAGTCCCGTCTCACACAAGGTACATCACTAGATCCCGCACTACACTATGACAATCGGTCGCGTGGCCAGCAGTGGCTCATGCAGGTCGACTTCAAGTGGCAAGCGCGCCGCGCGCACCGCAACAGCTAGTCCCGTCTCACACAAGGTACATCACTAGATCCCGCACTACACTATGACAATCGGTCGCGTGGCCAGCAGTGGCTCATGCAGGTCGACTTCAAGTGGCAAGCGCGCCGCGCGCACCGCAACAGCTAGTCCCGTCTCACACAAGGTACATCACTAGATCCCGCACTACACTATGACAATCGATCGCGTGGCCAGCAGTGGCTCATGCAGGTCGACTTCAAGTGGCAAGCGCGCCGCGCGCACCGCAACAGCTAGTCCCGTCTCACACAAGGTACATCACTAGATCCCGCACTACACTATGACAATCGGTCGCGTGGTCAGCAGTGGCTCATGCAGGTCGACTTCAAGTGGCAAGCGCGCCGCGCGCACCGCAACAGCTAGTCCCGTCTCACACAAGGTACATCTCTAGATCCCGCACTACACTATGACAATCGGTCGCGTGGTCAGCAGTGGCTCATGCAGGTCGACTTCAAGTGGCAAGCGCGCCGCGCGCACCGCAACAGCTAGTCCCGTCTCACACAAGGTACATCACTAGATCCCGCACTACACTATGACAATCGATCGCGTGGCCAGCAGTGGCTCATGCAGGTCGACTTCAAGTGGCAAGCGCGCCGCGCGCACCGCAACAGCTAGTCCCGTCTCACACAAGGTACATCACTAGATCCCGCACTACACTATGACAATCGGTCGCGTGGCCAGCAGTGGCTCATGCAGGTCGACTTCAAGTGGCAAGCGCGCCGCGCGCACCGCAACAGCTAGTCCCGTCTCACACAAGGTACATCACTAGATCCCGCACTACACTATGACAATCGGTCGCGTGGCCAGCAGTGGCTCATGCAGGTCGACTTCAAGTGGCAAGCGCGCCGCGCGCACCGCAACAGCTAGTCCCGTCTCACACAAGGTACATCACTAGATCCCGCACTACACTATGACAATCGGTCGCGTGGCCAGCAGTGGCTCATGCAGGTCGACTTCAAGTGGCAAGCGCGCCGCGCGCACCGCATCAGCTAGTCCCGTCTCACACAAGGTACATCACTAGATCCCGCACTACACTATGACAATTGATCGCGTGGCCAGCAGTGACTCATGCAGGTCGACTTCAAGTGGCAAGCGCGCCGCGCGCACCGCAACAGCTAGTCCCGTCTCACACAAGGTACATCACTAGATCCCGCACTACACTATGACAATCGATCGCGTGGCCAGCAGTGACTCATGCAGGTCGACTTCAAGTGGCAAGCGCGCCGCGCGCACCGCAACAGCTAGTCCCGTCTCACACAAGGTACATCACTAGATCCCGCACTACACTATGACAATCGATCGCGTGGCCAGCAGTGACTCATGCAGGTCGACTTCAAGTGGCAAGCGCGCCGCGCGCACCGCAACAGCTAGTCCCGTCTCACACAAGGTACATCACTAGATCCCGCACTACACTATGACAATCGGTCGCGTGGCCAGCAGTGGCTCATGCAGGTCGACTTCAAGTGGCAAGCGCGCCGCGCGCACCGCAACAGCTAGTCCCGTCTCACACAAGGTACATCACTAGATCCCGCACTACACTATGACAATCGGTCGCGTGGCCAGCAGTGGCTCATGCAGGTCGACTTCAAGTGGCAAGCGCGCCGCGCGCACCGCAACAGCTAGTCCCGTCTCACACAAGGTACATCACTAGATCCCGCACTACACTATGACAATCGGTCGCGTGGCCAGCAGTGGCTCATGCAGGTCGACTTCAAGTGGCAAGCGCGCCGCGCGCACCGCAACAGCTAGTCCCGTCTCACACAAGGTACATCACTAGATCCCGCACTACACTATGACAATCGGTCGCGTGGCCAGCAGTGGCTCATGCAGGTCGACTTCAAGTGGCAAGCGCGCCGCGCGCACCGCAACAGCTAGTCCCGTCTCACACAAGGTACATCACTAGATCCCGCACTACACTATGACAATCGGTCGCGTGGTCAGCAGTGGCTCATGCAGGTCGACTTCAAGTGGCAAGCGCGCCGCGCGCACCGCAACAGCTAGTCCCGTCTCACACAAGGTACATCACTAGATCCCGCACTACACTATGACAATCGGTCGCGTGGCCAGCAGTGGCTCATGCAGGTCGACTTCAAGTGGCAAGCGCGCCGCGCGCACCGCAACAGCTAGTCCCGTCTCACACAAGGTACATCACTAGATCCCGCACTACACTATGACAATCGGTCGCGTGGTCAGCAGTGGCTCATGCAGGTCGACTTCAAGTGGCAAGCGCGCCGCGCGCACCGCAACAGCTAGTCCCGTCTCACACAAGGTACATCACTAGATCCCGCACTACACTATGACAATCGGTCGATTTCAAGTGGGAAGCGCGCACCCCAGCTGGTCCCGTCTCGCGCGTCATATTCTCGTGGTTTGAATTCAAACGTATAAAATCTTCTGTTTCAGGATAGACAACGACAGACCATACCAGTCTTCCCTCTCGTTAGATATCAGATTATATTACATATTCCTATATTATGTGAGAAATTTATATCTATTAGATTTAACTAACGACACAAGTTTGTGCTCCGTGAATCGTTGACAATACATAAAAGTATGTAATAATTTGTATTCCCTTGTAAATTTGCTCAACTAAGTGTCGAATGTTTTAAATGTGTTTATTTTTTATTGTTTTCATATTTGGGTAGTCGCATTTAGGGTTAATGATAACCGTTTTGTCTGTATACATACGGCTAGCATTTCAATTGAGATTGTTAGATAGTCTTGATTTTTTCGAATTGTATTTAAATTAGAAAGTTTTTGATATATTATACTGAAATACTCCATTCCATAGCGTGAATTAACTAGACCTGTAAATTATTTGTATGAAATTCCATTTGAAGCCAATAAGCATTCGTCTTTTGAGAATTAAACACCGGATAACTATTCACGAAAACGGACTGCTATCGCGCATTCCTCTCCTAATCATTTTAAGTGTAATAATTGCTAAGTGCCGATATAACCATACTTCATGAAAACCTTGAAATTAATAAGTATTCGACGAATGTTGTAAGGCATGTCGTTTTCATATAAGTTACATTTAGGTGTGAGGTTTTACGCGCAAATTGCTACTGCCTGATTTACCACAAACTTTTAACTCTTTCAACCTTAATTTGTACAGTTGACTGCCAGTAACTTAAACTATTTTCTATTGATCTACACATGTCTTGTTCGGTAGTGATTCGTTATATTTCCACTGTAAGTTTGCTCACAGTTCATGATTGTGATAATTATGTGTGTGCACTCACGGCACAGAGCCTCTTTATATTTTGATTGCAGTTTGGAAACGTTGAGAGGTGTTACTAATCATTGATAATAGGTAAGGTGATATTTCACGTTCAGGTGATGTGATAAGATGAAGAAAATATAATATCACTTTGAAATGCATTGGTAGTTAATAAAATATTGTAAATTCTGTAATCAAAATGTAAAATAGACTTATTCCAAGTGTGAGATTTGTTTGAACTAATATTTCGTAATCTATATTGTTATTGTTACATCTGCGAGGATATTATAGGGGTTTAAGTAACTTTAGAGCGTTTGAGCATTGATAGTACCTAAATCTCTATCAATTAAATCTTGTTTTCCTGGTTCGGAAATCACTGATGACGATCTCAAGTTGGCAGCTGCAAGAATTAAGCCAAGTATACCTGGCTGAATTTAGTAAGTCTCGAAATCGAAGAGTCGTCTCTTCGAACGCACAGTTCGAGTGAGGAGCCCGTAGAGCCGTAGAGGTTGCTCTGTACTGGTCAAGGATGGTTTTAAGTTTGAATCGGGAAGATAAAGAGTAAAACATAAAGGTGTTAAATTTATTTCTTACTGTGACAGATATATTGTTGCCTTATGTAATTTATGATCTAGTATTATCATTAATGAGTTGAGAAGGCTTGATGGAATTGCCTAGAAGCTACTTAATCCTGTCAGTTGATAGCTCTTTCATGCCCTTATTTTATTTTACTTGATAACTTTACTGCTATGTGTCATGGATTTTTTCTTATTTCTTTTACTTTGTAACAACGAAGGATTTATTTTAATTTCTAGAAATAGTCCCTTGGTAATGTTATAATTCGATTGTTATGGGTCGAACGGAAGTGACATCGGCCACAATGTCTTCTAGATACTGAATTATGATTTATTTATAGGTATCTTGAATTTGGTTAGTAGGTATCTAATTGTATTTTAAAAATGAATACCTGCAATAAAATTAAATTCAAATCATATCACTATTGTAATACGTAAGGTAATTTGGCAAACACGTTATTTATTGATACGCATCACAGTATGTAGAGATTGTATTTTATTATAACAAGATTTTAATATTTTTAGGTTTTATTATTTTACCGTTAAGGGCGGGGCATCTTCAGCCACATGAATTTATTTTATGGAATAGTCATATAGAAGAGAATACTTTGTAATTATTGTAAATAAGTTGTTATGTAATTATTCGTCCACCTGGTAACACACTGCAGGTATTGTGTTCAACGAAAAGCATTTATTTATATAAGTTCTGAATCTCTGACTGTTATAGTTGATTAGTGCCAAAATTCACGTATCGCATGTTCCATAAAAACCAATAACACCATTCCAATAACCTAAAAATATGTAATGACCATTTTTTAATTAAATTATTTGGACTGAATTTTATATTTTAGTTTTATTTGAACAAGACATACCTGTAAAATACTCATGGTTAATTATACAAGCTGTCTCAGGTAACGAAAAACAGGCCTTTGTGGCGGCTCCGAAAAAAAGAATTAACGAGTCATGTAATCCTAGTCGCTATAGTTCCCCAATAGCGATATGCTCAAATGAAACACATGAAATCGAGAATAAAAAGTTAATCGGGGGACTCGTTACTGATGATGTAAGGAGGTGTTAATCAGTTTTTATCTAACAGTTTACATGGTTTCTAGTACTAAGTAAAACTGTTCTAGTTACCATTGTATTGTAATTTCTCAATTTTAGCTTTTGAGGTTCTTAGTTTTCTCGTCTAAAGTTAAAATTGAGAAATAAGTAAGGTAGGTCTTGTAATATACCTGTATAGTCTAACGGGGAGAACAGCCAGCACTCATTAGAAATAAAAAAAAAGTATTTTGTATTTCAAAAATATTTATTTCATATTAAACTTTACACTCTTATCTCCTATACAACTATTTTACATTTGTACAAAGAAAACAAATGCATCCACTCATTTGATGTACTATTTCAATGGAAGGGAAGGGAAGTGGTAAAATTTTGGTACTAATATATATACCAACAAATGTTTATATAAAAACGATATTTTTAAAAGTTATGATCAAATTGCCGATGGATACTACATAGGGAAGAAATTAAATGGGTAACACTCAACACGAAAAGCACTAAAACGTGCTTCTGTATTATAAATCCTAGTCATTATTAAGGTAAACGTATCGTCATACACGAGCTACCATTAACATGACACAATATTCCAAAAACTTAAATTAATTTTTGAACTAAGTACAAAGAGGGTTCGTTTGGTGTTATGAGATCAAAAGTTTGTTACAATGCCTCTACCATACAAATTAAAAGCATAATAAAGATCTCGCAGCTCAGTTGGTAGTAGCTTTGCGTTCTGCGTTGTGGGTTGTTGGTTCGATTCACACCCTGGACAAACATTTATGTGATGAATATATATGTTTGTACTGTGGGTGTAATATTGTATCGTGAACCTATGTATTTACAAAAGAAAGTATCCATAATCCCATATTACAAGCTTAGTTTGATGGCGTGTGAATAATGTCTAGTAATATTTCTTATAATTATTTTATTATTTGGATGTATAATACCGATCAGATGTTTCGTTAGAATTTTATTTCTAACCTGACCGGCTGTTTTACGCCGACTATGGCCGCGGCAACTCTGCAAGCGCCTAGCTTAGCCTAGTTTCCTACCGAAAGACGCCAGGAATCTATCGAGACCACCAAACGAGCAGTGCGGCCATCCATTTGTTTCTACTTAGCGTCTGAATGAGACTCTTAGCAAAACCTGTATGTAGGGACATCATCATGGTAGAGGCAATGTACACACTCACTTAGCCTCTATTATCGTCCATTTTGTACACAACACGTTTCCGACACGAATACAGCACAAACCATTTCACTACACTTACAACAAAACCTCCCGTTATTTCATTTAGTTGCCAACTTCTGGACAGATTCTGTTCATTTCACGAAACAAAAGATAATGAACTTGAACTTTGAAAAAAAAAAAACTACATCCGGTTTCACCATTTCCAGTGTAAACAAAAAACATCGTTACAGGCTTTTTTTATTAACTCGTTCTCAATTTTGCCCATACAAGTTCGTTCGTAAACAGTCTTAAATTCTGTTACCGAATTTGAGGCAAGAGGTTTTTTATGGTCAGCTACTGCTATAGCGCGGTATTCGTGGCTTTGTGCGGTCGCCGGGCCTCACTCGTGAGGCGTCTCGTCGGGATGGAGCCAGCTTTCATCTTCCACTCGCGAGAGCTGCTTTTTCAGGTTGCAGTATAATTTGATCAGCGAGTCCTGGGAGAGAAAAATATGGCATATAAAAAAATTGGACACCAAAATACCTATGCCGCATTTACCATAACCAAATTTAGACGGTAATGCTCATTTGTATGGTCTCGAAATACCGAGATATGAAATGCGTGTATCGGAACGGATTACGGCCTAGATGTAGTTGTGGTAAATACGATGAATCTATCGCTATTCGGTTCCCGATTTTTCACAATCGAAGGTAATAGAACGACTAGGAACGTGTTACCACTACAATCTTAGACCACGGAATATTTGCGGCCTACATAAGAACCAGAATCTGCTTCTGAAGTACGTCGGTAGAAAGATCAAGTAAAAGTAACATCCAACGGTTCGTCGTCGTGTTTAAAATAATAGTTATTTATTCAAACACATGTTCCATGTTCAAAATACAGGTTAAAAAGTACTTCACTGATAAATGCTTTATGGTATAATAAGACTATTTACTTATTTATTATTCCTTAGGTAATCTGACTGATTCCTTTGTACTTAGTTAGTTTAATTTATTGAATAAATATTATAACCACTAAAAAAAAAAAAAAAATTTACTTAGTTCATTATTTGGACGCAATTGATTGCTTTGAATATCAACACAGACCCTTTAATTACATTAATTAGCAGATGTTTAAGTGTGCAATAAAGTGTTTATTCCCATTTTTTTTTATATACTAGCTATATACAAGGGAAGCCAATTGGGTTACTAAGGACCGTTACAAACGGTCTATAGTAAAAAAAACGATCGTATATGCTAATTCACTGGGCTAAATAAGAGCCAGCCCATGGGGCACAATCTAAAGCTCTGCAAGATACAATAAAAAATGAGAAGATACAGTACCTTTTCGTTTTCTAACTGTATGATTTCTCTCTTCTGCCGTAACTCATCGTCGTCCATTTTCTCTTCAAGCTCTGTCTTATGATTGCTGAGGTACGCCAACTCCGTCTGGATCTGGGTATTATTGAAAAATACTTAAGATTGCTGCGACGGCAAATGTATTACATTTTGTATGAGTACTACACAAGGCAGTGAGTTGATATCGGTTTGATTACATGAATAGGCAAATGCGAGAGATGCTGTTACAGTCTCTTCTAGTAAATTTTTGAGAAGGCTTTTGTAATATCCTATCGCTGTTTTAACAGCCTCTGTGATAAAGTGTCAGATCCACGGGTCTCAGGTTTCCATCTCCAGAGTTGTACAATATTGTGCTTCGTTTGTTTTGTTTGGCTACAACCGTTTTACCTAAGTCTGTCGACATAACGACTTGTTCCGGCATTCAGAGGTAAGATAATTCCTCAGTCTGTTGAGGATTCCGGGTAAAGTGTACTTCCACCTTCGGCCTTATAACTTCAAATCAGGTGAGATGAAGGCCAAGCTCTTGCCGATCGGACAAAAAAAAAGAATGAGAGCTAGGAAATGATACAAAATAGTCATCTCACCTTGAGGTATTCTTGCGCGAGTTGCTTGTGCTCTTCGAATATCCTCTTGGAGTGTTCGTCGTTGAGATCCGGAGAGATCGGGCGCAGGTGTGGGTCCAGCATCATGTTGAGGGTGGAGGGGTCGAGCGCGGGGTCGGGCGCGGGCGGCGGGCCACCTTCGCCCGTCGCGGACCCGCTGCTGTTGCCTGGAACAACCAAACTTACGTCAACGTCGCCGAATCCTCACATAAACCTTGCGGATTTCGGCGGAACTAACACAATTTATTAACATCATCCATATCCACCTGTTGCGCATTAGGTGGGGTTGACACGACATATTGTCTTCATCCTTCAATTATTTAGAAGCATATTGCAGTGGTTGCTATGGGTGGATGGCGGTCAGCGAAATTATCTGTTTGTGTTTCCTTCAGTGTTTTGCATAGGTAATAGATTGTAGATAAATAATTAAACTACTTTTAAATAATGTTACATATAAAATTTCGAATAAAAAAATGCCTTTTAATTTAGAACGGTACAAATAAAACTTGAGGTGAACATTTCAAGATTTTATTACTTGGCTACTAGGAAAACTACAAAAAAAATCACTAAAGTAGAATACAAATTAATGGTTTATTTACGGTTACAGGTACGCTTTTATGAGGCTTTGATACATTAGGTACCTACTGTTACACATAAGAAGGTCTCGAAACACGCGTCAAACTTACTATCAAAAGTAATCCTTTGAATGCAAACTACCGATGTAAATAATATTCACGTCCTGTTTACTTGATAAAATACCCGATATAGATTTAACAGCACTTAATAATTTGAAGACGCACACGCTTATAAATACATTGCGGGATGCGCGTGCTCTCATGACGCGAATCAGCTATTGTCGTGTTTGCGTGATCGAGCGAACAATCGCAATGTTTAGCGGAATCACACTACCGTAGTACCACACACCAGGGTTACCGCGTCACAAGTTAAATTTATCCCTGACGGTGATGTCAGACGCGCGGCGCGGTAGGCGGCTTGCTCCCGATCAATCCATCCATCAATCGCTTGTTACGATCGCTGTAAATTACCTTAAATATACTAACTGTTTGTTTACATTCGATTGGATTTGTTACCTATTAAAAAGAATCGAAATACCCGATACGCGCAATCGCCCCAAATGTAAATAATACACCACACTTAATTTAAGTTATATCACAAATATTATTAAATGAAAACGATCACTTCGGCAAGTTTCCATCTAGTAGTGAGCACGCACTACAAAACTTCGTAACAGGAAGCTCCTCGCGGGCGCTGACGTAAGCTTGTTACGGCAGATGGTCGCGACACTCACTGTAGAATATCCAACTACAGCTGACGGTGTCCCGGATGGTGGTGATGATGCCGGCGGCGACGGTGGGCGCGGGCGGCATGGCGCGGCGGCGGCGGCGTGGAGTTGCGGGGACGGCGCGCGGCGCACTGCCGCCCGCCCGAAATACTCGGCGGGAGAACCGACGGTGCAACAACAAACCGCCGCAGCTATTCGCGGTGCGGTGAGTCAGCGCTGCCAGTCCGAGCTAAAAGCAGACGCCGTGTGCTGCCGTCCTTCGTGAGGTTTTCTGCCATTTTCGCCGGGAGGGCGCTCTCTGCACCGGTCGACGACCCGCGCCCACGCTTCTCTTGCACCCGGCACCGACGCAGCCACCACCATTTCCTCTTGCGTCTAAACCCCCCAAGAGATTAAGATTTTTTGACTTCCATAGGCTGTTTCTTTGTCAGATCTTTCTCATTAAAAGTGAATTCAAGAGCGCCTTTGTTCTAAGTGTTAGCTTCCGTTCAATATACTAGAAGATACGTGAAACAGCCTACTTGAGGTCAAACTATATCAAAGCATCTCGGGATGCGTGATATATCTCTGTGTACAAGCAACTTAACCTTTGAATCGCGTATATCGCGTTCAAAATTTTGCCAAAGAGATTGCAGCATCGCCGGTCCTGATTTACTTAGTGAATGCACCTAACAGCCAGGCCAAGGTACTGCACCGCGCCAGCGACGATGCTATCAACGTAAATACAACATGTGACAAGAGGTAAGTCACGGCGCGGTCACATCACTAGGGAATGGTATCGCAGCTCGCCAAAAATGGTAGCTAATTGACGATCATGCATGAGAAATTGTGATTTGCCTGTAAACAACACTGTTCGCTGTCTGTCAACTTTTCTATTACTATCTATCATTACATATCTAAAACATGTTCTGCTGTTATTTTAATATTCACAATGTGTTACTCAATGAGTTGACGTAACTGAAATCTCCGCAGTTTTGAGAGGAAGTCGTATCTTTTTTAACAATTTATTGGTTCATGTAAAAATTTTTTTACAACAACAATACATTAACTGGTCTTACACTAGGCACTTTTACTGATCGTAAAGTAGTGAATGCTGAAATCAGCTTCAATGTTAGGTGACATTGAAAGTTTTTTTCGGGAATCCTATGAAGCTTGTTAGTTTAGCAGGGTGTCATCGTGTGAGTAACACGTGCTGTGCCCTTAGAAATAATGCAGCCGACACAACGTGCCAACTTCGCTGTTTAATAGCTCATTACTCTCACGCCGAAGTATAACTTACGCAGTCCTAAAGAGTGCCCAGAATAATCTTTAACACATAAATCTTGACGTGAAGCGGAAGTAGCACGCGAGATCTGTTTTAGATTCTCGCGACTGAACTATGTATTAAAAGAAAATTTTGAGGGCGTTTGCGAAATCTTATGATTCGATTTAGATAAAATTGCAGTCAGCTACGTAATGTAATTCATTAAAAATATATGTTTTATATGATGTAAATCATTGGCTTAATCATATGAGTTTGATCTATAGGCTAATATTTTTTATTTTGGGTATCACCTACACTAATTAGGACACCGAAGTGATAATGAACGTACAAGAGGCGTCGACGGGGCACCGACGTCTCGTCTTCTGTTGGCAGATGGCCTGTGAACGATCATGACTAACACGACACTACTATTCTTCGGTAAACCGTAAGTAAACCATATTTTAAGTGTAGTTAAAAGCTTCGGTCTGAACCTGATTAGGCTCAGTCCGCAGCTTTGGTTTCGCCGTACCTGAATATAAAGGTGCTACAATAGTTTTGGCAATCAATCAAAGAAGCGCGAGAGAAATAAGTCAAGCAGGTATACAGATGACATTACATATTATTTTAATTTTAAGAATTGCTGTTGTTTGATGTGAACAGAGCCAATGTTATCTCGGCAAAGAGATATGGTAAGTCTTTTGGATAACAATATCAACGCCAATGGTATGGTTGAGTTGCTTTAGTTAGTCGTATGCAGGGTTTTTGCACTACTAGTACTTTTCCAATACTTGGATTCAATTACTCCGCAAGGAGGCGGTTATAGAATTCTTTTGATTCGTACATAGATGGCCAATGAGTAAATTATGATAATATTTACAAAAAGTATTTAAGTATTCTATCCGTAATCTAGTTCCCATATTACAAGCTATGCTTAGTTTGGGGCTAGATGGCGCTGTGTAAAATTAATGTCCTGTAATATTTATTATTATTATTATTTATTATTGCAGAGCGTTGGTAGCCTAGACTTTTCTATACGGCTCTGAATGTTGGACAATTCGCGCTGTAGAGTGCAATAAGATTTTTAGCTGATATAAAAATCTACTAAAGGTCAAAACATAAACACCCACGATTCAAACTGAATCTATTACCAACTGTTTTTACCGCTTGGAGACAACCAGATAAACTTAACAAGCCGGATGTACGGATAAAAGAAGGAAAAAGACCATGCAGTCGATCAGCCACAGGTTTAGACGTAAGTCTCTCAATGAAGTAAGTGACTTATTATGTTAATGTCATTACGCCTCGACAGTGTTGATGTGTAACTATAAATTCCCTTTGGCGTTCAAGTACAGGCGAAGAAGACAACCTTCAGCAAAGAAAATACAGTAAAAGTAATGTTTATTTCAAGTCACAAACTAGTGTTGCTAAGGGAAAGCTCGGAACCACGTTATATGAGATATCAATATGAGGCAGCAGACACGTCAATCAACCTACTTTGGGATCGGGCAGATGGAAATCCACAATTTGGTAATTCAATAAACTAACGCGTGAAGAAAATCTCGCTTTGATCGGTGGCGTTAATATGTTATCGATTTAGCGTCAAGACGGTCCGCAGACCGTTGCTTGCGTCAGCGGTGGTGACACCTCGCGGAAACGACTCTACTCGTATTCTATTAGCGAGCAGATTTATGAGCCACCACTTGACAGCAGCCAAATCTCTGTCTACAAACGCGACTAACGCTCTTTGACGTTGCGATCTTACCTCAGTGGAAATTTACAGAATCCGAAAACCCCTAGGTTTATTTTAGTACAAAATTGATTTGAAATACCTTGTTACGTTCATACTGGTGCCAAAATACTACAAATACCCAAACTTTGAACACCAGCATCATATCGACCAAGTGACAGGGAATGGCTACGAAAGGCATATTAAAATTTCACGGGAGACATATTCATGTGAACCGGAAAATCTGCGGAGCAAGCTTCAGGCATCCTTTTGTTTACTTGAGCTTGTGAATTTTAAAGAAAAATTATAATAAATTTCACCGGCAGTTTCAGATATTTAGATACTATTGCGATAATAAGAACATTGGGCTAGAAAATACCGAGATATTTTAAATTTTGATTCTGTCTGTTATGAATGATACGAAGTCAAACTTCAGAGTGGATATCAAAGGAATGGCGCACAAAAATAATTCTAATACGGCAGCGTTTGAATATTTAGCGCCTATAGCATTCTGATATCTTTGCCTATATATGTATAGTAAGGAGGGCAGTTTACAATTTCGTGCCAACTTTACGCGAAAGTAGAACTAGGCCAGTCACCGTTAATACGCTATATAGGTGATCGTATCCAGACCACATCAAAGAATCACCGGACGAGGGACAAAAAGCAGGAACCTCTGCTAGACAGTTTAGCGTTTTATTGTTACTAATTTCGACTTGATTCCCAACGCAACATTGAATATTTATATTACCTATTCAGAACGATGAATTTAGGACATAACGTAGATCATGATGAATGTCATGGTACAGTTTACGTCTACATAACGTGTGGGTGTCAGATCAGGTAGGAAGAGTATAATATTTAATGAGTATTACAAGATCATGTACCTACATCAATGCTTACATTTCTAGTTTACTATTAAACCGTATAACAAAATTTTCGAAATGAAATAACTATAAACCTGTAGGTTAGGTAGAATTGTGTTACAGTTAGTAGCCATATTCTACAAGTATAGACAAACATTAAAGCAAAGAGAGCATTCTATGAATGAATTACAATTAACGATAATAATCTATGATTTCGAATAGTCAATCTATCATTACCCGTTCATACTGACAGCTTAACCATAAAACTAGGTACTCGAGTGCTGCTCGAGTGAAGAAAATCTTACACAAAGTATTTGAAGAATACATCGGCAATAGGAAGTAATTCAAAAGCTATTGGCAAAGGTAGCGTTGTGAAATCGCTTCTGTGAGTCATGGATTTATTTTGGAGAAGCGCTCCTGACCGCTCGCTACGCCACAACATAAGCACGCTCGATCTTACGCTAGTTTATTATACGAACAACATCACAGATATATTAAAAAGTAGTCAAGGCTCAAAATGGCGCTACCTACGAAATAGGACGAGCAAAAAAAAAAGAGGGTCGTTGGTACATCTCGCAATTCGATAACTGAAACGGATGAGCTGGATTACATTTAAAAAATACAGATTTTCGTAAATATACTAGATGCCTATTTATAGGTAGTAAGGTACGTGAGAACTTAAAACAAAAGTTACCCTAAAGTGCTTTGCTGTTACTTTGCTGTTTTTTAACCGCCTCTGTGGTCTAGTGGTTCAACCCACCGGTTTCAGATCCAGAGGTCCCGGGTTCGATCCCCATGGGGAGTACAATATATTATGCTTGGTTTAGTTGGTGGTAGGTCTTTGTTTAAGTCCACCTGGCCATCTAACATAAATCTGTCGCCATAATAACAATTCTAAAAAAAAATTGTGTTCCGGCATTCAGAGGTAAGATAGCCAGTTCCTCAGTTTGTTGAGGATTCCGGGAGAAGTGCGCCTCCACCTTCGGCCTTATCTCAACTTGTAACCAGGTGAGTTGAAGGCCAAGTGCTTACCCGTCGTAAAAAAAAAATGAAACGGAGATAAATTTTGAAACTTGTGCTAAACTCAGTTTTTCCAGGCGTATATTTTATTAAGTCGTCAACAGTGATTTTGAAGAACCAGTCTGAAGACAAAACATCACAGTATTATGTACAAAAAAAAAAGTGTAGTTTTTACAAGAACTGAGAATTGTCGGGATATTTTTATCACCCTTTTCAGATTCTTTAAAAAAAAGTTGTTTTTTTTCTTGTTTAATCCGCGCAACAACAAAAATATTGATGATACGATGGTTACATTTCCTTGAACGTGGCCTACTTTCTTAAAACTTCAGTTAGTGTCGGTAATGCAAAATTTTGTATCCACCACCATCTTGTGATGAAAGTCGAAATGTCTCGTAACCATGTGCGAATCCATCGAATTGCGTTAGTCATATATGAGATAACAAACAGCAGTTTATCAACGAGCTAGTAAATCACAGAGAAAGCATTCGTTTGCGTAAACGTAAGCGCACGCACGCATTGCGCCCGAGTAGGCCTGTGACGCAGGTTTGGGCCCCGACCTACTTCTGTCGTCGAAAAAAATCAGCAGATGTTTAACTTTGTGGCGGGATATATCGAGCGGGCAGAATGTGTTGTTCCGAATAGAAATAAACTTGTCACATATTTTGATTGTATCTAGAGCGGGAGCGGTTAGTCATGTCGCGTTGTCGATGCCAACGGCCCGGCCAGCGCGGCCGCAGCTATAAAGGCAATCGTTCCAGACTGAATCACTTTAGGCGCCGTCTGCAAAATGTCTCAACACAGCCTAATTTTAAGTTGCATATTATTGCATGGAAAACGCCTGCATTCCACTCTGTACAATGTTGCTAACGGCTGAATCAATCACTGTAGGCCAGACCTAGGCTTTTTGTTTTAAAACATGATTGTAAATTTATGATTTATCAACACAGTTAAATTATAACCATATGTTTAAGCCTCCTAAGAATATTTTTTGACAAAACTACTCTGATTATCTAAATTGAGACGCCAACAAAGCATATTTCAAAGACTCATCAAAGGGTTCCACTTGTTAACTCTCACACGATTAGAGTTGTAAACATAATTATTTTCGTAACTTCAAAGCTGATTGTTTAGAGAAGCTTGAGATCTCTCCGTTACAACAAAAGAATTAACGTTCGGAGTAAATTTAGTACCTACCATCCCTACCATCGTAGTTTTGGTCAGCAGCCGAGGTTGGCTGCTGCCGTACACAGCAGGTGTAGGAACGTACAAATATTTGTATTGTAAGTAGATTGTTTACATCGCGAGCCTTACTGCTGGCGGTAAGTCCGCACATCATAAAATAATTAGCGGTGATTCATGCTAGCGACGAGAGCGTCACTCCTCGACGTGATAGCAGTTTGTCCCGCGCTTTTGGCATTACCTTTTGACAGCCGATTATTCCACTGTCGGCGATCGTTAGCAGTAAATTTACCGAGAGATCGCTGTGCCAGTCGATTCATATTTTTAAACGATTGACGGACGAGAGATAAACAAAAAGCACGAAACAGCTAGCTATTAGCAAGAATAACAGCTTTTGTCGGCTATACAGGAAGTCCATTCGCTTCTGTTTGCGAACGAATTAAATATTGTGTCAAAACCATCTAATTTAGTGTTTCGCAATATTATTTTAATTGATTACAACTGTTATATTGGACGCACAAAATAAAAACCCGAGGGAAAATGAAAAAGCAGAGCTAAGCGAAATTCAAACACTTATATGTGATATTAGCACATTATACGAATATTCATAAATTAATCCCAAAGCGGGATTATTCTGGGTAAGTATATTTAGCTTGAAACAATAATTACAATCAAACATTGTTTTTTAATTTTTGAATTGTATCGAAAGACCTACAAATAAGTAAAACAAAATAAACTACATAAAATATAAACTGTTTTCAAGTAGTTTATTTTATTTCATTAAACACAAAAAATATATAGGATGTATGGAAATGACTTACTCATGAAAACGTCAACAAACACTTGTAACTTTTTATATTCCGGTTTCACAGTTATCGATACTTGCAACGAGCAATCCGTTTGAGGCATTTCACCGTCACTGTTTCACAATGACATCGGCTCCGTCGATGAGCACGTGTACCAGACTTGGTCGAAGGAGGTGGCGGGCGCAGCCGCACGTTTGCGTACGAGTATGCGTTGCATGCGTGTGACTGCAGCGAGCGTGCACGCGACGCGATGCGCTGCCGGCCCCGAGAGCGCGAGACTGTGAGACGACGACGCAACCACCTCCCCGATAACCTTAAATTAGATTAATCGTATCGCGGTGATTCATACCCCCGATCTTTTGTTGACACCGGACAAATGCGATAGCTCGATTTAGCGTTATGAGAGGTGAATGAATTTTTTCGCATGGATAATCGATTCGGCGCTGCGGATGCCAAACGTCTAGTGTCCAATCATATAACTTTCCAGTTTTATGACGATGCGATATAAATAATTATGCTACGCGAGTTTATTGAACTCCTGAGCAAGAACTAAAAAGATATAATTTATCTTGTAAATAAATATTGTGGTCGAATAACCATATGAAATGTTCTAGTGCGGTATGAGATGAGCATGAGTCAAAGGGATTTCAAGGTGCGGAATGCACGTGCGAAATATATAGAGTGCCGGTGTGTTGGCATAAGTCCGCAGATGTTTTTTCTTTATCGATAATCAATGTGCGTTGAATCGGCCGTCTTGTTTCTGTGCGCATTTAAGAGTTGCTTTACTGTATAAAAATCATCAGGTTTGTTTATTTGAGCAACGTATAACGAGCGAGCGGCTCCGCCACGGCGGCGGCGGCGGCGGTGCCCATCAAATTATGACGACCGATTTACGTCACCGCAAAAAGGCTCTAAAAGTTTCGAAAGTCTAAAAGCACCCCTTCCTTAATATTTATTTTATTCTGAATGTAAATTCACAGCTGGCAAAGCTTTTCAAAATCAATTCAATCCAAATTAATTTATCAACTGTTGATAAATAATTTTGCTATAATATTTAAGCATCCGATTTTATAGTCAGAACTGCCATTTATCTCTCATTGATTTGATATATATCCAATGTTTCTTAAAATTGAATTACCGAGCGAGGTGATGAATTATGATCATATCTTACGAATTTATCAGCTTCAAGATGAGGCTGCTCAGCTTCGAGCTCTACCGCTGACTTTTGGCCTTTATAGGGTACAAGCCTTTGACGCACTCATTTCACAGTAATATACGAAGTATCCTAGTGCATCGATACGGCGAGTGCGTTGGTTGACCTCAACATAAACTTTAGGTGTGTTACGTTTAACATCAGCCACATCAACAACCCACTGCCCACTGTTTTACCGAGCATTCTCCAAAACTGGAGGGGTTTGCCATTATCACCACGAAGTTGCCTTTATTCCTGCTTTGTATTATCACAGTGAGATCCCTCAGTCTAATTTTACAACATCCGCGGGCCGAGTTAGAGTTCATGTCTTTCAAGGTAAAAAAATTGATCTAAAATTATAGATTACTAGCTAGTCCCACGCAATTACACTTGCGCCAAGGTTCTAAGTTTATCACTAGCATTAGTCGGTATAAGCCCACTGCTGAATAAAGCATTTTCTCGGAAGGCTCGCTCCATTGTAGACCTCATTCTTTACCAGAGAAGCCTCGAGATCCTCGATTTAAGCGATATGATTCTAATGATATAACACTCAACATAATAATGAGATGAAGCTCAAATATACTTACAGTTTTTCTGCGTCAGTTTCATTAAATAAGATTAGATCATCAAAAGGGTTAGCTCCTTGAACCAATTTTGAGATGCATCCATCAACCTGGCATGGGCAGTGCGCGTCATGCGGGTCGGTCCAGATGGTGGTTCGGTCCATCCCGCGTGCGTGACTCACGCTACTCGGAAGAGGCCGGGACTATTTTCGACTGTGTCCGCTTACCTTCTAGGAACCGGGTGGGGACCAACGACCGATCGCAACGGTGTATTGTTAGATCGCGAACGGGGTTGGTTATAGATCCTAGGTTTATTCTAGTAATCCGCATTTACTCTCCGGGAAGTCAGTGATTAGTTGACGGTATCATATCGGGAAAGTAAATGCGATTTTCAGCCTAATTTCAAGTCAAAATTGAAACGCTGGCTCTTCGAGCAGGCTTTCTACTCTTTCGATGAGCACAGCTACCGAAAGCAGGTAGATGCCTTACCGACGCCAACCTTATGACTTCATTACCGAACTTCCTACATTGTTAATGTAGAATTTACTATATACCTTAAGATTTCAATGGACAAAATAATTTACTAAAATGTGCTAGTATACCTAGAATAGGTTTCGCTTAAACATGCGTTCTCCATCTTAAATACCACAATCATCACTTGCTTTCAAGTATGAGCTGATGGTAAAACGACTATCATCAATACAAAACAAAAATAAAAACGAGGAAAACATTATCTTGGATGCTTTCACGAATTTGTCAAAAACTATATTTTTTTGATCCTGGCGAACCCTTTGCATACTACAAAACATATGACTAATGATTTTCTTTGAATACATACGTCCACATATGAACCAAAAAAAGATATGAATAAGTACGTCAACTTAGGAAATATATTCTTCAGCTGGGAATTTCATGTACTAAAATAGCAAGTTTTCCTCAGTCTACAATAAAAATTTAACGCGCGCCAATGATCCTTTTGATAAAGCGTAAACAGCAATAAAAGTAAATTTTATTACGCTCTTAGATCTAAGATTCAACAACGACAGAACTGACAAATGTAGGTACTTATCGCGGTATAAAGAATAACATTACCTCGAAGCTTTTATGCTATTAATGGGTCTGAACCTTCGGATATGCATAGACAAACTAGCTAGCACCTCCTCTAGACTTGAGTAAACACTAGAAAGCAGTATTGAGATAGTTAAACAATAAAATATTTGATGACAAATGGCACATCATAGCTTTACTTAAAGACAAGAGAACACATCTGTGGCCAATAAAATATTTGATGACAAATGACACATCATAGTTTTACTCAAAGACAAGAGAACACATCTGTGGCCACGATGACTAACAGTTTGATATTTGAAGTTAAATGGCAAAGTCTAAACGTGTTCTTCGGAGAACTGCAGCCGGACGCTAGGTAACTAAAACACCCGATTTAACGATACAGAGCGGCGCGGCGTACCCAGAACTGATACAACAAACTAACTGTTGAGAATTGGCAAAGTTATGATGTAATCTGATTAAACATACACGCGCCTGCTTACGGTATACTGAGTAATCAGGAGTTATTTTTAAAATTTGGAATGTAAGTTTAGTCCGCAGGTTGAAAAAACTGTTTGTCTGTTAAAAAAAAACATGTGCTTAGACATGTTTTTTTTTATTGTACGACGGGGAAGCGCTTGGCGTTCATCTCACCTGGTAACAAGTTAAGATAAGGCCGAAGGTGGAGGCGCAGTTCAACCGGAATCCTCAACAAACTCTGGCTATCTTACCTCTGAATGCCGGAACACAACAATTTTAGAATTGTTATTATGGCGACAGAATTAGGTAAGATGGTGGTAGCTAGCCATGCGGACTTTAACAAAGTCCTGCCACCAACCAAACCAAGCACAATATATTGTACTCCCCATGGGGATCGAACCCGGGATCTCTGGATCTGATATCGGTGGGTTGAACCACTAGACCACAGAGGCGGTTCAAGTAAGAATATCTGAATATGTCAAATACATATTTAGGTATCAAGTAACTTTATCTATTTGACAAGCCTCACAACTCATTATTGGAGTTTGTATTAGCTCTGCCTTTGCACTGTAGGTTGTGGGCTCGATTTCTACCCAGGACAAACATTTGTGTGACGTTTGTTAAGTGTTGTATTGCTTGATTTGTATTCAAAAAACAAATCAATAAGTATTATATCCGTAATCTGATTCCCATATTACAATTTTGCATAGTTTGGAGCTAGAAGGCGTTGTGTAAAAAGATTTTAAACTATTACTTTGACTTTGAACTTTGTATTTATTTATATTGTTTGCAGTTGGTGCAACACAAAATCACATAGGGTAACTTGATATGAACGAGTTATAGACTTTTAGCTAGTTCTCCGCCTGTTTTGCAGTGCTGGTTCCGTTTGATAAGCAGTTCTATATCTCTGACCAACCAAGAAGCTGTCTGGGAAGTTGTAAGTGATAAACAGCCAAGTAACCCGACACGACACGACACTTCCTGATCGTAGCCAACTCAACGCTGTTTACAAACAAACGAAAACGACCAGCTACAATAAATAAACACTAGCGAGATCATGACTCACGCAGTCTCCTGGCACAGGACTCTGCTACTTCTTATCGGTTACTCATGTCGTGCCGCATCCATGATGCATTGGTACCGGTTTAGACGACAATATTTCCACTTTTTATGACATGGATATCTGCTGGCTTGCAAACTGTCTGGCATTAGATGCTAAAAGGTCATGGCATCGTTTTCAGAGGTCTACAGGAATATAAATGAACAATGATAACTACGAAAGAAATAACAAACCAGCACAAAAGCAGAAACAATTTTACGATCAATGGTCTACTCTGAATGTAATGAGTACCTATCTACATAATTTTTGACTATTTCATCGGTTACTCATACCTCTAACGTGTTTGAACGGGTTTGCTGTCGCTTTGTCTGTCAGAGCGCCGGCAAGCCATTAGCTTAGAGATTAAACATAGAGATATATTCCGTACTTTGTTGCGTACCTATGCGCAATTACTTTGGAATTTTGCCTTCCAATAATTTGTGGTATTTGCATTGGGAATAACCATGGAAATCGATAATGTGGCTTTTATGGGGCTTAACATACAACCAGTATTTATCACCACTTACGACGTGGAACCTAGAGGTTTTGATCTAAGGAGCCTGAATTCAGACGACATTTATTTTTCTCCACTAGATGAAGGTGGCGAATAAATTATCAAAATAGTCTCAAAGTTATCCTGCGTACTGCCTACTACGGACCCCGCCCATCGCACTATATGCGAAAGAACAAACTGGCACAAAAGCTGAAACAATTTTACGATCAATGGTCTACTCTGAACGTCTACGGGGCGAGGTGGAAAAGTCCTCGATAATATATCGATATTAATAAATTTTTTTTTTATTCATTTTACACAGCGCCATCTAGCCCCAAACTAAGCATAGCTTGTAATATGGGAACTAGATTACGGATAAAATACTTAAATACTTTTTGTAAATACATACGTACTATATGATACAACACCCAAACACAGAACAAACATCTATATTCATCACACAAATGTTTGTCCTGGGTGGGAATCGAACCCACAGCCTACAGCGCCGAAGGCAGAGTTACTACCAACTGAGCTATGAGGCTTGTCAATAATTTTAAGAGGGCTGTAACTCGAACAAGTTCCTCTCTTATTTATATACAAAGTAACGTAGCACAAACTAGGAGTTGACTTCAAGCCCCATTGAAAACGGCAGAAACGTTACTCGATTCAAGTAGAGAGGGCTCTAAAACACGAGTGCAAAAAGAAGTCACTCAGATGTTCGCAATCTGCTCCTTTTAACTACAGAAAAAAATATTACCATAAAGAACTAAAGTATTTTTTTAAGGAAATTACTATCAATTTGCAATCATGAAATTTCTAGATAGTTGATATACTCATTTTGAGTACTTCATAGGAACTCCGACAAAATTATCTGAGCAAAATGTATGTTAGCCACAAGAAAGAGCGAGGACGGGCGATAGTTTACAATCAGATTTTAAAAACATTTTATTATCTAACTTCTGAAATCATTAATAATTAAAATGTTAGTTCTGAAAAACTGGCCGAATAACTTGTATACCCAACGAACGATAATGCCCATGTTCGTAAATTCGGCCTTATTACTTACTTAACCAGGTGAGATGAAGGCCAAGCGCTTCCCCGTTATTGTACATAAAAAAAATATATCGAAAATCCTTAAAGGATTATGCAGAATTAGATTATTTTTCAATAAATCTTGGAAATGTTATTTTCACAAGCTTATCGCACAGCCGATTGCTAACATATTATTGGTAGGCGTATTGATAGGGTGTGCGTTTTTTGTTACTGCTGGGAGTAAACAGTATTTAACTTTTATATTACTTTTACAGAGTTAATGAATAAAAATATTTGACTTTGACTTTGGGGAAGGTCATAATGCTACTTACAGGCAAAGACCAACATCTGCCTGCCAGTTACCGGCCTATTACGCTGCTTTCCACGAGTACCTACTTAGATTGTTTACCTTTCCATCCGTGTATCTATTACATCATTATACATAATAATGCATAGAAATTAACGGACGGGACAAAGGACATACGGTATTAATCCTTTACATTCGCAGATTCGCAAGTTTGAAAAGCGTACAGAGACTGTTAATATCACCTTGGTCAGGGCTTACTGCCAAGCTTTTTATACCTTTAGCCTGTGGATCAAAGAAACTCAAGCCACAGCATGCAGTATAAAAATGCGTTTCGGATGATGTTGGGGCTGCCGCACTGCTGCATGCAGTTCATGGTATTTTCACGAAGGTGCGCGTGGACGACTTTATTTAATAATTTTAATTTATAATTATTATTAACATTATTATACATACAAAATAAGGATACGGCACCTGTTGCAACATATTGAATCTATTTAAAAACTGTTGGCTCGTAACGAATTAATATGAATGAACATGCCTACGAGTTATCTCTAATATATAGTTCTATAGTTTACATTCAGACAATGTTTAGTTACTTATATGGTTTTTTTCCTTTGGTTCATAAAGATACTATGATTCACTCACCGACTGGGTACAAGTATTTGTCGAATCCGGCCATGTTTTTGACTCCTCCAAACTCATCTATACTGCGCATGTCGATGATTTCCCACGCGTTCTGAAAACAGTAAACGAAAGTTTCAGTACACAGGAACATAGAAATGGAAAAGTATATTTAAATGACAACATAAATAAGTATATAAGTCAATATCATGGTATATTCAAACTCATACATTATATATCAATGCATGAAAATCGTATTAGAAAATACAGTGCAAATAAAACTAAATACTTGTGGATTAACATTACTAATATATATGGGGTAGGCAAACAAATAAATGAAATAATTAACACAATACATAATAAAGCATAAACGTGAATTGGTACATAAATATTACATATGTAACGGAGGTCCAAGGTGCATTGGAAACACACAAAATGTTTGTATTTGGACTTACGGGATCGACTTCTACTTGGATTGGCGGGTATCTGGGATCAATCACCCTCTGCGGCTCATTTCCGTTGTACTCCGTCGACATCGGAGGGTTCGCCGGGCTGACTCTATCGCAATAGTTCTGATTGTAATCCTCCTTCGTGGAGTTGTTCGTGCTGATGACAGAGGGACTTCTGGCCGGCGAGTGTCTGTCGTTCCACAAGTCGATGTGCCGCGGGTTCATATTCCCGATGTTGTAGTTGGCGATGGGAGAGAGCCGCCGCGGCGAGGAGCCCTCGCTGAACACGTGCGGGCTGGCCACTTGCAGCGAGTCGTGCAGGCCGGCCTCGGACGTGCACCCGATGCTCGCGGCGGGGCTTCTGAACTGTTGCGGGATTCGAACGGGTCCTATTCTGTTGTGCGCGTCGGGTTCATCTTTGAATATGGCGGCCGTTTTGGGATGCGCTTCGGCGGCCATCTTTGTCTGCAGTTTACTCACTTGCGTCTCGACGTAGCTGCGAGGGCGGTCGGGCGGCGCGCCGGCCGCGGGTACTTGCGACAAGGACAAGTGCTCCGTGTCGGTGAAGCTGTCACGCGTGTCGGTCATGTACTCGTCTGATGAGTACTCCGACACCTCCTCCTCGCAGTCGTCGTAGTTGATTGGCGTGTCTTCACCCGGGAAGAAATCGCACAGCGCAGACATTATTTCTACTACCTGCAATATTACACAATGGATAAAATCTGTGTACATATGCATGCTCTACTAGTATTTTTTAGAAGTGAAAACTTATTAAACCGCTTTGAGCGATTTTTGGTAGGGTCAAATCTAATGGGATCACCGACATGCTAATGTGACATGTTGCGCCAGACTGGCGGCCAGCGTGGTAAAACAAATTTCTATTAGTACGACATTATTTTTGTGGCAGATTATAAAACTATTAACATAACAATAAAAATCTTAAAAATTACAGTCAATTTAATTTCTCAAAATCATTGTTTGTTGGTTAAAATTTACAGATATAAAAATGTGTTTTGTATTTTTTTTTGCAAAATGATTATTTTTTAATTTAAATAATTTAACTTCACAAAATAGTATTCTTATATTATATTGGTACTTGGTACATTTTTGTTAAGTTCTAGTTTTTGTTAAGTGTATTTAGAAACACTTTTTATTTTTGTTTCGATACTCGGAGTCCTATGTGAAAGGATAAAAATGTCTTCAGACAGTGGTGTAAGAATAGGTCCAAAAATTCAAGTTTCCAGTCCCGTTGATAGTGACTATCTATTTATTAACTAGTTAAAGGTATTTTGTTTATTCTTTAATTAATTCATTTTCTTTGAAACATTACAATCTTTTAACAGCATCCCAAGTTTTTTTTTATTGTACGACGTGAGGTGCTTGGCCTTCATTCTTCATTCTTGGCATGATTATCAAGTTTTGATAAGGCCGAAGTTGGAAGAGAATTTTGAGGATCCTCAACAAACTGAGGAACTGGTTAATGTTACCTCTAAATGAGGTAACATTAACAAGGAGCACAACAATTTAAGAATTGTTGTTATGGAGACAGAATTAGGTAAGATGGTGGTTGCTAGCCCGTAGGACTTCCACGAAGTCATACCACCAACCAAACCAAGCACAATATTGCTTTATTATTTACTTTCCCTGGGGATCGAACCCGGGACCTCTGGATCTGACTCTGGTAGGCAAACCAATAGACCACGGAGGCTGTCAATAAAAAAAAAGGCAAATCTCTTCCAGTTTTGGAAGAGGCTCACATCCGTCTGTGTATGATGACAATATTGAAGAAATAGTACTAATGTCAAACTGACATATCACAGCTGACTAAATGAATAACTTGAAAATCCTATCCTGGCACCCACTCAATTCTAATGTAAATTATACAATGTGTACATAAAAATTAAGCAAATACCTTGGCCATACTAGGTCTCTCCGCTGGTACCTTGTGCCAGCATTGTGTCATGAGCTGCTCTATTGGCTCTGGGCAACCATCAATCAGACATGGCCTCTGACCTGTAATTAAACCGTTAATTTATTTCACAATATTTTCTGTTGTCTATTTTTCGTTAATAAGTATTGAAAAAACACAAAATGTAAAATGATGTTAAGATACACACACTTAGATTCAGATTGGTTTATAAATAAAATGATCAGGACATAAAAGACCCATCTCAAATGACTCATAATTTGTGATATCATTTTACTGAGAACTGAAGATATAAAGTCATTGTTGTAAGTATTACTTCAAGCTAATTTAGCTTGTTGGGTGGCGTAAAACACTCACGGTGTGTTCTTCTTAGGCCAGCTATCTCAGCACCCAATGAGTTTTTATTGATGTACATAGTTAAAACAAACATTACATAGGCCTTGAATTTTTTAAATGGGATTGTGCTCTATTTTTTTAATATACAACATAGGGACAAAACAATTAAGCAGCCCACCTGATGTTAAGTGCATTTTTTGCCTACAACAAAGCCTTACTGCGTCGTTCACACCCACAAAGAACATGATCTACGCGGTACTGCATTGCGCCCGTCATAAAGGTATTAAGGCTCGCGTGCCAATTGCCCGGCAATCATACCCTTCAACAGCAATGCTATTTGGCGGCTGAATGTTTGGTGTGGTACGTGCACTGGGAGCTCTACTACTTTTAACGGTAAGATGGGAAAAAATATACTGCATTGTTCACAGTAATGTGATGAGATCAGTTTGTGGTAAGTAGCTTTTTGTCATATTGTGCAATCATCAAGGTTAAATTCGTCAAATTAACCATACTGCATAAACAAAACGTTTTTCGATGTCCGATATTCATTACGCACTCGCTACATAACAGCTCTACTAGTTCCTTGGATTATGTTCATCCTATGCTACTAGCACATGCATGGTAATGCATGGCAATGGTTTTAAGTCCAGCATAATGCTAGACGTAAGACCATTGGAATTGAAATTCACTACACATTTTTTTTTTATCTCCTCTTTTATTTTTTATTCACACACCTCATATTAAACTAATATATATAGTCACAATTTAGACAAACCAAACAACACCTTGCAGTGCCTTGCACATCAAAATTTATCAAGCTGTTCGGTCTTAGGCAATTGAATTAATTGAGGCTCAACTTTCAACTTTCATTTCTTCGGAAACTATAAAAGCACCAACTGCATTGCCACCTCTATGGGATTAATTACTGGTACAATCTTGGTAAAGGTTTCCTTAAGACCTTTTCCTTAAGATTTTTTCCTTTCCTTTCCTTTAATAAAATTGATCAGTGTCATGAGAGTCCCTTTATTATAGTATGGGGTATGGATGAATAGAGGCAAAAAAAAGTAAGTGTAAAGACGTTAACCCAACAAATGAGGTAATCTGTAAAAAGTCAAACAAATGGCTTTTGAACTTATCCATTATTGTGTAGAGCAAAGTGGCATTATGACCACGGCTATCCTCTGAACATTATATATTGTATGTTTCCCAATTAAAATAAATAAATAAATAAACATCACTATGAATTTGTATTTAACATATTAAAATAAATAACGTGTAAGCTGTTTAATTAATAGGCGATAAATATTGAATAGTTTGTACATAACTATTTCTGATGAGAATATTTTCTTAATTCATACTTTTTAGAGCGAGAACTTTCAGTATTTGGGTTTTAGTGTTTGAACTAACTTTTTATATTGGTTTTAAAATTATTTGATAACAACAACAAGAGCCCAAAGGAATGGTCCTTAAATGGGAGTTTTAGCCAGTAATATTACTGCTCTTTACTGCCAGCTTATGTCAGTATTATTACACACATTTCGTTTTTGAAGTGTAACTTTTTATGAGGGTTTTGCAACTTAGATCTCTAACCTTTTTGTGTGACGAAAAGTGTTGGAGCACTGTGCCGGGTAGTGTTTTGAAATTCTGATCTGCAACCTTTTTGTGTGTCGAAAAGTGATGTTGGATGGAGTGTTTTGAAATTCTGATTCGCAACTTTTTTGTGTGACAAAAAGTGGTAGCGGTAGGTAATATAATGGTCTCCCTCATATCCTTCAAGGCTTCCAGTCATCCGCCGTTTCCCACCAGTCCGGGTTAAATGTAGTCAGGTCGTCACGCCAAAGTTTGCTAGGCCTGCCTCGAGTAAGTTGTCCATCTGCAGGCACCCATTGCGAGTCAGCCTTTGCCCATTTATCAGCAGGTATTCGACTGACGTGGCCCGCCCATTCCCATTTCAGCCTGGCAATGCGGTATTTCGGATCCTATCAGTTCTTTTCACCCCTAACACACTTCGCTTCATGGCCCTTGGCAAACTAAGTTTCGATTTCAGAAGTTCGGTCAATGTCCATGTTTGGGCGCCATAGGTGAGTACAGGAAGAATACACATGTCAATGAGTTTACACTTAAGTGATAATGGAAGCTCACCCTTCATTAGCGTTTTCTTGGACCAGTAGCATTCCCTAGCATCTCTAGGCATTTTAGACTCTGCATTCCACTTCTTTGTCTTGTCTGTTGTCGTAGGAAACTGGCTGACTCAGGTAAATATACTCATCATACCTTGATTTTATATCTGGTGCCCTTGGTCATTATGTGTGTCTTTAACCAATTTATCACCAACCCAACCTCGCTGCTTGCGGTGCTCAGGTCTTAGAGAGTTTTTATTTTATAATTTTAACATGTGTGTACCATAATAGTCAATAAAGAAATTAATATTTACACTAAATGTATTTTTGGTAGGGTTGGAGAAAAAATGTGAAGCAAAGCCGCGAACAGATAACAATATAGGTATGTATTTTAAATGTGTTAATCATTTAATACCCAACATGGCATATTTTTTTATTATTATGACTTTTGTCTCATATAGGGCGCCCTATTCAATTTATGGTGACATCACATAGCCTCTAACCAGCAGATGATCAAGACCCTTCTAAAGATACCTCATTTGTCAAATTACGCTAAGTCATTTAGAAGTTATGAGGGACAGAACATACATACATACAAACATACAGAAGAAAACATAACCCTGTCTTTTGCTATGCCATTGTTGGGTAACAAGTAGGACACTTATGAGCTTTATTCATTTTGTTTGACCCCATGTTGTATGTGTTTAGCTTTATTATACCAGGTATAAAAAAAGAGTTTATAGATACTTTTATTTACCTGTATGCACAGCCCACATTATCCTAAATGCTGAACCACCTTCTTCAAATGGTTTTCTCCGAGAAAGCACTTCCCAGAGAATTATTCCCCATGAGAAAACATCACATTTTTCAGTATAAGTGGATCCTTCGAAAACCTAAAACCAATAAAAGCATTTCTGCAAAAAATATTATCACTATACACCCATATTTGGAATTGGTACATATAGGATAGAATACTAGATTTTAGATTAAAAACTATAACCTGACTGCAACATTTTAAACATCATATTTACCTATATGAAAACACAGCCTTAGGAAGTATTCCATGATATAGAATCAGCATGGTACTACTTTTATTTGATGCATTTAAATTTATGATTCACATTATAATAAATAATAACATTAATAATTGGTTGTTCTAAGATTATATGTGAATCAAGCTAGACTATATCTTTACAGCATCTTTTAGTCAAATAGCCCTAAAATCATATAGGTAAGTAATTTTAAAACCTCTGGTGCCATCCAAGCAGCACTGCCTTTATTGTTTGTCATGTATGTTGCTTTATCTGCAGCAGTTCCAAAGTCACATATTTTGAGCCTCACTCCACCTCCAACAAGCAACAAGTTTGGTGGTTTCAAATCCCTGTGTATGAGCGGTTTTGGTTTCATAGAATGGAGATATGCTACACCCTGAAACAATAAAAGTGGTGATAAGATGATAATTCAGGAATCCAAATCATCAGTTGTAATATAGGGAAACTGAATGGTTGTTTGGCTACATAATAACATTAAGTCAAAAGAAAAAGAGACCCGAAGAAGACTTCAAGAATAGAGTATATATTATACATACCTCAGCACACTGACGGGCCCAGCTCATTGCATGTGCAGCTGTGTATTTCGGCTTGGGGCGATTGTGAAGGACATTATACAACGACCCTCCTTCAGCATATTCCATTACAAGGCAAACATGAGCCCCCTGTGTGCACGCTCCATACAGCCTAACGATGTTCGGATGTGATACTCTGGAAAGCTGTCTCACTTCTATTGAAAACTCTCGCTTTTCAGCTTCTGAATTGATGTGTTTCACAGCAACAAACGTGTTTCTCCATAGGCCTTTCCAAACCACTCCAAAAGCGCCTTTTCCAACGACCTAAAGACCAAACTATGTTACATACATACATGTAAAAAACACAAATAATTCAGAATAGCCAGAAAAGCTCTGTAATTACCGATATTTCTTCTATTTCACTGTAATCAATCTCCTCTACGAATGTCTGCTGAACAGGCGAGTCTTGCACATTGGAAGCCATCGGTACACTCAATATCACATTATTAGTATGACTAGCGGTTTAATACCATTTAAAATTCTAGGTAAACATACCTATTTAAAATTCGAACTATTTGGTTAATTTCAGTATTGTTTGGCAAAGAAAACCAACTGCAACTGCGACAAGGCCGCCATCTTTGAAACTGTAGAACCAAATGTCAGTCATTCATGATGATCATGAAGTGGGAGTAGAGTAGCCCTAGCCCGTTCAAAGCCACCGATACCTACCGATTCATTCACCGGTTCTTTGCCATTGTGTGTTGATTTCGTCCCTTGGTAAGGATTATGTTTCTTGCTGTACACAAACCGAAGTGTACAAAACACTGTGTGTTTCAAATCGATTGAATAAAAAGTATCTAATAACTATTAAATTATAAACAAACCCTACGCGGGCGGGTGGGCACTACCATTGCACAATCAAGTCGATTTACGCTATTCGATTTAGTAACTGATTCGGCCAAGTGCGGAAACATATACACGCATTTTCTCTCGCACACCGAAGGACCCACATATAAAAAAAATTACGTTTCTTGTATGGTTTAGTTTTTTTGTTGATATATATTGCGATATTATAAATTAAATTAAATAAGTCTTATAAAACGGTACCAATAGAAATTACACTCTGGGAACAGTGCACAAGTAGGTAGGTACCTTCCCCTTAATCTAACATACACTCCATCACCATCATCATATTGAGCCCCTAAGTCTAAGTCTAAGTAAGCCTCGTGTAAAGGCCTCTCACATTATTTGCTAATTTCTTTTGTTCTGGGCAATTCATCCAGAACGTCCCCACACATCGAACTTCTGACTGGTGGTCAGTCTGCACTGCGTGCTAATCTCCATATGCATGTGGTAGTTGCTAGCTAGCTCTCTAGGGAAAGGCAGTTCAAGCTATCTCAAGATCTAATTTATATTTCTACTTTAGTTCAATTCTTTGGAGTACCTACCTAGGAATAAAAGCTAATTACTTCACTACTAACCTTTTTTTCAATTGAGCGGGTAGGTAGGTAATAAGTGGATGCATGCATTTTGCCTTTAAGAGCTCGTGATTAAGGACCCAGTAAAAAATGGATATGTCGGATTTCGGAAAGTTTATATCACACAATATTTCATTTTCATTGTCGATGAAGGTCAGATGTTCGCGAAGAAGCAAAAACTATTGGTAACAAAAAACATGAATTGCATGGGTTGGTCACTGTGATTATAGCAATACCCTACAGTTTTGGAAGAGGAGCTATTCAAACACTACCAGTTCTGTTGTAGGTATACATCTATCTATCTAAGTCAGTAGGTATTTAATTATGTGTGATTTGCGTGCAGTCAAACCCTTTGGATGACGTTCCAAAGGTACTTAATGCTTATGATGATAGAGCAAAGTAACTATACCTAGTCATGTTCTACTCTACAATACTAGAGAACACATCAATATCTACAAAAATATTATAGGTACCTATTTAGTTATATGCATGTTATTATGTCACTATCGCAACTTTTTAAAGTTAAAAGTAAGAAATGCTGCGCCGCTAGAAACTACACCACGTTAAATGTTCACCTATGCAAATATAAATCGTACAATTGTAATGCATATTCAAGGCGGTTTCGATACCTAGGACGTTCCATTATAAATATAAAGTTTAAATTCAACTTTGCAAAATGATTAGGTGGGTAGAGCTACCAACTCATTGAAAAGGACTCGCCTGCCGCGCCACCGCCGTGCCGCGCGCTTGATGGAGCGACGATCTTCGTATAGTGGCAGGCAGAAAGTTGATAAGAAAGTCAAAAAACTGGTCTCAATGGCCCACTTTGAGAGAGACCTATGTCCAGCACTGGACTGTGATAGGTTGATGATGATGATGATTTACTGAACTAAAGTAAATTTGAATTATAATGAAATACGATGATTATTGATATGACAAAAAAAATATCCATTCATATCATACAGTAGGCTAGGCACCAGGGTATTATTTATTCAGACTTACCGGCGACGTACTGAAAAAGGTAGGTAGTACCAAGATTAATAAAACTACAAAAATACTGGGATATAATTATTTATTCATATATAGGTAAGGCAGTAGTTATCTAATTACCTATTAATACGACTCGGAGAAGATTTACACAGAAAAAAGTTTTCACAGTTGCACAAATACTACCATCACCACCTACCAATCATTTATGAATCAAAAATGCCCCGCAAAAAATTAAATGTACTTTATTATTTTACAATTAAAATTTGATGTGCAAGGAGCGTAGGCAAGTGTAAATCCGGTGTCTCTACTATCCCATCTGGGAAACAGGCGTGCGTGGGCTTTGTGTAATAAAGTAGGAAGGTACATACATACATACATACATACATACATACACGTTTCACCCCTAACGTGTGGGTCTGCTACAGCTCGCGAAGGCAACCGGGGTAGGTATGTAAGTAAGTACCTATGTATATTTTAAAATTCTATACATTTATACCTATATAGATACATAGAGTGCCAGATCACCCATCCGATGATAATGTATATCGAAACAAATAGGTACCTATCGAATTGTTACCGTCTGCCCCCACGAAAGACCCCCACGTGGGGGCAGACGGTAACGCTTATGGCTATCTGCCCCCACGTATGAACAGTGGGGGCACACGGTAATACATTATTACTGTGTGGCCCCATTTCTCATACGTGGTGTTTTTTATACGTGTTATGATAACAAACGAAAATTTGTAATTCTATCTGCCCCCACAACTAAATTTTGTTATGACAAAATTAACTTCAGGTAAGTACCAATACTACTATACTATCAGTACCAAGCGCTCGTCGTCATCCACTTAATATAGGTAGGTATGTTCAAAGCCAGAACTGGAACGGATCTAATAGGTAGGTAGGTTAGTAACTACCTACCTACACTGCGTTATGTTGGTTGAACATAAACAGCGAAACATACAGTATTCCGGAACATGCTCTCTTTCAGGTAACTATGTAGGTATAGTGAACTTAATTAAGATTTTGAGTAGTGTTTGAAGATGTTTTCAAGTTCTCTAGTTCTGCCAGCAGCACAGCAGCTTGTTTACACCGAAATGTCATCGCAACTTCCCAGGGAGTTTCATGTCTATGATTAGTTTCGTATAAATCTGCACCAAGTTCATATAGAATATTAATGAGGGCGCAATTGTTGCTCATGGCCGCAAAATGCAAGGCTTGTCTTCCGCCTGGTGCATGTGGATCATTCACAAGAGCACCTTTCTCCACGAGAAGTTTGAGAATACTTTCTTCCTCATGGGTTGGAATGCACATCATGGCAAATTCTGAAAAGGTAAATACTTATAACATAAATACTCATGCTACCTACCAATGTATACTTTCAATACTCCTTGTGAAGCAGTCCTGATTTTATGTGAGAGAAGCGATACCGCTCATCCCGGAATAGGTAAGTAGATACTAACAATCACTCATCAGATAAGAGGTATCCTTGGTATATCCACACTACACTACACAAAATACTTAACACGTACTAAATACAATTTTCATCTTTTGCCTCGAAATTAGGGTCGTTGTCGTCGGAATCCTTTTTGTGCGTGTTCGACTCTCATTTCATCAGTTTAATTATGTTCACTGTTCATAGCCAAGCGTTGGATCACCAACTCACTTGAAAGCAAGTGAAGATGAGGCCTAAGATAGAGTACGCCATGACCTCTGATGTTAAGGCGCGCTACGCAGCTAAAATTTCTGCCGAGAAACGATTATGAGAGTTGACAACGGCAAGCTGTAGGTGGCGCATGCGTATCGTAAATAAAACCTTTTGATAATTCTTATTCTGAGATCGCGTTGCTGGTATGTAGCTAGGTAATGTGACCATATGATGGTACCTTTACTGGCACAGAACAAATAACTTATTTAAATTCGTCCTTATATTTATTCTGAGTCTAGGTGTTGTCTGATCGCTGCGAGGACTACAAGCACACGTCCGACGTCGACAGTGGTAACAGAGCTACTGATTGAAAGGCGGGCGCGCGGTGCGCCTGTAGTTTTTCAAATAATTCACGATTAAAATTAAATTTGAATTGGTATCAAAAAACAAGCTTACCTTTAATGTAGATCAACATGCAACCTATCATTTAAATAAATCGTAAGTCAATATTATTGTAGGTATCACAATATTTCTCTTGTAAA